>JBAIZL010000005.1:25346074-25641074 GCA_036971475.1 Prosapia bicincta
ACACATACACACATACACGAACTCATGACACACACACACACACACACACAGACACATACACACACAAACATACACACACACACGAACTCATGACATACACACACAAACATACACACACACACACACACACACGAACTCATGACACACACACACACACACACACACTTACATACATACGCACACACTAACACACTCACACACATACATACATACACACACACACTCACACACACACACTTACATACATACGCACACACTAACACACTTACACGCATACATACATACACTCACACACACACAAACACACACACACACACACACACACACACAGACACACACACACACACACACGAAAACACACACAGACAGACAGACACATACACAGACACACACACACACACACGCATATATGCACGAAACAATACTTATACACAAACAAGAATCAAACACACACACATACATAAACACACACACACACGCGCATATATACACACACACAAAAACATACACAAACAAATGTATCAAACACACACACACACACACACACACACACACTCACACACACACACACACACACACACACACACACACACACACACACACACACACACATACATACACATACAGTTATCTGGTAAACTATACTTGCTGATAAAGTTGATGGGTTTCGTGCCGCATAAAAAATCCATGGTTTAACTCAATTGCTACCCTGCAAAACCGAATGTAGCCACCCAAGTCTACTATACGACCCCGATGAATAAACGTTTTTCAAAGATGTGCTGGGTGTGATTAAAATTCCCTCAATTAACTTTAGATGATCACAGATTCCATCCGACTAGCTTTAAGAGATCCTAAATGACGTCCATTTAGTTGTAAAGGGTTTTATAATGTTGTACAGCCACTGTTATGTGATACTAACGGATAAGTTACATTTATATTGCACTAAACATTATGCAAATTACTTGTTTTATCGAATTATCTTTGAACTGTTTTAAATTCATCCAATTTAAAATGTATATGATCTTAAATGGCAAAATAATTAAATGATAAAAAATTTTTTCAATTAACATAAAACTATTATGAAAGTTATCAAATTGAAAGTTGTAAGGTGCTGTGATCACCATTGCTAAAATTAAAATATCACAAAAGAAACACAAAATATGTAAAGCAAAATGTTTATTTTACTCACAAAATAGAGTACAATTTATTCAAATACATTTGTTTACTTAAACTAACAGAATAAATATAAACTAATAGAAAACAATCGATTAATAAACACCAATTAGACATTGTATTAGAAAATAGTATCTAATGGCTTCCTTAGAATTTGAAGTGGAATTAATCTGCAAAACATAACATTTAGCGCGGCTCAAACCTTGTAACCCAGTACAGAACGTTAACAGAAGTTGTTAGGTACAGTTTTGGGGAATTGTCGCTGTGCATCGTTCTCCATAACGCCCTACACTATAAACAATGTTTTACATACAGCTGCAAAAAGTTTGTTTAAAAGTTATCTTTATTTATAAAAATTAATAATGAAATATTATTTATAATTGCTACAACGTATGTATGTGTTTTATTAACTGTTAACAAATATTTTACTAATTTCTATCTTTGTACTTAATATATTAGATTTCCTTCAGCAGGTAACAAGTTAGCAAATTAAAAAAATGAATATTATGTTAATCTATTGTGAAATTATATCCTAAACCTTCTTTCCCTAATAGGCTTACCAAGTTTTTTCTAATATCAAATATTTACTGTGGTTGTAGAATATTCAAAATCTGATTTAACTTAACATTGTCTAACGTTTCGGCATTTAAACAGAGTCCTCTTCAAGGGAATGCACTTAACAAAATCGCAGTATGTGTATTGTAACAGTTTAGTTTTGCCGTCCTTGATTAGGTCGAAACATTGGAATATGGGCTTGCATTGTTAAATTTGTCTGTGATTTTATCGAAACCTTTGCATTGAAATTATTTAGCATATGTCTATTTAACTAATTTAGTTTTACCTAACGGAAACAAGGTAGTTTCAATCGGTCTCTGACGGTATCCTTTAAAATGTAGGCGATTTTATTTCATAAAACTGGTTCGAAATGGCCGAAAGTAATTAATTTGTATCAAATACAGTTTTCTTTCCTGTTTATAATATTTTTCAATATATTCAGTAATGTTTTTAAAAATTTTCTTAATTTAATAAACAAATAAAGAGTTCTGTTTATCAGGATTTAGAAAAAACAGTCATATAATTTAATATTAATTCAATATTTCCTTCCAGGTTTCATCAAAAGGAATAAACTGTAAATGCCAAGTATTGGAAATAATAAATTCAATGAAATAGTTAGTTACTCACCACCTTGTGTTATCCTTAAAGATTTCAGTATTAATTTGAAGGTTTTACAAGTTACATAAAACATTTAAACAGTCGACATGTTTTTTCACAACGAAAACACTCAACTTAACAAAACTTGTATCTAAAACAATAATGTTAAAACGTTATTAAAAGATGTTTTACATTATAAACGATTCGTATAATTAATTTATACTCAACATACATTATAAACTTCCATAACGACAATATAAACAACATATGTAAAATACTAAACCTTTGTATATAGAAGTACTTTTAAATTTTAACTTAAAAAACATTAAATTTTAACAAACATTAAAACTCTAATATTTACCATTAACAGGTTTTCACTAACATCAAAAATCTTGATAACTAAGATTTAATAATATTTTAAACAACAATTAGAAAAATGCAGAAGCTGCTATGACAGCATTTTCAAAATTAATATTCCACTCTTCCAAAGCTCCCGTTATATTTAGTTAAACGGGGCTTTAGCATTTTTGAATAAATTAGAACTTGTTCTAAGTTTAGACCCTACCCTTCGCAATCCCTATTGATCTACTTGGCTAAGGGAGAAGGTCAAGTGTCTGAGGTTTATCTTCACGTAACAGTCATTTATACGCCAACAATAGAGCCTACTCACTTTGGTATGAATGTTTTAAACAACTGTATACTTTTACTGTACAACAGGAATTTCTAAGGTTTACTGGTTTTAATACTTAATGTAACAAACTTGATAAATCTTGTATAAGCCGTGAATTGATGTTTTGTTCATTTAAACATTTTTAAAAGATGAAAACCTTTGCATTGATTTTCCCAATACATATATAGTTTATGGAGGAATGAAAACTGCCTTTAATAATATACACAAATGTATAGATACACAATGTGTAAACATTGTTAGTTGAAATGAATGAATGCACAAAGTAAATTTATGTTTGTTTTAATACATATTCCAATATTTCACAGATAATAAAACCACAGAGTACGAAATTATTCAATACGTAGCTCCCGTGCTGAGTTCACACATGAATTAATATTGTGGCAAATAGTTCATCCATGGATAAATACTGTGGCAAATAGTTCACAATTTTACAAATTATTTAGTAGATTTAACATTCATTTTAATCTTTTAATAAAATAAAATTACATCAGAAGGAAAATGGCAACGACTGTTTCGTTGTAGAATCCTATTTATTTTCAGCGGAAGTTTATGATCGATGATACTACTTTGCAATTCCAAAATTATAACAAGAATTCTGGTTGAGAAATTTACTTTTGAAATTAGTTAGATATTTCAGAAAAATCCTTATTCTTAAGTATAGTTCATCTATTTCTATAAAAACTGGGTGTAACATATTTGGGTGTGCAACAGTTTAAATTTTTTATCGATGTCTTTCGAAGATTTCTACTGTTTATTAATTTAGCGAAAATAACAACATTTTTACCGAGTTCCCTTTAATTACTAAAATATCTGGAATTAAATAGCCTCGATTCCCCACTAAACACTGAACCAAACATACTGCGTTAATTGGCAGACATTGGGCCACCATAGCTGGGGTTTAAAGTAGAGGTATGTTTCGTAAAGCTACTCTTAGTTAGGGGGGAGAAGAATTAAGGCTGGATATAAAATACATTTTTTTAAATGAGCTATTTTAGTAATACAAAACCATACTAATATTCTAGAAGTAGTCGTAGTGTCGCTTCACTAACAATAGTCAATATTAGTTTTGCATCCAAGCATTGGTGGAATAGAATATTTATATAAGTAATTAATTGGTTTGAGGGGGATCGTGCACTCTGTGCCCCCTTGGCTACCCCCTGTAGTCAGTATTGTAACGCGAAATACAAATGGGGTTCCATACGGAAACAAATTACCGATCTATGGAATAGCATCATTGAAACTCCCCCTAAATACTCTGAAAAGGGAACTGAATCTGGACACTGGAAACGGGATGAGAACGGATTTAGAGGCCGAAGACTGGGATCTGTCTTAGCCATAGACAACATAACTTATGCGTTATGAAACCCTGTCCGTAATAATTATTTAAACATATCTATAACTCTACAAACATACTCGTAAATGTACGTGTTTGTTTGAACACGTTTGCCCACAGCAATACATGAACACACTATATTATAGCAATAACGTTAACAGGAACAAATTTAGTTTATGCATAAAATTATATATTTCTATTTTATGTTAAGAACATTTGTTTTATTTTAATTGTAATTTATTCAAAAGATAGATTTTGTTACAAACAATTTGTTAAGTTTAGCACCTAGAATAATTACATTAAATATTTGTTTTAATAAAATTTGGCCTATGATCTTAAGCTCTACTAAAAAAATACAATTGTACTATATTTGTCTAATTAAAGTTACTTAAACTAAGATGTAAGCTCTAAACTGTGTCGTCACGTTCCTTTGGAGCGTACATAGTTGCGATACGTCATGTTGGCGTTGCTAATGTTGCCGTCCTGGTAACCAATAAACATTTTGTGGATTTATTTCGTAAAATTCTTTGCTATTATAAATACAAGTAACAAAGAAAGTGTTGTTATCAGTTCTGAAAAGCGTAAACATTATTGAATTCAAATGCATTAAATAGTTCTAACATTTAATATTAAACGTACTTATATGATGATAACTTAGTATGTTTGAACTAAATTTAGTGATACCAATTAACTGAAACCCTTGAGCAAGTAAAACTCTGCACGGCCACGTCTCTCAACAATCTCTGTCGTAATTTAGTTTCCTGCCATTAACTACAGGTTTTCTGAAAGTTCTCCTATAATTATTTGTTGATAGTTTTAAACATGTTTCTTGTAAACATTATATAACTGTTTGAAATGCGCTGTTCTTTGAGAACGTTGAAGATTTTTTAATAATTTTTTCATTGGCTTTTAAGTGAATCATTACCGTCTGATTTGGGGGTGAAGGTTGGTTGAGAAGTGAGTAAATTATCTGGCAGTGGGTAATGGCCGAAAACATAAGTAGGTGATCTGGATGTGGGTAGTGGATGAAGACATAAGTTGGTGATTTGGGTATTAGTAATGGATAAAGGTGCAAATAGGTGATTTGGGAGTAAGTAATTGTTCATGGTGTAGGTATGTGATCTGGGTGTGGGTAATGGATAAAGGCTTAAGTAGATGATCTTGGAATGGGTAATGGATGAAGGTGTAAGTAAGTGATCTGTGTGTGGGTAATAGATGAAGGCGTAAGTAAGTGATCTAGGAGTGGGCAATATATATGAAAATATAAGTAGGTGATTTTGGTGTGCGTAATAGATGAAGGATATAAATAATGGTTGAATATTCAAGAAAGTGATCTGGGAAGTGGGTAATGGATGAAGATGTAAGTAGCTTATCTGGGGGTGGGTAATGGATGAAGATGTAAAAAGGTGATCTGGGAGTGAGTAATGGATGAATATCTATGAAAGTGATCTGGGAAGTGGGTAATAGATGAAGATATAAGTAGCTTATCTGGGAGTGAGCAATGGATGAAGATTTAAGTAGTTGTTCTTTGTGTGGGTAAAGAATGGAAATGTAAGTAGGTGATATGGGAGCAGGTAAAGAATGAAGATGTAAGTGGGTTTACTGGGAGTGGGTAATATATGAAGATGTAAGTAGATGATCTGGATGTGGTTAATGGATGAAAATGTATGTAGGAGATTTGGGAGTGGGTAATTGATAACCTATGAAGATGTAAGTAGGTAATATGGAAGGGGGTAATGGGTGAAGATTTAAGTAGGAGATCTGGGAGTGGGTAATGGAAGAATATGTAAGTAGGATATCTGTGAGTGGGTGATGGAATAGGATGTAAATGGGTGGTCTTGGTGTGTGTTATGGATAAAGATGTAAGTAGGTGATCTCGGAATGGGTATTAGTTGAATATGTAAGTAGGTGAATTGGGAAGTGAGTGATGGGTAGTGACCTGGTAGTAGGTAATGGATGAAGGTGTAAGTAGAAGATATTGGAGTGGGTAATGAATGAAAATCTAAGTAGTTAGTATGGAAAAGGGTAATGGATGAAGATGTACGTAGGTGATTCGGGTGAGAGCAATTAATAAAGATGTACGTAGGTGAATTCTGAGTGGGTAATTTTTGAATTCGTAAGTAGGTTATCTGGGAGTCGTTAATGAATGAATATCTGGGCAGGTGATCTGGGAGTGCGTAATAGCTAAAGATGTAAGTAGGGAACTGGGGCGTGGGTAATAGATGAAGATGTAAGTAGGTGATCTGGGTGTGGGTAATAGATAAAGATGTAAGTAGGTGATCTGGGTGTGGTTAATAGATAAAGATGTAAGTAGGTGATCTGGGTGTGGTTAATAGATAAAGATGTAAGTAGGTGATCTGGGTGTGGTTAATAGATAAAGATGTAAGTCGGTGATCTAGATGTAGGTAATAGATAAAGATGTAAGTAGGTGATGGTTCAAAGGTGAGGAATTATCCCTCCTCGTCAGTCAACCGGTTGGGTGTGGTAGAAATAACTGCTCTGACTGGGGACTGGGGTAGTTGGGAATTAAGTCCTCACAATGCTACTCTCACCTCCCAGGTGAACCAAGGGCAATGCGGCTGTGAAGTATGGGCGGGAAACTACCCTAACAACACAGTTGTAACAAAAGAGAGTAAAGCAGGCTGTTCGCTCCATGAGCAACAGTTAATAATGTCCTGAACTTGGGGTGTGCTTCAAGGTCAGTGACTGAATACCCAATCCAAGGTGGAAGGCATCGTGCCGATGGATGAATGGCTGCAGGGTATAAAATGCAGTAGCACACGATCCCCTTGAGGAACCAGACAAAACCTCATTGTATGTTGTCTTGCCAGGGCAGTGGGGGTTCTGCTCTAGTTGACCGTTCTTTCCCCCATATTTGGGAAGCTAATGGACCAAGTAAGTACACAAATTGATGTTGAGTCTGCACAGACAGCGGGAGCCAATGAGACGGCAAACCGTGAGTCTGTAGCAGATGTGTCAACGGCAACCACCACTGGGGGCGCGGGGGCGGCTACCAAGCTGCCGACTAAGAAACCAGTGAAACGGTTGTATAGTTGAGCACGCTTTCTCTACGGAGAAAGCGTATGAGTGGAGCGGCCAGAAGGCGGCTCCGAAGAGATCAGGCAAGAGCAGTGGGAAGGCCAATAATCCTGAGCACACAACGCAGGGGAGGTCAAAACCGAGCCGAGCATGTTAACGTCCAGGACTTTGATGTTGTGAGGGGTGAGGAGCAACAGGTGGGAAGCAATCAACCACAAATACCAAACCCCAGCATGGAGATTGCATACTCGAACAACTGGGCTAATCTCCCAGATGTTTCGGGACATATGAGTATCGAGTGCGTGGTCAAAGAACCTGTCTTGGAGATGGGCAGTGACCACCTTACTCGGACGTTTGCACCTGACCAGGCCCACCAAACTATGATGGAATGGTCAGGGTCAGTAACATCGGGAGCTCAGATCTGGTAAACAGATGGCTCCAAGATTAACTTCGGCACTAGAGCGGGGGTGTATTGTAAAAACCCAAAGGTAAAACTAGTTTTTTTCCTTGGGGAGGCATACCTCCGTCTTTCAGGTCGAAATTAATGCTATAAATGCCTGTCTGGGAGAGATAGCGAGAAGGGGAATACACAGGACCCGGATTGGTATTTTCTCTGACAGTCAGGCAGCAATTAAGGCACTAAACGGACATGTGGTCACCTTGGCCATAGTCAGGGAGTGCCTAAATAATCTAGAAGCCCTGGCAAGGCACAATCAAATCAAGATAGGTTGGGTGCCAGGGCATAGGGAAATATTTGGAAATGAAGTAGATGCACTGGCCAGAGA
Source organism: Prosapia bicincta (assembly GCA_036971475.1). Classification (NCBI taxonomy): domain Eukaryota; kingdom Metazoa; phylum Arthropoda; class Insecta; order Hemiptera; family Cercopidae; genus Prosapia; species Prosapia bicincta. The sequence continues at coordinate 25,354,248 of JBAIZL010000005.1, forward strand.
GGTGTCTTCAACTCCCTTAATTGAACCGGAGCCGGCGGTAGGTATTTCCAAATTCATGGTCAAGATTGCAGTGCGAAGGTGGATAGCTGAAAGACACTGTGAGCACTGGGTCAGGGCTGAAGGAATGAGACACAGTAAGCTAACCCTTAAGAAACCTTCCTTGGGGCTGCAGGAGAGTCTCATCTATCTGTCTAGGCAGGAATTGAGGATAGCCACAGGTCTACTCCCGGGACACTGTGGACTAAGGAAACATCTGCATAATACGGGTATCTTCAAAGATGAACCAGTGTGCAGATTATGCGGGCAAGAACTGGAGACCGCCACACACATCATTTATAGATGTGAAGCACTTGCCGAGAGGCGCTTCAACCTCTTTGGTGATAGCACAGCTCTGGAAGAAGATGCTGAACGTAAAACACTAGTCAGGAAACTTCTAAACCTGGTAAGAGGGAAGGGGCTCTTTGACTAGATCAGGGAGGTAAGTACAATATACCTAAGGTAGCGGTGCTTCGGGCAGTTTAAACCCGCCCCCAAGTTAATTAAAAAAAAAGTAGGTGATCTGGGTGTGGGTAATAGATAAATATGTAAGTAGGTAATCTGGGTTTGGTTAATAGATAAAGATGTAAGTAAGGAATTGGGGCGTGGGTAATAGATGAAGATATAAGTAAGTGATCTGGGTGTGGGTAATAGATAAATATGTAAGTAGGTAATCTGGGTTTGGTTAATAGATAAAGATGTAAGTAGGGAATTGGGGCGTGGGTAATAGATGAAGATATAAGTAGGTGATCTGGGTGTGGGTAATAGATAAAGATGTAAGTAGGGAATTGGGGCGTGGGTAATAGATGAAGATATAAGTAAGTGATCTGGGTGTGGGTAATAGATAAATATGTAAGTAGGTAATCTGGGTTTGGTTAATAGATAAAGATGTAAGTAGGGAATTGGGGCGTGGGTAATAGATGAAGATATAAGTAGGTGATCTGGGTGTGGGTAATAGATAAATATGTAAGTAGGTAATCTGGGTTTGGTTAATAGATAAAGATGTAAGTAAGGAATTGGGGCGTGGGTAATAGATGAAGATATAAGTAAGTGATCTGGGTGTGGGTAATAGATAAATATGTAAGTAGGTAATCTGGGTTTGGTTAATAGATAAAGATGTAAGTAGGGAATTGGGGCGTGGGTAATAGATGAAGATATAAGTAAGTGATCTGGGTGTGGGTAATAGATAAATATGTAAGTAGGTAATCTGGGTTTGGTTAATAGATAAAGATGTAAGTAGGGAATTGGGGCGTGGGTAATAGATGAAGATATAAGTAGGTGATCTGGGTGTGGGTAATAGATAAAGATGTAAGTAGGTTTTCTGAGTGTGGTTAATAGATAAAGATGTAAGTAGGGAATTGGGGCGTGGGTAATAGATGAAGATATAAGTAGGTGATCTGGGTGTGGTTAATAGATAAAGATGTAAGTAGGTAAACTGGGTGTGGTTAATAGATGAAGATATAAGTAGGTGATCAGGAGTGGGTAATGGATAAAGACGTAAGTAGGTGATCTGGGTGTGGGTAATAGATAAAGATGTAAGTAGGTAATCTGGGTGTGGTTAACAGATGAAGATATAAGTAGGTGATCAGAAGTGGGTAATGGATAAAGACGTAAGTAGGTGATGTTGTTGTGATCTGGATGTGTGTAATAGATGAATATTTAAGTAGGTAATCTGGGACTGGGTAATTGATGAATATGTAAGTAGGTTATTTGGTAGTGGATAATTAATGAAGATAACGTAGATGATCTAAATGTAGGTAATAAATGAAAATAGGTGATTTAGGTGTTGGTTTTGGATGGAAATGTAAGTAGGTGATCTGGAAGTGGGTAATAGATGAAGATGTAATAAGGTGATCTGGGAGTGGATAATGCATGAATATGTAATTATTTGATCTGGGAGTGGGTAATGGATAAGTTGTAAGTAGGGGATCTAGGAAGTGGGTTATAAATGAAGATTGAAATTGGTGATGTAGGAATGGATAATAGATGAAAATGTAATTAGGTGACTGAGGAGTTGGCAATGGATAAAGTTGAGTGGGTGATTTAGGAGTAGTGATGGAGGATGAAGATTTTATATGGTAATGAATGATATAAATCGTATCATAGAAACCTTATCTAACTTGTAAAATTATACCTAGTACGTAGTATTTTCTTTATATTGTAAAAATAATAGTAATCAAGATCATTTTGGATAGAAATAGATCTGTGTTTCCGCACTTAGCAGTTCTTGTAGTAAATAACGAGGAGAGTGTTACGACAATATCATCAACGCTTCGCTGGCAATGTAAGCGAAAGGATTAAACAGGACACACGTACGAACACACACACACACTATATATATTTATATACAGTTGTAAATAATATAGCGTGCGCTATATTACACAAAATCGGTTTAAGCCGTTATGATTCAGTTTAATATTCAGCGGATTTTTTTGTAACTAACGAATAATTTATGTTACATAATAGCGCATGCTACGACCGAGTAGTATCCGAAAACCAATAAATATAGATGGTCAGTTTCACTGGAGCATAGGCCCCTATATTCTCCGATGTAATTGTATGTCTCTATGTTGGATGTTTTTCTATAGTAGCTAACTCACACCTCGTAGACCGACTGCTATGTCGAAATTTCTCCTCTACTGTGGAAAAGCAATAATTATTTCCTAGCATAGAAAAACTGACATTTAAAGTAGGCTTCTTTAAAGGAAGGGGAGTTACTTTAGAGCTGTAAATTACATGAATGGTTTGGTGAAGTCGCCCAAAAATGTTTATTAATGTATTTGTGGTTATAGCATTTTATAACATATTTGTGGTTTTGTAAACGAACCTAGGTAAGTGAACTAGCCTCGTTCAGTAAAAAAAGGTTGAATATATCCCCTCACATGGAACAGAATGGAACGGTCCAGGATGGTGGGTAAGCACTCGTCGTATGAGCTTACATAACTCGAAAACATTTAATACTTAAAAAAAAATAAAAAATCCACTTTTTTCAATAGCTAGAAACATTTTTAAAAATATAATATTTCTTCAACTTTAAAATGAAAATATTTCACATCACGTTTGGTAATCAGTATTATCAGCAAAGAAATTATACGGGAATAATCATTGAGCAAGATTCTCGCTGCGTTTCTTCACGTTTAAAACGAAATTAAATATCCCAACTAGAGACAAATTAGTTTCAAACTGTTTAACATGTTGAGCATTAAAATCACTGGAGTTAGCTGGAACCTCGTTTTAATCCGTCCAACCTGAATAGTGCTTAGCTATTTAATTAGGTGAAGTGAATTTATAGAGGAAATGTAACGGCATTAGAATCACGCAGGGCTTTATATTCGAGTGCACCCCACCTAAACAACTCTCATCGCTGAAAAATACACATAGAAAACTTATTCTTTAATAATTACCAAATTCTATTCATATGTTGTTAATTATGATATTTAGTATTTATCTGTTGTATGTAATGATTTCTACATATTTATATTATTACGATTAGTCGTGAACGTCAGTTTCTATTAAAAGTTGTTTTACAGTTTACAGCATAAACACACGGGCTAGGTTTAAATATAGTTAAAGCCTAACGTACTCGCTTTAAATCATGACCGCCTGGCGAATAACCGACTCGTGTTCCTTTTTGCTTCGAGGTAAGTAAAACCACGAAAAAAATTATTTACAATATAAAGCGGTGTGCAGTTCCTATGCAATGAGAGATTATTCTCTTGTGGTAAACATTCATTTGCCACCTGAAAGTGAATGCAGGAGTTGCGTACTTGTAGATGATGAAATGACTGGGAGAAACATCGCGCATGAAGGGAAACACACTGAGAAACATTAAAGGAAGAATATGGCAAAAGATATATAAAACGAAATGGAAATCAGTGAGATGTAAAAGGGTCAATGTACGGATGAAAAAGAAAGTATTTAGGGGTTAAACTACTGAAGAATAGTATCGCAATGACGAAAACACACAAGGACAACATGTGTAACATCATTAAACAGTATGAAAGAACATTATATGACAGGAAGATAGGGTTGGATTGGTTGGAATAATATCGAATGGTTTTGAATATCATCCAATAAGAAAGGAAGGAGAGATTATAAGTTGAAAGATTTTGAATGTCTAGGAAACAGAAGGATAAGATGAGCTGAGGAAGAATAAGAGGTAAGAAAAAGTAACACAGGGAACATGTATTTTATAATTTAAGTCGTAAAATGAGATAAGGTTATCGGATTATAAATACACTAGAAAAGTAAATGCTGTGTTAGGAGCTATTGTGCAAGAAACTTGAAAGAGAAGAGTGTTATGTGTGTTACACATTTCGTAAAAAAGGATAAAGCGAATAATATGGGTTAGAAAGTGTCTAAAAACAAATGAAGAAGAGAGTTCAAGTTAAAGGATCTAGAGAGTCTTGGAAACGGTAAACTGAGCAAAGAGCTAAGGAGAGGTAGCAGGTATGAGGGAGGTTTCTTCAAAAACGCACTTACTTTTGCTCGTTTCGTTTTGTTAAAAATAAAATAAATGTAAAAAGCCCCTTAATTTTTAATTATCCTCAATCCTATGCCTAGCTTTAAAAAAAATATTAAGAACTTCTTACAAGACGTTTTGAGTTCGCTCATTTATTGTTACACATTATTTTATAATGTACATGAGGCTTGTATTGAAACGAACGTTTGAAAATACGAAGGGCACCCTAAGGGGCAAGTGTTTTTTAATAAGTGATAAATTGTACCCTGACTTTGTACGTAGTTCGAGCCGCGTTGATTGCGATTTGCAACGATAAATCTAACATTTTCTAGAAATTTTAAACACAAGTCCCTTCATTAAAAATCCGTGATCGTTGGTCTCTTGTTTCCATTCCTAACTACATTTGCCTGCTCTAAGCCCAGCCTAACAAGAAATGAAAGGGGTACAGGTTTTATGTATCCCTCTCTATTTCGTAATACAAGTATACATGTAAAACTAAGTCAAGGTTATTGAAATTTTCGTTAAGTTTTGAATTTTTAATAAAATTTTATAGTAAAGTTATTATTTTCAAATTGGGTGTGTTTTAACATTTTTTAAAAATAATTCGATTAGACATATTTATTTTCATATTATGCAAAACAGAAAATTGTACAAAATTGTTTCACCAAATTTGCTATGAGCTAAGAAGATATTTAATACATAAAAAGCCAAGATTCATTTCTGAAAACTCTGAGCCAACCTAAATTACCAACGTTAATCCAAATTAAATGAATACCTTTCAATTAGCGTACAATTACAATACTGTATTGTAACTCACGTTAAAATTGTTTTAAATTTCAACACAAATTTTCATAAAACTCTCTAAACTTTCTCAAATAGATTATTCGACAAACAAGTCGAGTTTGTGTGACCGAACGTTTGTTTACCGCCAATGCTAGCTCCTTCCCCGCGTGTACCTGGATACGTCGCTCAAGTCTTTGTTAACAGTATATGAAAGCGTTAAGTCTCCTATGTAACCTATTTAAGCCTATTTCCTTGCAGCGATCGCGTCCATCTGGTCCTCTTTGTGGAACGACACAGAGAACGGGAACGGCACAGCTTTGGGTCTGAACCAGGCCGAGATGAGCCTACGTAGTCACATCTGGTTGTGGTGACGCTTCATCATGTACTCCTGCAGGGCGTAGTTGTTATTGTGACCTGCAACACACAGGCCAACAAGTCAAAGCAATTCCTACTTAGGTCAACAATGAAAAATTTTATTTTACTTACTTTTTATTAAATAGTTCGAAATAATATAAATAAAGTAACATAACCTATGCCTTAAAACAACTGTTCTACCACATAACCTATAACATGGAATCAGCTGTTCTATGAATTCATATACATGTCATCATTTATTATCAACCAAATGGGACGACATAACTGTATTGCATATCTTGCCCCTCTGGTGAATAGTTTGTCTACCATTTAAATGTAAAATTAATTCATTAAGTTTAATCAATGAATTAATATTTGAAAAAAAACTGTATGAAGATCAAGTGTCATCCACTACAAGCTTTAAAAAATGTATCCGAACTCGAATGAAAACCATTTTATTAAAGATTGACAATTTGGACAAGATATATATATATATATATAAGGATAGTGTGAAATAATAGAAGGGATTGAATAATGTAGTTATTACAAAAATGTATTCGATGTTGACAAACTTACTGAATACAAATTTTATTTTAGGATTTTAATTGAAATAGGTCTTTAAAAAGTGACAGACGAGCCTTAGGAAGTTGAAAAAAAAACATGATATAAAAACTTTCTATAAGGAAACATGTTATAGGAAACAAAACTCAATATATTGAATGAATTGTAGTAAATTTATTGAAAAATAAATTAATAATAAATTTATTAAATTACTAACTAATAAGAATATTCATTAATAACATTTTTACTTAGATATATACAAAGTAACATAGCCAACAGCTGTTACACAACACAGTCTATAACATAAAATCAGCTGTTGTATGACATCATAGGTTATCATCTAATTTAAGCTAAAATAGTTGTATTCAGTGTATATATAACAATATATAGGTATACAAAACTGTTTCGAAGGTTTGTTTGTACAGAAGACGAAACTGCTAACAGAAACTTACAAATGAATTAGGCTCGTATTAGAGTATGTCATTCCATGGCAGGAGACAAGATAATGCCCATTTTGCAAACGTATAAATTGTTTAGTAACGTTTATAGCTTTAAACGAAATATATGCTAACCAGAAAGATCTTCCAGTGTTGTCATATCTCCTACGTAGCAATGCTTTTCTGGACATCTTATAGATCGTATATCCAAACGTCTTGTAGACGTCCTGAGACTTGTAGGTAAACCCTGGCCCAGATCGGAACTCCTGCTTCAGACGGCCAAAGTGTAAATGTGACAACAAAGGTGCATTATTGTCTAGCTACAGCACGTGTAACTAAATATACATTGGTAAAACCGACGGAAAAATCCTACAGGAAACGTTTTCCCCTTACCTTAGAGTGGTGTATATGAAATAGACTATTCGCCGTTAGCACGGAATCGTTGTGTAAAGATGGGTTTCAGATTTGTTCAAAGCTCTATATAAATTTAAATTATATATATATATATATATATATACACATATATATAATATACATATATATATATATATTCTTGATATTTAACGTTATCCATTGTTTTTCCGTTGCACTGACTTTATGAAGTTAATATATTACTATGTAAGTAATTTTATCCACCATTAAGTGCAATAATTTTACCTTGAGTGATGAGGCACCTTTCGGTCAATTGACCATTGTCGAATCACTGATGTTTTTCTGTTGTGGATGTTCGGTCTGTGAAGTTGGTGTTTGTTGACGTTACGCGCACTTTTTCTTGATCTGTGTGTATGATATTTCTATATAGTATGTCTTCTGTATATGTTGTTTGTAGATTCATTAAGTTGTTGTGTATGTTTTTATAAATGTGGTATTTTTCTAGTGAGTTTAGTTCTATTGGGTTGTTATTTATTTCCAGTATGGTTAGGTTATTTTCGTAATTTGTTATTTCGTGTTTATGGGATATTAGGTGTGCTGCAACATTTGATACTTTAGAATTTTTGTTTTTAAATGCTCTATAATGTTCTTCAAATCTTATTTTAAATGTTCTGGTTGTTTTTCCTATGTAAAAAGCGTTACAGTTGTTGCATGTGATTTTGTAAATTCCTGATAGGTTATGTTTTTCTGAATTTGTTATGTGGTTTGTGTTATTAAGATATTTTATTATTTTGTTGTTTGGTTTATAATATTTATTGTTAAATTGGAAGTAATTTTGGTTACATATGTGTTTGGTTAGCGTAATGATACTATCTATTATGTTTCTTTTTTCGTTATTGTGTAACAATAAATTGTGGGTTAAAATACCATACAAGATTATACCCATTCAAACCATGCGCACCAGTATTATCAGGGATACCTAAAATCCACAAACCCAACACACCATTTAGACCACTAATAAATTTCACAACATCACCATCTTACATAATCGCAAAAATTCTAGACAAAATCCTAAGATCTAAAATACATATCAACAACACATACAATATAAAAAATGGATACGAATTAATTAATAAAATAAAAACGATAAAAACAAACAGCAACACAAAAATAATAAGTTATGACATAACTAACATGTACCCTAGTATCCCAATAGAAGAAACCATAGAAATAATGAAAAACAAACTGATACACACAATAAATATTATAAACAAACAACAGGACTCCCCATGGGTTCACCCATATCATCTGTCATGTCAGAAATATATTTACAACACTTTGAACAAATAATAATTAAACCTATAATAAACACACACAATATCTCACTATGGACAAGATATGTAGACGATATACTTGTAATATACCAACCTACCATTCACAACGAACACGTCATAATATTAAACAAACTAAATACATACAACGAAAACATACAATTCACCGTTGAAACAGAAACAAATAGAACAATCAACTTCCTCGACATTACTTTAAATATAAATGATAATAAAATAGAAACTACAGTATACAGGAAACCTACTTCCAACAACACCACAATACACTACAAATCTAACCACCCCTGGACACACAAAATTAACACTTACAGTAACATGATAAATAAAGCAATAAAATACACACAGGATAACATACAAAAATTAAATGAAGAATTAGATAACATTACAAAAATAGCAATAGAAAATGGATACAACAAACACATTATAAAAAATATATACAATAAATTCACAAAAAAACCTAACCTCAACACAACACTACAACCGGAACACAAAAATAATGAAAATAAAAAAATCTACCTAAAATATAAATACACCAATAACAAAATAGAAAAAATAACAAATATATACAACAAAGAATACTACACTCCAACTTACAAACCAAACAACAAAATAATAAAATATCTTAATAACACAAACCACATAACAAATTCAGAAAAACATAACCTATCAGGAATTTACAAAATCACATGCAACAACTGTAACGCTTTTTACATAGGAAAAACAACCAGAACATTTGAAATAAGATTTGAAGAACATTATAGAGCATTCAAAAACAAAAATTCTAAAGTATCAAATGTTGCAGCACACCTAATATCCCATAAACACGAAATAACAAATTACGAAAATAACCTAACCATACTGGAAATAAATAACAACCCAATAGAACTAAACTCACTAGAAAAATACCACATTTATAAAAACATACACAACAACTTAATGAATCTACAAACAACATATACAGAAGACATACTATATAGAAATATCATACACACAGATCAAGAAAAAGTGCGCGTGACGTCAACAAACACCAACTTCACAGACCGAACATCCACAACAGAAAAACATCAGTGATTCGACAATGGTCAATTGACCGAAAGGTGCCTCATCACTCAAGGTAAAATTATTGCACTTAATGGTGGATAAAATTACTTACATAGTAATATATTAACTTCATATATATATATATATATATATATATATATATATATATATTAGTATATACGAGTATATATATATATATATATATATATATATATATATATATATATATATATATATATATACTCGTATATATTAATATATATATATATATATATATATATATATATATATATATATATATATATATATATAAATGTAGCAATAAAACAAAATCCCCCCCCAATCTTTTTCATTAAAAAATAAAAATGGTTGTGGCACTCTTGCCGACCGAAGTGAAAACTTCCACAGCCGCTACAGAAATTTTGAATTAAGAAAAACATTTAACCTAGCGTATTTACAAATTATCTAAATATTTGTTATGATATAGGAAACAATAGTTTATGACTCTGAGCTTTAAATTTTGTAAATTTGTTAAAACTTACTGAGACAGAACGTTCAGGTGGCGATCTTCATCGGTGTCTTCTGCTTGGAGATGTCGGGTCAAGCGGTGACGGTTTCAAAGGCAGGTTTTCGATAGTATCAAAGAGTATGCGTGATTTGTATTGTGTTTTATCGTTAAATATGTTTGTACTTTATGTTTTTGTGTTTCTGTAAATTTCATATTGTTCTAGTGTGTTGAGATGAGGTCCTTTTTTGTTGATGTGTTCGATTTCTAAGTTATGGTAAATGTCTGTGTATTTCTGTCCTGTTTCTTTTATGTGATTGTAAAATGTTGAGTCGGAGTTCTATTTGTGTTCCTCGACTTTTTGTTTAAAGCAGCGAAGTGTTTGTTCAATGTAGAATTTGTTACATTCGTTGCAGTTCAGTTTGTATACGCCTGGTGCTTGTAGTTTATCTTTGTTGTTGGTATTCTGTTGTATTTTGTATTGTAACTTGTTATTAGTTTTGTATGCTATTTTGTATCCTATTTTTTGAAATTTTCGGACTATTTTGTTTGTTGTTTTGTTTATGTATGGTAATGTGATGTATTTGTTTTCCCTGTCTGTAGTGTTAATTTTAGTGTTTTTTTGTATTTTGTATCATAGTTTGTCTATTATTATGGTGTTGTATCCATTTGTGTATGCTAAATATTTAATTGTGTCTAGTTCTTTGTTTATGTTTTCTGTGGTCATTGGGACTTCTTTAAGTCTATGGAGCATGGATCTGAAGGCAGCATGTTTGTAATGGATAGGGTGGCATGAGGTGATGTGGATTAGTTATGGGTTTCCTGTAAATGTTGAAGCTGTGGTTTTGTGTCTGGCTTTTTGTTATGGTTAGGTCGGGGAAGTTTAGGGATAGGTTGGTTTCAATTTCTGTAGTGAAGTGGAGTTTCGGGTGTATGCTATTAGTGTATTTTATAAATAGTGTATTTATAAATACCTTACTAGTGCATTTTATAAATAATAAATTAGAGTTCACAATAAAAAATACGAACGAGTTCATTTTTTATTTAATACTTATATCTTTATTTGAGAAATGTATTAAATAAAGACTAATATTTACTGTAGATAGTAATAACAAAATGTTTGTAACACAAAATATTCATTAGGTGTATACTAAACTCAAATATTTAAAACAAATTCATTTGTAATAGGTTCTTAAAAGGTAAAAGACACGCATAAGAATGCTTTTATTTCAAAAATTGGATAAAATATACGTAAATTATTATTATTGTTATATTGAACTATTTGTAATGAGATTTATCAAAATTTAAATAAATTAATATTTTTATTAACTGGTCAAAACTATTTAATGATAACCTTTTTCCTTGGCAGTTTTCAATAAATAATGTAAACCTATGCGTTAAAACAGCTGTTCTACAACATAACCTATAACACAAAATCAGATGTTGCATGAAATCATATGTTACCATTAAATTCAATTTGAGGTGACTCATTTTAATGTCACGGAATTATATGTTTATGTCCATTCATTAATATTTTAAAGGCATCGTTTTTCAAGTTTGCACGATACATTTTCGAAATCAGTTTTTGAGTATCAAATATTTGGAGGACATCAAAGTGGAGTTGGATAAGATCTACAATATTAACAAAATGTTAGCAAATGTCTAAATATCAACTGATAAGAGAACACAAAGAATGTAAAAACAGAAGCTACGGATAAGGGAAGATTAATAGATATCAGAATCCCGCCAAGAGAGCGTAGAGACGTCGTAGAGGCGAACCGTTGTCACATGGTGAAGTAAGCTAGAAACGTGAATTCCAAACGGCACAATGACAATAGAAATGGGTCAAGAATAACATTTCTACCGATAGTGTAGGTACGAGATTAGCGGTGAGCGAAGTATAATCGGAAACGTCCATACTCGGCCGCACTATGTGCTTGCCATAATTGAGGTCACGCGAGTCCGTACATGCTATACAGGGTAATTAGCCGTTTCCAAGGGGAAATCCATTTTCAGTGGGTAACTGGTTATTGTGTATTGTTAAAGTAAGAAATACACCTTCAGCGGTAATGGCGTTTTGTTGCGAAGAGCGTATAATGTCATCTGTTAAGGATTTACAATAGCCTAAGTGAAGCTCTTCAAAAAAATATATATCTTACTTCAATAGTTTATTAACACAGAATCCAACACAGATTCTGCTACTTATATCCAAATAAATGTAGATTTTTTTAATTAAAAATGGGTGTTTGGTGTGAAATAGACATTATTCGGTTATAAATAGGTCTACAAGGTGGTGCAGACGTGGAAATACCTAGAGGCGATCTTTAATAAGACACGCGATAGTGAGGATAGAAATAGGTCTACAAGGTGGTGCAGACGTGGAAATACCTAGAGGCGATCTTTAATAAGACACGCGATAGTGAGGATAGAAATAGGTCTACAAGGTGGTGCAGACGTGGAAATACCTAGAGGCGATCTTTAATAAGACACGCGATAGTGAGGATAGAAATAGGTCTACAAGGTGGTGCAGACGTGGAAATACCTAGAGGCGATCTTTAATAAGACACGCGATAGTGAGGATAGAAATAGGTCTACAAGGTGGTGCAGACGTGGAAATACCTAGAGGCGATCTTTAATAAGACACGCGATAGTGAGGATAGAAATAGGTCTACAAGGTGGTGCAGACGTGGAAATACCTAGAGGCGATCTTTAATAAGACACGCGGTAGTGAGGATAGAAATAGGTCTACAAGGTGGTGCAGACGTGGAAATACCTAGAGGCGATCTTTAATAAGACACGCGATAGTGAGGATAGAAATAGGTCTACAAGGTGGTGCAGACGTGGAAATACCTAGAGGCGATCTTTAATAAGACACGCGATAGTGAGGATAGAAATAGGTCTACAAGGTGGTGCAGACGTGGAAATACCTAGAGGCGATCTTTAATAAGACACGCGATAGTGAGGATAGAAATAGGTCTACAAGGTGGTGCAGACGTGGAAATACCTAGAGGCGATCTTTAATAAGACACGCGGTAGTGAGGATAGAAATAGGTCTACAAGGTGGTGCAGACGTGGAAATACCTAGAGGCGATCTTTAATAAGACACGCGATAGTGAGGATAGAAATAGGTCTACAAGGTGGTGCAGACGTGGAAATACCTAGAGGCGATCTTTAATAAGACACGCGATAGTGAGGATAGAAATAGGTCTACAAGGTGGTGCAGACGTGGAAATACCTAGAGGCGATCTTTAATAAGACACGCGGTAGTGAGGATAGAAATAGGTCTACAAGGTGGTGCAGACGTGGAAATACCTAGAGGCGATCTTCAATAAGACACGCGATAGTGAGGATAGAAATAGGTCTACAAGGTGGTGCAGACGTGGAAATACCTAGAGGCGATCTTTAATAAGACACGCGATAGTGAGGATAGAAATAGGTCTACAAGGTGGTGCAGACGTGGAAATACCTAGAGGTGATCTTTAATAAGACACGCGATAGTGAGGATAGAAATAGGTCTACAAGGTGGTGTAGACGTGGAAATACCTAGAGGCGATCTTTAATAAGACACACGATAGTGAGGATAGAAATAGGTCTACAAGGTGGTGCAGACGTGGAAATACCTAGAGGCGATCTTTAATAAGACACGCGATAGTGAGGATAGAAATAGGTCTACAAGGTGGTGCAGACGTGGAAATACCTAGAGGCGATCTTTAATAAGACACGCGATAGTGAGGATAGAAATAGGTCTACAAGGTGGTGCAGACGTGGAAATACCTAGAGGCGATCTTTAATAAGACACGCGATAGTGAGGATAGAAATAGGTCTACAAGGTGGTGCAGACGTGGAAGTACCTAGAGGCGATCTTTAATAAGACACGCGATAGTGAGGATAGAAATAGGTCTACAAGGTGGTGCAGACGTGGAAATAAGTAGAGGCGATCTTTAATAAGACACGCGATAGTGAGGATAGAAATAGGTCTACAAGGTGGTGCAGACGTGGAAATACCTAGAGGCGATCTTTAATAAGACACGCGATAGTGAGGATAGAAATAGGTCTACAAGGTGGTGCAGACGTGGAAATACCTAGAGGCGATCTTTAATAAGACACGCGATAGTGAGGATAGAAATAGGTCTACAAGGTGGTGCAGACGTGGAAATACCTAGAGGCGATCTTTAATAAGACACGCGATAGTGAGGATAGAAATAGGTCTACAAGGTGGTGCAGACGTGGAAATACCTAGAGGCGATCTTTAATAAGACACGCGATAGTGAGGATAGAAATAGGTCTACAAGGCGGTGCAGACGTGGAAATACCTAGAGGCGATCTTTAATAAGACACGCGATAGTGAGGATAGAAATAGGTCTACAAGGTGGTGCAGACGTGGAAATACCTAGAGGCGATCTTTAATAAGTCACGCGATAGTGAGGATAGAAATAGGTCTACAAGGTGGTGCAGACGTGGAAATACCTAGAGGCGATCTTTAATAAGACACGCGATAGTGAGGATAGAAATAGGTCTACAAGGTGGTGCAGACGTGGAAATACCTAGAGGCGATCTTTAATAAGACACGCGATAGTGAGGATAGAAATAGGTCTACAAGGTGGTGCAGACGTGGAAATACCTAGAGGCGATCTTTAATAAGACACGCGATAGTGAGGATAGAAATAGGTCTACAAGGTGGTGCAGACGTGGAAGTACCTAGAGGCGATCTTTAATAAGACACGCGATAGTGAGGATAGAAATAGGTCTACAAGGTGGTGCAGACGTGGAAATAAGTAGAGGCGATCTTTAATAAGACACGCGATAGTGAGGATAGAAATAGGTCTACAAGGTGGTGCAGACGTGGAAATACCTAGAGGCGATCTTTAATAAGACACGCGATAGTGAGGATAGAAATAGGTCTACAAGGTGGTGCAGACGTGGAAATACCTAGAGGCGATCTTTAATAAGACACGCGATAGTGAGGATAGAAATAGGTCTACAAGGTGGTGCAGACGTGGAAATACCTAGAGGCGATCTTTAATAAGACACGCGATAGTGAGGATAGAAATAGGTCTACAAGGTGGTGCAGACGTGGAAATACCTAGAGGCGATCTTTAATAAGACACGCGATAGTGAGGATAGAAATAGGTCTACAAGGCGGTGCAGACGTGGAAATACCTAGAGGCGATCTTTAATCAGACACGCGATAGTGAGGATAGAAATAGGTCTACAAGGTGGTGCAGACGTGGAAATACCTAGAGGCGATCTTTAATAAGTCACGCGATAGTGAGGATAGAAATAGGTCTGCAAGGTGGTGCAGACGTGGAAATACCTAGAGGCGATCTTTAATAAGACACGCGATAGTGAGGATAGAAATAGGTCTACAAGGTGGTGCAGACGTGGAAATACCTAGAGGCGATCTTTAATAAGACACGCGATAGTGAGGATAGAAATAGGTCTACAAGGTGGTGCAGACGTGGAAATACCTAGAGGCGATCTTTAATAAGACACGCGATAGTGAGGATAGAAATAGGTCTACAAGGTGGTGCAGACGTGGAAATACCTAGAGGCGATCTTTAATAAGACACGCGATAGTGAGGATAGAAATAGGTCTACAAGGTGGTGCAGACGTGGAAATACCTAGAGGCGATCTTTAATAAGACACGCGATAGTGAGGATAGAAATAGGTCTACAAGGTGGTGCAGACGTGGAAATACCTAGAGGCGATCTTTAATAAGACACGCGATAGTGAGGATAGATATAGGTCTACAAGGTGGTGCAGACGTGGAAATACCTAGAGGCGATCTTTAATAAGACACGCGATAGTGAGGATAGAAATAGGTCTACAAGGTGGTGCAGACGTGGAAATACCTAGAGGCGATCTTTAATAAGACACGCGATAGTGAGGATAGAAATAGGTCTACAAGGTGGTGCAGACGTGGAAATACCTAGAGGCGATCTTTAATAAGACACGCGATAGTGAGGATAGAAATAGGTCTACAAGGTGGTGCAGACGTGGAAATACCTAGAGGCGATCTTTAATAAGACACACGATAGTGAGGATAGAAATAGGTCTACAAGGTGGTGCAGACGTGGAAATACCCAGAGGCGATCTTTAATAAGACACGCGATAGTGAGGATAGAAATAGGTCTACAAGGTGGTGCAGACGTGGAAATACCTAGAGGCGATCTTTAATAAGACACACGATAGTGAGGATAGAAATAGGTCTACAAGGTGGTGCAGACGTGGAAATACCTAGAGGCGATCTTTAATAAGACACGCGATAGTGAGGATAGAAATAGGTCTACAAGGTGGTGCAGACGTGGAAATACCTAGAGGCGATCTTTAATAAGACACGCGATAGTGAGGATAGAAATAGGTCTACAAGGTGGTGTAGACGTGGAAATACCTAGAGGCGATCTTTAATAAGACACACGATAGTGAGGATAGAAATAGGTCTACAAGGTGGTGCAGACGTGGAAATAAGTAGAGGCGATCTTTAATAAGACACGCGATAGTGAGGATAGAAATAGGTCTACAAGGTGGTGCAGACGTGGAAATACCTAGAGGCGATCTTTAATAAGACACGCGATAGTGAGGATAGAAATAGGTCTACAAGGTGGTGCAGACGTGGAAATACCTAGAGGCGATCTTTAATAAGACACGCGATAGTGAGGATAGAAATAGGTCTACAAGGTGGTGCAGACGTGGAAATACCTAGAGGCGATCTTTAATAAGACACGCGATAGTGAGGATAGAAATAGGTCTACAAGGTGGTGCAGACGTGGAAATACCTAGAGGCGATCTTTAATAAGACACGCGATAGTGAGGATAGAAATAGGTCTACAAGGTGGTGCAGACGTGGAAATACCTAGAGGCGATCTTTAATAAGACACGCGATAGTGAGGATAGAAATAGGTCTACAAGGTGGTGTAGACGTGGAAATACCTAGAGGCGATCTTTAATAAGACACACGATAGTGAGGATAGAAATAGGTCTACAAGGTGGTGCAGACGTGGAAATACCTAGAGGCGATCTTTAATAAGACACGCGATAGTGAGGATAGAAATAGGTCTACAAGGTGGTGCAGACGTGGAAATAAGTAGAGGCGATCTTTAATAAGACACGCGATAGTGAGGATAGAAATAGGTCTACAAGGTGGTGCAGACGTGGAAATACCCAGAGGCGATCTTTAATAAGACACGCGATAGTGAGGATAGAAATAGGTCTACAAGGTGGTGCAGACGTGGAAATACCTAGAGGCGATCTTTAATAAGACACGCGATAGTGAGGATAGAAATAGGTCTACAAGGTGGTGCAGACGTGGAAATACCTAGAGGCGATCTTTAATAAGACACGCGATAGTGAGGATAGAAATAGGTCTACAAGGTGGTGCAGACGTGGAAATACCTAGAGGCGATCTTTAATAAGACACGCGATAGTGAGGATAGAAATAGGTCTACAAGGTGGTGCAGACGTGGAAATACCCAGAGGCGATCTTTAATAAGACACGCGATAGTGAGGATAGAAATAGGTCTACAAGGTGGTGCAGACGTGGAAATACCCAGAGGCGATCTTTAATAAGACACGCGATAGTGAGGATAGAAATAGGTCTACAAGGTGGTGCAGACGTGGAAATACCTAGAGGCGATCTTTAATAAGACACGCGATAGTGAGGATAGAAATAGGTCTACAAGGTGGTGCAGACGTGGAAATACCTAGAGGCGATCTTTAATAAGACACGCGATAGTGAGGATAGAAATAGGTCTACAAGGTGGTGCAGACGTGGAAATACCTAGAGGCGATCTTTAATAAGACACGCGATAGTGAGGATAGAAATAGGTCTACAAGGTGGTGCAGACGTGGAAATACCTAGAGGCGATCTTTAATAAGACACGCGATAGTGAGGATAGAAATAGGTCTACAAGGTGGTGCAGACGTGGAAATACCTAGAGGCGATCTTTAATAAGACACGCGATAGTGAGGATAGAAATAGGTCTACAAGGTGGTGCAGACGTGGAAATACCTAGAGGCGATCTTTAATAAGACACGCGATAGTGAGGGTAGAAATAGGTCTACAAGGAGGTGCAGACGTGGAAATACCTAGAGGCGATCTTTAATAAGACACGCGATAGTGAGGATAGAAATAGGTCTACAAGGTGGTGCAGACGTGGAAATACCTAGAGGCGATCTTTAATAAGACACGCGATAGTGAGGATAGAAATAGGTCTACAAGGTGGTGCAGACGTGGAAATACCTCGAGGCGATCTTTAATAAGACACGCGATAGTGAGGATAGAAATAGGTCTACAAGGTGGTGCAGACGTGGAAATACCTAGAGGCGATCTTTAATAAGACACGCGATAGTGAGGATAGAAATAGGTCTACAAGGTGGTGCAGACGTGGAAATACCTAGAGGCGATCTTTAATAAGACACGCGATAGTGAGGATAGAAATAGGTCTACAAGGTGGTGCAGACGTGGAAATACCTAGAGGCGATCTTTAATAAGACACGCGATAGTGAGGATAGAAATAGGTCTACAAGGTGGTGCAGACGTGAAAATACCTAGAGGCGATCTTTAATAAGACACGCGATAGTGAGGATAGAAATAGGTCTACAAGGTGGTGCAGACGTGGAAATACCTAGAGGCGGTCTTTAATAAGACACGCGATAGTGAGGATAGAAATAGGTCTACAAGGTGGTGCAGACGTGGAAATACCTAGAGGCGATCTTTAATAAGACACGCGATAGTGAGGATAGAAATAGGTCTACAAGGTGGTGCAGACGTGGAAATACCTAGAGGCGATCTTTAATAAGACACGCGATAGTGAGGATAGAAATAGGTCTACAAGGTGGTGCAGACGTGGAAATACCCAGAGGCGATCTTTAATAAGACACGCGATAGTGAGGATAGAAATAGGTCTACAAGGTGGTGCAGACGTGGAAATACCCAGAGGCGATCTTTAATAAGACACGCGATAGTGAGGATAGAAATAGGTCTACAAGGTGGTGCAGACGTGGAAATACCTAGAGGCGATCTTTAATAAGACACGCGATAGTGAGGATAGAAATAGGTCTACAAGGTGGTGCAGACGTGGAAATACCTAGAGGCGATCTTTAATAAGACACGCGATAGTGAGGATAGAAATAGGTCTACAAGGTGGTGCAGACGTGGAAATACCTAGAGGCGATCTTTAATAAGACACGCGATAGTGAGGATAGAAATAGGTCTACAAGGTGGTGCAGACGTGGAAATACCCAGAGGCGATCTTTAATAAGACACGCGATAGTGAGGATATAAATAGGTCTACAAGGTGGTGCAAACGTGGAAATACCTAGAGGCGATCTTTAATAAGACACGCGATAGTGAGGATATAAATAGGTCTACAAGGTGGTGCAAACGTGGAAATACCTAGAGGCGATCTTTAATAAGACACGCGATAGTGAGGATAGAAATAGGTCTACAAGGTGGTGCAGACGTGGAAATACCTAGAGGCGATCTTTAATAAGACACGCGATAGGGAGGATATAAATAGGTCTACAAGGTGGTGCAGACGTGGAAATACCTAGAGGCGATCTTTAATAAGACACGCGATAGTGAGGATAGAAATAGGTCTACAAGGTGGTGCAGACGTGGAAATACCTAGAGGCGATCTTTAATAAGACACGCGATAGTGAGGATAGAAATAGGTCTACAAGGTGGTGCAGACGTGGAAATACCTAGAGGCGATCTTTAATAAGACACGCGATAGTGAGGATAGAAATAGGTCTACAAGGTGGTGCAGACGTGGAAATACCTAGAGGCGATCTTTAATAAGACACGCGATAGTGAGGATAGAA
Organism: Prosapia bicincta; assembly: GCA_036971475.1. Taxonomy (NCBI): domain Eukaryota; kingdom Metazoa; phylum Arthropoda; class Insecta; order Hemiptera; family Cercopidae; genus Prosapia; species Prosapia bicincta. Next base: position 25,373,971 of record JBAIZL010000005.1, read on the forward strand.
ATAGGTCTACAAGGTGGTGCAGACGTGGAAATACCTAGAGGCGATCTTTAATAAGACACGCGATAGTGAGGATAGAAATAGGTCTACAAGGTGGTGCAGACGTGGAAATACCTAGAGGCGATCTTTAATAAGACACGCGATAGTGAGGATAGAAATAGGTCTACAAGGTGGTGCAGACGTGGAAATACCTAGAGGCGGTCTTTAAGGGAGGCAGTGACCAAGCATTAAACGTTTTGCTCTGGCAAGAGACAACCACGAAACAAAGAAACACATTTATAACCGTAGTGTTCATAGCGTTACACTCTACGGTTACGAGGTATAGGAGATTACCATAGCTAATGATAAAAAATTGTTAACAGGGAAATGGACTATTTATGACGAAGCTACAAAGAATTGAAATTTAAAAGGGTTAGATGATACAAAATTTATACCGGTATAGAAACGGATAAGTGTATAAGGGATGAGATAAAAGGCTATTGACATGGTTTGGACATGTGAAGAGGTTGGTCTTCTGACAACTGCCCCAGAAAGGTACTACAGTGGATTCTCGCTGGAACTAGAAAGAGAGTACGGGCACGAAGAAGTTGGCGTGATGGCATTGACGAAGCAATGACTGCAAGGAACCTGGAAGAGGTTAGGAAACATTGGAGGTTGGTCTTTTGACAAGTGCCCCAGAAAAGAACTACAGTGGATACTCGCTGGAACTAGAAAGAGAGTACGAGCACGAAGAGGTTGGCGTGATGGCATTGACGAAGCAATGACTGCAAAGAACCTGGAAGAGGTTAGAAAACATTGGAGGTTGGTCTTTTGACAAGTGCCCCAGAAAGGTACTACAGTGGATACTCCCTGGAACTATAAGGAGAGACGGGCACGAAGAGGTTGGCGTGATGGCATTGACGAAGCAATGACTGCAAGGAACCTGGAAGAGGTTAGGAAACATTGGAGGTTGGTCTTCTGATAAGTGCCCCAAAAAGGTACTACAATGGATTCTCTCTGGAACTAGAAAGAGAGTACGGGCCAGAAGAGGTTGGCGTGATGGCATTGACGAAGCAAAGACTGCAAGGAACCTGGAAGAGGTTAGGAAACATTGGGGGTTGGTCTTCTGACAACTGCCCCAGAAAGGTACTAATGTGGATTCTCCCTGGAAGTAGAAAGATAGCACGGACACGAAGAGGTTGGCGTGATGGCATTGACGAAGCAATGACTGCAAGGAACCTGGAAGAGGTTAGGAAAAATTGGAGGTTGATCTTCTGACAAGTGCCCCAGAAAGGTACTACAGTGCATTCTCCCTGGAACTCGAAAGAGAGTACGGGCACGAAGAGGTTGGCGTGATGGCATTGACGAAGCAATGACTGCAAGGAACCTGGAAGAGGTTAGGATACATTGGAGGTTGGTCTTCTGACAAGCGCCCCAGAAAGGTACTACAGTGCATTCTCCCTGGAACTCGAAAGAGAATACGGGCACGAAGAGGTTGCCATGATGGCATTGACGAAGCAATGACTGCTAGGAACCTGGAAGAGGTTAGGAAACCTTGGAGGTTGGTCTTCTGACAAGTGCCCCAGAAAGGTACTACAGTGGATTCTCCCTGGAACTAGAAGGAGAGTACGGGCACGAAGAGGTTGGCATGATGGCATTGACGAAGCAATGACTGCAAGGAACCTGGAAGAGGTTAGGAAACATTGGAGGTTGGTCTTCTGACAAGTGCCCCAGAAAGGTACTACAGTGCATTCTCCCTGGAACTCGAAAGAGAGTACGGGCACGAAGAGGTTGGCATGATGGCATTGACGAAGCAATGACTGCAAGGAACCTGGAAGAGGCTAGGAAATATTGGAGGTTGGTCTTCTGACAAGTGCCCCAGAAAGGTACTACAGTGGATACTCCCTGGAACTATAAGGAGAGACGGGCACGAAGAGGTTGGCGTGATGGCATTGACGAAGCAATGACTGCAAGGAACCTGGAAGAGGTTAGAAAACATTGGAGATTGGTCTTTTGACAAGTGCCCCAGAAAGGTACTACAGTGGATACTCCCTGGAACTATAAGGAGAGACGGGCACGAAGAGGTTGGCGTGATGGCATTGACGAAGCAATGACTGCAAGGAACCTGGAAGAGGTTAGGAAACATTGGAGGTTGGTCTTCTGATAAGTGCCCCAAAAAGGTACTACAATGGATTCTCTCTGGAACTAGAAAGAGAGTACGGGCAAGAAGAGGTTGGCGTGATGGCATTGACGAAGCAAAGACTGCAAGGAACCTGGAAGAGGTTAGGAAACATTGGGGGTTGGTCTTCTGACAACTGCCCCAGAAAGGTACTAATGTGGATTCTCCCTGGAACTAGAAAGAGAGCACGGACACGAAGAGGTTGGCGTGATGGCATTGACGAAGCAATGACTGCAAGGAACCTGGAAGAGGTTAGGAAAAATTGGAGGTTGATCTTCTGACAAGTGCCCCAGAAAGGTACTACAGTGCATTCTCCCTGGAACTCGAAAGAGAGTACGGGCACGAAGAGGTTGGCGTGATGGCATTGACGAAGCAATGACTGCAAGGAACCTGGAAGAGGTTAGGAAACATTGGAGGTTGGTCTTCTGACAAGTGCCCCAGAAAGGTACTACAGTGGATTCTCCCTGGAACTAGAAGGAGAGTACGGGCACGAAGAGGTTGGCGTGATGGTATTGACGAAGCAATGACTGCAAGGAACCTGGAAGAGGTATTAACGTATGATAGGTAACATTGGGGGTTGGTCTTCTGACAACTGCCCCAGAAAGGTACTAATGTGGATTCTCCCTGGAACTAGAAAGAGAGCACGGACACGAAGAGGTTGGCGTGATGGCATTGACGAAGCAATGACTGCAAGGAACCTGGAAGAGGTTAGGAAAAATTGGAGGTTGATCTTCTGACAAGTGCCCCAGAAAGGTACTACAGTGCATTCTCCCTGGAACTCGAAAGAGAGTACGGGCACGAAGAGGTTGGCGTGATGGCATTGACGAAGCAATGACTGCAAGGAACCTGGAAGAGGTTAGGAAACATTGGAGGTTGGTCTTCTGACAAGTGCCCCAGAAAGGTACTACAGTGCATTCTCCCTGGAACTCGAAAGAGAATACGGGCACGAAGAGGTTGCCATGATGGCATTGACGAAGCAATGACTGCTAGGAACCTGGAAGAGGTTAGGAAACATTGGAGGTTGGTCTTCTGACAAGTGCCCCAGAAAGGTACTACAGTGGATTCTCCCTGGAACTAGAAGGAGAGTACGGGCACGAAGAGGTTGGCATGATGGCATTGACGAAGCAATGACTGCAAGGAACCTGGAAGAGGTTAGGAAACATTGGAGGTTGGTCTTCTGACAAGTGCCCCAGAAAGGTACTACAGTGCATTCTCCCTGGAACTCGAAAGCGAGTACGGGCACGAAGAGGTTGGCATGATGGCATTGACGAAGCAATGACTGCAAGGAACCTGGAAGAGGTTAGGAAACATTGGAGGTTGGTCTTCTGACAAGTGCCCCAGAAAGGTACTACAGTGGATTCTCCCTGGAACTAGAAGGAGAGTACGGGCACGAAGAGGTTGGCGTGATGGTATTGACGAAGCAATGACTGCAAGGAACCTGGAAGAGGTATTAACGTATGATAGGTAACATTGGGGGTTGGTCTTCTGACAACTGCCCCAGAAAGGTACTAATGTGGATTCTCCCTGGAACTAGAAAGAGAGCACGGACACGAAGAGGTTGGCGTGATGGCATTGACGAAGCAATGACTGCAAGGAACCTGGAAGAGGTTAGGAAAAATTGGAGGTTGATCTTCTGACAAGTGCCCCAGAAAGGTACTACAGTGCATTCTCCCTGGAACTCGAAAGAGAGTACGGGCACGAAGAGGTTGGCGTGATGGCATTGACGAAGCAATGACTGCAAGGAACCTGGAAGAGGTTAGGAAACATTGGAGGTTGGTCTTCTGACAAGTGCCCCAGAAAGGTACTACAGTGCATTCTCCCTGGAACTCGAAAGAGAATACGGGCACGAAGAGGTTGCCATGATGGCATTGACGAAGCAATGACTGCTAGGAACCTGGAAGAGGTTAGGAAACATTGGAGGTTGGTCTTCTGACAAGTGCCCCAGAAAGGTACTACAGTGGATTCTCCCTGGAACTAGAAGGAGAGTACGGGCACGAAGAGGTTGGCATGATGGCATTGACGAAGCAATGACTGCAAGGAACCTGGAAGAGGTTAGGAAACATTGGAGGTTGGTCTTCTGACAAGTGCCCCAGAAAGGTACTACAGTGCATTCTCCCTGGAACTCGAAAGCGAGTACGGGCACGAAGAGGTTGGCATGATGGCATTGACGAAGCAATGACTGCAAGGAACCTGGAAGAGGTTAGGAAACATTGGAGGTTGGTCTTCTGACAAGTGCCCCAGAAAGGTACTACAGTGGATTCTCCATGGAACTAGAAGGAGAGTACGGGCACGAAGAGGTTGGCGTGATGGCATTGACTAAGCAATGACTGCAAGGAACCTGGAAGAGGTTAGGAAAAATTGGAGGTTGATCTTCTGACAAGTGCCCCAGAAAGGTACTACAGTGCATTCTCCCTGGAACTCGAAAGAGAGTACGGGCACGAAGAGGTTGGCATGATGGCATTGACGAAGCAATGACTGCAAGGAACCTGGAAGAGGCTAGGAAACATTGGAGGTTGGTCTTCTGACAAGTTTCCCAGAAAGGTACTACAGTGGATACTCCCTGGAACTATAAGGAGAGACGGGCACGAAGAGGTTGGCGTGATGGCATTGACGAAGCAATGACTGCAAGGAACCTGGAAGAGGTTAGAAAACATTGGAGATTGGTCTTTTGACAAGTGCCCCAGAAAGGTACTACAGTGGATACTCCCTGGAACTATAAGGAGAGACGGGCACGAAGAGGTTGGCGTGATGGCATTGACGAAGCAATGACTGCAAGGAACCTGGAAGAGGTTAGGAAACATTGGAGGTTGGTCTTCTGATAAGTGCCCCAAAAAGGTACTACAATGGATTCTCTCTGGAACTAGAAAGAGAGTACGGGCAAGAAGAGGTTGGCGTGATGGCATTGACGAAGCAAAGACTGCAAGGAACCTGGAAGAGGTTAGGAAACATTGGGGGTTGGTCTTCTGACAACTGCCCCAGAAAGGTACTAATGTGGATTCTCCCTGGAACTAGAAAGAGAGCACGGACACGAAGAGGTTGGCGTGATGGCATCGACGAAGCAATGACTGCAAGGAACCTGGAAGAGGTTAGGAAAAATTGGAGGTTGATCTTCTGACAAGTGCCCCAGAAAGGTACTACAGTGCATTCTCCCTGGAACTCGAAAGAGAGTACGGGCACGAAGAGGTTGGCGTGATGGCATTGACGAAGCAATGACTGCAAGGAACCTGGAAGAGGTTAGGAAACATTGGAGGTTGGTCTTCTGACAAGTGCCCCAGAAAGGTACTACAGTGGATTCTCCCTGGAACTAGAAGGAGAGTACGGGCACGAAGAGGTTGGCGTGATGGTATTGACGAAGCAATGACTGCAAGGAACCTGGAAGAGGTATTAACGTATGATAGGTAACATTGGAGGTTGGGGACGGAGAGGAGCGACAGCAGTAATAGATTCGCTGTATGTATATTATATATATATATATATATATATATATATATATATATATATATATATATATATATATATATATATAATCTATATAATGGCATATTTTTCCCCAAAATATAAGCATATACAAAAATAATAATTGCTAAGACAAGGCTAAAAAATAGGTGTTTTTTGTGAAGCATTATTGACATCATAAATGTTTACTGGAAGGAATAGCAATTAAATTTGTTAAACTACTTGTACTTCGATAGATATTTTATTGACCTTGTCTCAACGGGTCCTCTGGTAAAAGTAGAGCACAATGGCTGTTAGTATCACTGTCTATATCTGTTGACATGACTGCCGATAGGTGTCGCTGGTGGGCAGTGGCATTTAGGTGATGTAGTGGTGTGTTTTGCAGATTGTTGGTTGGTGTTGCGATGGATTGTCGGTGAGCAAGTGAGTTCAGTGCTATAACAGAACGCCATTAGTCAAGCTTGGCATACAAGAGAACAATACAAGGCAAATTTGTTAATTTAAAAATGTACACGATTGAAATATAGTTGCAATATGACGTTTTTTATTGCAAAATTTGTAAGCAGTTTACTATATTTCATATGATTATTTATAGGGAAATATAAGCGTTGTATAAATCTTAAAATAGTATAGAATTGATATATACGACTAAAACATTCAATAAAATACCTTATGTTTGCTACTTCAAGAGATATTAATGTAAAACTTTGGTAAAATTGTTAACATTATCAGATGTATAATGTAACAATACGACATTGTTTATTCTGTAAAACTTAATAATTAAAACCTTCGATATTATTCTTAATATTATCAGATGTAATAATAACATAATATTACCCATGCCATGAGATACACAGATTAAAACCTTTTGTAACATAACCTTAAATGGTAAATAGCAAAATCCAATAATAACGTTACCAATAAATCTTCTATTGGTTGTTGTTTTGATGCTTTGTCAAACGTTATTTGGTTTTTACTTATAGACTGGTGAGAAGATATTAACCATCTTAATTTGGAAAACAAGGCGTTTCTATGAAGTTCTTTTATAAATTTCAAAAAGAAGTAGAAAAAGAACATGGTTATATACTCCATGACAGTTACGAATTTACCATTAGGCAACGCGTATGACAGAACGTAAATACCTTACGTGTGGAATGGGCCAATTTCTGGAGTGTTTGATTCCGATTCTAAAATCTTAAGTCGATTCTCGATCCTTCTAAGTTATATAGGCCTACGTGATATTCTACAACAATGAAGTTAGCTAACATCTTGGTCATGTGGTGAAGCAGTTTAAAAGTTCCGTTTTAATGTAATAGGCTACATTAAAATGTAATGTAATGTATTAGGCTACACAAAGAATTCAACCTTGATTTATGAATAGGAATTTGCGAAATCGTGACAAACATATTGCATATAAGTTACATACGAATCAGAAATGCTTGCAATTGTCTTTGTTGTTACGTCATAAATAATGATATTATTTTTGTTGCCTCAATTAGGCACTTGCTTTAATCGTTGTTTCATTAAAAGCAACTAATACATAAATTAGACATAGTTGATAATTAATATTATTGTAATAAATTACACTGCACAGTTATTTTAACTGTTAAAAAAACATGAATCGGAGGTGGCGCTTTAGCCAATAGAGAATCGAGTATCGAAGATGGGTCGATATCATTAAAACGATCAACGATTCTTGGAATCGAACATCGGAATCGGCTCATCCCTACTTAATAGTTTATTTAAAGTAATATTAAAATCCTTTTTCGTTACGAAATTTTTCAAACCCTTTGTAAGTCTTACAGAAACGCTTGTTAAGGTCCGCGGCTAGTTGTATGAAATGAGAGCATTCCGTGCAAGACATCTTTCTTTGGCGACAAGATAAACTTAAAGCAAGCAGTGTAAAGCTATAGAAATGTAACTTGAACGCGAGGTCAGGCAGTACTAACTTGTGGGCTGTCGCTCATCAATATGCCTCCATTATTGTGGCCATGCCGGATTATTTGGGGCGATTTATTGACCGCTTCCATGAATCAAAGCTCTGCTTCGCGACAAGATAAATTTAAAGCAAGCAGTGTAAAGCTATAGAAACGTAACTTGAACGCGAGGTCAAGCAGTACTACCTTGCGGGCTGTCGCTCATCACGATGCGGCCATTGTTGTGGCCATGCCGGATTATGTAGGGCGATTTATTGACCGCTTTCATGAAGTGGAGCCCTGCTTCGTGACAAAATAAACTTAAAACAAGCAGTGTAAAGCTATAGAAACATAACTTGAACGCGAGGTCAAGCAGTACTACCTTGCGGGCTGTCGCTCATCACGATGCGGCCATTGTTATGGTCGTGCCGGATTATGTGGGGCGATTTATTGACAGCTTTCATGAAGTGGAGCAATGCTTCGTGACAAAATAAACTTAAAACAAGCAGTGTAAAGCTATAGAAACGTAACTTGAACGCGAGGTCAAGCAGTACTACCTTGCGGGCTGTCGCTCATCACGATGCGGCCATTGTTGTGGCCATGCCGGATTATGTAGGGCGATTTATTGACCGCTTTCATGAAGTGGAGCCCTGCTTCGTGACAAAATAAACTTAAAACAAGCAGTGTAAAGCTATAGAAACGTAACTTGAACGCGAGGTCAAGCAGTACTACCTTGCGGGCGGTCGCTCATCACGATGCGGCCATTGTTGTGGCCATGCCGGATTATGTAGGGCGATTTATTGACCGCTTTCATGAAGTGGAGCCCTGCTTCGTGACTAGATAAACTTAAAGCAAGCAGTGTAAATCTATAGAAACGTAACTTGAACGCGAGGTCAAGCAGTACTACCTTGCGGGCTGTCGCTCATCACGATGCGGCCATTGTTGTGGTCGTGCCGGATTATGTAGGGCGATTTATTGACCGCTTTCATGAAGTGGAGCCCTGCTTCGTGACTAGATAAACTTAAAGCAAGCAGTGTAAATCTATAGAAACGTAACTTGAACGCGAGGTCAAGCAGTACTACCTTGCGGGCTGTCGCTCATCACGATGCGGCCATTGTTGTGGCCATGCCGGATTATGTAGGGCGATTTATTGACCGCTTTCATGAAGTGGAGCCCTGCTTCGTGACTAGATAAACTTAAAGCAAGCAGTGTAAATCTATAGAAACGTAACTTGAACGCGAGGTCAAGCAGTACTACCTTGCGGGCTGTCGCTCATCACGATGCGGCCATTGTTGTGGTCGTGCCGGATTATGTGGGGCGATTTATTGACCGCTTCCATGAAGTGGAGCCCTGCTTGTAGTTCCCCTTGTAGAATCTTGATTTTTTGTATCATTTCACGAATCTCATACCTGTACAAAAATTACAAATTGTCAAGTAATGTCTTCAGTAACATAATAAAATAGGGGATAAATAGTTTTTAATTTAGACCGCATCTATGAAGTAAAAGCGTCCCGATTCTACATTTAGTATTTATAAATTAATCATTTAAAGGAATAAATTAAGAAATTAAAAAGAAAAAGCAAAATAACATCTAAACGCCCACATACATCGAACATATACAAATCAAATTTGGCTACATTAATTAAATAAATGAACAAAGGATTAAAAACGAATACGAAGTCAAAAATTAGTAATGGAAAACGTTGAGTGAAATCAAAACAACTAACTATTTACAAGGTCATTTATGTCACGGCACAAATTACATAGAAATATAATTTACATTATTGGTGTATAGATACCAATAAATATACGATTGATCGAATTGAAGTACCTATGATGAAAGTGTTATAAAAGTAATTGTTATGCAGTTGTTTTCCTTTAAAAATATATAAATTAAAACAATTCTTCTATTTGAAATGTTTTTATTCATATATATATATATATATATATATATATATATATATATATATATAAAATATGTTTTCTTGTATAATATACAAAAACAACTGAGGTTATTTAAATACAAAAATTATTTATTATTTTTATTCGAATACAAATTAATAAATAATTCACGTATTTGAGTAACTTTATTTGATTTATATATATATATATATATATATATATATATATATTAGTAGTTATGCAACACTGTTTTCTTGTATACACTTATCACTTTCACTTATGTACTTAAACAAGAATCTTACTGGGTATTTATGCGAGTTAACTTTCAATGACTGGCCTTGTCATTATCATCGGGCATACTGAACAGGGTTGTTGTAGACTGCGAGCTGAGTGGATTTGCCGTTGACCTTGGTGTATCGTTATGTCCTATTTTTAGATTAACTGCACTATGCGAGTTTTTAAAGTTTGTTAACCCCAAAACAAACTTTAAAAACTCGCATAGTGCAGTGAATCTAAATATAGAACATAACGGTACACCAAGGTCAACGGGAAATCCACTCAGCTCGCAGTCTACAACAACCCTGTTCAGTATGCCCTATGATAATGACAAGGCCAGTCATTGAAAGTTAACTCGCATAAATACCAAGTAAAATTCTTGTTTAAGTACATAAGTGAAAGTGATACATACATATATATATATATATATATATATATATATATATATATATATATATATATGTATGTATAATATGTATTCTTGTGTATTAATGCAAAAGTAGGAGAGATACAAATACAAGAGTAATGTATTGAACAAGCAATTCAAAACCTTTCAGTGGAAACCAGTTTCATTCCTGTTAGCAAACTTTTGGCTTTTATTCCTGATGATGTTGGTAATATTTGCTAACGAAAAGCTTTGAATTCTATGATTCAATCAATTAGTCGTTTATTTGCATTTCTTTTATTTATTCTTATACACACACACACACACACACACACACACCAATACGCACACACGCACATGTTTGTATAAAATATACATAAAATATTTTATATAAATATATTTATTTACATTATGCAAATACAAATATTAAATATTGTCGCGTACTTTAAAATGTGGGGATGAGTTTCATTTATAAACAACCAAAGATAATTGTTTATTAAAAGTAAAGGATCAATGTTGTTGATTTTACAAAATATGTTTGTAATTTTTGCGAATAACAAATTGCTCCTATAAATAACAATTAATATTTGCACTTAAACACTAAAAAGAGTTTATTTACATAAGATCAAGGTTATGACAAAGATTAAGAGTAGAGTGAGGGTAACCCTTGCGCAAAGGTGGCGTTGAGGTGAACCACGCGTGAAACAGGCATGAAAGGAGGGCGAAGAGAATAAAACTGAGGGAACAGTTTGCCCCACGCCTAAGTACAGTAGTGTTGAACAATATTTTTGTAAAAGAATATTTAGTATTTATAGTTTATTTGCAGTAGCTAGAACTAGTTAAAGTAGCCACGAAGAGAGCAGCCCCTTGCCGGATGACATTGTAAGGTAATGAGTGTCCAAGAATAGGTAGGTCGTATTACATCTTTATGAGCTCCTGGTCGAGAAACATATGACGCTATGTTCCTAGGCTATTAAATTAAATGTAATGAACTAGTATTGCTAACCGATAAAAATATAAGGTAATGAGTGTCCAAGAATAGGTAGGTCGTATTACATCTTTATGAGCTCCTGGTCGAGAAACATATGACGCTATGTTCCTAGGCTATTAAATTAAATGTAATGAACTAGTATTGCTAACCGATAAAAATATAAGGTAATGAGTGTCCAAGAATAGGTAGGTCGTATTACATCTTTATGAGCTCCTGGTCGAGAAACATATGACGCTATGTTCCTAGGCTATTAAATTAAATGTAATAAACTAGTATTGCTAACCGATAAAAATATAAGGTAATGAGTGTCCAAGAATAGGTAGGTCGTATTACATCTTTATGAGCTCCTCGTCGAGAAACATATGACGCTATGTTCCTAGGCTATTAAATTAAATGTAATGAACTAGTATTGCTAACCGATAAAAATATAAGGTAATGAGTGTCCAAGAATAGGTAGGTCGTATTACATCTTTATGAGCTCCTGGTCGAGAAACATATGACGCTATGTTCCTAGGCTATTAAATTAAATGTAATAAACTAGTATTGCTAACCGATAAAAATATAAGGTAATGAGTGTCCAAGAATAGGTAGGTCGTATTACATCTTTATGAGCTCCTGGTCGAGAAACATATGACGCTATGTTCCTAGGCTATTAAATTAAATGTAATGAACTAGTATTGCTAACCGATAAAAATATAAGGTAATGAGTGTCCAAGAAGAGGTAGGTCGTATTACATCTTTATGAGCTCCTGGTCGAGAAACATATGACGCTATGTTCCTAGGCTATTAAATTAAATGTAATGAACTAGTATTGCTAACCGATAAAAATATAAGGTAATGAGTGTCCAAGAATAGGTAGGTCGTATTACATCTTTATGAGCTCCTGGTCGAGAAACATATGACGCTATGTTCCTAGGCTATTAAATTAAATGTAATGAACTAGTATTGCTGACCGATAAAAATATAAGGTAATGAGTGTCCAAGAATAGATAGGTCGTATTACATCTTTATGAGCTCCTGGTCGAGAAACATATGACGCTATGTTCCTAGGCTATTAAATTAAATGTAATGAACTAGTATTGCTAACCGATAAAAATTTAAGTACTCATATGTTTGCTGCAGTAATACAACAGCTGTTTTACCAGAGATCCTGTAATATCCTTGATAGGTTCAACTCCAAAGAACGAAGCAGGATGTTACATGTAGAGTGCTAGTGTTACTTTTATCGTTTTTAATATATTTACTTTCTATAGAATTGTATCACCTATCACGACGCGTCAGGAAATGGCGTTACCCTATTACAGGCGCAGCGCAGTGTGAACAGAAAAAGGTCATCTTAGATGCTGTAAACCAACTTGAAAACTGTCAAAGACGCAATACGGAATCAATTATTTGTTTATAGGTTAGAAACCTGATCTTAGCATACAAACGCAGGTTTGTAGTTTAAAGGCAACCCGCTTGTGTGCCTGTTACCTCATACCGAGATAGAAGATATATAGTGAAAGTGAGTCTCTGTCAGAGGGTGTAGAGAGGATCACGAGATACCTGGCTAGACGTACTCTACATCAGGGTTATGCACTCTGTCAGAGGGTGTAGAGAGGATCACGAGATACCTGGCTAGACGTACTCTACATCAGGGTTATGCACTCTGTCAGAGGGTGTAGAGAGGATCACGAGATACCTGGCTAGACGTACTCTACATCAGGGTCATGCACTCTGTCAGAGGGTGTAGAGAGGATCACGAGATACCTGGCTAGACGTACTCTACATCAGGGTTATGCACTCTGTCAGAGGGTGTAGAGAGGATCACGAGATACCTGGCTAGACGTACTCTACATCAGGGTTATGCACTCTGTCAGAGGGTGTAGAGAGGATCACGAGATACCTGGCTAGACGTACTCTACATCAGGGTTATGCACTCTGTCAGAGGGTGTAGAGAGGATCACGAGATACCTGGCTAGACGTACTCTACATCAGGGTCATGCACTCTGTCAGAGGGAACAGAGAGGATCACGAGATACCTGGCTAGACTTACTCTACATCAGGGTCATGAACTCTGTCAGAGGGTGTAGAGAGGATCACGAGATACCTGGTTAGACGTACTCTACATCAGGGTTATGCACTCTGTCAGAGGGTGTAGAGAGGATCACGAGATACCTGGCTAGACGTACTCTACATCAGGGTTATGCACTCTGTCAGAGGGTGTAGAGAGGATCACGAGATACCTGGCTAGACGTACTCTACATCAGGGTTATGCACTCTGTCAGAGGGTGTAGAGAGGATCACGAGATACCTGGCTAGACGTACTCTACATCAGGGTCATGCACTCTGTCAGAGGGAACAGAGAGGATCACGAGATACCTGGCTAGACTTACTCTACATCAGGGTCATGAACTCTGTCAGAGGGTGTAGAGAGGATCACGAGATACCTGGCTAGACGTACTCTACATCAGGGTTATGCACTCTGTCAGAGGGTGTAGAGAGGATCACGAGATACCTGGCTAGACTTACTCTACATCAGGGTCATGCACTCTGTCAGAGGGTGTAGAGAGGATCACGAGATACCTGGCTAGACGTACTCTACATCAGGGTTATGCACTCTGTCAGAGGGTGTAGAGAGGATCACGAGATACCTGGCTAGACGTACTCTACATCAGGGTCATGCACTCTGTCAGAGGGAACAGAGAGGATCACGAGATACCTGGCTAGACTTACTCTACATCAGGGTCATGAACTCTGTCAGAGGGTGTAGAGAGGATCACGAGATACCTGGCTAGACTTACTCTACATCGGGGTCATGCACTCTGTCAGAGGGTGTAGAGAGGATCAAGAGATACCTGGCTAGACTTACTCTAAATCGGGGTCATGTACTCTGTCAGTGTATGTTATTCACCTGAGAATTCCTAGGAAGCACAATTTAAGGAAGGAGATGACGCAGTAGCCTAGCACAAACAGTATGTCTGCCGTCTGCCTCAGCCATTGTTGTAGTTTTTCTTCACAGCCGTTGACATGGTAGTTGGAACCACTGGAACACCTGACAGATCCTGCTGCGACCTGGAAAAATAGTGTTAACCATTTATTAATCTGTGCTAGCCTGCATAAAAAAGTCTGTGTGTATACACACAACAATGCGTAAATGCTCAAAAACTATAAATAGGCAGGAAGAAAAAAATACTGTGGGTCACAAGGTGCCCTCAAAGTGTAATGGGGTGGGTTTATGCCGGAATGGTATGGTACTGACGCGAAAAATACTGTGGGTCACAAGGTGCCCTCAAAGTGTAATGGGGTGGGTTTATGCCGGAATGGTATGGTACTGACGCGAAAAATACTGTGGGTCACAAGGTGCCCTCAAAGTGTAATGGGATGGGTTTATGCCGGAATGGTATGGTACTGACGCGAAAAATACATACAACAATCACTTAAGCGGGTTGTATTTCGTGGCAACATTTGAGTGGAATTGCAAACTTTTGATGTTTTGTAGCATACACAAACCAACATAACACACACACACACACACACCCGCACACACCCACCCACACACACACACATACACACACACGCACACGCACGCATTCTCTCTCTCTATCACACACACACACACACACACACACACTCACACACAAACACACGCACACACACACACACATATATATATATATATATATATATATATATATATATATATATATATATATATATATACGCCAAGATTAGAAAATAATACAAAAGTGTTTGCTAAGAGTGTTTTCACGGAATGGGTTTATACCCACCTAGGACCAAGTCGCCCTTAGGAACGTCTAGCGAGAGTGGATAGAAGTCTGACTGGACAAGCTTCACCAAACTAATCAGACGTTATATTGAAGGTATAAAAACATAGCCGCTCGGAAGGTTCTGTCACTCCCGAATAGTTCTGGAAAAGCTGACACAGCCGTATTGTCTGTTTGGTTCGTCTCGTCCCAGCGGCTGCCGGGCACCAGTCCAGTCCTTACAGTCAGGTCGCAAGAGTCTTGTATTCTTGGAACACCAATCGTTACACCAAGGCTCCCTCCCAGCCCTTTTGCTTCTCATCTGGGCAAGAGTCAAGAGTTTGACGTTAGATTCGTGGGGAAGTGGAATCAAAATGGGTAAGGAAACGTGGCCGTTTGGAAGTTTTTCTATCGGTCCGGAGTAGTTCTGGAAAAGCGGATGAAACCTTTCTATATATTTAGAGTTCGTCTTGTCCCAGGGGCTGCCGGGCTCTAGTCCAGGCCTTACAGTCAGGTCGAAACACTATTACAGACTGATACTACGGGTCGTTGTACTAAACCCTCTTTCGAATCGGTCCTGACGATAGCCACCCGGGCGTTACTAACTTGTTTGAGGTTGAATTCGTGAGGGCATGGGTCTAAATGCTTGAATAATGCATCTATCTTTGTGTCCTCTGTAGCTTAGAGGAGACAACCTTCAGGCTAGCTACTCTCAGCCCAAACTCTTCTTCTTTTCACCTCCTTTTTTTCTTCTTGCACACTCTCAGAATAACTCTTGTTAATGTAAAACACATCTGTTCCACACTTTTTATTAAAGTACAAAATAATTTTTAAAAAAACATTTAGAAAATTGAATTTCAGTTGCCATAGGTAAATTAAATCCAAAATAATTACTAACTGTATTTCATAAAAGAGTTCAAATTTAATTAAAAGTACACAAATATAAAATGTGTCTTCACGTTAGAAATGTCTACAGAATTTATACACTCAAAAGAATGAAGATTGATCTAAACGTTTTGTTTAAATAAAACCTAACAGTTCTCTGTGGCCTGAGTTCTTTCGGAAGAATAAAAGTACAGAAATATAAGCAGCAATAACCATCCGGGAGCCGCCTGGGGAACTTGGTTTTATTGCAGTTGATGGAAACGCAACTGACGGGGGCGTGCTATTAACTAATTTGATCTTCCAAATCCTCTACGAGCGGCGAGGCAACAATACATAACTACATTGATTAAAAACACTGTATCTGAAATATTTACATTTTGCGCAAACGCAGCATATAACGGTTCCCAGGCAGATGTTTCAATTTTGTTTTTTTTTAATTATCGAAACCGAGTTCCGTTTTAATGATTTGTATGGAGTAGATTCATTAACTTGTAACAAATCTGTTTGTAAAGACGAGATAAATTGCTTTGTAACACAAATCTTAGCTTGTAATTTTATTATTTTCAATATCAATTTGTTAAAATGTATTTATGTGTTTCATATGTTGAACCGCATGATTACTAGTAATGTCATATTAATTCTTGTCGCCATCGAGAAAGCCTTTATCATTCAGGGCTCCAAATGTACAGTCCGTCGTCCCCGCATTTCAGAGAGCCTTCATCATTCAGGGCTTCAATGCACCGTTCGTTTTCACGTTTCAGAGAGCCTTCATCATTCAGGGCTCCAATATACTGTTCGACCCCGCGTTTTAGAAAGTCTTCGTCATTCAGGGCTCCAAATATACCGTTCGTCCCCGCGTTTCAGAAAGTCTTCGTCATTCAGTACTCCAATTTAAAGCTCGTCCTCGCGTTTCAGAAAGCCTTCATCATTCACACCTCTAAATGTTCCGTCTGTCCCAGCGTTTCAGAGAGACCTCATCAGTCAATGCTCCAAAGCATTCATCAATCAGAGATCCAAAAGTCCAATTCGTCCCCGCGTTTCAGAGAGCCTTCATCATTCAAGGCTCCAATGTACCGTTCGTCCCCGCGTTACAGAAAACCTTCATCATTCAGAGCTCTAAATGTACCGTTCGTCACCGCATTTCAGAAAGCCTTTATCAGTCGGGGATCTAAATGTACCGTTCATTCCCGCGTTTCAGAAAGCCTTCATCAATCAGAGATCTAAATGTACCGTTCATCCCCGCATTTCAGAGAGCCTTCATCAGTCAGGGCTATAAATAGACCGTTCATCCCCGCATTTCAGAAACCTTCATCAGTCAGGGCTCCAAATGTTCCGTTCGTCTCCAAGTTTCAGAAAGCCTTCGTCATTCAGTACTCCAATTTAAAGTTCGTCCCCGCATTTCAGAAACCTTCATCAGTCAGGGCTATAAATAGACCGTTCGTCCTCGCGCTTCAGAAAGCCTTCATCATTCACAGCTCTAAATGTTCCGTTTCTCCCAGCGTTTCAGAGAGCCTTCATCAGTCAATGCTCCAAAGCCTTCATCAATCAGAGATCCAAATGTTCATTTCGTCTCCGCGTTTCAGAGAGCCTTCATCATTCAAGGCTCCAATGTACCGTTTGTCCCCGCGTTTCAGAAACCCTTCTTCATTCAGAGCTCTAAATGTTTCGTTCGTCCCCGCGTTGCAGAAAGCTTTCATCATTCAGGGCTCCAAATGTGCCGTTCGTCCCCGCGTTTCAGAAAGCCTTCTTCATTCAGAGCTCTAAATGTTCCAATCTTCCCCGCGTTTTAGAAGGATTTCATCAGTCAGGACTCCAAATGCACCGTTCGTCCACGCATTTAAAAAAGCCTTCATCAGTCGGGGCTCCAAATGTACCGTTCATTCAAACGTTTCAGAAAGCCTTCATCAATCAGAGATCTAAATGTACCGTTCATCCCCGCAATTCAAAAAGCCTTCATCAGTCAGGGCTCCAAATGTTTCGTTTGTAACCGCGTTTCAGACAGCCCTCATCAAACAGAGATCTAAATGTACAGTTCGTCCCCGCGTTTCAGAGAGCCATCATCACTCAAGGCTCGAATGTACCGTTCGCGCCTTCGTTTCAGAAAGCCATCATCATTCAGAGCTCTAAATATTTCGTTCTTCGCCGCGTTTTAGAAAGCCTTCATCATTCAGAGCTCTAAATGTTCTGTTCGGCCCCGCGTTTCAGAAAGATTTCATCAGTCAGGGCTCCAAATGTACCGTTTGTCCCCGAGTTTCATAAAGCCTTCATCATTCACAGCTCTAAATATTCGTTTGTCCCCGCGATTCAGAAAGATTTCATCAGTCAGGACTCCAAATGTACCGTTCGTCCCCGTATTTCAAAAAGCCTTCATCAGTCAAGGCTATAAATGTACCGTTCATTCCCGCGTTTCAGAAAGAATCATCAATCAGAGCTCTAATTATTCCGTACGTCCCCGCGTTTCAGAGAGCCTTCATCATTCAAGGCTCTAATGTACCGATCGTCGGCGCGTTTCAGAAAGCCTTCACAAATCAGAGCTCTAAATGTTCCGTTCGTCCTCACGTTACAGAGAGCCTTCATCATTCAAGGCTAAAATGTACCGTTCGTCCCCGGGTTTCAGAAAGCCTACATCAATCACAGCTCTAAATGGTTCGTTCGACCCCGCGTTTCAGAGAGCCTTCATCATTCAAGGTTCTAATGTACCGATCGTCGGCGCGTTTCAGAAAGCCTTTAACATTCAGGGCTCCAAATGTACCGTTCGTTCTCGCGTTTCAGAAACCCTTCATCATTCAGAGCTCTAAATGATCCATTCTTCCACACGTTTTAGAAACCCTTCATCATTCAGAGCTCTAAATGTACAGTTCGTCCCCGCGTTTCAGAAAGATTTCGTCAGTCAGGGCTCAAAATGTACCGTTTGTCTCCGAGTTTCATAAAGCCTTCATCATTCACAGCTCTAAATATTCCGTTTGTCCCCGCCTTTCAAAGAGCCTTTATCAGTCAGTGCTTCAAATGTACCGTTCATCCCCGCATTTCAGAAAGCCTTCATCAGCCAGGGCTCCAAATGTGCAGTTCATTCCCGCGTTTCAGAAAGAATTCATCAATCAGAGCTTTAAATATTCCGTACGTCCTCGCATCCAGAGAGCCTTCATCATTCAAGGCTCCCTTGTACCGATCGTCGGCGCGTTTCAGAAAACCTACATCAATCACAGCTCTAAATGTTCCGTTCGACCTCGCGTTTCAGAGAGCCTTTATCAGTCAGGGCTCCAAATGTACCGTTCGTCCCCTCATTTCAGAAAGCCTTCATTATTCAGGTCTCCAAATGTACCATTCGTCTCCGCGTTTCAGAAAGCCTTCATCATTTAAGGCTTCAATGTACCGTTCGTCCCTCGTTTCAGAAGCCTTCATCATTCAGAGCTCTGAATGTTCCATTCTTCCCCGCGTTTCAAAAAGATTTAATCAGTCAGGGCTCCAAATGTACCGTTCCTCCCCGCATTTCGGAAAGCCTTCAGTATTCAGAGTTCTATATGTTCCGTTCGTCCCCGCGTTTCATAGAGCCTTTATAAGTCAGGGCTCCAAATGTACCGTTCGTCCCCGCATTTCAGAAAGCCTTCTATATTCAGAGATCTAAATGTACAGTTCGTCCCTGCATTTCAGAAAGCCTTCGTCAGTCAGGGCTCCGAATAAACCGTTCGCCCCCCACGTTTCAGAAAGCTTCCATCATTCAGGGCTCTAATGTACCGTCCGTCCCCGCGTTTCAGAAAGCTTTCATCATTCATGGCTCTAAATGTACCCTTCGTCCCCGCGTTTCAGAAAGTTTCATCATTCAGAACTCCATGTACCGTTCGTTCCACGTGTTTCAGAAACCTTCATCTGTCAGGGCTCCAAATGTACCGTTCGTCGTCGCGTTTCAGAAAGCCTTCATCATTCACAGCTCTAAATGTTCCGTTTATCCCCTCGTTTCAGAGGGACTTCATCAGCCAGGGCTCAAGATGTACCATTCATCCCCGCATTTCAGAAAGCCTTCATCATTTAAGGCTTCAATGTACCGTTCGTCCCTCGTTTCAGAAGCCTTCATCATTCAGAGCTCCAATCTACCGTTCGTCCCTGCATTTCAAAAAGCCTTTATCAGTCAGGGCTCCAAATGTACCGTTCGCCCCCTCGTTTCAGAAAGCTTCCATCATTCAGGGCTCCAATGTACCGTTCCTCCTCGCGTTTCAGAAAGCCTTCAGTATTCAGAGCTCTAAATGTTCCGTTCGTCCCCGCGTTTCAGAAACCTTCATCTGCCAGGGCTCCAAATGTTCCAATTATCCCCTCGTTTCAGAGGGAATTCATCAGCAAGGGCTCCAAATGTGCCGTTCATTCCAGCGTTTCAGAAAGCCTTCATCAATCAGAGATCTTAATGTACCGTTCGTCCTCGCGTTTCAGAAAGCCTACATCATTCAAGGCTCCAATGTACCGTTCGTCCCTCGTTTCAGAAGCCTTCATTTTTCAGGGCTCCAATGTAGTGTTCATCCCTGCATTTCAGAAAGCCTTCGTCAGTCTGGGCTTAAAATGTACCGTTCTTCCTCGCGTTTCAGAAAGCCTTCAGTATTCAGTGCTCTAAATGTTCCGTTCGTTCCACGTGTTTCAGAAACCTTCATCTGCCAGGGCTCCAAATGTACCGTTCATTTCCGCGTTTCAGAAGCCTTCATTTTTCAGGGCTCCAATGTAGTGTTCGTCCCTGCATTTCAGAAAGCCTTCATCAGCCAGGCCTCAAAATGTACCGTTCATTTCCGCGTTTCAGAAAGCCTTCATCAATCAGAGATCTAAATGTACCGTTGGTCCCTACGTTTCAGAAAGCCTACATCATTCAAGGCTTCAATGTTCCGTTCGTCCCTCGTTTCAGAAGCCTTCATTATTCAGGTCTCCAAATGTACCGTTCCTCCCCGCATTTCGGAAAGCCTTCAGTATTCAGAGTTCTATATGTTCCGTTCGTCCCCGCGTTTCATAGAGCCTTTATCAGTCAGGGCTCCAAATGTACCGTTCGTCCCCGCATTTCAGAAAGCCTTCTATATTCAGAGCTCTAAATGTACAGTTCGTCCCTGCATTTCAGAAACCCTTCATTAGTCAGGACTCCAATCTACCGTTCGTCCCTAGTTTCAGAAGCCTTCATCATTCAGAGCTCTAAATGTTCCATTCTTCCCCGCGTTTCAGAAAGATTTAATCAGTCAGGGCTCCAAATGTACCGTTCGTTCCTGCATTTCAGAAATCCTTCATCAGTCAGGTCTCCAAATGTACCGTTCGTCCCCGCATTTCAGAAAGCCTTCTATATTCAGAGCTCTAAATGTACAGTTCGTCCCTGCATTTCAGAAAGCCTTCGTCAGTCAGGGCTCCAAATATACCGTTCGCCCCCCACGATTCAGAAAGCTTCCATCATTCAGGGCTCCAATGTACCGTTCGTCCCCGCGTTTCAGAAAGCTTTCATCATTCATGGCTCTAAATGTAGCCTTCGTCCCCGCGTTTCATAGAGCCTTTATCAGTCAGCGCTCCAAATGTACCGTTCACCCCCTCGTTTCAGAAAGCTTTCATCATTCAGGGCTTCAGTGTACCGTTCGTCCCTCGTTTCAGAAGCCTTCATTATTCAGGTCTCCAAATGTACCATTTGTCCCCGCGTTTCAGAAAGCCTTCATTATTTAAGGCTTCAATGTACCGTTCGTCCCTCGTTTCAGAAGCCTTCATCATTCAGAGCTCTAAATGTTCCATTCTTCCCCGCGTTTCAGAAAGATTTCATCAGTCAGGGCTCCAAATGTACCGTTCGTTCCCGCATTTCAGAAATCCTTCATCAGACAGGCCTTCAAATGTACCGTTCCTCCCCGCATTTCGGAAAGCCTTCAGTATTCAGAGTTCTTAATGTTCCGTTCATCCCCGCGTTCCATAGAGCCTTTATCAGTCAGAGCTCCAAATGTACTTTTCGTCCCCGCATTTCAGAAAAACTTCTATATTCAGAGCTCTAAATGTACCGTTCGTCCCTGCATTTCAGAAAGCCTTCGTCAGTCAGGGCTCCAAATGTACCGTTCGCACCCTCGTTTAAGAAAGCCTTCATCAATCAGAGCTCTAAATGGTGCTTTTTTCCCCGCGTTTCAGAAGCCTTCATTAGGCAGGGCTCCAATCTACCGTTCGTCCCTGCATTTCAGAAAGCTTTCTTCATTCGGATCTCCATGTACCGTTCGTTCCACGTGTTTCAGAAACCTTCATCTGACAGGGCTCCAAATGTACCGTTCGTCCCCGCGTTTCAGAAAGCCTTCATCATTCACAGCTCTAAATGTTCCGTTTATCCCCTCGTTTCAGAGGGACTTCATCTGTCAGGGCTCCAAATGTACCGTTCGTCGTCGCGTTTCAGAAAGCCTTCATCATTCACAGCTCTAAATGTTCCGTTTATCCCCTCGTTTCAGAGGGACTTCATCAGCCAGGGCTCAAGATGTACCATTCATCCCCGCATTTCAGAAAGCCTTCATCATTTAAGGCTTCAATGTACCGTTCGTCCCTCGTTTCAGAAGCCTTCATCATTCAGAGCTCCAATCTACCGTTCGTCCCTGCATTTCAAAAAGCCTTTATCAGTCAGGGCTCCAAATGTACCGTTCGCCCCCTCGTTTCAGAAAGCTTCCATCATTCAGGGCTCCAATGTACCGTTCCTCCTCGCGTTTCAGAAAGCCTTCAGTATTCAGAGCTCTAAATGTTCCGTTCGTCCCCGCGTTTCAGAAACCTTCATCTGCCAGGGCTCCAAATGTTCCAATTATCCCCTCGTTTCAGAGGGAATTCATCAGCCAGGGCTCCAAATGTGCCGTTCATTCCCGCGTTTCAGAAAGCCTTCATCAATCAGAGATCTTAATGTACCGTTCGTCCTCGCGTTTCAGAAAGCCTACATCATTCAAGGCTCCAATGTACCGTTCGTCCCTCGTTTCAGAAGCCTTCATTTTTCAGGGCTCCAATGTAGTGTTCATCCCTGCATTTCAGAAAGCCTTCGTCAGTCTGGGCTTAAAATGTACCGTTCTTCCTCGCGTTTCAGAAAGCCTTCAGTATTCAGTGCTCTAAATGTTCCGTTCGTTCCACGTGTTTCAGAAACCTTCATCTGCCAGGGCTCCAAATGTACCGTTCATTTCCGCGTTTCAGAAGCCTTCATTTTTCAGGGCTCCAATGTAGTGTTCGTCCCTGCATTTCAGAAAGCCTTCATCAGCCAGGCCTCAAAATGTACCGTTCATTTCCGCGTTTCAGAAAGCCTTCATCAATCAGAGATCTAAATGTACCGTTGGTCCCTACGTTTCAGAAGCCTTCATTATTCAGGTCTCCAAATGTACCGTTCCTCCCCGCATTTCGGAAAGCCTTCAGTATTCAGAGTTCTATATGTTCCGTTCGTCCCTGCATTTCAGAAAGCCTTCGTCAGTCAGGGCTCCAAATGTACCGTTCGCACCCTCGTTTAAGAAAGCCTTCATCAATCAGAGCTCTAAATGGTGCTTTTTTCCCCGCGTTTCAGAAGCCTTCATTAGGCAGAGCTCCAATCTACCGTTCGTCCCTGCATTTCAGAAAGCTTTCTTCATTCGGATCTCCATGTACCGTTCGTTCCACGTGTTTCAGAAACCTTCATCTGTCAGGGCTCCAAATGTACCGTTCGTCCCCGCGTTTCAGAAAGCCTTCATCATTCACAGCTCTAAATGTTCCGTTTATCCCCTCGTTTCAGAGGGCCTTCATCAGCCAGGGCTCAAGATGTACCGTTCATACCCGCATTTTCAGAAAGCCTTCATCAGCCAGGGCTCCAAATGTACCGTTCATTCCCGCGTTTCAGAAAGCCTTCATCAATCAGAGATCTTAATGTACCGTTCGTCCCTACGTTTCAGAAAGCCTTCATCATTCAGAGCTCTAAATGTTCCGTTTATCCCATAGTTTCAGAGAGCCTTCATCAGCCAGGGCTCAAAATATACCGTTCATCCCCGTATTTTCAGAAAGCCTTCATCAATCAAGGCTCCAATGTACCGTTCGTCCCTAAATTCAGAAGCCTTCATTATTCAGGGCTCCAATGTACCGTTCGTCCCTGCATTTCAGAAAGCCTTCGTCAGTCAGGGCTCAAAATGTACCGTTCTTCCTCGCGTTTCAGAAAGCCTTCAGTATTCAGAGCTCTAAATGTTCCATTCGTTCCCGCGTTTCGAGAGCCTTCATCAGCCAGGGCTCAAAATGTACCGTTCATCCCCGCATTTTCAAAAAGCCTTCTTCAGTCAAGGCTCCAAATGTACCGTTCATTTCCGTGTTTCAGAAAGCCTTCATCAATCAGAGATCTATATGTACCGTTGGTCCCTACGTTTCAGAAAGCCTTCATCATTCAGAGCTCTAAATGTTCCGTTCGTCCCCGCGTCTCAGAAAGCCTACATCATTCATGGCTCCAATGTAATGTTCGTCCCTAATTTCAGAAGCCTTCATTATTCAGGGCTCCAATGTACCGTTCGTCCCTGCATTTCAGAAAGCCTTCGTCAGTCAGGGCTCAAAATGTACCGTTTTTCCTCGCGTTTCAGAAAGCCTTCAGTATTCAGAGCTCTAAATGTTCCGTTCGTTGCCGCGTTTCGAGAGCCTTCATCAGCCAGGGCTCAAAATGTACCGTTCATCCCCGCATTTTCAAAAAGCCTTCTTCAGTCAGGCCTCCAAATGTACCGTTCGCCCCCCTCGTTTCAGAAAGCTTTCATCATTCATGGCTCTAAATGTACCCTTCGTCCCCGCGTTTCAGAAAGTTTCATCATTTAGAACTCCATGTACCGTTCGTTCCACGTGTTTCACAAACCTTCATCTGCCAGGGCTCCAAATGTACCGTTCGTCCCCACGTTTCAGAAAGCCTTCATCATTCACAGCTCTAAATGTTCCGTTTATCCCCTCGTTTCAGAGGGACTTCATCAGCCAGGGCTCAAGATGTACCGTTCATCCCCGCATTTTCAGAAAGCCTTCATCAGTCAGGGCTCCAAATGTACCGTTCATTCCCGCGTTTCAGAAAGCCTTCATCAATCAGAGAACTTAATGTACCGTTCGTCCCTACGTTTCAGAAAGCCTTCATCATTCAGAGCTCTAAATGTTCCGTTTATCCCATAGTTTCAGAGAGCCTTCATCAGCCACGGCTCAAAATATACCGTTCATCCCCGCATTTTCAGAAAGCCTTCATCAGTCAAGGCTCCAAATGTACCGTTTATTTCCGCGTTTCAGAAAGCCTTCATCAATCAGAGATCTAAATATACCGTTGGTCCCTACGTTTCAGAAAGCCTTCATCATTCAGAGCTCTAAATGTTCCGTTCGTCCCCGCGTTTCAGAAAGCCTACATCATTCAAGGCTCCAATGTACCGTTCGTCCCTCGTTTCAGAAGCCTTCATTATTCAGGGCTCCAATGTATCGTTCGTCCCTGCATTTCAGAAAGCCTTCGTCAGTCAGCGCTCTAAATGTTCCGTTCGTCCCCGCGTTTCAGAGAGCCTTCATCAGCCAGGGCTCCAATGTACCGTTCGTCCCTGTATTTCAGAAAAGCTTCGTCAGTAAGGGCTCAAAATGTAACGTTCTTACTCGCGTTTCAGAAAGCCTTCAGTATTCAGAGCTCTAAATGTTCCGTTCGTCCCCGCGTTTCAGAAGCCTTCATCAGCCAGGGCTCAAAATGTACAGTTCATCCCCGCATTTTCAGAAAGCCTTCATCAGTCAAGGCTCCAAATGTACCGTTCATTTCCGCGTTTCAGAAAGCCTTCATCAATCAGAGATCTAAATGTACCGTTGGTCAATACGTTTCAGAAAGCCTTCTTCATTCAGAGCTCTAAATCTTCCGTTCGTCCCCTCGTTTCAGAAAGCCTACATCATTCAAGGCTTCAATGTACCGTTCGTCTCTCGTTTTAGAAGCCTTCATTATTCAGGTGTCCAAATGTACCATTCGTCCCCGCGTTTCAGAAAGACTTCATCAATTAAGGCTTCAATGTACCGTTCGTTCCCGCATTTCAGAAATCCTTCAGTATTCAGAGTTCTATATGTTCCGTTCGTCCCCGCGTTTCATAGAGCCTTTATCAGTCAGGGCTCCAAATGTACCGCTCGTCCCCGCATTTCAGAAAGCCTTCTATATTCAGAGCTCTAAATGTACCGTTCGTCCCTGCATTTCCGAAAGCCTTCGTCAGTCAGGGCTCCAAATGTACCGTTCGTCCCCGCGTTTCAGAAAGCTTTTATCAGTCAGGCCTCCAAATGTACCCTTCGCCCCCCTCGTTTCAGAAAGCTTCCATCATTCAGTGCTCCAATGTACCGTTCGTCCCTGCATTTCAGAAAGCTTTTATCAGTCAGGCCTCCAAATGTACCCTTCGCCCCCCTCGTTTCAGAAAGCTTCCATCATTCAGTGCTCCAATGTACCGTTCGTCCCCGCGTTTCAGAAAGCTTTCATCATTCATGGCTCTAAATGTAATCTTCGTCCCCGCGATTCAGAAAGTTTCATCATTCAGAACTCCATGTACCGCTCCTCCCACGTGTTTCACAAACCTTCATCTGCCAGGGCTCCAAATGTACCGTTCGTCCCCGCATTTCAGAAAGCCTTCGTCATTCAGGGCTCCAAATGTACCATTCGTCCCCACGTTTCAGAAATCCTACATCATTCAAGGCTTCAATGTACCGTTCGTCCCACGTTTCAGAAGCCTTCATTATTCAGGGCTCCAATGAATTGTTCGTCCCTGCATTTCAGAAAGCCTTCGTCATTCAGGGCTCAAAATGTACCGTTCTTCCTCGCGTTTCAGAAAGCCTTCAGTATTCCCAGCTCTAAATGTTCCGTTCGTCCCCGCGTTTCAGAAAGCCTTCATTAGCCAGGGCTCCAAATGATCCGTTCGTCCCCGCGTTTCAGAAAGCCTTCATTATTCAGGACTCAAATGTACCATTCGTCCCCGCGATTCAGAAAGCCTTCATCATTTAAGGCTTCAATGTACCGTTCGTCCCTCGTTTCAGAAGTCTTCATCATTCAGAGCTCTAAATGTTCTATTCTTCCCCGCGTTTCAGAAAGATTTCATCAGTCAGG
This sequence comes from Prosapia bicincta, assembly GCA_036971475.1. Taxonomy (NCBI): domain Eukaryota; kingdom Metazoa; phylum Arthropoda; class Insecta; order Hemiptera; family Cercopidae; genus Prosapia; species Prosapia bicincta. Next base: position 25,400,715 of record JBAIZL010000005.1, read on the forward strand.
GCTCCAAATGTACCGTTCGTTCCCGCATTTCTGAAATCCTTCATCAGTCAGGGCTCCAAATGTACCGTTCCTCCACGCATTTCGGAAAGCCTTCAGTATTCAGAGTTCTATATGTTCCGTTCGTCCCCGCATTTCTGAAATCCTTTATCAGTCAGGGCTCCATATGTACCGTTCGCCCCCCCTCGTTTCAGAAATCTTCCATCATTCAGGGCTCCAATGTACCGTTCGTCCCTGCGTTTCAAAAAGCTTCCATCATTCAGGGCTCCAATGTACCGTTCGTCCCCGCGTTTCAGAAAGTTTCATCATTAAGAACTCCATGTACCGTTCGTTCCACGTGTTTTAGAAACCTTCATCTGTCAGGGCTCCAAATGTACCGTTCATTCCCGCGTTTCAGAAAGCCTTCATCAATCAGAGATCTTAATGTACCGTTCGTCCCTACGTTTCAGAAAGCCTTCATCATTCAGAGCTCTAAATGTTCCGTTTATCCCCTAGTTTCAGAGAGCCTTCATCAGCCAGGGCTCAAAATGTACCGTTCATCCTTGCATTTTCAGAAAGCCTTCATCATTCAGAGCTCTAAATGTTCCATTCTTCCCCGTGTTTCATAAAGATTTCATCAGTCAGGGCTCCAAATGTACCGTTCGTCCCCGCATTTCAGAAATCCTTCATCAGTCAGGGCTCAAAATGTACCGTTCTTCCCCGCGTTTTAGAAAGCCTTCAGTATTCAGAGCTCTAAATGTTCCGTTCGACCCCGCGTTTCAGAGAGCCGTTATCAGTCAGGGCTCTAAGTATACCGTTCGTCACCGCGTTTCAGAAGCCTTCATTATTCAGGGCTCCAATATACCGTTCGTCCCTTCATTTCAGAAAGCCTTTATCAGTCAGGGCTCCAATGTACTGTTCGTACCCGCGTTTCAGAACGCTTTCATCATTCATGGCTCCAAATGTACCGTTCGTCCCAGCGTTTCAGAGAGTCTTCGTCATTCAGGGCTCCAATGTACCGTTCGTTTCCGCGTTTCAGAAAGCTTTCATCATTTACAACTCCATGTACCGTTCGTCTTACGTGTTTCAGAGAGCCTTCATGAATCAGCGCTCCAAATGTACCGTTCGTCCCCTCGTTTCAGAGAGCCTTCATCATTCAGAGTTCCTAATGTAGCGTTTGTCCCAGTTTATCATTCAGGAAAGGAGTGAGGTGGTGAGCTTAGTGGCCGATGGCTGAAGATACGAATATGCAAGTACGTCTATTGGAGTTCGGGCTGGCGTTAAGGTTAGCAGAACTGTCTGGGAGGGACATAAGTTGATATTATGGTATGACCGTCGGTCAGTAAGAGAAGATATCGGGGGGCCGTAGATATCCGGCGGCTTTCTGAAGCATAACTGGTTGCGGGTTGGGATACGGGGACAGGGCTTTTGGTATAAGGACTAGATCTAAGAATTGTTTTCTGGAAATGAAGGACATTTATTAGTTGGATGGAAATAAATTAGTATTAATCACGTGGGACAAGATTTAGGCGTACCTATGTTTTGGTGTTCCTGCTGACGACCTCATACGAAAGTTTTATGTACTAATACAGCCACGCCCTTATTGATAGTTGTTTAGCCCCGCCCACAAATAGATCTGCCTACTTTATGCCATCTACTCCTATTTTATATATATTTTAGAATAACTTTTAATTTTCAAACATTACATTGAAGTGATAATGTAATAGCTAGAATATTATTTAAATATTTTATAACTAGATCAACCTGGTGATAAAAAAATGTCACAAATTCTTTGGAGCTACCAAGAATTGAACCCAAACTCAGGTTAGCAGTCAAACTCTCCATTTTCTAGACCTCACAGCCCCCCAACCTAAGAATGTGAGTCAAATCAAGTCTTAATTCACACTAAAGTCTGGAAGTAATTAGCAGTTTTATACGTAAAATACAATTTTTAGGCAATATAATACTATATATTTATATATCTATGTATATATATATATATATATATATATATATATATATATAAATATATATATATATATATATATATATATATATATATATATATATATATATATATATATATATATATATATTGCTTTGCCTAAAAAGTGATAAAACATCAGCAGCATCTAAACAAGAAAGCTTGTACAAATTCGTAGCTCAGTGGCGTGAATATGTTTGCTAAATCCACTGTTTAGTTACCTCTAAACTCGCTAATTGTATTTGATACACGTCCACAAGTAGTTCAAGTTTCTTACTTAGTTACACCGATCCTGGCAATATTGTCGTTTAAAGATACCTCTCTAAATGTTGTCTTTAGCAACTGCTTCAAAACATTGTCCCTTGCAGAATAAGTCAATCGTACGAGTCTTTTCCTTTTACATTCAACTTTTTTACTTTCCACGCGAGATTAATAAAGAACAAGTAATATAAACTTAAATTTTTACGAGTCAATTCCTACTGAAGTCAGCAAAGAAAAAAAATATTTTCGGCACCTCCTAATAATTAATTACAAATAATATAAAAATAAACATAATACTTTCGTTAAAACAGCTATTCACCACGGAACCTAATAACATAAAATCAGCTGCTTTATGAAGTCATATGTTATCACTTACTTTAAGCTATATAGGACGAAGTAACTATATTCCATACCTTACGCCGTTTTTGAAAGTTTTCTCCCATAAAAAAACTAAGATTAATGAGTTAAATTAGTGCCATCCATTACAAGTTTAAAAAAATGTATTTGAATTTGAATGGATGAATAAGTATTATATTAACGATTAAAACTTTGAACAAGATATATATATATATATATATATATATATATATATATATATATATATATATATATATATATATGAAGAGTGTGAATTAATGGAAGGGATCAAATAAACTGAGTAGTTTGCCTATGACATACAACGAAGGTAATGTGGCCAGTGCTACACTCCGCCCCCCATTGTTACCCTGCGCCACAATAGACACTTATTTTTACACGAGACGGGCTGAAAGAGCCCCTCGAAACTCTGACGCTGCTGTTCGCAATACAAGCCGGGACGAGTGTTACATGCAGTGTAGTAATGGAGTCCTTTGTCCACTACACAACTTAGTAGAAGATTAATAAAAGTCACATTTTATTTAGATTTAATTTCCGCTGTAAAATGTTTCTTTAAAAAATATTTACTACTCAGACAATAGTAACGGATGATTCCGTTAACATCCATTAACGGAGGATCTTTCAGTACCTTATTTGTAAAGTTGATGTGGACTGACTTCACTTCATTCAGTTTGATTTTCCTTTTTTACAGGTTGATATAGCGACCTGACATAAATTTAACTAAAATCACTATAATAAGTTACACAATTTTTGCCAACCAACACAAACCGTCTCGAATAGTCATAGGCCCGGCCAAACTAATTATTAATATTGTTATTTTAACGTAATACTACTAATCTTAGTTATGATTGTCCAATGAATGGTCCATTGTTAATTTGTCGTGTTTATTTATTATTAATCACAAAGTATTAAATAAGGATTAACTTTAACTTGATGTACTGTGTTACATGGAACCGCCTTCCAGAGCAGTCAGTCGGGAACTCACTCTGGGCTCTAGGTCAAGGTACAAAGTGATTAGGCTAACAATATCATAACTATGATGACGTAATTGCTGCCCGGGGGATTAATTGTGCAATTTAAATAACACTACTTGCGTAAAAGGTGACAAGCAAGATAAAATCTGCCATTATATAACGTAACTACTTACCAGTCGAGTAGAAGTTCCAATATAATTAAATCTAAATATTCCAACGATACCAGAAGAAATAAAGAAGATGGCGAATAAACATGAGAAGAGACTTCATCTTCATCCAAGTACAGGGGTTCTTCAACTTCTCGATAACCAGTCCATGGTTAGAAGGTTGAAGAGAATCAAACCATTTGGGTTAGTGTTGTGCTGTGCTGTGCTAGTTCTAATATAATATGTATTGACAATGTTCAGACAAGAACTAATGAGTCAATGGGCACTTTAGTTATATCAGTATTTAGGTTAAGATAATGCAAGGAAAGTTAATGGTTGTTCTAATAATTAATTAAAAAACAATAAAAATAAAAGTCGCCTTATGATGATCGGGGAGCATGGATCTTTTTATTTTATTTCTTTCAAATAATAATTATTATTAGGGATCAAAATTTTTTAATTATTCAACGATTTCTTAAAACTATTTAGTTTAATGATCTAAAAACCTTTGTAAAATTGTTAATAAAAGTATTTCAGTTTAGGATTCCTTTTTGAATAATGTATGATATTTATAGAGTTAATGCGTGGCCACGGTTTAGTCCCACCTACGTTTCGTCTCGACTTGGTCAGCCTTCCATGCGTGGGTCTTAGAACCTCACTTTAAACTCTTCGTTGTAGGCTATACAACGAATAAATACTCTAATCTTTAATCACTTTACCAACATTTACTTATTTAAATGATAATTAATTAATTATTCATTATTATTAGTTGTTTTGAATAGAAATATTTGTACACTTAACTATCACTTAAATCATTGTTAACTCTAGAAATTACTAATAGATTTATTACTTTAATTAGGCTGAACTTTACCTTGAGGAATATTCAATCAATGGCTGGATGGTTTATTGTACTTTTAGTCACTGACGATTACAAAATAGTTGTCGAAACATGTAAGACGGGTGTATTTGTTCTGTTATCAGTATTGTTAGTGTTTATATGTTTGTACGCTACTTTTTGAAGTTGCCTAATTCTATTAACTTTTCATATTTTATTGTAAATTGACTTTCGATATGTGGATAGAGTCAGAGACCAATTTACAGGACGAATATAAATGTGTGTCACTAAAGGTTTTCCTCTGTTGATCAGCTCTATGCGTCAGGTATGAGCGCGGTCGTGCGGTGTAATATCGTACACTCACGGAACAGACGGGTCTCTGAGGACTGGAACACTCTCTCCACGGAACACATCAACTTTTACATTACTTTTAGGCTACAAATTGGTTTTCAAGTGAAGAGCCTCGACGTTTGCGCCTAGTATAAAGAAAAATTGTTTAAAGTCAGTTCCTACTTAGGCCGACAAGAAATAATTTTAGTTTAGTTACTTTTAATGGTACAATTAACATAAATTAAGCTGCATAACCTATGCGTTAAAACAGCTGTTCTACTACATAATTTATAATCGTAAAATCGGCTGTTTTATGAAATCTACGTTATCACTTATTATATGTCAAACAGGACGAAATAACTATATTGCATACCTTTCCCGTTTGTGAAAAGATTTTCTCCCATTTAAAACCAAAATTTTATATTTCATTATTATATTTCATTAATGAACTCATATTTGAAGAAAATGTAATATCATCAAGTGTCATTCACTACAAGTTTAAGAAAATGAACTTGAAATTAAGTGAATGAAGAAAAAGTATTTGATTATTCATTGAAAATTTGAACAAGATATATAAATCAATATGTATACGGAATGTGTGAACTAATGAAGGAATTGAATAATAAAAAAATAGTTTTTAAATAAGTTTCGAATAAAAGCTTCCTTTATTACCGATCTTACAAACTTGACAATATTCTAATAATCGAGTGTTAAACATGTACACATGCACATGTATTAATACTTCGGAAGGCAGTTTTACTGGGCTGATGCCAAACACCTAATGCATGTTTACGTTCCGGCCCTTTTAACCACAACCAGTGAAAACTTCATTCAAATTGTACCTTAATCACCATAGAACTACTAAATTATATATTTACTCCCATGCAGATTTCACTCAATCACCTCCCAAACGTTTATTTTATTAAGTTTGTCTTTAAATCGTTGCTTTCAGCAAGGATGAAAACTTGCAGGTTTAAACATACAATAAAGATTAAAACATGCAGTAAGAATAGAAACATGCAGTAAGGGTGGAAGCATACAACAAGGGTAGAAATAAACAATAAGGGTGGAAACCTTCAGCATGGATGGAAACATGCAGTAAGAGTATAACCACGCGGTAAAGATGGAAACGTGCAGAAATGATGGAAATATGCAGTGAAGATGGAAAATGGAGTAAGGGTAGAAATATACAATAAGAGTAAAACCTTCAGCATGGATGGAAACATGCAGTGAGAGTATAACCACGCGGTAAAGATGGAAACGTGCAGAAATGATGGAAATATGCAGTGAAGATGGAAAATGGAGTAAGGGTAGAAATATACAATAAGAGTAAAACATTCAGCATGGATTGGAACATGCAGTAAGGGTGTAAACACGCGGTAAAGATGGAAACGTGCAGAAATGATGGAAATATGCAGTGAAGATGGAAAATGGAGTAAGGGTAGAAATATACAATAAGAGTAAAACATTCAGCATGGATTGGAACATGCAGTAAGGGTGTAAACACGCGGTAAAGATGGAAACGTGCAGAAATGATGGAAATATGCAGTGAAGATGGAAAATGGAGTAAGGGTAGAAATATACAATAAGAGTAAAACCTTCAGCATGGATTGGAACATGCAGTAAGGGTGTAAACACGCGGTAAAGATGGAAACGTGCAGAAATGATGGAAATATGCAGTGAAGATGGAAAATGGAGTAAGGGTAGAAATATACAATAAGAGTAAAACATTCAGCATGGATGGAAACATGCAGTAAGAGTATAACCACGCGGTAAAGATGGAAACGTGCAGAAATGATGGAAATATGCATTGAAGATGGAAAATAGATTAAGGATAGAAATATACAATAAGAGTAAAACATTCAGCAAGGATTGGAACATGCAGTAAGGGTGTAAACACGCGGTAAAGATGGAAACGTGCAGAAATGATGGAAATATGCAGTGAAGATGGAAAATAGAGTAAGGGTAAAAATATACAATAAGAGTAAAACATTCAGCAAGGATTGGAACATGCAGTAAGGGTGTAAACACGCGGTAAAGATGGAAACGTGCAGAAATGATGGAAATATGCAGTGAAGATGGAAAATAGAGTAAGGGTAGAAATATACAATAAGAGTAAAACATTCAGCAAGGATTGGAACATGCAGTAAGGGTGTAAACACGCGGTAAAGATGTAAACGTGCAGAAATGATGGAAATATGCAGTGAAGATGGAAAATAGAGTAAGGGTAGAAATATGCAATAAGAGTAAAATATTCAGCAAGGATTGGAACATGCAGTAAGGGTGTAAACACGCGGTAAAGATGGAAACGTGCAGAAATGATGGAAATATGCAGTGAAGATGGAAAATAGAGTAAGGGTAGAAATATACAATAGGAGTAAAACATTCAGCAAGGATTGAACATGCAGTAAGGGTGGAAGCATTCAGTAAGGGTAGAAATAAACAATAAGGGTGGAAACCTTCAGCATAGATGGAAATATGCAGTAAGAGTATAACCAAGCGGTAAAGATGGAAACGTGCAGAAATGATGGAAATATGCAGTGAAGATGGAAAATAGAGTAAGGGTAGAAATATACAATAAGAATAAAACATTCAGCGATAATTGGAACATGCAGTAAGGGTGTAAACACGCGGTAAAGATGGAAACGTGCAGAAATGATGGAAATATGCAGTGGAGATGGAAAATAGAGTAAGGGTAGAAATATACAATAAGAGTAAAACATTCAGCAAGGATTGGAACATGCAGTAAGGGTGGAAGCATTCAGTAAGGGTAAAAATAAACAATAAGGGTGGAAACCTTCAGCATGGATGGAAACATGCAGTAAGAGTATAACCACGCGGTAAAGATGGAAACGTGCAGAAATGATGGAAATATGCAGTGAAGATGGAAAATAGAGTAAGGGTAGAAATATACAATAAGAGTAAAATCTTCAGCATGGATTGGAACATGCAATAAGGGTGTAAACACGCGGTAAAGATGGAAACGTGCAGAAATGATGGAAATATGCAGTGGAGATGGAAAATAGAGTAAGGGTAGAAATATACAATAAGAGTAAAACATTCAGCAAGGATTGGAACATGCAGTTAGGGTGTAAACGCGCGGTAAAGATGGAAACGTGCAGAAATGATGGAAATATGCAGTGAAGATGGAAAATAGAGTAAGGGTAGAAATATACAATAAGAGTAAATCATTCAGCAAGGATTGGAACATGCAGTAAGGGTGTAAACACGCGGTAAAGATGGAAACGTGCAGAAATGATGGAAATATGCAGTGAAGATGGAAAATAGAGTAAGGGTAGAAATATACAATAAGAGTAAATCATTCAGCAAGGATTGGAACTTTCAGTAAGGGTGTAAATACGCGGTAAAGATGGAAACGTGCAGAAATGATGGAAATATGCAGTGAAGATGGAAAATAGAGTAAGGGTAGAAATATACAACAAGAGTAAAACATTCAGCAAGGATTGGAACATGCAGTAAGGGTGGAAGCATTCAGTAAGGGTAGAAATATACAATAAGGGTGGAAACCTTCAGCATGGATGGAAACATGCAGTAAGAGTATAACCACGCGGTAAAGATGGAAACGTGCAGAAATGATGGAAATATGCAGTGAAGATGGAAAATAGAGTAAGGGTAGAAATATACAATAAGAGTAAAATATTCAGCAAGGATTGGATCATGCAGTAAGGGTATAACCACGCGGTAAAGATGTAAACGTGCAGAAATGATGGAAATATGCAGTGAAGATGGAAAATAGAGTAAGGGTAGAAATATACAATAAGAGTAAAACATTCAGCAAGGATTGGAACATGCAGTAAGGGTGTAAATACGCGGTAAAGATGGAAACGTGCAGAAATGATGGAAATATGCATTGAAGATGGAAAATAGAGTAAGGATAGAAATATACAATAAAAGTAAAACATTCAGCAAGGATTGGAACATGCAGTAAGGGTGTAAACACGCGGTAAAGATGGAAACGTGCAGAAATGATGGAAATATGCAGTGAAGATGGAAAATAGAGTAAGGGTAGAAATATACAATAAGAGTAAAACATTCAGCAAGGATTGGAACATGCAGTAAGGGTGTAAACACGCGGTAAAGATGTAAACGTGCAGAAATGATGGAAATATGCAGTGAAGATGGAAAATAGAGTAAGGGTAGAAATATGCAATAAGAGTAAAATATTCAGCAAGGATTGGAACTAGCAGTAAGGGTGTAAACACGCGGTAAAGATGGAAACGTGCAGAAATGATGGAAATATGCAGTGAAGATGGAAAATAGAGTAAGGGTAGAAATATACAATAGGAGTAAAACATTCAGCAAGGATTGAACATGCAGTAAGGGTGGAAGCATTCAGTAAGGGTAGAAATAAACAATAATGGTGGAAACCTTCAGCATAGATGGAAATATGCAGTAAGAGTATAACCAAGCGGTAAAGATGGAAACGTGCAGAAATGATGGAAATATGCAGTGAAGATGGAAAATAGAGTAAGGGTAGAAATATACAATAAGAATAAAACATTCAGCGATAATTGGAACATGCAGTAAGGGTGTAAACACGCGGTAAAGATGGAAACGTGCAGAAATGATGGAAATTTGCAGTGAAGATGGAAAATAGAGTAAGGGTAGAAATATACAATAAGAGTAAAACATTCAGCAAGGATTGGAACATGCAGTAAGGGTGTAAACACGCGGTAAAGATAGAAACGTGCAGAAATGATGGAAATATGCAGTGAAGATGGAAAATAGAGTAAGGGTAGAAATATACAATAAGAGTAAAATATTCAGCAAGGATTGGATCATGCAGTAAGGGTATAACCACGCGGTAAAGATGTAAACGTGCAGAAATGATGGAAATATGCAGTGAAGATGGAAAATAGAGTAAGGGTAGAAATATACAATAAGAGTAAAACATTCAGCAAAGATTGGAACATGCAGTAAGGGTGTAAACACGCGGTAAAGATGGAAACGTGCAGAAATGATGGAAATATGCAGTGAAGATGGAAAATAGAGTAAGGGTAGAAATATACAATAAGAGTAAAATCTTCAGCATGGATTGGAACATGCAGTAAGGGTGTAAAGACGAGGTAAAGATGGAAACGTGCAGAAATGATGGAAATATGCAGTGAAGATGGAAAATAGAGTAAGGGTAGAAATATACAATAAGAGTAAAACATTCAGCAAGGATTGGAACATGCAGTAAGGGTGTAAACACGCGGTAAAGATGGAAACGTGCAGAAATATTGGAAATATGCAGTGAAGATGGAAAATAGAGTAAGGGTAGAAATATACAATAAGAGTAAAACATTCAGCAAGGATTGGAACATGCAGTAAGAGTATAACCACGCGGTAAAGATGGAAACGTGCAGAAATGATGGAAATATGCAGTGAAGAAGGAAAATAGAGTAAGGGTAGAAATATACAATAAGAGTAAAACCTTCAGCATGGATTGGAACATGCAATAAGGGTGTAAACACGCGGTAAAGATGGAAACGTGCAGAAATGATGGAAATATGCAGTGGAGATGGAAAATAGAGTAAGGGTAGAAATATACAATAAGAGTAAAACATTCAGCAAGGATTGGAACATGCAGTAAGGGTGTAAACACGCGGTAAAGGTAGAAACGTGCAGAAATGATGGAAATATGCAGTGAAGATGGAAAATAGAGTAAGGGTAGAAATATACAATAAGAGTAAATCATTCAGCAAGGATTGGAACATGCAGTAAGTGTGTAAACACGCGGTAAAGATGGAAACGTGCAGAAATGATGGAAATATGCAGTGAAGATGGAAAATAGAGTAAGGGTAGAAATATACAATAAGAGTAAAACATTCAGCAAGGATTGGAACATGCAGTAAGGGTGGAAGCATTCAGTAAGGGTAGAAATAAACAATAAGGGTATAAACCTTCAGCATGGATGGAAACATGCAGTAAGAGTATAACCACGCGGTAAAGATGGAAAGGTGCAGAAATGATGGAAAAATGCAGTGAAGATGGAAAATAGAGTAAGGGTAGTAATATACAATAAGAGTAAAACCTTCAGCATGGATTGGAACATGCAGTAAGGGTGTAAACACGCGGTAAAGATGGAAACGTGCAGAAATGATGGAAATATGCAGTGAAGATGGAAAATAGAGTAAGGGTAGAAATATACAATAAGAGTAAAACATTCAGCAAGGATTGGAACATGGAGTAAGGGTGGAAGCATTCAGTAAGGGTAGAAATATACAATAAGGGTGGAAACCTTCAGCATGGATGGAAACATGCAGTAAGAGTATAACCACGCGGTAAAGATGGAAACGTGCAGAAATGATGGAAATATGCAGTGAAGATGGAAAATAGAGTAAGGGTAGAAATATACAATAAGAGTAAAATATTCAGCAAGGATTGGATCATGCAGTAAGGGTATAACCACGCGGTAAAGATGGAAACGTGCAGAAATGATGGAAATATGCGGTGAAGATGGAAAATAGAGTAAGGGTAGAAATATACAATAAGAGTAAAACCTTCAGCATGGATTGGAACATGCAGTAATGGTGTAAAGACGCGGTAAAGATGGAAACGTGCAGAAATGATGGAAATATGCAGTGAAGATGGAAAATAGAGTAAGGGTAGAAATATACAATAAGAGTAAAACATTCAGCAAGGATTGGAACATGCAGTAAGGGTGTAAACACGCGGTAAAGATGGAAACGTGCAGAAATGATGGAAATATGCAGTGAAGATGGAAAATAGAGTAAGGGTAGAAATATACAATAAGAGTAAAACATTCAGCAAGGATTGGAACATGCAGTAAGGGTGTAAACACGCGATAAAGATGGAAACGTGCAGAAATATTGGAAATATGCAGTGAAGATGGAAAATAGAGTAAGGGTAGAAATATACAATAAGAGTAAAACATTCAGCAAGGATTGGAACATGCAGTAAGAGTATAACCACGCGGTAAAGATGGAAACGTGCAGAAATGATGGAAATATGCAGTGAAGATGGAAAATAGAGTAAGGGTAGAAATATACAATAAGAGTAAAACCTTCAGCATGGATTGGAACATGCAATAAGGGTGTAAACACGCGGTAAAGATGGAAACGTGCAGAAATGATGGAAATAAGCAGTGGAGATGGAAAATAGAGTAAGGGTAGAAATATACAATAAGAGTAAATCATTCAGCAAGGATTGTAACATGCAGTAAGGGTTTAAACACGCGGTAAAGATGGATACGTGCAGAAATGATGGAAATATGCAGTGAAGATGGAAAATAGAGTAAGGGTAGAAATATACAATAAGAGTAAAATATTCAGCAAGGATTGAATCATGCAGTAAGGGTATAACCACGCGGTAAAGATGGAAACGTGCAGAAATGATGGAAATATGCAGTGAAGATGGAAAATAGAGTAAGGGTAGAAATATACAATAAGAGTAAAACATTCAGTAAGGATTGGAACATGCAGTAAGGGTGTAAACACGCGGTAAAGATGAAAACGTGCAGAAATGATGGAAATATGCAGTGGAGATGGAAAATAGAGTAAGGGTAGAAATATACAATAAGAGTAAAACATTCAGCAAGGATTAGAACATGCAGTAAGGGTGTAAACACGCGGTAAAGATGGAAACGTGCAGAAATGATGGAAATATGCAGTGAAGATAGAAAATAGAGTAAGGGTAGAAATATACAAAAAGAGTAAAACATTCAGCAAGGATTGGAACATGCAGTAAGGGTGTAAACACGCGGTAAAGATGAAAACGTGCAGAAATGATGGAAATATGCAGTGAAGATGGAAAATAGAGTAAGGGTAGAAATATACTATAAGAGTAAATCATTCAGCAAGGATTGGAACATGCAGTAAGGGTGTAAACACGCGGTAAAGATGGAAACGTGCAAAAATGATGGAAATATGCAGTGAAGATGGAAAATAGAGTAAGGGTAGAAATATACAATAAGAGTAAAACATTCAGCAAGGATTGGAACATGCAGTAAGGGTGGAAGCATTCAGTAAGGGTAGAAATAAACAATAAGGGTGGAAACCTTCAGCATGGATGGAAACATGCAGTAAGAGTATAACCACGCGGTAAAGATGGAAACGTGCAGAAATGATGGAAATATGCAGTGAAGATGGAAAATAGAGTAAGGGTAGAAATATACAATAAGAGTAAAACCTTCAGCATGGATTGGAACATGCAATAAGGGTGTAAACACGCGGTAAAGATGGAAACGTGCAGAAATGATGGAAATATGCAGTGAAGATGGAAAATAGAGTAAGGGTAGAAATATACAATAAGAGTAAAATATTCAGCAAGGATTGAATCATGCAGTAAGGGTATAACCACGCGGTAAAGATGGAAACGTGCAGAAATGATGGAAATATGCTGTGAAGATGGAAAATAGAGTAAGGGTAGAAATATACAATAAGAGTAAAACATTCAGTAAGGATTGGAACATGCAGTAAGGGTGTAAACACGCGGAAAAGATGAAAACGTGCAGAAATGATGGAAATATGCAGTGGAGATGGAAAATAGAGTAAGGGTAGAAATATACAATAAGAGTAAAACATTCAGCAAGGATTAGAACATGCAGTAAGGGTGTAAACACGCGGTAAAGATGGAAACGTGCAGAAATGATGGAAATATGCAGTGAAGATAGAAAATAGAGTAAGGGTAGAAATATACAATAAGAGTAAAACATTCAGCAAGGATTGGAACATGCAGTAAGGGTGTAAACACGCGGTAAAGATGAAAACGTGCAGAAATGATGGAAATATGCAGTGGAGATGGAAAATAGAGTAAGGGTAGAAATATACAATAAGAGTAAAACATTCAGCAAGGATTGGAACATGCAGTAAGGGTTTAAACACGCGGTAAAGATGGAAACGTGCAGAAATGATGGAAATATGCAGTGAAGATGGAAAATAGAGTAAGGGTAGAAATATACAATAAGAGTAAAATATTCAGCAAGGATTGAATCATGCAGTAAGGGTATAACCACGCGGTAAAGATGGAAACGTGCAGAAATGATGGAAATATGCAGTGAAGATGGAAAATAGAGTAAGGGTAGAAATATACAATAAGAGTAAAACATTCAGCAAGGATTGGAACATGCAGTAAGGGTGGAAGCACTCAGTAAGGGTAGAAATAAACAATAAGGGTGGAAACCTTCAGCATGGATGGAAACATGAAGTAAGAGTATAACCACGCGGTAAAGATGGAAACGTGCAGAAATGACGGAAATATGCAGTGAAGATGGAAAATAGAGTAAGGGTAGAAATATACAATAAGAGTAAAACCTTCAGCATGGATTGGAACATGCAATAAGGGTGTAAACACGCGGTAAAGATGGAAACGTGCAGAAATGATGGAAATATGCAGTGGAGATGGAAAATAGAGTAAGGGTAGAAATATACAATGAGAGTAAAACATTCAGCAAGGATTGGAACATGCAGTAAGGGTGTAAACACGCGGCAAAAGATGGAAACGTGCAGAAATGATGGAAATATGCAGTGAAGATGGAAAATAGAGTAAGGGTAGAAATATACAATAAGAGTAAATCATTCAGCAAGGATTGGAACATGCAGTAAGGGCGTAAACACGCGGTAAAGATGGAAACGTGAAGAAATGATGGAAATATGCAGTGAAGATGGAAAATAGAGTAAGGGTAGAAATATACAATAGGAGTAAAACATTCAGCAAGGATTGGAACATGCAGTAAGGGTGTAAACACGCGGTAAAGATGGAAACGTGCAGAAAAGATTTAAATATGCAGTGAAGATGGAAAATAGAGTAAGGTTAGAAATATACAATAAGAGTAAAACATTCAGCAAGGATTGGAACATGCAGTAAGTGTGGAAGCATTCAGTAAGGGTAGAAATAAACAATAAGGGTGGAAACCTTCAGCATGGATGGAAACATGCAGTAAGAGTATAACCACGCGGTAAAGATGGAAACGTGCAGAAATGATGGAAATATGCAGTGAAGATGGAAAATAGAGTAAGGGTAGAAATATACAATAAGAGTAAATCATTCAGCAAGGATTGGAACATGCAGTAAGGGTGTAAACACGCGGTAAAGATGGAAACGTGCAGAAATGATGGAAATATGCAGTGAAGATGGAAAATAGAGTAAGGGTAGAAATATACAATAAGAGTAAAACATTCAGCAAGGATTGGAACTTGCAGTAAGGGTGTAAACACGCGGTAAAGATGGAAACGTGCAGAAATGATTTAAATATGCAGTGAAGATGGAAAATAGAGTAAGGGTAGAAATATACAATAAGAGTAAAACATTCAGCAAGGATTGGAACATGCAGTAAGTGTGGAAGCATTCAGTAAGGGTAGAAATAAACAATAAGGGTGGAAACCTTCAGCATGGATGGAAACATGCAGTAAGAGTATAACCACGCGGTAAAGATGGAAACGTGCAGAAATGATGGAAATATGCAGTGAAGATGGAAAATAGAGTAAGGGTAGAAATATACAATAAGAGTAAAACATTCAGCAAGGATTGGAACATGCAGTAAGGGTGTAAACACGCGGTAAAGATGGAAACGTGCAGAAATATTGGAAATATGGAGTGAAGATGGAAAATAGAGTAAGGGTAGAAATATACAATAAGAGTAAAACATTCAGCAAGGATTGTAACATGCAGTAAGAGTATAACCACGCGGTAAAGATGGAAACGTGCAGAAATGATGGAAATATGCAGTGAAGATGGAAAATAGAGTAAGGGTAGAAATATACAATAAGAGTAAAACATTCAGCAAGGATTGGAACATGCAGTAAGGGTGTAAACACGCGGTAAAGATGGAAACGTGCAG
Organism: Prosapia bicincta; assembly: GCA_036971475.1. Lineage (NCBI taxonomy): Eukaryota > Metazoa > Arthropoda > Insecta > Hemiptera > Cercopidae > Prosapia > Prosapia bicincta. The sequence continues at coordinate 25,416,400 of JBAIZL010000005.1, forward strand.
AAATGATTTAAATATGCAGTGAAGATGGAAAATAGAGTAAGGGTAGAAATATACAATAAGAGTAAAACATTCAGCAAGGATTGGAACATGCAGTAAGGGTGGAAGCATTCAGTAAGGGTAGAAATAAACAATAAGGGTGGAAACCTTCAGCATGGATGGAAACATGCAGTAAGAGTATAACCACGCGGTAAAGATGGAAACGTGCAGAAATGATGGAAATATGCAGTGAAGATGGAAAATAGAGTAAGGGTAGAAATATACAATAAGAGTAAAACCTTCAGCATGGATTGGAACATCAATAAGGGTGTAAACACGCGGTAAAGATGGAAACGTGCAGAAATGATGGAAATATGCAGTGGAGATGGAAAATAGAGTAAGGGTAGAAATATACAATAAGAGTAAAACATTCAGCAAGGATTGTAACATGCAGTAAGGGTTTAAACACGCGGTAAAAATGGAAACGTGCAGAAATGATGGAAATATGCAGTGAAGATGGAAAGTAGAGTAAGGGTAGAAATATACAATAAGAGTAAAATATTCAGCAAGGATTGAATCATGCAGTAAGGGTATAACCACGCGGTAAAGATGGAAACGTGCAGAAATGACGGAAATATGCAGTGAAGATGGAAAATAGAGTAAGGGTAGAAATATACAATAAGAGTAAAACATTCAGTAAGGATTGGAACATGCAGTAAGGGTGTAAACACGCGGTAAAGATGAAAACGTGCAGAAATGATGGAAATATGTAGTGGAGATGGAAAATAGAGTAAGGGTAGAAATATACAATAAGAGTAAAACATTCAGCAAGGATTGGAACATGCAGTAAGGGTGTAAACACGCGGTAAAGATGGAAACGTGCAGAAATGATGGAAATATGCAGTGAAGATAGAAAATAGAGTAAGGGTAGAAATATACAATAAGAGTAAAACATTCAGCAAGGATTGGAACATGCAGTAAGGGTGTAAACACGCGGTAAAGATGAAAACGTGCAGAAATGATGGAAATATGCAGTGGAGATGGAAAATAGAGTAAGGGTAGAAATATACAATAAGAGTAAAACATTCAGCAAGGATTGGAACATGCAGTAAGGGTTTAAACACGCGGTAAAGATGGAAACGTGCAGAAATGATGGAAATATGCAGTGAAGATGGAAAATAGAGTAAGGGTAGAAATATACAATAAGAGTAAAATATTCAGCAAGGATTGAATCATGCAGTAAGGGTATAACCACGCGGTAAAGATGGAAACGTGCAGAAATGATGGAAATATGCAGTGAAGATGGAAAATAGAGTAAGGGTAGAAATATACAATAAGAGTAAAACCTTCAGCATGGATTGGAACATGCAGTAAGGGTGTAAAGACGCGGTAAAGATGGAAACGTGCAGAAATGATGGAAATATGCAGTGAAGATGGAAAATAGAGTAAGGGTAGAAATATACAATAAGAGTAAAACATTCAGCAAGGATTGGAACATGCAGTAAGGGTGGAAGCACTCAGTAAGGGTAGAAATAAACAATAAGGGTGGAAACCTTCAGCATGGATGGAAACATGAAGTAAGAGTATAACCACGCGGTAAAGATGGAAACGTGCAGAAATGATGGAAATATGCAGTGAAGATGGAAAATAGAGTAAGGGTAGAAATATACAATAAGAGTAAAACCTTCAGCATGGATTGGAACATGCAATAAGGGTGTAAACACGCGGTAAAGATAGAAACGTGCAGAAATGATGGAAATATGCAGTGGAGATGGAAAATACAGTAAGGGTAGAAATATACAATAAGAGTAAAACATTCAGCAAGGATTGGAACTTGCAGTAAGGGTGTAAACACGCGGTAAAGATGGAAACGTGCAGAAATGATGGAAATATGCAGTGAAGATGGAAAATAGAGTAAGGGTAGAAATATACAATAAGAGTAAATCATTCAGCAAGGATTGGAACATGCAGTAAGGGTGTAAACACGCGGTAAAGATGGAAACGTGCAGAAATGATGGAAATATGCAGTGAAGATGGAAAATAGAGTAAGGGTAGAAATATACAATAAGAGTAAAACATTCAGCAAGGATTGGAACTTGCAGTAAGGGTGTAAATACGCGGTAAAGTTGGAAACGTGCAGAAATGATGGAAATATGCAGTGAAGATGGAAAATAGAGTAAGGGTAGAAATATACAATAGGAGTAAAACATTCAGCAAGGATTGGAACATGCAGTAAGGGTGTAAACACGCGGTAAAGATGGAAACGTGCAGAAATGATTTAAATATGCAGTGAAGATGGAAAATAGAGTAAGGGTAGAAATATACAATAAGAGTAAAACATTCAGCAAGGATTGGAACATGCAGTAAGTGTGGAAGCATTCAGTAAGGGTAGAAATAAACAATAAGGGTGGAAACCTTCAGCATGGATGGAAACATGCAGTAAGAGTATAACCACGCGGTAAAAATGGAAACGTGCAGAAATGATGGAAATATGCAGTGAAGATGGAAAATAGAGTAAGGGTAGAAATATACAATAAGAGTAAAACATTCAGCAAGGATTGGAACATGCAGTAAGGGTGTAAACACGCGGTAAAGATGGAAACGTGCAGAAATGATGGAAATATGCAGTGAAGATGGAAAATAGAGTAATTGTAGAAATATACAATAAGAGTAAAACATTCAGCCAGGATTGGAACATGCAGTAAGGGTGTAAACACGCGTTAAAGATGGAAACGTGCAGAAATGATGGAAATATGCAGTGAAGATGGAAAATAGAGTAAGGGTAGAAATATACAATAAGTGTAAAACATTCAGCAAGGATTGGAACATGCAGTAAGGGTGTAAACACGTGGTAAAGATGGAAACGTGCAGAAATGATGGAAATATGCAGTGGAGATGGAAAATAGAGTAAGGGTAGAAATATACAATAAGAGTAAAACATTCAGCAAGGATTGTAACATGCAGTAAGGGTTTAAACACGCGGTAAAGATGGAAACGTGCAGAAATGATTTAAATATGCAGTGAAGATGGAAAATAGAGTAAGGGTAGAAATATACAATAAGAGTAAAACATTCAGCAAGGATTGGAACATGCAGTAAGGGTGGAAGCATTCAGTAAGGGTAGAAATAAACAATAAGGGTGGAAACCTTCAGCATGGATGGAAACATGCAGTAAGAGTATAACCACGCGGTAAAGATGGAAACGTGCAGAAATGATGGAAATATGCAGTGAAGATGGAAAATAGAGTAAGGGTAGAAATATACAATAAGAGTAAAACCTTCAGCATGGATTGGAACATGCAATAAGGGTGTAAACACGCGGTAAAGATGGAAACGTGCAGAAATGATGGAAATATGCAGTGGAGATGGAAAATAGAGTAAGGGTAGAAATATACAATAAGAGTAAAACATTCAGCAAGGATTGTAACATGCAGTAAGGGTTTAAACACGCGGTAAAAATGGAAACGTGCAGAAATGATGGAAATATGCAGTGAAGATGGAAAGTAGAGTAAGGGTAGAAATATACAATAAGAGTAAAATATTCAGCAAGGATTGAATCATGCAGTAAGGGTATAACCACGCGGTAAAGATGGAAACGTGCAGAAATGATGGAAATATGCAGTGAAGATGGAAAATAGAGTAAGGGTAGAAATATACAATAAGAGTAAAACATTCAGTAAGGATTGGAACATGCAGTAAGGGTGTAAACACGCGGTAAAGATGAAAACGTGCAGAAATGATGGAAATATGCAGTGGAGATGGAAAATAGAGTAAGGGTAGAAATATACAATAAGAGTAAAACATTCAGCAAGGATTGTAACATGCAGTAAGAGTATAACCACGCGGTAAAGATGGAAACGTGCAGAAATGATGGAAATATGCAGTGAAGATGGAAAATAGAGTAAGGGTAGAAATATACAATAAGAGTAAAACATTCAGCAAGGATTGGAACATGCAGTAAGGGTGTAAACACGCGGTAAAGATGGAAACGTGCAGAAATGATTTAAATATGCAGTGAAGATGGAAAATAGAGTAAGGGTAGAAATATACAATAAGAGTAAAACATTCAGCAAGGATTGGAACATGCAGTAAGGGTGGAAGCATTCAGTAAGGGTAGAAATAAACAATAAGGGTGGAAACCTTCAGCATGGATGGAAACATGCAGTAAGAGTATAACCACGCGGTAAAGATGGAAACGTGCAGAAATGATGGAAATATGCAGTGAAGATAGAAAATAGAGTAAGGGTAGAAATATACAATAAGAGTAAAACCTTCAGCATGGATTGGAACATGCAATAAGGGTGTAAACACGCGGTAAAGATGGAAACGTGCAGAAATGATGGAAATATGCAGTGGAGATGGAAAATAGAGTAAGGGTAGAAATATACAATAAGAGTAAAACATTCAGCAAGGATTGTAACATGCAGTAAGGGTTTAAACACGCGGTAAAAATGGAAACGTGCAGAAATGATGGAAATATGCAGTGAAGATGGAAAGTAGAGTAAGGGTAGAAATATACAATAAGAGTAAAATATTCTGCAAGGATTGAATCATGCAGTAAGGGTATAACCACGCGGTAAAGATGGAAACGTGCAGAAATGACGGAAATATGCAGTGAAGATGGAAAATAGAGTAAGGGTAGAAATATACAATAAGAGTAAAACCTTCAGCATGGATTGGAACATGCAGTAAGGGTGTAAAGACGCGGTAAAGATGAAAACGTGCAGAAATGATGGAAATATGCAGTGGAGATGGAAAATAGAGTAAGGGTAGAAATATACAATAAGAGTAAAACATTCAGCAAGGATTGGAACATGCAGTAAGGGTGTAAACACGCGGTAAAGATGGAAACGTGCAGAAATGATGGAAATATGCAGTGAAGATAGAAAATAGAGTAAGGGTAGAAATATACAATAAGAGTAAAACATTCAGCAAGGATTGGAACATGCAGTAAGGGTGTAAACACGCGGTAAAGATGAAAACGTGCAGAAATGATGGAAATATGCAGTGGAGATGGAAAATAGAGTAAGGGTAGAAATATACAATAAGAGTAAAACATTCAGCAAGGATTGGAACATGCAGTAAGGGTTTAAACACGCGGTAAAGATGGAAACGTGCAGAAATGATGGAAATATGCAGTGAAGATGGAAAATAGAGTAAGGGTAGAAATATACAATAAGAGTAAAATATTCAGCAAGGATTGAATCATGCAGTAAGGGTATAACCACGCGGTAAAGATGGAAACGTGCAGAAATGATGGAAATATGCAGTGAAGATGGAAAATAGAGTAAGGGTAGAAATATACAATAAGAGTAAAACCTTCAGCATAGATTGGAACATGCAGTAAGGGTGTAAAGACGCGGTAAAGATGGAAACGTGCAGAAATGATGGAAATATGCAGTGAAGATGGAAAATAGAGTAAGGGTAGAAATATAAAATAAGAGTAAAACATTCAGCAAGGATTGGAACATGCAGTAAGGGTGGAAGCACTCAGTAAGGGTAGAAATAAACAATAAGGGTGGAAACCTTCAGCATGGATGGAAACATGAAGTAAGAGTATAACCACGCGGTAAAGATGGAAACGTGCAGAAATGATGGAAATATGCAGTGAAGATGGAAAATAGAGTAAGGGTAGAAATATACAATAAGAGTAAAACCTTCAGCATGGATTGGAACATGCAATAAGGGTGTAAACACGCGGTAAAGATGGAAACGTGCAGAAATGATGGAAATATGCAGCGGAGATGGAAAATAGAGTAAGGGTAGAAATATACAATAAGAGTAAAACATTCAGCAAGGATTGGAACATGCAGTAAGGGTGTAAACACGCGGTAAAGATGGAAACGTGCAGAAATGATGGAAATATGCAGTGAAGATGGAAAATAGAGTAAGGGTAGAAATATACAATAAGAGTAAATCATTCAGCAAGGATTGGAACATGCAGTAAGGGTGTAAACACGCGGTAAAGATGGAAACGTGCAGAAATGATGGAAATATGCAGTGAAGATGGAAAATAGAGTAAGGGTAGAAATATACAATAAGAGTAAAACATTCAGCAAGGATTGGAACTTGCAGTAAGGGTGTAAATACGCGGTAAAGATGGAAACGTGCAGAAATGATGGAAATATGCAGTGAAGATGGAAAATAGAGTAAGGGTAGAAATATACAATAGGAGTAAAACATTCAGCAAGGATTGGAACATGCAGTAAGGGTGTAAACACGCGGTAAAGATGGAAACGTGCAGAAATGATTTAAATATGCAGTGAAGATGGAAAATAGAGTAAGGGTAGAAATATACAATAAGAGTAAAACATTCAGCAAGGATTGGAACATGCAGTAAGTGTGGAAGCATTCAGTAAGGGTAGAAATAAACAATAAGGGTGGAAACCTTCAGCATGGATGGAAACATGCAGTAAGAGTATAACCACGCGGTAAAAATGGAAACGTGCAGAAATGATGGAAATATGCAGTGAAGATGGAAAATAGAGTAAGGGTAGAAATATACAATAAGAGTAAAACATTCAGCAAGGATTGGAACATGCAGTAAGGGTGTAAACACGCGGTAAAGATGGAAACGTGCAGAAATGATGGAAATATGCAGTGAAGATGGAAAATAGAGTAACGGTAGAAATATACAATAAGAGTAAATCATTCAGCAAGGATTGGAACATGCAGTAAGGGTGTAAACACGCGGTAAAGATGGAAACGTGCAGAAATGATGGAAATATGCAGTGAAGATGGAAAATAGAGTAAGGGTAGAAATATACAATAAGAGTAAAACATTCAGCAAGGATTGGAACATGCAGTAAGGGTGTAAACACGCGGTAAAGATGGAAACGTGCAGAAATGATGGAAATATGCAGTGAAGATGGAAAATAGAGTAAGGGTAGAAATATACAATAAGAGTAAAACATTCAGCAAGGATTGGAACTTGCAGTAAGGGTGTAAATACGCGGTAAAGATGGAAACGTGCAGAAATGATGGAAATATGCAGTGAAGATGGAAAATAGAGTAAGGGTAGAAATATACAATAGGAGTAAAACATTCAACAAGGATTGGAACATGCAGTAAGGGTGTAAACACGCGGTAAAGATGGAAACGTGCAGAAATGATTTAAATATGCAGTGAAGATGGAAAATAGAGTAAGGGTAGAAATATACAATAAGAGTAAAACATTCAGCAAGGATTGGAACATGCAGTAAGTGTGGAAGCATTCAGTAAGGGTAGAAATAAACAATAAGGGTGGAAACCTTCAGCATGGATGGAAACATGCAGTAAGAGTATAACCACGCGGTAAAAATGGAAACGTGCAGAAATGATGGAAATATGCAGTGAAGATGGAAAATAGAGTAAGGGTAGAAATATACAATAAGAGTAAAACATTCAGCAAGGATTGGAACATGCAGTAAGGGTGTAAACACGCGGTAAAGATGGAAACGTGCAGAAATGATGGAAATATGCAGTGAAGATGGAAAATAGAGTAACGGTAGAAATATACAATAAGAGTAAATCATTCAGCAAGGATTGGAACATGCAGTAAGGGTGTAAACGCGCGGTAAAGATGGAAACGTGCAGAAATGATGGAAATATGCAGTGAAGATGGAAAATAGAGTAAGGGTAGAAATATACAATAAGAGTAAAACATTCAGCAAGGATTGGAACTTGCAGTAAGGGTGTAAATACGCGGTAAAGATGGAAACGTGCAGAAATGATGGAAATATGCAGTGAAGATGGAAAATAGAGTAAGGGTAGAAATATACAATAGGAGTAAAACATTCAGCAAGGATTGGAACATGCAGTAAGGGTGTAAACACGCGGTAAAGATGGAAACGTGCAGAAATGATTTAAATATGCAGTGAAGATGGAAAATAGAGTAAGGGTAGAAATATACAATAAGAGTAAAACATTCAGCAAGGATTGGAACATGCAGTAAGGGTGGAAGCATTCAGTAAGGGTAGAAATAAACAATAAGGGTGGAAACCTTCAGCATGGATGGAAACATGCAGTAAGAGTATAACCACGCGGTAAAGATGGAAACGTGCAGAAATGATGGAAATATGCAGTGAAGATGGAAAATAGAGTAAGGGTAGAAATATACAATAAGAGTAAAACCTTCAGCATGGATTGGAACATGCAATAAGGGTGTAAACACGCGGTAAAGATGGAAACGTGCAGAAATGATGGAAATATGCAGTGGAGATGGAAAATAGAGTAAGGGTAGAAATATACAATAAGAGTAAAACATTCAGCAAGGATTGTAACATGCAGTAAGGGTTTAAACACGCGGTAAAAATGGAAACGTGCAGAAATGATGGAAATATGCAGTGAAGATGGAAAGTAGAGTAAGGGTAGAAATATACAATAAGAGTAAAATATTCAGCAAGGATTGAATCATGCAGTAAGGGTATAACCACGCGGTAAAGATGGAAACGTGCAGAAATGATGGAAATATGCAGTGAAGATGGAAAATAGAGTAAGGGTAGAAATATACAATAAGAGTAAAACATTCAGCAAGGATTGGAACATGCAGTAAGGGTGTAAACACGCGGTAAAGATGGAAACGTGCAGAAATGATGGAAATATGCAGTGAAGATAGAAAATAGAGTAAGGGTAGAAATATACAATAAGAGTAAAACATTCAGTAAGGATTGGAACATGCAGTAAGGGTGTAAACACGCGGTAAAGATGAAAACGTGCAGAAATGATTTAAATATGCAGTGGAGATGGAAAATAGAGTAAGGGTAGAAATATACAATAAGAGTAAAACATTCAGCAAGGATTGGAACATGCAGTAAGGGTTTAAACACGCGGTAAAGATGGAAACGTGCAGAAATGATGGAAATATGCAGTGAAGATGGAAAATAGAGTAAGGGTAGAAATATACAATAAGAGTAAAATATTCAGCAAGGATTGAATCATGCAGTAAGGGTATAACCACGCGGTAAAGATGGAAACGTGCAGAAATGATGGAAATATGCAGTGAAGATGGAAAATAGAGTAAGGGTAGAAATAAACAATAAGAGTAAAACCTTCAGCATGGATTGGAACATGCAGTAAGGGTGTAAAGACGCGGTAAAGATGGAAACGTGCAGAAATGATGGAAATATGCAGTGAAGATGGAAAATAGAGTAAGGGTAGAAATATACAATAAGAGTAAAACATTCAGCAAGGATTGGAACATGCAGTAAGGGTGGAAGCACTCCGTAAGGGTAGAAATAAACAATAAGGGTGGAAACCTTCAGCATGGATGGAAACATGAAGTAAGAGTATAACCACGCGGTAAAGATATAAACGTGCAGAAATGATGGAAATATGCAGTGAAGATGGAAAATAGAGTAAGGGTAGAAATATACAATAAGAGTAAAACCTTCAGCATGGATTGGAACATGCAATAAGGGTGTAAACACGCAGTAAAGATGGAAACGTGCAGAAATGATGGAAATATGCAGTGGAGATGGAAAATAGAGTAAGGGTAGAAATATACAATAAGAGTAAAACATTCAGCAAGGATTGGAACATGCAGTAAGGGTGTAAACACGCGGTAAAGATGGAAACGTGCAGAAATGATGGAAATATGCAGTGAAGATGGAAAATAGAGTAAGGGTAGAAATATACAATAAGAGTAAATCATTCAGCAAGGATTGGAACATGCAGTAAGGGTGTAAACACGCGGTAAAGATGGAAACGTGCAGAAATGATGGAAATATGCAGTGAAGATGGAAAATAGAGTAAGGGTAGAAATATACAATAAGAGTAAAACATTCAGCAAGGATTGGAACTTGCAGTAAGGGTGTAAATACGCGGTAAAGATGGAAACGTGCAGAAATGATGGAAATATGCAGTGAAGATGGAAAATAGAGTAAAGGTAGAAATATACAATAGGAGTAAAACATTCAGCAAGGATTGGAACATGCAGTAAGGGTGTAAACACGCGGTAAAGATGGAAACGTGCAGAAATGATTTAAATATGCAGTGAAGATGGAAAATAGAGTAAGGGTAGAAATATACAATCAGAGTAAAACATTCAGCAAGGATTGGAACATGCAGTAAGTGTGGAAGCATTCAGTAAGGGTAGAAATAAACAATAGGGGTGGAAAACTTCAGCATGGATGGAAACATGCAGTAAGAGTATAACCACGCGGTAAAAATGGAAACGTGCAGAAATGATGGAAATATGCAGTGAAGATGGAAAATAGAGTAAGGGTAGAAATATACAATAAGAGTAAATCATTCAGCAAGGATTGGAACATGCAGTAAGGGTGTAAACACGCGGTAAAGATGGAAACGTGCAGAAATGATGGAAATATGCAGTGAAGATGGAAAATAGAGTAAGGGTAGAAATATACAATAAGAGTAAAACATTCAGCAAGGATTGGAACTTGCAGTAAGGGTGTAAATACGCGGTAAAGATGGAAACGTGCAGAAATGATGGAAATATGCAGTGAAGATGGAAAATAGAGTAAGGGTAGAAATATACAATAGGAGTAAAACATTCAGCAAGGATTGGAACATGCAGTAAGGGTGTAAACACGCGGTAAAGATGGAAACGTGCAGAAATGATTTAAATATGCAGTGAAGATGGAAAATAGAGTAAGGGTAGAAATATACAATAAGAGTAAAACATTCAGCAAGGATTGGAACATGCAGTAAGTGTGGAAGCATTCAGTAAGGGTAGAAATAAACAATAAGGGTGGAAACCTTCAGCATGGATGGAAACATGCAGTAAGAGCATAACCACGCGGTAAAGATGGAAACGTGCAGAAATGATGGAAATATGCAGTGAAGATGGAAAATAGAGTAAGGGTAGAAATATACAATAAGAGTAAATCATTCAGCAAGGATTGGAACATGCAGTAAGGGTGTAAACACGCGGTAAAGATGGAAACGTGCAGAAATGATGGAAATATGCAGTGAAGATGGAAAATAGAGTAAGGGTAGAAATATACAATAAGAGTAAAACCTTTAGCAAGGATTGGAACTTGCAGTAAGGGTGTAAATACGCGGTAAAGATGGAAACGTGCAGAAATGATGGAAATATGCAGTGAAGATGGAAAATAGAGTAAGGGTAGAAATATACAATAGGAGTAAAACATTCAGCAAGGATTGGAACATGCAGTAAGGGTGTAAACACGCGGTAAAGATGGAAACGTGCAGAAATGATTTAAATATGCAGTGAAGATGGAAAATAGAGTAAGGTTAGAAATATACAATAAGAGTAAAACATTCAGCAAGGATTGGAACATGCAGTAAGTGTGGAAGCATTCAGTAAGGGTAGAAATAAACAATAAGGGTGGAAACCTTCAGCATGGATGGAAACATGCAGTAAGAGTATAACCACGCGGTAAAGATGGAAACGTGCAGAAATGATGGAAATATGCAGTGAAGATGGAAAATAGAGTAAGGGTAGAAATATACAATAAGAGTAAAACATTCAGCAAGGATTGGAACATGCAGTGAGAGTATAACCACGCGGTAAAGATGGAAACGTGCAGAAATGATGGAAATATGCAGTGAAGATGGAAAATAGAGTAAGGGTAGAAATATACAATAAGAGTAAAACATTCAGCAAGGATTGGAACATGCAGTAAGGGTTTAAACACGCGGTAAAGATGGAAACGTGCAGAAATGATTTAAATATGCAGTGAAGATGGAAAATAGAGTAAGGGTAGAAATATACAATAAGAGTAAAACATTCAGCAAGGATTGGAACATGCAGTAAGGGTGGAAGCATTCAGTAAGGGTAGAAATAAACAATAAGGGTGGAAACCTTCAGCATGGATGGAAACATGCAGTAAGAGTATAACCACGCGGTAAAGATGGAAACGTGCAGAAATGATGGAAATATGCAGTGAAGATGGAAAATAGAGTAAGGGTAGAAATATACAATAAGAGTAAAACATTCATGCAAGGATTGGAACATGCAGTAAGGGTGTAAACACGCGGTAAAGATGGAAACGTGCAGAAATGATGGAAATATGCAGTGAAGATGGAAAATAGAGTAAGGGTAGAAATATACATAAAGAGTAAAACATTCAGCAATGATTGGAACATTCAGTAAGAGTATAGCCACGCGGTAAAGATGGAAACGTGCAGAAATGATGGAAATATGCAGTGAAGATGGAAAATAGAGTAAGGGTAGAAAAATATGCAATAAGAGTAAAACATTCAGCAAGGATTGGAACATGCAGTAAGGGTGTAAACACGCGGTAAAGATGGAAACGTGCAGAAATGATTTAAATATGCAGTGAAGATGGAAAATAGAGTAAGGGTAGAAATATACAATAAGAGTAAAACATTCAGCAAGGATTGGAACATGCAGTAAGGGTGGAAGCATTCAGTAAGGGTAGAAATAAACAATAAGGGTGGAAACCTTCAGCATGGATGGAAACATGCAGTAAGAGTATAACCACGCGGTAAAGATGGAAACGTGCAGAAATGATGGAAATATGCAGTGAAGATGGAAAATAGAGTAAGGGTAAAAATATACAATAAGAGTAAATCATTCAGCAAGGATTGGAACATGCAGTAAGGGTGTAAACACGCGGTAAGGATGGAAACGTGCAGAAATGATGGAAATATGCAGTGAAGATGGAAAATAGAGTAAGGGTAGAAATATACAATAAGAGTAAATCATTCAGCAAGGATTGGAACTTGCAATAAGGGTGTAAATACGCGGTAAAGATGGAAACGTGCAGAAATGATGGAAATATGCAGTGAAGATGGAAAATAGAGTAAGGGTAGAAATATACAACAAGAGTAAAACATTCAGCAAGGATTGGAACATGCAGTAAGGGTGTAAACACACGGTAAAGATGGAAACGTGCAGAAATGATGGAAATATGCAGTGAAGATAGAAAATAGAGTAAGGGTAGAAATATACAATAAGAGTAAAACATTCAGCAAGGATTGGAACATGCAGTAAGGGTGTAAACACGCGGTAAAGATGAAAACGTGCATAAATGATGGAAATATGCAGTGAAGATGGAAAATAGAGTAAGGGTAGAAATATACAATAAGAGTAAAACATTCAGCAAGGATTGGAACATGCAGTAAGGGTGTAAACACGCGGTAAAGATGGAAACGTGCAGAATTGATGGAAATATGCAGTGAAGATGGAAAACAGAGTAAGGGTAGAAATATACAATAAGAGTAAAACATTCAGCAAGGTTAGGAACATGCAGTAAGGGTGTAAACACGCGGTAAAGATGAAACGTGCAGAAATGATGGAAATATGCAGTGAAGATGGAAAATAGAGTAAGGGTAGAAATATACAATAAGTGTAAAACATTCAGCAAGGATTGGAACATGCAGTAAGGGTGTAAACACGCGGTAAAGATGGAAACGTGCAGAAATGATGGAAATATGCAGTGAAGATGGAAAATAGAGTAAGGGTAGAAATATACAATAAGAGTAAAACATTCAGCAAGGATTGGAACATGCAGTAAGGGTGTAAACACGCGGTAAAGATGGAAACGTGCAGAAATATTGGAAATATGCAGTGAAGATGGAAAATAGAGTAAGGGTAGAAATATACAATAAGAGTAAAACATTCAGCAAGGATTGGAACATGCAGTAAGAGTATAACCACGCGGTAAAGATGGAAACGTGCAGAAATGATGGAAATATGCAGTGAAGATGGAAAATAGAGTAAGGGTAGAAATATACAATAAGAGTAAAACATTCAGCAAGGATTGGAACATGCAGTAAGAGTATAACCACGCGTTAAAGATGGAAACGTGCAGAAATGATGGAAATATGCAGTGAAGATGGAAAATAGAGTAAGGGTAGAAATATACAATAAGTGTAAAACATTCAGCAAGGATTGGAACATGCAGTAAGGGTGTAAACACGTGGTAAAGATGGAAACGTGCAGAAATGATGGAAATATGCAGTGAAGATGGAAAATAGAGTAAGGGTAGAAATATACAATAAGAGTAAAACATTCAGCAAGGATTGGAACATGCAGTAAGGGTGTAAACACGCGGTAAAGATGGAAACGTGCAGAAATGATGGAAATATGCAGTGAAGATGGAAAATAGAGTAAGGGTAGAAATATACAATAAGAGTAAAACATTCAGCAAGGATTGGAACATGCAGTAAGGGTGTAAACACGCGGTAAAGATGGAAACGTGCAGAAATATTGGAAATATGCAGTGAAGATGGAAAATAGAGTAAGGGTAGAAATGTACAATAAGAGTAAAACATTCAGCAAGGATTGGAACATGCAGTAAGAGTATAACCACGCGTTAAAGATGGAAACGTGCAGAAATGATGGAAATATGCAGTGAAGATGGAAAATAGAGTAAGGGTAGAAATATACAATAAGAGTAAAACATTCAGCAAGGATTGGAACATGCAGTAAGGGTGTAAACACGCGGTAAAGATGTAAACGTGCAGAAATGATTTAAATATGCAGTGAAGATGGAAAATAGAGTAAGGGTAGAAATATACAATAAGAGTAAAACATTCAGCAAGGATTGGAACATGCAGTAAGGGTGGAAGCATTCAGTAAGGGTAGAAATAAACAATAAGGGTGGAAACCTTCAGCATGGATGGAAACATGCAGTAAGAGTATAACCACGCGGTAAAGATGGAAACGTGCAGAAATGATGGAAATATGCAGTGAAGATGGAAAATAGAGTAAGGGTAGAAATATACAATAAGAGTAAATCATTCAGCAAGGATTGGAACATGCAGTAAGGGTGTAAACACGCGGTAAAGATGGAAACGTGCAGAAATGATGGAAATATGCAGTGAAGATGGAAAATAGAGTAAGGGTAGAAATATACAATAAGAGTAAATCATTCAGCAAGGATTGGAACTTGCAGTAAGGGTGTAAATACGCGGTAAAGATGGAAACGTGCAGAAATGATGGAAATATGCAGTGAAGATGGAAAATAAAGTAAGGGTAGAAATATGCAATAAGAGTAAAATATTCAGCAAGGATTGGAACCTGCAGTAAGGGTGTAAACACGCGGTAAAGATGGAAACGTGCAGAAATGATGGAAATATGCAGTGAAGATGGAAAATAGAGTAAGGGTAGAAATATACAATAAGAGTAAAACATTCAGCAAGGAATGGAACATGCAGTAAGGGTGTAAACACACGGTAAGGATGGAAACGTGCAGAAATGATGGAAATATGCAGTGAAGATGGAAAATAGAGTAAGGGTAGAAATATACAATAAGGGTAAAACATTCAGCAAGGATTGGAACATGCAGTAAGGGTGTAAACACGCGGTAAAGATGGAAACGTGCAAAAATGATGGAAATATGCAGTGAAGATGGAAAATAGAGTAAGGGTAGAAATATACAATAAGAGTAAAACATTCAGCAAGGATTGGAACATGCAGTAAGGGTGTAAACACGCGGTAAAGATGGAAACGTGCAGAAATGATGGAAATATGCAGTGAAGATGGAAAATAAAGTAAGGGTAGAAATATACAATAAGAGTAAAACATTCAGCAAGGATTGGAACATGCAGTAAGGGTGGAAGCATTCAGTAAGGGTAGAAATAAACAATAAGGGTGGAAACCTTCAGCATGAATGGAAACATGCAGTAAGAGTATAACCACGCGGTATAGATGGAAACGTGCAGAAATGATGGAAATATGCAGTGAAGATGGAAAATAGAGTAAGGGTAGAAATATACAATAAGAGTAAAATATTCAGCAAGGATTGGAACATGCAGTAAGGGTGTAAACACGCGGTAAAGATGCAAACGTGCAGAATTGATGGAAATATGCAGTGAAGATGGAAAACAGAGTAAGGGTAGAAATATACAATAAGAGTAAAACATTCAGCAAGGTTAGGAACATGCAGTAAGGGTGTAAACACGCGGTAAAGATGGAAACGTGCAGAAATGATGGAAATATGCAGTGAAGATGGAAAATAGAGTAATTGTAGAAATATACAATAAGAGTAAAACATTCAGCCAGGATTGGAACATGCAGTAAGGGTGTAAACACGCGTTAAAGATGGAAACGTGCAGAAATGATGGAAATATGCAGTGAAGATGGAAAATAGAGTAAGGGTAGAAATATACAATAAGTGTAAAACATTCAGCAAGGATTGGAACATGCAGTAAGGGTGTAAACACGTGGTAAAGATGGAAACGTGCAGAAATGATGGAAATATGCAGTGAAGATGGAAAATAGAGTAAGGGTAGAAATATACAATAAGAGTAATACATTCAGCAAGGATTGGAACATGCAGTAAGGGTGTAAACACGCGGTAAAGATGGAAACGTGCAGAAATATTGGAAATATGCAGTGAAGATGGAAAATATAGTAAGGGTAGAAATATACAATAAGAGTAAAACATTCAGCAAGGATTGGAACATGCAGTAAGAGTATAACCACGCGGTAAAGATGGAAACGTGCAGAAATGATGGAAATATGCAGTGAAGATGGAAAATAGAGTAAGGGTAGAAATATACAATAAGAGTAAAACATTCAGCAAGGATTGGAACATGCAGTAAGGGTGTAAACACGCGGTAAAGATGGAAACGTGCAGAAATGATTTAAATATGCAGTGAAGATGGAAAATAGAGTAAGGGTAGAAATATACAATAAGTGTAAAACATTCAGCAAGGATTGGAACATGCAGTAAGGGTGTAAACACGCGGTAAAGATGGAAACGTGCAGAAATGATGGAAATATGCAGTGAAGATGGAAAATAGAGTAAGGGTAGAAATATACAATAAGAGTAAAACATTCAGCAAGGATTGGAACATGCAGTAAGGGTGTAAACACGCGGTAAAGATGGAAACGTGCAGAAATATTGGAAATATGCAGTGAAGATGGAAAATAGAGTAAGGGTAGAAATATACAATAAGAGTAAAACATTCAGCAAGGATTGGAACATGCAGTAAGAGTATAACCACGCGGTAAAGATGGAAACGTGCAGAAATGATGGAAATATGCAGTGAAGATGGAAAATAGAGTAAGGGTAGAAATATACAATAAGAGTAAAACATTCAGCAAGGATTGGAACATGCAGTAAGAGTATAACCACGCGTTAAAGATGGAAACGTGCAGAAATGATGGAAATATGCAGTGAAGATGGAAAATAGAGTAAGGGTAGAAATATACAATAAGTGTAAAACATTCAGCAAGGATTGGAACATGCAGTAAGGGTGTAAACACGTGGTAAAGATGGAAACGTGCAGAAATGATGGAAATATGCAGTGAAGATGGAAAATAGAGTAAGGGTAGAAATATACAATAAGAGTAAAACATTCAGCAAGGATTGGAACATGCAGTAAGGGTGTAAACACGCGGTAAAGATGGAAACGTGCAGAAATGATGGAAATATGCAGTGAAGATGGAAAATAGAGTAAGGGTAGAAATATACAATAAGAGTAAAACATTCAGCAAGGATTGGAACATGCAGTAAGGGTGTAAACACGCGGTAAAGATGGAAACGTGCAGAAATATTGGAAATATGCAGTGAAGATGGAAAATAGAGTAAGGGTAGAAATGTACAATAAGAGTAAAACATTCAGCAAGGATTGGAACATGCAGTAAGAGTATAACCACGCGTTAAAGATGGAAACGTGCAGAAATGATGGAAATATGCAGTGAAGATGGAAAATAGAGTAAGGGTAGAAATATACAATAAGAGTAAAACATTCAGCAAGGATTGGAACATGCAGTAAGGGTGTAAACACGCGGTAAAGATGTAAACGTGCAGAAATGATTTAAATATGCAGTGAAGATGGAAAATAGAGTAAGGGTAGAAATATACAATAAGAGTAAAACATTCAGCAAGGATTGGAACATGCAGTAAGGGTGGAAGCATTCAGTAAGGGTAGAAATAAACAATAAGGGTGGAAACCTTCAGCATGGATGGAAACATGCAGTAAGAGTATAACCACGCGGTAAAGATGGAAACGTGCAGAAATGATGGAAATATGCAGTGAAGATGGAAAATAGAGTAAGGGTAGAAATATACAATAAGAGTAAATCATTCAGCAAGGATTGGAACATGCAGTAAGGGTGTAAACACGCGGTAAAGATGGAAACGTGCAGAAATGATGGAAATATGCAGTGAAGATGGAAAATAGAGTAAGGGTAGAAATATACAATAAGAGTAAATCATTCAGCAAGGATTGGAACTTGCAGTAAGGGTGTAAATACGCGGTAAAGATGGAAACGTGCAGAAATGATGGAAATATGCAGTGAAGATGGAAAATAAAGTAAGGGTAGAAATATGCAATAAGAGTAAAATATTCAGCAAGGATTGGAACCTGCAGTAAGGGTGTAAACACGCGGTAAAGATGGAAACGTGCAGAAATGATGGAAATATGCAGTGAAGATGGAAAATAGAGTAAGGGTAGAAATATACAATAAGAGTAAAACATTCAGCAAGGAATGGAACATGCAGTAAGGGTGTAAACACACGGTAAGGATGGAAACGTGCAGAAATGATGGAAATATGCAGTGAAGATGGAAAATAGAGTAAGGGTAGAAATATACAATAAGGGTAAAACATTCAGCAAGGATTGGAACATGCAGTAAGGGTGTAAACACGCGGTAAAGATGGAAACGTGCAAAAATGATGGAAATATGCAGTGAAGATGGAAAATAGAGTAAGGGTAGAAATATACAATAAGAGTAAAACATTCAGCAAGGATTGGAACATGCAGTAAGGGTGTAAACACGCGGTAAAGATGGAAACGTGCAGAAATGATGGAAATATGCAGTGAAGATGGAAAATAAAGTAAGGGTAGAAATATACAATAAGAGTAAAACATTCAGCAAGGATTGGAACATGCAGTAAGGGTGGAAGCATTCAGTAAGGGTAGAAATAAACAATAAGGGTGGAAACCTTCAGCATGAATGGAAACATGCAGTAAGAGTATAACCACGCGGTATAGATGGAAACGTGCAGAAATGATGGAAATATGCAGTGAAGATGGAAAATAGAGTAAGGGTAGAAATATACAATAAGAGTAAAACATTCAGCAAGGATTGGAACATGCAGTAAGGGTGTAAACACGCGGTAAAGATGCAAACGTGCAGAATTGATGGAAATATGCAGTGAAGATGGAAAACAGAGTAAGGGTAGAAATATACAATAAGAGTAAAACATTCAGCAAGGTTAGGAACATGCAGTAAGGGTGTAAACACGCGGTAAAGATGGAAACGTGCAGAAATGATGGAAATATGCAGTGAAGATGGAAAATAGAGTAATTGTAGAAATATACAATAAGAGTAAAACATTCAGCCAGGATTGGAACATGCAGTAAGGGTGTAAACACGCGTTAAAGATGGAAACGTGCAGAAATGATGGAAATATGCAGTGAAGATGGAAAATAGAGTAAGGGTAGAAATATACAATAAGTGTAAAACATTCAGCAAGGATTGGAACATGCAGTAAGGGTGTAAACACGTGGTAAAGATGGAAACGTGCAGAAATGATGGAAATATGCAGTGAAGATGGAAAATAGAGTAAGGGTAGAAATATACAATAAGAGTAATACATTCAGCAAGGATTGGAACATGCAGTAAGGGTGTAAACACGCGGTAAAGATGGAAACGTGCAGAAATATTGGAAATATGCAGTGAAGATGGAAAATATAGTAAGGGTAGAAATATACAATAAGAGTAAAACATTCAGCAAGGATTGGAACATGCAGTAAGAGTATAACCACGCGGTAAAGATGGAAACGTGCAGAAATGATGGAAATATGCAGTGAAGATGGAAAATAGAGTAAGGGTAGAAATATACAATAAGAGTAAAACATTCAGCAAGGATTGGAACATGCAGTAAGGGTGTAAACACGCGGTAAAGATGGAAACGTGCAGAAATGATTTAAATATGCAGTGAAGATGGAAAATAGAGTAAGGGTAGAAATATACAATAAGAGTAAAACATTCAGCAAGGATTGGAACATGCAGTAAGGGTGGATGCATTCAGTAAGGGTAGAAATAAACAATAAGGGTGGAAACCTTCAGCATGGATGGAAACATGCAGTAAGAGTATAACCACGCGGTAAAGATGGAAACGTGCAGAAATGATGGAAATATGCAGTGAAGAAGGAAAATAGAGTAAGGGTAGAAATATACAATAAGAGTAAAACATTCATGCAAGGATTGGAACATGCAGTAAGGGTGTAAACACGCGGTAAAGATGGAAACGTGCAGAAATGATGGAAATATGCAGTGAAGATGGAAAATAGAGTAAGGGTAGAAATATACATAAAGAGTAAAACATTCAGCAAGGATTGGAACATGCAGTAAGAGTATAACCACGCGGTAAAGATGGAAACGTGCAGAAATGATGGAAATATGCAGTGAAGATGGAAAATAGAGTAAGGGTAGAAATATACAATAAGAGTAAAACATTCAGCAAGGATTGGAACATGCAGTAAGGGTGTAAACACGCGGTAAAGATGGAAACGTGCAGAAATGATTTAAATATGCAGTGAAGATGGAAAATAGAGTAAGGGTAGAAATATACAATAAGAGTAAAACATTCAGCAAGGATTGGAACATGCAGTAAGGGTTGAAGCATTCAGTAAGGGTAGAAATAAACAATAAGGGTGGAAACCTTCAGCATGGATGGAAACATGCAGTAAGAGTATAACCACGCGGTAAAGATGGAAACGTGCAGAAATGATGGAAATATGCAGTGAAGATGGAAAATAGAGTAAGGGCAGAAATATACAATAAGAGTAAAACATTCATGCAAGGATTGGAACATGCAGTAAGGGTGTAAACTCGCGGTAAAGATGGAAACGTGCAGAAATGATGGAAATATGCAGTGAAGATGGAAAATAGAGTAAGGGTAGAAATATACAATAAGAGTAAATCATTCAGCAAGGATTGGAACTTGCAGTAAGGGTGTAAATACGCGGTAAAGATGGAAACGTGCAGAAATGATGGAAATATGCAGTGAAGATGGAAAATAAAGTAAGGGTAGAAATATGCAATAAGAGTAAAATATTCAGCAAGGATTGGAACCTGCAGTAAGGGTGTAAACACGCGGTAAAGATGGAAACGTGCAGAAATGATGGAAATATGCAGTGAAGATGGAAAATAGAGTAAGGGTAGAAATATACAATAAGAGTAAAACATTCAGCAAGGAATGGAACATGCAGTAAGGGTGTAAACACACGGTAAGGATGGAAACGTGCAGAAATGATGGAAATATGCAGTGAAGATGGAAAATAGAGTAAGGGTAGAAATATACAATAAGGGTAAAACATTCAGCAAGGATTGGAACATGCAGTAAGGGTGTAAACACGCGGTAAAGATGGAAACGTGCAGAAATGATGGAAATATGCAGTGAAGATGGAAAATAAAGTAAGGGTAGAAATATACAATAAGAGTAAAACATTCAGCAAGGATTGGAACATGCAGTAAGGGTGGAAGCATTCAGTAAGGGTAGAAATAAACAATAAGGGTGGAAACCTTCAGCATGAATGGAAACATGCAGTAAGAGTATAACCACGCGGTATAGATGGAAACGTGCAGAAATGATGGAAATATGCAGTGAAGATGGAAAATAGAGTAAGGGTAGAAATATACAATAAGAGTAAAACATTCAGCAAGGATTGGAACATGCAGTAAGGGTGTAAACACGCGGTAAAGATGGAAACGTGCAGAATTGATGGAAATATGCAGTGAAGATGGAAAACAGAGTAAGGGTAGAAATATACAATAAGAGTAAAACATTCAGCAAGGTTAGGAACATGCAGTAAGGGTGTAAACACGCGGTAAAGATGGAAACGTGCAGAAATGATGGAAATATGCAGTGAAGATGGAAAATAGAGTAATTGTAGAAATATACAATAAGAGTAAAACATTCAGCCAGGATTGGAACATGCAGTAAGGGTGTAAACACGCGTTAAAGATGGAAACGTGCAGAAATGATGGAAATATGCAGTGAAGATGGAAAATAGAGTAAGGGTAGAAATATACAATAAGTGTAAAACATTCAGCAAGGATTGGAACATGCAGTAAGGGTGTAAACACGTGGTAAAGATGGAAACGTGCAGAAATGATGGAAATATGCAGTGAAGATGGAAAATAGAGTAAGGGTAGAAATATACAATAAGAGTAATACATTCAGCAAGGAATGGAACATGCAGTAAGGGTGTAAACACGCGGTAAAGATGGAAACGTGCAGAAATATTGGAAATATGCAGTGAAGATGGAAAATATAGTAAGGGTAGAAATATACAATAAGAGTAAAACATTCAGCAAGGATTGGAACATGCAGTAAGAGTATAACCACGCGGTAAAGATGGAAACGTGCAGAAATGATGGAAATATGCAGTGAAGATGGAAAATAGAGTAAGGGTAGAAATATACATAAAGAGTAAAACATTCAGCAAGGATTGGAACATGCAGTAAGAGTATAACCACGCGGTAAAGATGGAAACGTGCAGAAATGATGGAAATATGCAGTGAAGAAGGAAAATAGAGTAAGGGTAGAAATATACAATAAGAGTAAATCATTCAGCAAGGATTGGAACATGCAGTAAGGGTGTAAACACGCGGTAAAGATGAAAACGTGCAGAAATGATGGAAATATGCAGTGAAGATGGAAAATAGAGTAAGGGTAGAAATATACAATAAGAGTAAATCATTCAGCAAGGATTGGAACTTGCAGTAAGGGTGTAAATACGCGGTAAAGATGGAAACGTGCAGAAATGATGGAAATATGCAGTGAAGATAGAAAATAAAGTAAGGGTAGAAATATGCAATAAGAGTAAAATATTCAGCAAGGATTGGAACCTGCAGTAAGGGTGTAAACACGCGGTAAAGATGGAAACGTGCAGAAATGATGGAAATATGCAGTGAAGATGGAAAATAGAGTAAGGGTAGAAATATACAATAAGAGTAAAACATTCAGCAAGGAATGGAACATGCAGTAAGGGTGTAAACACACGGTAAGGATGGAAACGTGCAGAAATGATGGAAATATGCAGTGAAGATGGAAAATAGAGTAAGGGTAGAAATATACAATAAGGGTAAAACATTCAGCAAGGATTGGAACATGCAGTAAGGGTGTAAACACGCGGTAAAGATGGAAACGTGCAAAAATGATGGAAATATGCAGTGAAGATGGAAAATAGAGTAAGGGTAGAAATATACAATAAGAGTAAAACATTCAGCAAGGATTGGAACATGCAGTAAGGGTGTAAACACGCGGTAAAGATGGAAACGTGCAGAAATGATGGAAATATGCAGTGAAGATGGAAAATAAAGTAAGGGTAGAAATATACAATAAGAGTAAAACATTCAGCAAGGATTGGAACATGCAGTAAGGGTGGAAGCATTCAGTAAGGGTAGAAATAAACAATAAGGGTGGAAACCTTCAGCATGAATGGAAACATGCAGTAAGAGTATAACCACGCGGTATAGATGGAAACGTGCAGAAATGATGGAAATATGCAGTGAAGATGGAAAATAGAGTAAGGGTAGAAATATACAATAAGAGTAAAACATTCAGCAAGGATTGGAACATGCAGTAAGGGTGTAAACACGCGGTAAAGATGGAAACGTGCAGAATTGATGGAAATATGCAGTGAAGATGGAAAACAGAGTAAGGGTAGAAATATACAATAAGAGTAAAACATTCAGCAAGGTTAGGAACATGCAGTAAGGGTGTAAACACGCGGTAAAGATGGAAACGTGCAGAAATGATGGAAATATGCAGTGAAGATGGAAAATAGAGTAATTGTAGAAATATACAATAAGAGTAAAACATTCAGCCAGGATTGGAACATGCAGTAAGGGTGTAAACACGCGTTAAAAATGGAAACGTGCAGAAATGATGGAAATATGCAGTGAAGATGGAAAATAGAGTAAGGGTAGAAATATACAATAAGTGTAAAACATTCAGCAAGGATTGGAACATGCAGTAAGGGTGTAAACACGTGGTAAAGATGGAAACGTGCAGAAATGATGGAAATATGCAGTGAAGATGGAAAATAGAGTAAGGGTAGAAATATACAATAAGAGTAATACATTCAGCAAGGATTGGAACATGCAGTAAGGGTGTAAACACGCGGTAAAGATGGAAACGTGCAGAAATATTGGAAATATGCAGTGAAGATGGAAAATATAGTAAGGGTAGAAATATACAATAAGAGTAAAACATTCAGCAAGGATTGGAACATGCAGTAAGAGTATAACCACGCGGTAAAGATGGAAACGTGCAGAAATGATGGAAATATGCAGTGAAGATGGAAAATAGAGTAAGGGTAGAAATATACAATAAGAGTAAAACATTCAGCAAGGATTGGAACATGCAGTAAGGGTGTAAACACGCGGTAAAGATGGAAACGTGCAGAAATGATTTAAATATGCAGTGAAGATGGAAAATAGAGTAAGGGTAGAAATATACAATAAGAGTAAAACATTCAGCAAGGATTGGAACATGCAGTAAGGGTGGATGCATTCAGTAAGGGTAGAAATAAACAATAAGGGTGGAAACCTTCAGCATGGATGGAAACATGCAGTAAGAGTATAACCACGCGGTAAAGATGGAAACGTGCAGAAATGATGGAAATATGCAGTGAAGAAGGAAAATAGAGTAAGGGTAGAAATATACAATAAGAGTAAAACATTCATGCAAGGATTGGAACATGCAGTAAGGGTGTAAACACGCGGTAAAGATGGAAACGTGCAGAAATGATGGAAATATGCAGTGAAGATGGAAAATAGAGTAAGGGTAGAAATATACATAAAGAGTAAAACATTCAGCAAGGATTGGAACATGCAGTAAGAGTATAACCACGCGGTAAAGATGGAAACGTGCAGAAATGATGGAAATATGCAGTGAAGATGGAAAATAGAGTAAGGGTAGAAATATACAATAAGAGTAAAACATTCAGCAAGGATTGGAACATGCAGTAAGGGTGTAAACACGCGGTAAAGATGGAAACGTGCAGAAATGATTTAAATATGCAGTGAAGATGGAAAATAGAGTAAGGGTAGAAATATACAATAAGAGTAAAACATTCAGCAAGGATTGGAACATGCAGTAAGGGTTGAAGCATTCAGTAAGGGTAGAAATAAACAATAAGGGTGGAAACCTTCAGCATGGATGGAAACATGCAGTAAGAGTATAACCACGCGGTAAAGATGGAAACGTGCAGAAATGATGGAAATATGCAGTGAAGATGGAAAATAGAGTAAGGGCAGAAATATACAATAAGAGTAAAACATTCATGCAAGGATTGGAACATGCAGTAAGGGTGTAAACTCGCGGTAAAGATGGAAACGTGCAGAAATGATGGAAATATGCAGTGAAGATGGAAAATAGAGTAAGGGTAGAAATATACAATAAGAGTAAATCATTCAGCAAGGATTGGAACTTGCAGTAAGGGTGTAAATACGCGGTAAAGATGGAAACGTGCAGAAATTATGGAAATATGCAGTGAAGATGGAAAATAAAGTAAGGGTAGAAATATGCAATAAGAGTAAAATATTCAGCAAGGATTGGAACCTGCAGTAAGGGTGTAAACACGCGGTAAAGATGGAAACGTGCAGAAATGATGGAAATATGCAGTGAAGATGGAAAATAGAGTAAGGGTAGAAATATACAATAAGAGTAAATCATTCAGCAAGGATTGGAACTTGCAGTAAGGGTGTAAATACGCGGTAAAGATGGAAACGTGCAGAAATTATGGAAATATGCAGTGAAGATGGAAAATAAAGTAAGGGTAGAAATATACAATAAGAGTAAAACATTCAGCAAGGATTGGAACATGCAGTAAGGGTGGAAGCATTCAGTAAGGGTAGAAATAAACAATAAGGGTGGAAACCTTCAGCATGAATGGAAACATGCAGTAAGAGTATAACCACGCGGTATAGATGGAAACGTGCAGAAATGATGGAAATATGCAGTGAAGATGGAAAATAGAGTAAGGGTAGAAATATACAATAAGAGTAAAACATTCAGCAAGGATTGGAACATGCAGTAAGGGTGTAAACACGCGGTAAAGATGGAAACGTGCAGAATTGATGGAAATATGCAGTGAAGATGGAAAACAGAGTAAGGGTAGAAATATACAATAAGAGTAAAACATTCAGCAAGGTTAGGAACATGCAGTAAGGGTGTAAACACGCGGTAAAGATGGAAACGTGCAGAAATGATGGAAATATGCAGTGAAGATGGAAAATAGAGTAATTGTAGAAATATACAATAAGAGTAAAACATTCAGCCAGGATTGGAACATGCAGTAAGGGTGTAAACACGCGTTAAAAATGGAAACGTGCAGAAATGATGGAAATATGCAGTGAAGATGGAAAATAGAGTAAGGGTAGAAATATACAATAAGTGTAAAACATTCAGCAAGGATTGGAACATGCAGTTTAGGGTGTAAACACGTGGTAAAGATGGAAACGTGCAGAAATGATGGAAATATGCAGTGAAGATGGAAAATAGAGTAAGGGTAGAAATATACAATAAGAGTAATACATTCAGCAAGGATTGGAACATGCAGTAAGGGTGTAAACACGCGGTAAAGATGGAAACGTGCAGAAATATTGGAAATATGCAGTGAAGATGGAAAATATAGTAAGGGTAGAAATATACAATAAGAGTAAAACATTCAGCAAGGATTGGAACATGCAGTAAGAGTATAACCACGCGGTAAAGATGGAAACGTGCAGAAATGATGGAAATATGCAGTGAAGATGGAAAATAGAGTAAGGGTAGAAATATACAATAAGAGTAAAACATTCAGCAAGGATTGGAACATGCAGTAAGGGTGTAAACACGCGGTAAAGATGGAAACGTGCAGAAATGATTTAAATATGCAGTGAAGATGGAAAATAGAGTAAGGGTAGAAATATACAATAAGAGTAAAACATTCAGCAAGGATTGGAACATGCAGTAAGGGTGGATGCATTCAGTAAGGGTAGAAATAAACAATAAGGGTGGAAACCTTCAGCATGGATGGAAACATGCAGTAAGAGTATAACCACGCGGTAAAGATGGAAACGTGCAGAAATGATGGAAATATGCAGTGAAGATGGAAAATAGAGTAAGGGTAGAAATATACAATAAGAGTAAAACATTCATGCAAGGATTGGAACATGCAGTAAGGGTGTAAACACGCGGTAAAGATGGAAACGTGCAGAAATGATGGAAATATGCAGTGAAGATGGAAAATAGAGTAAGGGTAGAAATATACATAAAGAGTAAAACATTCAGCAAGGATTGGAACATGCAGTAAGAGTATAACCACGCGGTAAAGATGGAAACGTGCAGAAATGATGGAAATATGCAGTGAAGATGGAAAATAGAGTAAGGGTAGAAATATACAATAAGAGTAAAACATTCAGCAAGGATTGGAACATGCAGTAAGGGTGTAAACACGCGGTAAAGATGGAAACGTGCAGAAATGATTTAAATATGCAGTGAAGATGGAAAATAGAGTAAGGGTAGAAATATACAATAAGAGTAAAACATTCAGCAAGGATTGGAACATGCAGTAAGGGTTGAAGCATTCAGTAAGGGTAGAAATAAACAATAAGGGTGGAAACCTTCAGCATGGATGGAAACATGCAGTAAGAGTATAACCACGCGGTAAAGATGGAAACGTGCAGAAATGATGGAAATATGCAGTGAAGATGGAAAATAGAGTAAGGGCAGAAATATACAATAAGAGTAAAACATTCATGCAAGGATTGGAACATGCAGTAAGGGTGTAAACTCGCGGTAAAGATGGAAACGTGCAGAAATGATGGAAATATGCAGTGAAGATGGAAAATAGAGTAAGGGTAGAAATATACAATAAGAGTAAATCATTCAGCAAGGATTGGAACTTGCAGTAAGGGTGTAAATACGCGGTAAAGATGGAAACGTGCAGAAATTATGGAAATATGCAGTGAAGATGGAAAATAAAGTAAGGGTAGAAATATGCAATAAGAGTAAAATATTCAGCAAGGATTGGAACCTGCAGTAAGGGTGTAAACACGCGGTAAAGATGGAAACGTGCAGAAATGATGGAAATATGCAGTGAAGATGGAAAATAGAGTAAGGGTAGAAATATACAATAAGAGTAAAACATTCAGCAAGGAATGGAACATGCAGTAAGGGTGTAAACACACGGTAAGGATGGAAACGTGCAGAAATGATGGAAATATGCAGTGAAGATGGAAAATAGAGTAATTGTAGAAATATACAATAAGAGTAAAACATTCAGCCAGGATTGGAACATGCAGTAAGGGTGTAAACACGCGTTAAAGATGGAAACGTGCAGAAATGATGGAAATATGCAGTGAAGATGGAAAATAGAGTAAGGGTAGAAATATACAATAAGTGTAAAACATTCAGCAAGGATTGGAACATGCAGTAAGGGTGTAAACACGTGGTAAAGATGGAAACGTGCAGAAATGATGGAAATATGCAGTGAAGATGGAAAATAGAGTAAGGGTAGAAATATACAATAAGAGTAATACATTCAGCAAGGATTGGAACATGCAGTAAGGGTGTAAACACGCGGTAAAGATGGAAACGTGCAGAAATATTGGAAATATGCAGTGAAGATGGAAAATATAGTAAGGGTAGAAATATACAATAAGAGTAAAACATTCAGCAAGGATTGGAACATGCAGTAAGAGTATAACCACGCGGTAAAGATGGAAACGTGCAGAAATGATGGAAATATGCAGTGAAGATGGAAAATAGAGTAAGGGTAGAAATATACAATAAGAGTAAAACATTCAGCAAGGATTGGAACATGCAGTAAGGGTGTAAACACGCGGTAAAGATGGAAACGTGCAGAAATGATTTAAATATGCAGTGAAGATGGAAAATAGAGTAAGGGTAGAAATATACAATAAGAGTAAAACATTCAGCAAGGATTGGAACATGCAGTAAGGGTGGATGCATTCAGTAAGGGTAGAAATAAACAATAAGGGTGGAAACCTTCAGCATGGATGGAAACATGCAGTAAGAGTATAACCACGCGGTAAAGATGGAAACGTGCAGAAATGATGGAAATATGCAGTGAAGAAGGAAAATAGAGTAAGGGTAGAAATATACAATAAGAGTAAAACATTCATGCAAGGATTGGAACATGCAGTAAGGGTGTAAACACGCGGTAAAGATGGAAACGTGCAGAAATGATGGAAATATGCAGTGAAGATGGAAAATAGAGTAAGGGTAGAAATATACATAAAGAGTAAAACATTCAGCAAGGATTGGAACATGCAGTAAGAGTATAACCACGCGGTAAAGATGGAAACGTGCAGAAATGATGGAAATATGCAGTGAAGATGGAAAATAGAGTAAGGGTAGAAATATACAATAAGAGTAAAACATTCAGCAAGGATTGGAACATGCAGTAAGGGTGTAAACACGCGGTAAAGATGGAAACGTGCAGAAATGATTTAAATATGCAGTGAAGA
Organism: Prosapia bicincta; assembly: GCA_036971475.1. Classification (NCBI taxonomy): domain Eukaryota; kingdom Metazoa; phylum Arthropoda; class Insecta; order Hemiptera; family Cercopidae; genus Prosapia; species Prosapia bicincta. Next base: position 25,445,755 of record JBAIZL010000005.1, read on the forward strand.
TGGAAAATAGAGTAAGGGTAGAAATATACAATAAGAGTAAAACATTCAGCAAGGATTGGAACATGCAGTAAGGGTGGAAGCATTCAGTAAGGGTAGAAATAAACAATAAGGGTGGAAACCTTCAGCATGGATGGAAACATGCAGTAAGAGTATAACCACGCGGTAAAGATGGAAACGTGCAGAAATGATGGAAATATGCAGTGAAGATGGAAAATAGAGTAAGGGCAGAAATATACAATAAGAGTAAAACATTCATGCAAGGATTGGAACATGCAGTAAGGGTGTAAAGACGCGGTAAAGATGGAAACGTGCAGAAATGATGGAAATATGCAGTGAAGATAGAAAATAGAGTAAGGGTAGAAATATACATTAAGAGTAAAACATTCAGCAAGGATTGGAACATGCAGTAAGGGTGTAAACACGCGGTAAAGATGGAAACGTGCAGAAATGATGGAAATATGCAGTGAAGATGGAAAATAGAGTAAGGGTAGAAATATACAATAAGAGTAAAACATTCAGCAAGGATTGGAACATGCAGTAAGGGTGTAAACACGCGGTAAAGATGAAAACGTGCAGAAATGATGGAAATATGCAGTGAAGATGGAAAATAGAGTAAGGGTAGAAATATACAATAAGAGTAAAACATTCAGCAAGGATTGGAACATGCAGTAAGGGTGTAGACACGCGGTAAAGATGGAAACGTGCAGAAATGATGGAAATATGCAGTGAAGATGGAAAATAGAGTAAGGGTAGAAATATACAATAAGAGTAAAACATTCAGCAAGGATTGGAACCTGCAGTAAGGGTGTAAACACGCGGTAAAGATGGAAACGTGCAGAAATGATGGAAATATGCAGTGAAGATGGAAAATAGAGTAAGGGTAGAAATATACAATAAGAGTAAAACATCCAGCAAGGATTGGAACATGCAGTAAGGGTGTAAACACGCGGTAAAGATGGAAACGTGCAGAAATGATGGAAATATGCAGTGAAGATGGAAAATAGAGTAAGGGTAGAAATATACAATAAGAGTAAAACATTCAGCAAGGATTGGAACATGCAGTAAGGGTGTAAACACGCGGTAAAGATGGAAACGTGCAGAAATGATGGAAATATGCAGTGAAGATGGAAAATAGAGTAAGGGTAGAAATATACAATAAGAGTAAAACCTTCAGCAAGGATTGGAACATGCAGTAAGGGTGTAAACTTTTAGTAAAGATGAAAACAAGCATTAAGAATAGAAATATACAGTAAGGGTGGAAGCATTTAGCAAAGATGGATACACGCAGTGAGGGTCTAAACATGCAGTAAGGGTGTAAATAAATATTAGAGATGGAAATTATCAGTAAGGATATAAACTTCTAGTAATGATGGATGTATACATTAGGGATGGAAACATGGAGTGAATGTGGGGGAGTATAAATGTGGAAACGAGGATTAAAGATTGGGTGATAACAATGAATTACAAGATTGGAATAGTAATTCCTATAACAAACTAGCGACAAGTTGGTAGTGAAGCATGATTGCTTGAATGTGACAGCCGAGACTATTAAAAATTAAAAAAGGTCTGCAAATAAGTACCATTGAAAGTTAATGAAATGCATAAGAAGTACATAGTGTCAAGTAGGCCACCAATATAGGTCACCGTTGAAGCTATGAGATATAAACCTAATGTAATGGTTTAAATTTCTAACGGACTTTTTGTATGCAATTACGATTAGAAATTATTAAAAATACCTTCACGGAAAGGCAGTAGCTTCTCTTTATATAAGTACTATGGGACGTGCGGATCTTCAGGTAGCTTGGCTTTGATCGACAATCAATAGAAAGCAATTTGCAAAGGAGAGGGCGCACTATTTCAGTCGCCAGCATCCTCCGTTTGTGTAAACAGCTCAAGTACTTTGTCTGAGATAGTTAGGGCAGTAAGCCTTCAGGTTAGTTCAGTCAGTCACGTATAATTAATCGAATCTGTGTGGAGGTTCTCTACTACAGACTTGCTGCAAATAAATGGAAGGGAGAATGTAGTTTGGATGGTTGCCTACCTACTTCGCCTTACTCTACTCCATAAGCTTACTAATACTTTGGCGTAACGTTAAGATGGAACAGTGGTGTAATCAATACACGTCAGTAATATTACAATATAAATAATAATAAATATAGCTATTATTTATGAAAATATATTATTATTATTATTATTGTTGTTGTTGTTATTATTATTTTTACGAGGTTTATTCATAAAATAAGGTTCCCATAATGTTTAAACATAGACAGCTTTATTTTTGTTCTTAATGTAATACGTTATTTTAAAGCTTAAAACTTGCGCTATTTTTCACATAATCAACGTTTCTGTCCAAACACTTTTAGAAACAATGCTTCAACCTTTCTATCCCCATGTTATAGAATTCTGCCGCCAAACCTCCATCATCGGTACTGAAGCGTAAGTCACCCAAGTCTTCCTTTAATTTTTGGGATACATGGTAATCACTCGGGGCTAGGTCCGGACTGGTTGGGGGTGGGGCACAACAGTTCAACCAATACAGCAGTTTTTGAGTTTGATGTGTAAGATGAGGTCGGGCGTTGTCATGGATAAGCCTCACACCACTGGACAATCCGGCGGTTCTGGATAGCAAGTCTCAGTTTTCTTAATGTCTCGCAATATCTGTCAGAGTTAACTGTTATTCCATGAGTTAAAAAGTCGATTAAAAACAGGGCCTTCCTGTCCCAAAAGACAGTTGCCATGACTTTACCAGCAGACTGTATTTGTTTAAACTTCTTCGGCCTCGGCGAAGTTGAGTTACGCTATTCACGTGATTGCTGCTTGGTTTCGGGTGTAAAGTGAAACGCCCATGTTTCATCGCCTGTAAAAATGGAATCCAAGAATTCATCTTTGTTGTCTTCACATTGTTGCAAAAACTGATGGGATCACTCGACACGTTGCTGTTTGTGGTTGTCTGTAAACATTTGCGATACCCCCGCCTACGCACTTTGTGAAATCCTAATTTTTTGGTTAAAATGTTATGAATTGTGATGTTGGAAGTCTCAGGAATACGCAAAGCAAGTTCCATAATATCAATCCTCCTATCTTCAAGCAATATTCTTTCAACTTTATCAACAATTCCGTCTGAGACTGAAGGCCTTCCGCTACGGTCTTCATCATGAATTTTCGTTCCGCTTTCACTGAATTCTCTACATCATTTACGAAGATGTTGAAGATATACACTTTGTCCCATAACCTTCGATTAACTGACGATAAATATCAATAGTTGAAAACCGTTTTGCATTTAAAAAAACATTCACAGCACGAATTTCGCAACTCGCGGTAACAGCAATGGGGAGCTCCAACCTCGAGGGGTGCTAGCCCGACACAGAGCTATGTAGCGAGACGGGAGCTGTGGGATAAAGAAAGAGGGAGTTGATACGTAAGACAGTGTTACCACATTTCTCCTAGCACGTCGCATTCTTTCTTACCAGTATAGGAAACCTTATTTTATGAATTACCCTAATATTATTGTTGTTGTTGTTGTTACTATTATTATTGGTACTATTGTTGTTGTAGTAGTTATTTCTATTATTATTATTATTGTTTTTGTTGTTGTTGTTACTGCTATTATTATTATTAACTCCGCTACGCCGATCCCAAACTCCGGGTCCCTGTCTTATGATGAGGAAGGAGGAGGGATAGAGGAGTAACACCTCTTTAAAAACCTTGGTTCAGTTGGCCCAGATGGTACCTTGTGAGGGCTCCTTGTACAGGGTTACAGTACTAGGGAAACGACCCCCGAAAACAAACCAAAGATAAAAGTTGTAGATAATACCAAAGCTACAATGCAGAGGGTCGGATCCCCAGTACCGGTGGCCGTCGAGAGTGAGCAAGCATGCTCCGGGTCGTCGTCAGCCAGCCCTTGCAAGAAACATGGAGCACTTGGTCCTCTTGGATGAAAATGTGACAAATGGTGAGAGAAAAGATCCTTTCTCTAGGAGATCTAAGGTTCAGAGGACACCTCCGCCACCTGAAGCAAAAATAGCGACCCAAATATTGGCAAGGAAAAAAGTGATAGTTCTCCGTTGGTTATGCAAGGGAAAAATGTAAATGCGGGAGCTGGATTACCGGGAAACGCAATCGCAGAAAGTTCTCAGCAGCATTCTCCTCAAGATAAACAGCTGTATAAAATTGTTCGAGAAGAAGCAGAGCACTTCAAAAAAATATCGAGACGTGCTAAAAAAAATTAAGGTTATTATAGCCAATCAAAACAATGTCAGCATTGACATTAAAACTGGGATTATGGAGCTCAATGATCTAATAGATGGTCAAGCTACTTGAAGATATCACGAGAGAGCTTTCCGGAAAGAGGAAGATGCACAAAAAGCCCGTTCTCCACACATGGGGAAGGAACAAAAAGAGTGGCTTCGAGTCTCCTTCAACAGGATCTAGGGAAAACACAAAGAATGAACCAGGCAAGAAGATGGGCCTTCGAAAGTAGATGGGACAAGGGCTGAGAGCTCTAAAGAGCCCAATCCCAGGAGCTACTAATGAGACTCCTTCACTTGTTAAGGAGAATAAGAATGGCGACCTTTTTTTCTAGGCGAAAAACATATTAAGGTTATCATCGCCTAACTAAAGTTAAATTTTAAAATAATATTACATAAATAAAACTAATCAAAATAAAACAAAATAAAATAAAATAAATGTTTAAAACTAATTGTAACTATCTAAAACTAAAGAACCTAAAATTATACAAAATTTAAATATTATTAAATAGATTAAGGTGGCGTAAGAAAGCGAGGACACGGTCCATAGCCGTGACATCGTCCCTTAAAACCACCTTTAAACTATCCTCGAAGATTGTAACGAATATACAAATCAGTCAAATCATTACAATCAAGCAAAATGTGCTTGATTGTGATGGTACTTTTACAAAACGGACAAAGTGGTTGATCGTCATGTCTCATCAACCATCCACGCATTAACAAAGAGTGGCCGATGCTAAGTCGAGTTACCACCACTTCCTCCCTACGATTCGAACGAACAGATGTTCTCCTCCATGATCGGACGGTATTTTTGATGTCCCTCAGCTTGTTTCTATTTACATTTTGCCATTCTTCATTCCAATCAGAGAAAAGTGTAGTTTTAACTTTGCATACAAAATCTGATGCCATCACACGTTGTGTCGATGGCACCATACCTGTAGCTAATTTTGCTCCTTCATCTGCTTTAGTGTTTCCGAATATTCCACAGTGACCAGGCACCCAGAGAAATGACACCTCGACACCTCGTAATTGGAGACTGAGTATAGAGCACAAGATGTCTCCAACTAAAGGGTTCTTAGCGTACATTTCCTGAATGACCTGGAGAGCACTTTTGGAATCACAACACACAAGATATTTAGATTTTGCAGACGGAATTGATTTTAAAGCTTGGAAAATTGCATAAAGTTCTGCAGTAAAAACGCTGATGTTTTGCTGATGTTTTACGCGTCTTCCACGACAAGGTAAAGCCTGAGGACTTAATTGCGGGCATAAAATCCATAAGGAAAACGAGAGCAGGAGATGTCCTCTTTGATATGTCTAGCAGGGTGGAAAATATCGATGAATTTAACAAAACTATAACAGATGCAATTGGGGAAATAGAAAATATACAACACCTAGTCCCGAAGGTAACAATAGAGATTAGAGACCTAGACTCAACGACAGAAGAGAATGACGTGAAGGAAGCTCTCGCTCGTAATTTACTAAATAGTAATGACGAACGCAAGATTTACGTAAACGCAGCAAACGATAGAGAGCAGAAGATGGTTATTGTTGTTTAAGTAAAGGAGAATCAGGCATTCTTTTAAAGAATAATAGGATTAAAATTGGCTATGTCAGCTGTAGAATCAGGTTGAGGATTGAGGTAACATGTTGCTGGAAGTGTCTCGGCTATGGGCATAAGACTGGAAAATGCAACGAACCTGATAGGCAAGGTCTATGTTTTAAATGTGGCAACAGCGAACATCAGGTCAAAGACTGTCAGCAGGAACCTTATTGTATGCTGTGCGCGGATATTAACCTGGATGTGGACACGACAAAACACGTCTCCGGATCTGGGAAATGTATAGTGTTTCGCCAAGCGTTGGAAGCCGAAAAACTAAAAAAGAATGGCTAGACGGATTATCCAAAGAAATCTGGGCAGGGGGAGACTAGCTAATGATCTCCTTTCGCAACTTCGATTGGAACATAAGGCTGACATTATAATAATAAGTGAGCAGTATAAGGACTTGGCATCACCTACGTGGTTTTCGGACAGCTTGGGAACCGCAGCTATTTGGATATCCTCGGGAAACATGTCTCTGGAAATGGCTATGCATGGATTAAAAGCAACAGTGTTACATACGTCAGTGTGTACCTAACTCCCAATGAGCCCATCGGAGACTTCCGTCAAAAGATGGACCAGCTCGAGTACAGACTGCAGGCTACAGACGGTAGCATCATTGTTGGAGGAGATTTCAACGCGAGAGCGACAGATTGGGGGGTAGCAGATATAACTAACTCCAGAGACAAACGTGTGATCGAAATGGTATCAAGACAGGGTATTGTCATCCTTAATGCAGGTAACGCAACTACCTTTCGTCGACCAGGATATAGAGGTAGTATTATCGACATTCTTTGGCCCCAGAGTCACTAGTCCCTAGAATTCAGGACTAGGTAGTAATGGAGGAGTATACGGCGAGCTATCACGAGTACATCCTAATCAGCATCAACCCTGAGAAACCAAAGAGACGGCTAAGAAAACTGAGAAGAAGCAGGTGGAATGTCACAAGAATGGATCAGGAGAGGTACTCAGAGGTCCTGCAGGGTTACCAATTGGATGCCATGGAAATGAGACAAGCAACGCAAAGACACAGGTAAGCCGAAGCTGTAGTAGACAAAACAATGAAACTCATTCAAAGAGCCTGCAAGGTTGCTAGCCCACAAAAACTGTTCCCTAGAGGAAATCTGTATATTGGTGGACTGAGGAGATAGACATATTATGGAGGAGGAGTCCTAGAACGAGACGCTTAGCTCAACGTGCAAGTTGAAGAGACACTGGAATGCAAGACGGCAAAGAGAGACCTCCGTAGAGATATTAGAGAGAGCCAAAGGCGATGCTGGAAGGACTTCCGTGAAGACTTAAATAGTGACCCCTGGAGTCTGGGATGCAAGCTGGTGATAAAAAAAACTAAATTCATTCACGCCAGGAAGACAAATAAATGCGGCACAAATGAAGATTATAATAGATGGTTTATTCCTTTTCCATCCTACCTGACAAATTGCAAAGAAGCAGACAGGAGAGCAAGATGACCCGCTATTCATGGAGAAAGAACTATGTACTGCAGCCAACACCCTCCAAAATAATAAGGCTCCGGGACCGGATGGAATCCCTTCGGAGGTTTTTAAAGCCGTTTTGAGAAGACACTCGAATATATTACTCAATATGTACAACCACTGCTTGAACGCCCGGGTACTTAGTGACCGTTGGAAGGTAGCAAGATTGCTACTGCAAAGGCAAGAGGAACTTGGATTCTCCGTCTCCATACAGACCGCAGTGCATGTTAGTAGAAAAACTGATTAGGCCACGGCTATGGTCGGCCTTCCGCGATGTAGAAAATATTTCTGACAGACAGTTTGGCTTTAGGAAAGGCAAGTCAACTATAGATGCTATTAGGACCGTGGTTGATGCTGCTAAAACAGTCGAGGGAGGTAACTACTTTTCACAACCTTCTGGTTACCCTACACGTGCGTAATGGCTTTAACAGCGTGGTAGAAAGACATACTTAATTCCCTGGATAAGACATTCAAACTGCCCGAGTATCTCCTTCGGATAATACGGGACTGGATAGAGATAGCGACATACATCGAGAACATACTGCGGACTAAAACGAAGCAGGAAGATGGTCGAGGTCAAGCTCAGTGACCAGACCAAATAGGATTAATTTTAGATATTGAAACCATTGGGGTTACTATAAGACCTTGTGACTAGGAAGAATGCTAATACTGACAGCGATACCCTGGTCACATCTATAAAGGGTCGGAAAGGAGGAAGACTTTATTGGGTATTCGTCAGGATACCACACACTAGGTCTGCCAGGGCAGGCTTTATCGTGCGTAAATGCATTTCAACCTTCATAGGCAAAAAATTATTATTACTATTAATTAATAATAATTATTAATAATTAGAAATATGTTATTAATAATTGTTAATATTAATTAATATTATATAAAAATATTATAATAATGACAATAATAATAATATAATATTATTAACAACAATAATTAGTATTATTATAATTTCCAGCACAAAATATAAATAAAAAGGTTAGAGAAAAAAGACAATCATCACCTTGAATTAGTCAATATTCTTGTAGCAACTGTTTTTCAGCTTAGCCTGTTAGGCAATGGTAACAATTAATTACTCACCATTGTTATAGCCTTCACCATTAGTGGATTATAGCTATTACAAAATCTGAATCATAACTTCCTGTATAGAAGACCTTAATGTAATGTTGGAATCGCAACAAACTTGTCTCTAGATGATGACAGATTCTTTTATAGTGTTTATTTGGAAAACGTTGACCGTGCAATTACCTCAAGGATCGTCCAACTTCTGAAAGTCTTTAAAGGGATTTCATAATAAAACTTTCCAAAGAGAACCGTACAGATAGATAATTTAACGGTGCCTAATGAATGATCTAACTGATTACCTGACTGCCCACGGTGGCAGGCTGCGAGGTAGTCGAGATGGTACTGGCAGGTATAGTCGATACAACGTAGTGGTAGTTTCGCAATGCTGCTGCTAGGGGCGGTGTTTCCAAACAACAGCTGGCAGGAAGTAACGTGACCGGAAACGGAGTAGTGAACGGATCAACAGTTGATGTTACCGCAATGCCTGCAAAATTAACAAGTTAGCTATAGCTTATTGTTTAAAATGTTAATACAATATGAAAGAGATACAATCGAGAATAAATATTCAAAGCAAATTCTTATTTTGGAAACGTTAAAGAGGTTTTATAGGTTAGGTAAGACGTCACAGAAACAACAAACAGCTGCCTAACATGTATGAGATGAGTAACACATCCCAAGCTGTCAAGGCTACATTAAGGGATACGAAAGTGCTACATACTAAGCCTCTTAGGAGGTTCTGGTGTTTGAGCCTCTTCAATACAGAAGTTACGTCGTCAGAAAGAATGTGGTAATATACCTATGGTATCGACAGGAGTTTACAAATAGTTTTCGCTGTAACTTTAAGAAACTCAGCATGCATGGCTATTATAAGTTACAGAGGATAGAATAAAATCCCCATGAATGATAAAAATAAAATAAGAGAAAAAAACACAATTTATCAAATTGCAATAGAAAACGGTTATAAAAAGAAAACTGTTGACAAACTTAGTTATAATATTTTTAATAAACAACATAATAATTTAATTTACAAAAATAATAATGATAATACAATATGGTCTTCATTTTTATTTATAGGCTATGAAATAAAAAATATCACCAAATTATTTACAAATACAAATATCAAAATTGCATACAAAACTAATAACAAAATAATAAACATAATAAATAACAATAATAAAAATAATAATATGCATGAAAAAGGTGGTGTTTAGGTGGTAAATTAGAATGCGAAAACTTTAATAAAACTTATATAGGTCAAAACAAGAAAAAATTAAAAGAAAGATATAAAGAACATTTTAATGCTTATATAAATCCCGAAATATATAAATCAAACTTTGCAAATCATTGTATTAATATTAAGCACCATTTCCAAATATTGAAAATATGAAACTTATAAAAGAAATAAGTAAAGGATTAAGAATGAATTTATATGAAGCATTCGAAATATATAAATACAGTAATAATAACAAATTAATAAAAGAACAAATACAAATACATTCTAAATTTGATACTATATTCAATGTCTATAATGTTACAGCAACAAAATAAACTTGGCAATTTGTATAAATTTAGCAACAATTCTATTTCTAATTTAACATATGTTTTAGGTCTATATCTTGCATTATTGTATTATTCATTCCTGATGATGTTGGTACTGTTTTTACCAACGAAGAACTTTAAACATAAATTAATGAATATTCTTGTATTTGAATAACCTATGTTGTTATATATATATATATATATATATATATATATATATATATATATATATATATATATATACAAGCACACACACACACATACACACACCCGCACACACACTCACACACACACACACACACACACACTCACACATACACAGAAACACACACACACACACACACACCCGCACACACACACACACACACACACACACACACACACACAGATGCACACACACACACACACACCACACACACACACACTCAAACACACACACACACACACACATTGTTTGTCTCACGCCTTACCTAGATTTTATCATTATAACACTTTATACAAAAATTTTGAATATATTTTTGAATGTAGTACAAAAAACTCAAAACATGGTTACACAATCAAATTTTGTACCAGGGTATCCAAATTTGCACTTAAGGCACTACTCTGCTGGTGAGAGAGAGAGAGAGAGAGAGAGAGAGAGAGAGAGAGGGAGAGAGAGAGAGAGAGAGAGAGAGAGAGAAATAGGTCTATTAGGTGATACGTCGAAAATTGCATAGTATAGTCAAGGTATTAAAGTCAAGTGATTTTTATTACAGAAAACAATTTAAAAAAATTACTGTAAGAAAAGACAATTAACAGGATAATAAAAAGTGAATGGAGAATGAAACATTAAAAAATAACGATATTTGAAAACTATGATTATATCATAATCATATTTAATTCTAACTGCGTTATATTCAGTAAATAAGACGCCAGTTGACGTAATTAAATAGCATCTCTGGAGTTACATCCCCGCGTATCGCTCATCAAGCCTACGTAGCTCAAACACGGCCAGGCTTTATGTACGCAAACAGCAAATATACATACTGAAGGTAACACGGCGAGTCCCAATCCGAGAACCTACGCAAACACATACATACAAGCAAACGTTACCGATAAACCTTAATTAATACAAAAGACAGAAAGCTAAAACATTTTGCACAATACAAATATCACATAAAGGAAATAAAATGCAAAAATACAATACAGACAAGATGACAGGAAAATTATTTGTGTAAGAAGTATGATTGGGGTTTAACTTCCACTTTTTTCCTTGGTGGAAGGTCAACTTTTGTTACCATCTCTAAGTAATGTTGAATTTTAAATAAAAAATAGTAAAATAAATAAATATCAAACGATTGTAAAACAATTTAATACAATACAATACAAATTGTAATATATAAATAGCAAATATATACAATATAACAAAATATAGATAGTAAATACGTAGCAATGTATAAAACAACAATGATACTTTATATATACATATATAGAGGTAGATAATTAATATTTATTTAATAAAAGTTATATTTTATAACAAAATAAAAGATAAATTATTAGTGTTTGAAGAGGAGAATGTGAATATTGCGTTATCTGGATGTTCCAAAAATATAATTGAAAAAAATTAATAAATTGCATATTGAGTTGAAGAATTCTCGGTTGAAAGATGGAGAAACCAGTAAGGTCACTATTTTTTCAAGTGTCCGCACAAAAAACAATAATGTTTGTATAAAGTATTATAATAAGTGTTTGTATTATAATAAGTGTTTGTATTATAATAAGGTTATGAATTTCATAACAAGGTGAGGAGATAGTAGTGGCTCTCGTGAAAATACAAATTGCGATCAAAATATCTCTGCTAGTGAAATATACATGTTAGTGTAGAATAAAATGGGAAGTAATACTGATGTGAAGTTATACGGGGGTCTATATAGGGGGTATAGTTGGGGGGGGGGGTTCCAACAAATGCTTTCGGAAAGACATATTATAGCAGATGTTAATTAGAGTTTCAACTTGTGCATAGTTCATGATGGATTTTTGGTTTGCACGCAACGTTTGATTCATGAGCAACAGAGCGTGAAAGGAAAGGAGAGAAAAAGAGCGGATGAGAGTGAAAGGAAAGGTGAGAAAGAGAGGCTGTGTGTGCGAGATAACGAGAAAGAGAGCAAACGAGGTAAAAACGAAGGAGGAGAAAGAAAGAGAACAAGAAAAAAAGAGAGTGAGAAAGAGAAAGAAAAATATGAGAGACAGAAAGAGGGTTGTGTAAGAGAGCAAACAAAAGAGAGGGGGAAAAGAAAAGAAGGGGAAAAGCAAGAAAGAGAGAGAAAGAGATAGAGAGAGAGAATAATGCAGCTGAATCCAATAATGGTTTTCCACGAAATACTCTGATTACTCCAACTCCTGAATTATCTAATATTTGTACAAATTGTGTCGTTGTATAGAGCGATGAAATAAAACCTAATCCAGTCTTAGCATGCAAACAATAAGTTTATCTGAGATCTGAGAGTAGATTAAATTTAATCAGAAATGAATCAGAATGAGTAGATTAAATTTAATCACAGGGAATGCTTAGCCGAGGAATAGGATAAAGTATTCAGTATGACATTTTGAGAACACAAAACCTAATCATGTGCGTCGAAGCCCCATTCCTCTCAGGAAGGAATTTGTTATGTCTAATAAAGACAAATGTAATATATAACTAAAGCAATGACTCCAATAAGATTTTACAGTTTTCAAGTAATTATTCCTGACTAATAATTACGTAGCTGTAGGGGTTGACAAAACAAATTAATTCGTATATTATTCAGAACTGTTTGAAGCGCGGGTTATCTCGAGTGAGATTGTTTGAAATAAATTGAAATTATTTCTCTCACAATCTGCAATTTGCTCTCACATTGCTCTCTGCATTAAGTCAAGACAAGACGAACACTGTATGCTATATGTGAGCGGACGTTTGTTGGAAAGAGTGTCTCATTAAAGTACCACGGACACCTGGCTTCAATGCTTGGCAATTTTGTACAGTGAAAGAGTTATGACGTCAGCAGAAGATTTAAACGAAAATCCTATTCATGAACTATGGAAACAGGTGGAAGAAGTTTATTTTAAATTATTGAATGGATGCCACTTCTTATTTACTTGAAATGCTTTCCAATCGAAATATTCAGAGAGGGCCTTATTGATCGCTTTACAGAACCGGTTAAAGTGGTCGTGATTGTTGGCTGTGACATCAGTGCCCCTTCTTAGATAACATGTTCCTTCACAACAATAACGGGCGAAAGTAATCAATCAAGAATGAAGAAAGGCAAGAGTGACATCATACAAAGTCGGAACTGCCAACTTGCCGGAGTCTTGCCTCATCGGTTCCCTCATCAGCTGCTTTGTGATTGTGTTTAAATAATAACACCTTTATTACATTATAATGCAAATACTATTTGATTGAAAAGAATTATTGTTCAACTGTTGTATTACAACAGAAGAGTTGTAATAACTCAACAGAATTATTTGAGATGAGATGGCCTTTATCTCATCTCAAATAACAAGAATTTACATTTAATTTTACATTTAATTGATTAATTCAAACAGCATTAATGAAACCGTTAGCAGAACGCCACACTCATAAAAATAATTTCAAAAATGAACTCTGATTGGTTGAAATGCTATAAGACCAGATAAAACGAATGATATCCAAAAGGAAGTATATAAAAGGAAAGGGGCAAAGTTAATTTTTTTCCGACGAAAAAGCTATTTTTGCTATCATCGCAAATCTAGAGTGTAGTGTCAAAAAAGAATGCACTTTTAAAGAAATATTGTTAAAAAATAAAACCAATTAAATATATAACAACAAAGAAATAACAGTGACTAAAGTAAATAGTAGCAAAAACAGAACAATATATATACAACAAAATAATAATAATTAATTTTAAAAAAAAGTCAACAGTAAATCAACTTGGAAAGAATACAGACGTATTTTTGGAGGATAAAAGGTTCAAGTTTCAATAGGGGTGAGTTAAATTGAGGGAGAATTTACAAAGTAATAAAAAGAGAAAAAATGGTTTTAATAACTATTATGAAGTGTTAAGAGATTTTTAATTAAAGCGATAAGGGGAATTAGTGACACATTAAACAAGAGTATTGTGCATTAAGTGGTAGATTTACGTGAGTTAAGTGCGGTGAATTACCATGCTAAGGCACGACAAGAACACCTGATAAACTCTTACATTGGTAAAAAAAACTTTTGATCATTTTTATATTTTCAGTCCGTCAGAAAGATTTACATTGGTTAAATAATTGCTTCTAGATTTACAATAAATCCTTACCTATTCCTTAAACACGCCTTTTGTATATTGGAGGAATGATCCCAATTAAGCGCCCTGTGAGATATAAGAGTGAAAGTAACAGTTGCATTGCATAGGTTAGTATTTAGCGATCAAAAGCCTCATAAACCCGTACCTAATGAAATGGAAATTGATTTATATTAATTAGGTAAATGTTGTTACTATAATTTGTGCGTCACAATTTATTAAACAGAAATAAATAAGTCCTTTGTACAATTTAATGAACTTGATTGACTTCCTTAGCCACCTAGAGATGCTGTAATGGCAATGGGCATGTTCTCATTTAGAACTTACACTTCTCATAAACCGCAACTATGATTATAACACACAGACACATACACGCACACACACACTCACACACACACACACACACACACACACACACACACACAACACACACACACACACACACACACACACACACACCCACACACACACACACACACACACACACACACACACACACACACACACACACACACACACACTAACACACTCCTCAAAAAGCAAGCAAAATTCTTCTTAAATCCACTTGAATAGGGGTGGGTGATTAGTAAAAGCAGAGACCTACAGGAGAAGATGGGTGCCGCAGCACTTCGGCACTTGCATGGAAGCTTGTTCCCAAAAAGTTGTAGTAAAAGTAACCGAGTCTAAGTGATTTACGTGTGAAGGAAAAGTGATCGCTTTCACGAGTCGCGAGATGTAACAAGCCTTTAATTTGTTTAATAGTTCACAAACTACACTAAGCGTGCCAGTAATTACAGTATGATAGCATCGTGGTACAGAATGTTTCCATTACGGGAAATAACAATGTTCCATGTAAGTAATAGTGTACAATCATGCGTCTTTCTGCGTTATAAAGTATACACAGCATGTTTTATAGGCTTTTAAATAACACAACTATCCCGATCTTTATTTAAAAAGAATATAACTTTATTGTTACCACATCCTATTTGTAATTTGATATAATTGAACCGAAAAATAATCTAATAATTGCAGAATTTGTGTACATCTTAAAACGTTTTCAATTATTTTGTTTGTTTTGATGATCTTATTGTTCGTTTATCCTTTAATAATCTTCTATTCTCAACTCTTTCAATAATCAAGAACAGTTTTTTTTTATAGTCAAGAAGTTTTATTTCTATAACTTGAGAAAAACCATTGCTTTGGTCATCATCGCGAATTAGGTGTAGTGTCTAAGTTGAAACATTTTTAAAAAAATAATAATTAAAAAAATCAAATTTACAAAAACTTAAATACATATAACAATAGCCAATAGTTAAAAAGTAATAAAACAACAATCAAAACAATTTAAAAATAAATGAGTAATAATTATATTAATAAATTTATAACAATAAAGTTTAAAACCTAATACATAAAGTATGTAAAATAACAATAAATTAATAAAAATTGGTATTTAACAAAAAATAAATATCTATACACACACACACAAATATAGCCATACTTAAATAATAAATATTATAACATGTATCTAATTTATAAGAAAATTAATATATATCTCATAATCTTAAATAATATATTCTAATCTCAAAAAGAACACTTTAGAAGTAGGTCTACATGAATGAATTGCTTCCGCAAGAAGCGTCGACTATAAATGGGTTCTTATAGCATCGTGGCATGTTTGGAGATATGGTG
The DNA here is from genome assembly GCA_036971475.1 of Prosapia bicincta. Taxonomy (NCBI): domain Eukaryota; kingdom Metazoa; phylum Arthropoda; class Insecta; order Hemiptera; family Cercopidae; genus Prosapia; species Prosapia bicincta. Next base: position 25,461,680 of record JBAIZL010000005.1, read on the forward strand.
ACCCACGGTCGTACTTAAAGCTAGAGACCTAGATACGGTCGCAGTAATGATGCAAATGAAAGGTTTGCGTTGATAGCGGTAGCTGTTAAGATCTAATAGGCGGGCCATACCTCTCTAGTTGGAGGTTATCTGGACTGAACCCATCGAATGGGATATTAGAGATATGGGAAACCTAGTCCTCAAGGCTCTACTGGTCCTGAGTAGTTCTGGAAAAGCGGGCAAACCCATAAATATCAGGTTATGAATGGCTCATCCAGAGGCGGTGACCGCCCCATGCTTTACAGTAAAGGGTAATGATTATTAGATACTGGCCCCACGGGTCCAGCTAGTAAGACCTCGAGCCTAATGGGGATCGCCAGAATCACGAGTTTGAGGTAGGATATTACCGTATAGGTACTATAGATTCTCCCTAAGTTTAGCATCAACTTTTGTGCTCTTACTTTGCACGAAGGGAGATGACCAGGCCTTCATCTACTAACTCCATATGTCAGTATCTTTTCCGTCTTCAAACCTTTTTCACAAACACACTGGCGAAATGTTAGGAGTAGATTTTTTATGGAAAAAAACAAATATGTTTATCATTGTCTATACGAAGTTATACTAATCTAAAAAATTAAAAGTCAACAATTAAAATATTAAAAGTAAAGTAAACAAATTGTAACAAACTAATTAATATATATAGTCCTAATTAATTCACTATTATATACGAAACACAGTGGTAGGTTGTTGAGTTGTGTCAAGCATCCTAAGTTTGACCTTCCTAGCACGCATGACACGATACGAAGGCATTATTGGATAAACCCTCTCTCCAGTTTCAAGTGTTGAGGGAGATAGTTTAGTCTTATTATTCAGAGTTTTTCCATTTATTCTAGAGTCACAAATAGTGAAGATAGTCAATTTATCCACCTATAGTCTGTAAGAGATAGGGAGAGCATTGTAAGTAATGGATAGGCAAGAAGAAACACTCTCATTTGGTTGAAGCACGACATATGTGCTAGGTCGTGTAGGCCTACATGTCACCAACTGTCTGTCGGTGTCATAGGGAGGATTCTATCTATGTAGGAGGGAAGGAAAAGTGAAATAAATGTAACAAATAGTGGAGATCTTTGCAACTAATGGATAGGCAGGGAGGAACACTCTCATTTAGTTGGAGCATGACACATGTGCTAGGTCGTGTAGGCCTACATGTCACCAACTGTCTGTCGGTGTCATAGGGAGGATTCTATCTATGTAGGAGGGAAGGAAAAGTGAAATAAATGTAACAAATAGTGGAGATCTTTGCAACTAATGGATAGGCAGGGAGGAACACTCTCATTTAGTTGGAGCATGACACATGTGCTAGGTCGTGTAGGCCTACATGTCACCAACTGTCTGTCGGTGTCATAGGGAGGATTCTATCTATGTAGGAGGGAAGGAAAAGTGAAATAAATGTAACAAATAGTGGAGATCTTTGCAAGTAATGGATAGGCAGGGAGGAACACTCTCATTTAGTTGGAGCATGACACATGTGCTAGGTCGTGTAGGCCTACATGTCACCAACTGTCTGTCGGTGTCATAGGGAGGATTCTATCTATGTAGGAGGGAAGGAAAAGTGAAATAAATGTAACAAATAGTGGAGATCTTTGCAAGTAATGGATAGGCAGGGAGGAACACTCTCATTTAGTTGGAGCATGACACATGTGCTAGGTCGTGTAGGCCTACATATCACCAACTGTCTGTCGGTGTCATAGGGAGGATTCTATCTATGTAGAAAAGAAGGAAAGGTGAAATAAATGTAACAAATAGTGGAGATCTTTGCAAGTAATGGATAGGCAGGGAGGAACACTCTCATTTAGTTGGAGCATGACACATGTGCTAGGTCGTGTAGGCCTACATGTCACCAACTGTCTGTCGGTGTTATAGGGAGGATTCTATCTATGTAGGAAGGAAGGAAAGGTGAAATAAATGTAACAAATAGTGGAGATCTTTGCAAGTAATGGATAGGCAGGGAGGTACAATCTTATGTGGTTGGAGCATGACAGATGTGCTAGGTCGCGTACCAGTCACCAACTGTCTGTCGGTGTCATAGGGAGAATTCTATCTATGTACGAAGGAAGGAAAGGAGAAATAAATGTAACAAATAGTGGAGATCTTTGCAAGTAATGGATAGGCAGGGAGGAACATTCTCATGTGGTTGGAGCATGACAGATGTGCTAGGTCGCGTACCAGTCACCAACTGTCTGTCGGTGTCATAGGGAGAATTCTATCTATGTACGAAGGAAGGAAAGGAGAAATAAATGTAACAAATAGTGGAGATCTTTGCAAGTAATGGATAGGCAGGGAGGAACATTCTCATGTGGTTGGAGCATGACAGATGTGCTAGGTCGCGTACCAGTCACCAACTGTCTGTCGGTGTCATAGGGATGATTCTATCTATGTACGAAGGAAGGAAAGGAGAAATAAATGTAACAAATAGTGGAGATCTTTGCAACTAATGGATAGGCAGGGAGGAATAATCTCATGTGGTTGGAGCATGACAGATGTGCTAGGTCGTGTACCAGTCACCAAATGTGTGTCGGTGTCATAGGGAGAATTCTATCTATGTACGAAAGAGGGAAAGGAGAAATAAATGTAACAAATAGTGGAGATCTTTGCAAGTAATGGATAAGCAGAGAGGTACAATCTCATGTGGTTGGAGCATGACAGATGTGCTAGGTCGCGTACCAGTCACCAACTGTCTGTCGGTGTCATAGGGATGATTCTATCTATGTAGGAAGGAAGGAAAGGTGAAATAAATGTAACAAATTGTGGAGATCTTTGGAACTAATGGATAGGCAGGGAGGAACATTCTCATGTGGTTGGAGCATGACAGATGTGCTAGGTCGTATACCAGTCACCAACTGTCTGTCGGTGTCATAGGGAGAATTCTATCTATGTACGAAGGAAGGAAAGGAGAAATAAATGTAACAAATAGTGGAGATCTTTGCAAGTAACGGATAAGCAGAGAGGTAAAATCTCATGTGGTTGGAGCATGACAGATGTGCTAGGTCGCGTACCAGTCACCAACTGTCTGTCGGTGTCATAGGGATGATTTTATCTATGTAGGAAGGAAGGAAATGTGAAATAAATGTAACAAATAGTGGAGATCTTTGTAAGTAATGGATAGGCAGGGAGGAATACTCTAATTTGTTTGGAGCATGACACATGTGCTAGGTCGTGAAGGCCTACATGTCACCAACTGTCTGTCGGTGTCATAGGAAGGATTCTATCTATGTACGAAGGAAGGAAAGGTAAAATAAATGTAACAAATAGTGCAGATCTTTGCAATTAATGGATAGGCAGGGAGGAACACTCTCATTTAGTTGGAGCATGACACATGTGCTAGGTCGTGTAGGCCTACATGTCACCAACTGTCTGTCGGTGTCATAGGGAGGATTCTATCTATGTAGAAAAGAAGGAAAGGTGAAATAAATGTAACAAATAGTGGAGATCTTTGCAAGTAATGGATAGGCAGGGAGGAACACTCTCATTTAGTTGGAGCATGACACATGTGCTAGGTCGTGAAGGCCTACATGTCACAAACTGTCTGTCGGTGTCATAGGGAGGATTCTATCTATGTATGAAGGAAGGAAAGGTGAAATAAATGTAACAAATAGTGGAGATCTTTGCAAGTAATGGATAGGCAGGGAGGAACACTCTCATTTGGTTGGAGCATGACACATGTGCTAGGTCGTGTATTCCTACATGTCACCAACTGTCTGTCGGTGTCATAGGGATGATTCTATCTATGTACGAAGGAAGGAAAGGAGAAATAAATGTAACAAATAGTGGAGATCTTTGCAACTAATGGATAGGCAGGGAGGAACATTCTCATGTGGTTGGAGCATGACAGATGTGCTAGGTCGCGTACCAGTCACCAACTGTCTGTCGGTGTCATAGGGAGAATTCTATCTATGTACGAAGGGAGGAAAGGAGAAATAAATGTAACAAATAGTGGAGATCTTTGCAAGTAATGGATAGGCAGGGAGGAACATTCTCATGTGGTTGGAGCATGACAGATGTGCTAGGTCGCGTACCAGTCACCAACTGTCTGTCGGTGTCATAGGGATGATTCTATCTATGTACGAAGGAAGGAAAGGAGAAATAAATGTAACAAATAGTGGAGATCTTTGCAACTAATGGATAGGCAGGGAGGAATATTCTAAGTGGTTGGAGCATGACAGATGTGCTAGGTCGTGTACCAGTCACCAAATGTGTGTCGGTGTCATAGGGAGAATTCTATCTATGTACGAAAGAGTGAAAGGAGAAATAAATGTAACAAATAGTGGAGATCTTTGCAAGTAATGGATAAGCAGAGAGGTACAATCTCATGTGGTTGGAGCATGACAGATGTGCTAGGTCGCGTACCAGTCACCAACTGTCTGTCGGTGTCATAGGGATGATTCTATCTATGTAGGAAGGAAGGAAAGGTGAAATAAATGTAACAAATAGTGGAGATCTTTGCAACTAATGGATAGGCAGGGAGGAACATTCTCATGTGGTTGGAGCATGACAGATGTGCTAGGTCGTGTAGGCCTACATGTAACCAACAGTCTGTCGGTGTCATAGGAAGGATTCTATCTATGTAGGAAGGAAGGAAAGGTGAAATAAATGTAACAAATAGTGGAGATCTTTGTAAGTAATGGATAGGCAGGGAGGAATACTCTAATTTGTTTGGAGCATGACACATGTGCTAGGTCGTGTAGGCCTACATGTCACCAACTCTCTGTCGGTGTCATAGGAAGGATTCTATCTATGTACGAAGGAAGGAAAGGTAAAATAAATGTAACAAATAGTGCAGATCTTTGCAAGTAATGGATAGGCAGGGAGGAACACTCTCATGTGGTTGGAGCATGACAGATGTGCTAGGTCGTGAAGGCCTACATGTCACCAACAGTCTGTCGGTGTCATAGGGAGAATTCTATCTATGTAGGAAGGAAGGAAAGGTGAAATAAATGTAACAAATAGTGGAGATCTTTGCAAGTAATGGATAGGCAGGGAGGAACACTCTCATTTGGTTGGTGCATGACACTGTGCTAGGTCGTGAAGGCCTACATGTCACCAACAGTCTGTCGGTGTCATAGGAAGGATTCTGTCTATGTAGGAAGGAAGGAAAGGTGAAATAAATGTAACAAATAGTGCAGATCTTTGTAAGTAATGGATAGGCAGGGAGGAATACTCTAATTGGTTTGGAGCATGACACATGTGCTAGGTCGTGTAGGCCTACATGTCACCAACAGTCTGTCTGTGTCATAGGAAGGATTCTATCTATGTACGAAGGAAGGAAAGGTAAAATAAATGTAACAAATAGTGGAGATCTTTGCAAGTAATGGATAGGCAGGGAGGAACACTTTCATGTGGTTGGAGCATGACACATGTGCTAGGTCGTGTATTCCTACATATCACCAACTGTCTGTCGGTGTCATAGGGATGATTCTATCTATGTACGAAGGAAGGAAAGGAGAAATAAATGTAACAAATAGTGGAGATCTTTGCAAGTAATGGATAGGCAGGGAGGAACATTCTCATGTGGTTGGAGCATGACAGATGTGCTAGGTCGCGTACCAGTCACCAACTGTCTGTCGGTGTCATAGGGAGAATTCTATCTATGTACGAAGGGAGGAAAGGAGAAATAAATGTAACAAATAGTGGAGATCTTTGCAAGTAATGGATAGGCAGGGAGGAACATTCTCATGTGGTTGGAGCATGACAGATGTGCTATTTCGCGTACCAGTCACCAACTGTCGGTCGGTGTCATAGGGATGATTCTATCTATGTACGAAGGAAGGAAAGGAGAAATAAATGTAACAAATAGTGGAGATCTTTGCAACTAATGGATAGGCAGGGAGGAATATTCTAAGTGGTTGGAGCATGACAGATGTGCTAGGTCGTGTACCAGTCACCAAATGTGTGTCGGTGTCATAGGGAGAATTCTATCTATGTACGAAAGAGGGAAAGGAGAAATAAATGTAACAAATAGTGCAGATCTTTGTAAGTAATGGATAGGCAGGGAGGAATACTCTAATTGGTTTGGAGCATGACACATGTGCTAGGTCGTGTAGGCCTACATGTAACCAACAGTCTGTCGGTGTCATAGGAAGGATTCTATCTATGTAGGAAGGAAGGAAAGGTGAAATAAATGTAACAAATAGTGGAGATCTTTGTAAGTAATGGATAGGCAGGGAGGAATACTCTAATTTGTTTGGAGCATGACACATGTGCTAGGTCGTGTAGGCCTACATGTCACCAACTCTCTGTCGGTGTCATAGGAAGGATTCTATCTATGTACGAAGGAAGGAAAGGTAAAATAAATGTAACAAATAGTGCAGATCTTTGCAAGTAATGGATAGGCAGGGAGGAACACTTTCATGTGGTTGGAGCATAACAGATGTGCTAGGTCGTGAAGGCCTACATGTCACCAACAGTCTGTCGGTGTCATAGGGAGAATTCTATCTATGTAGGAAGGAAGGAAAGGTGAAATAAATGTAACAAATAGTGGAGATCTTTGCAAGTAATGGATAGGCAGGGAGGAACACTCTCATTTGGTTGGTGCATGACACTGTGCTAGGTCGTGAAGGCCTACATGTCACCAACAGTCTGTCGGTGTCATAGGAAGGATTCTATCTATGTAGGAAGGAAGGAAAGGTGAAATAAATGTAACAAATAGTGCAGATCTTTGTAAGTAATGGATAGGCAGGGAGGAATACTCTAATTGGTTTGGAGCATGACACATGTGCTAGGTCGTGTAGGCCTACATGTCACCAACAGTCTGTCTGTGTCATAGGAAGGATTCTATCTATGTACGAAGGAAGGAAAGGTAAAATAAATGTAACAAATAGTGCAGATCTTTGCAAGTAATGGATAGGCAGGGAGGAACACTTTCATGTGGTTGGAGCATGACACATGTGCTAGGTCGCGTACCAGTCACCAACTGTCTGTCGGTGTCATAGGAAGGATTCTATCTATGTAGGAAGGAAGGAATGGTAAAATAAATGTAACAAATAGTGCAGATCTTTGCAAGTAATGGATAGGCAGGGAGGCACACTTTCATGTGGTTGGAGCATGACACATGTGCTAGGTCGTGTAGGCCTACATGTAACCAACAGTCTGTCGGTGTCATAGGAAGGATTCTATCTATGTAGGAAGGAAGGAATGGTGAAAGAAATGTAACAAATAGTGGAGATCTTTGCAAGTAATGGATAGGCAGGGAGGAACACTTTCATGTGGTTGGAGCATGACACATGTGCTAGGTCGTGTAGGCCTACATGTAACCAACAGTCTGTCGGTGTCATAGGAAGGATTCAATCTATGTACGAAGGAAGGAAAGGTAAAATAAATGTAACAAATAGTGCAGATCTTTGCAAGTAATGGATAGGCAGGGAAGAACACTTTCATGTGGTTGGAGCATGACACATGTGCTAGGTCGTGTAGGCCTACATGTAACCAACAGTCTGTCGGTGTCATAGGAAGGATTCTATCTATGTAGGAAGGAAGGAATGGTGAAAGAAATGTAACAAATAGTGGAGATCTTTGCAGGTAATGGATAGGCAGGGAGGAACACTTTCATGTGGTTGGAGCATAACAGATGTGCTAGGTCGTGAAGGCCTACATGTCACCAACAGTCTGTCGGTGTCATAGGGAGGATTCTATCTATGTAGGAAGGAAGGAAAGGTGAAATAAATGTAACAAATAGTGGAGATCTTTGCAAGTAATGGATAGGCAGGGAGGAACACTTTCATGTGGTTGGAGCATGACACATGTGCTAGGTCGTGAAGGCCTACATATCACCAACTGTCTGTCGGTGTCATAGGGAGGATTCTATCTATGTAGGAAGGAAGGAAAGGTGAAATAAATGCAACAAATAGTGGAGATCTTTGCAAGTAATGGATAGGCAGGGAGGAACACTCTCATTTGTTTGGAGCATGACATATGTGCTAGGTCGCGTACCAGTCACCAACTGACTGTCGGTGTCATAGGGATGATTCTATCTATGTAGGAAGGAGGAAAGGTGAAATAAAAGTAGCAAATAGTGGAGAACTTTGCAACTAATGGATAGGCAGGGAGAAACACTCTCATTTGGTTGGAGCATTACAGATGTGCTATGTCGTGTACCAGTCACCAACTGACTGTCGGTGTCATAGGGAGGATTCTAGCTATGTAGAAAGGAAGGAAAGGTAAAATAAATGTAACAAATAGTGCAGATCTTTGCAAGTAATGGATAGGCAGGGAGAAACACTCTCATGTGGTTGGAGCATGACACATGTGCTACGTCGTGTACATGTCACCAACTGTCTGTCGGTGTCATAGGGAGGATTCTATCTATGTAGGAAGGAAGGAAAGGTAAAATAAATGTAACAAATAGTGGAGATCTTTGCAAGTAATGGATAGGCAGGGAGGAACACTTTCATGTGGTTGGAGCATGACACATGTGCTAGGTCGTGAAGGCCTACATGTCACCAACTGTCTGTCGGTGTCATAGGGAGGATTCTATCTATGTAGAAAGTAAAGGAAAATTGAAATAAATGTAACAAATAGTGGAGATCTTTGCAAGTAATGGATTGGCAGGGAGGAACACTCTCATTTGGTTGGTGCATGACACTGTGCTAGGTCGTGTACATGTCAACAACTGTCTGTCGGTGTCATAGGGAGAATTCTATCTATGTAGAAAGGAAGGAAAAGTAAAATAAATGTAACAAATAGTGGAGATCTTTGCAAGTAATGGATAGGCAGGGAGGTACAATCTTATGTGGTTGGAGCATGACAGATGTGCTAGGTCGCGTACCAGTCACCAACTGTCTGTCGGTGACATAGGAAGGATTCTATCTATGGAGGAAGGAAGGAAAAGTGAAATAAATGTAACAAATAGTGCAGATCTTTGCAAGTAATGGATAGGCAGGGAGGTACAATCTTATGTGGTTGGAGCATGACAGATGTGCTAGGTCGCGTACCAGTCACCAACTAACTGTCGGTGACATAGGAAGGATTCTATCTATGGAGGAAGGAAGGAAAAGTGAAATAAATGTAACAAATAGTGCAGATCTTTGCAAGTAATGGATAGGCAGGGAGAAACACTCTCATGTGGTTGGAGCATGACACATGGGCTAGGTCGTGTACATGTCACCAACTGTCTGTCGGTGTCATAGGGAGAATATTATCTATGTAGGAAGTAAAGAAAAATTGAAATAAATGTAACAAATAGTGGAGATCTTTGCAAGTAAAGGATTTGCAGGGAGGAACACTCATTTGGTTGGTGCATGACACTGTGTAGGTCGTGTACATGTCACCAACTGTCTGTCGGTGTCATAGGGAGGATTCTATCTAAGTAGGAAGGAAGGAAAGGTGAGATAAATGTAAGAAATAGTGGAGATCTTTGCAACTAATGGATAGGCAGGGAGGAACACTCTCATTTGGTTGGAGCATGACACATGTGCTAGGTCGTGTAGGCCTACATGTCACCAACAGTCTGTCGGTGTCATAGGAAGGATTCTATCTATGGAGGAAGGAAGGAAAGGTGAAATAAATGTAACAAATAGTGGAGACCTTTGCAAGTAATGGATAGGCAGAGAGGTACAATCTTATGTGGTTGGAGTATGACAGATGTGCTAGGCGCGTACCAGTCACCAACTGACTGTCGGTGTCATATGGACGATTCTATCTATGTAGGAAGGAAGGAAAGGTGAAATAAATGTAAGAAATAGTGGAGATCTTTGCAACTAATGGATAGGCAGAGAGGTACAATCTTATGTGGTTGGAGCATGACAGATGTGCTAGGTCGCGTACCAGTCACCAACTGTCTGTCGGTGTCATAGGAAGGATTCTATCTATGGAGGAAGGAAGGAAAGGTGAAATAAATGTAACAAATAGTGGAGATCTTTGCAAGTAATGGATAGACAGGGAGGAACTCTCTCATTTGGTTGGAGCATTACAGATGTGCTATGTCGTGTAGGATTACATGTCACCAACTGTCTGACGGTGTCATAGGGAGGATTCTATCTATGTAGGAAGGAAGGAAGGGTGAAATAAATGTAACAAATAGTGGAGATCTTTGCAAATGATGGATTGGCAGGGAGGAACACTCTCATTTGGTTGGTGCATGACACTGTGCTAGGTCGTGTAGGCCTACATGTCACCAACAGTCTGTCGGTGTCATAGGAAGGATTCTATCTATGGAGGAAGGAAGGAAAAGTGAAATAAATGTAACAAATAGTGGAGATCTTTGCAAGTAATGGATAGGCAGAGAGGTACAATCTTATGTGGTTGGAGCATGACAGATGTGCTAGGTCGCGTACCAGTCACCAACTGTCTGTCGGTGTCATAGGGATGATTCTATCTATGTACGAAGGAAGGAAAGAAGAAATAAATGTAACAAATAGTGGAGATCTTTGCAACTAATGGATAAGGAGGGAGGAATATTCTCATGTGGTTGGAGCATGACACATGTGCTAGGTCGTGTACCAGTCACCAAATGTGTGTCGGTGTCATAGGGAGAATTCTATCTATATACGAAAGAGGGAAAGGAGAAATAAATGTAACAAATAGTGGAGATCTTTGCAACTAATGGATAGGCAGGGAGGAATATTCTCATGTGGTTGGAGCATGACAGATGTGCTAGGTCGTGTACCAGTCACCAAATGTGTGTCGGTGTCATAGGGAGAATTCTATCTATGTACGAAAGAGGGAAAGGAGAAATAAATGTAACAAATAGTGGAGATCTTTGCAAGTAATGGATAAGCAGAGAGGTACAATCTCATGTGGTTGGAGCATGACAGATGTGCTAGGTCGCGTACCAGTCACCAACTGTCTGTCGGTGTCATAGGGATGATTCTATCTATGTAGGAAGGAAGGAAAGGTGAAATAAATGTAACAAATAGTGGAGATCTTTGCAACTAATGGATAGGCAGGGAGGAACATTCTCATGTGGTTGGAGCATGACAGATGTGCTAGGTCGTGTAGGCCTACATGTAACCAACAGTCTGTCGGTGTCATAGGGAGGATTCTATCTATGTAGGAAGGAAGGAAAGGTGAAATAAATGTAACAAATAGTGGAGATCTTTGCAACTAATGGATAGGCAGGGAGGAACATTCTCATGTGGTTGGAGCATGACACATGTGCTATTTCGTGTAGGCCTACATGTCACCAACTGTCTGTCGGTGTTATAGGGAGGATTCTATCTATGTAGGAAGGAAGGAAAGGTGAAATAAATGTAACAAATAGTGCAGATCTTTGCAAGTAATGGATAGGCAGGGAGGAACACTTTCATGTGGTTGGAGCATGACACATGTGCTAGGTCGTGTAGGCCTACATGTCACCAACAGTCTGTCGGTGTCATAGGAAGGATTCTATCTATGTACGAAGGAAGGAAAGGTAAAATAAATGTAACAAATAGTGGAGATCTTTGCAAGTAATGGATAGGCAGGGAGGAACACTTTCATGTGGTTGGAGCATAACAGATGTGCTAGGTCGTGAAGGCCTACATGTAACCAACAGTCTGTCGGTGTCATAGGAAGGATTCTATCTATGTAGGAAGGAGGAAAGGTGAAATAAAAGTAGCAAATAGTGGAGAACTTTGCAAGTAATGGAAATGCAGGGAGGAACACTTTCATGTGGTTGGAGCATGACACATGTGCTAGGTCGTGTAGGCCTACATGTAACCAACAGTCTGTCGGTGTCATAGGAAGGATTCTATCTATGTAGGAAGGAGGAAAGGTGAAATAAAAGTAGCAAATAGTGGAGAACTTTGCATTTATAGGATAGGCAGGGAGGAACACTTTCATGTGGTTGGAGCATGACACATGTGCTAGGTCGTGAAGGCCTACATGTCACCAACAGTCTGTCGGTGTCATAGGGAGAATTCTATCTATGTAGGAAGGAAGGAAAGGTGAAATAAAAGTAGCAAATAGTGGAGAACTTTGCAAGTAATGGATAGGCAGGGAGGAACACTTTCATGTGGTTGGAGCATGACACTGTGCTAGGTCGTGAAGGCCTACATGTCACCAACAGTCTGTCGGTGTCATAGGGAGAATTCTATCTATGTAGGAAGGAAGGAAAGGTGAAATAAATGTAACAAATAGTGGAGATCTTTGCAAGTAATGGAAATGCAGGGAGGAACACTCTCATGTGGTTGGTGCATGACACTGTGCTAGGTCGTGAAGGCCTACATGTCACCAACAGTCTGTCGGTGACATAGGAAGGATTCTATCTATGTAGGAAGGAAGGAAAGGTGAAATAAATGTAACAAATAGTGGAGATCTTTGCAAGTAATGGATAGGCAGGGAGGAACACTTTCATGTGGTTGGAGCATGACACATGTGCTAGGTCGTGAAGGCCTACATGTCACCAACAGTCTGTCGGTGTCATAGGGAGAATTCTATCTATGTAGGAAGGAAGGAAAGGTGAAATAAATGTAACAAATAGTGGAGATCTTTGCAAGTAATGGAAATGCAGGGAGGAACACTCTCATGTGGTTGGTGCATGACACTGTGCTAGGTCGTGAAGGCCTACATGTCACCAACAGTCTGTCGGTGTCATAGGAAGGATTCTATCTATGTAGGAAGGAAGGAAAGGTGAAATAAATGTAACAAATAGTGCAGATCTTTGTAAGTAATGGATAGGCAGGGAGGAATACTCTAATTGGTTTGGAGCATGACACATGTGCTAGGTCGTGTAGGCCTACATGTCACCAACAGTCTGTCTGTGTCATAGGAAGGATTCTATCTATGTACGAAGGAAGGAAAGGTAAAATAAATGTAACAAATAGTGCAGATCTTTGCAAGTAATGGATAGGCAGGGAGGAACACTTTCATGTGGTTGGAGCATGACACATGTGCTAGGTCGTGAAGGCCTACATGTCACCAACAGTCGGTCGGTGTCATAGGGAGGATTCTATCTATGTACGAAGGAAGGAAAGGTAAAATAAATGTAACAAATAGTGCAGATCTTTGCAAGTAATGGATAGGCAGGGAGGAACACTTTCATGTGGTTGGAGCATGACACATGTGCTAGGTCGTGAAGGCCTACATGTCACCAACAGTCTGTCGGTGTCATAGGGAGGATTCTATCTATGTAGGAAGGAGGAAAGGTGAAATAAAAGTAGCAAATAGTGGAGAACTTTGCAACTAATGGATAGGCAGGGAGGAACACTCTCATTTGGTTGGAGCATTACAGATGTGCTATGTCTTGTACCAGTCACCAACTGACTGTCGGTGTCATAGGGAGGATTCTAGCTATGTAGAAAGGAAGGAAAGGTAAAATAAATGTAACAAATAGTGCAGATCTTTGCAAGTAATGGATAGGCAGGGAGAAACACTCTCATTTGGTTGGTGCATGACACTGTGCTACGTCGTGTAGGCCTACATGTAACCAACAGTCTGTCGGTGTCATAGGAAGGATTCTATCTATGTACGAAGGAAGGAAAGGTAAAATAAATGTAACAAATAGTGCAGATCTTTGCAAGTAATGGATAGGCAGGGAGGAACACTTTCATGTGGTTGGAGCATGACACATGTGCTAGGTCGTGTAGGCCTACATGTCACCAACAGTCTGTCGGTGTCATAGGAAGGATTCTATCTATGTACGAAGGAAGGAAAGGTAAAATAAATGTAACAAATAGTGCAGATCTTTGCAAGTAATGGATAGGCAGGGAGGAACACTTTCATGTGGTTGGAGCATGACATATGTGCTAGGTCGTGTAGGCCTACATGTCACCAACTGTCTGTCGGAGTCATAGGGAGGATTCTATCTATGTACGAAGGAAGGAAAGGTAAAATAAATGTAACAAATAGTGCAGATCTTTGCAAGTAATGGATAGGCAGGGAGGAACACTTTCATGTGGTTGGAGCATGACACATGTGCTAGGTCGTGAAGGCCTACATGTCAAAAACAGTCTGTCGGTGTCATAGGGAGGATTCTATCTATGTAGGAAGGAGGAAAGGTGAAATAAAAGTAGCAAATAGTGGAGAACTTTGCAACTAATGGATAGGCAGGGAGGAACACTCTCATGTGGTTGGAGCATGACACATGTGCTACGTCGTGTACATGTCACCAATTGTCTGTCGGTGTCATAGGGAGGATTCTATCTATGTAGGAAGGAAGGAAAGGAGAAATAAATGTAACAAATAGTGCAGATCTTTGCAAGTAATGGATAGGCAGGGAGAAACACTCTCATGTGGTTGGAGCATGACACATGTGCTAGGTCGTGTACATGTCACCAACTGTCTGTCGGTGTCATAGGGAGAATATTATCTATGTAGGAAGTAAAGAAAAATTGAAATAAATGTAACAAATAGTGGAGATCTTTGCAAGTAATGGATTTGCAGGGAGGAACACTCATTTGGTTGGTGCATGACACTGTGCTAGGTCGTGTACATGTCACCAACTGTCTGTCGGTGTCATAGGGAGGATTCTATCTATGTAGGAAGGAAGGAAAGGTGAAATAAATGTAAGAAATAGTGGAGATCTTTGCAACTAATGGATAGGCAGGGAGGAACACTCTCATTTGGTTGGAGCATGACACATGTGCTAGGTCGTGTAGGCCTACATGTCACCAACAGTCTGTCGGTGTCATAGGAAGGATTCTATCTATGGAGGAAGGAAGGAAAAGTGAAATAAATGTAACAAATAGTGGAGATCTTTGCAAGTAATGGATAGGCAGGGAGGTACAATCTTATGTGGTTGGAGCATGACAGATGTGCTAGGTCGCGTACCAGTCACCAACTGACTGTCGGTGACATAGGAAGGATTCTATCTATGGAGGAAGGAAGGAAAGGTGAAATAAATGTATCAAATAGTGGAGATCTTTGCAAGTAATTGATAGGCAGGGAGGTACAATCTTATGTGGTTTTAGCATGACAGATGTGCTAGGTCGTGTACATGTCACCAACTGACTGTCGGTGACATAGGGAGGATTCTATCTATGTAGGAAGGAAGGAAAGGTGAAATAAATGTATCAAATAGTGGAGATCTTTGCAAGTAATGGATAGGCAGGGAGGTACAATCTTATGTGGTTGGAGCATGACAGATGTGCTAGGTCGTGTACATGTAACCAACAGTCTGTCGGTGTCATAGGAAGGATTCTATCAATGTACGAAGGAAGGAAAGGTAAAATAAATGTAACAAATAGTGCAGATCTTTGCAAGTAATGGATAGGCAGGGAGGAACACTTTCATGTGGTTGGAGCATAACAGATGTGCTAGGTCGTGTAGGCCTACATGTCACCAACAGTCTGTCGGTGTCATAGGAAGGATGCTATCAATGTACGAAGGAAGGAAAGGTGAAATAAATGTAACAAATAGTGCAGATCTTTGCAAGTAATGGATAGGCAGGGAGGAACACTTTCATGTGGTTGGAGCATGACACATGTGCTAGGTCGTGTAGGCCTACATGTCACCAACAGTCTGTCGGTGTCATAGGGAGAATTCTATCTATGTAGGAAGGAAGGAAAGGTGAAATAAATGTAACAAATAGTGGAGATCGTTGCAAGTAATGGAAATGCAGGGAGGAACACTCTCATTTGGTTGGTGCATGACACTGTGCTAGGTCGTGAAGGCCTACATGTCACCAACAGTCTGTCGGTGTCATAGGAAGGATTCTATCTATGTAGGAAGGAAGGAAAGGTGAAATAAATGTAACAAATAGTGCAGATCTTTGTAATGGATAGGCAGGGAGGAATACTCTAATTGGTTTGGAGCATGACACATGTGCTAGGTCGTGTAGGCCTACATGTCACCAACAGTCTGTCTGTGTCATAGGAAGGATTCTATCTATGTACGAAGGAAGGAAAGGTAAAATAAATGTAACAAATAGTGCAGATCTTTGCAAGTAATGGATAGGCAGGGAGGAACACTTTCATGTGGTTGGAGCATGACACATGTGCTAGGTCGTGTAGGCCTACATGTAACCAACAGTCTGTCGGTGTCATAGGAAGGATTCTATCTATGTACGAAGGAAGGAAAGGTAAAATAAATGTAACAAATAGTGCAGATCTTTGCAAGTAATGGATAGGCAGGGAGGAACACTCTCATGTGGTTGGAGCATAACAGATGTGCTAGGTCGTGAAGGCCTACATGTCACCAACAGTCTGTCGGTGTCATAGGGAGGATTCTATCTATGTAAGAAGGAGGAAAGGTGAAATAAAAGTAGCAAATAGTGGAGAACTTTGCAACTAATGGATATTCAGGGAGGAACACTCTCATTTGGTTGGAGCATTAAAGATGTGCTATGTCGTCTACCAGTTACCAACTGACTGTCGGTGTCATAGGGAGGATTCTAGCTATGTAGAAAGGAAGGAAAGGTAAAATAAATGTAACAAATAGTGCAGATCTTTGCAAGTAATGGATAGGCAGGGAGAAACACTCTCATGTGGTTGGAGCATGACACATGTGCTACGTCGTGTACATGTCACCAATTGTCTGTCGGTGTCATAGGGAGGATTCTATCTATGTAGGAAGGAAGGAAAGGTGAAATAAATGTAACAAATAGTGGAGATCTTTGCAAGTAATGGATAGGCAGGGAGGAACACTTTCATGTGGTTGGAGCATGACACATGTGCTAGGTCGTGAAGGCCTACATGTCACCAACTGTCTGTCGGTGTCATAGGGAGGATTCTATCTATGTAGAAAGTAAAGGAAAATTGAAATAAATGTAACAAATAGTGGAGATCTTTGCAAGTAATGGATTGGCAGGGAAGAACACTCTCATTTGGTTGGTGCATGACACTGTGCTAGGTCGTGTACATGTCAACAACTGTCTGTCGGTGTCATAGGGAGAATTCTATCTATGTAGAAAGGAAGGAAAGGTAAAATAAATGTAACAAATAGTGCAGATCTTTGCAAGTAATGGATTGGCAGGGAGGAACACTCTTATTTGGTTTTTGCATGACACTGTGCTAGGTCGTGTACAAGTCACCAACTGTCTGTCGGTGTCATAGGGAGGATTCCATCTATGTAGAAAGGAAGGAAAGGTAAAATAAATGTAACAAATAGTGGAGATCTTTGCAAGTAATGGATTGGCAGGGAAGAACACTCTCATTTGGTTGGTGCATGACACTGTGCTAGGTCGTGTACAAGTCACCAACTGTCTGTCGGTGTCATAGGGAGGATTCCATCTATGTAGAAAGGAAGGAAAGGTAAAATAAATGTAACAAATAGTGGAGATCTTTGCAAGTAATGGATTGGCAGGGAGGAACACTCTTATTTGGTTTTTGCATGACACTGTGCTAGGTCGTGTACAAGTCACCAACTGTCTGTCGGTGTCATAGGGAGGATTCCATCTATGTAGAAAGGAAGGAAAGGTAAAATAAATGTAACAAATAGTGGAGATCTTTGCAAGTAATGGATTGGCAGGGAGGAACACTCTTATTTGGTTTTTGCATGACACTGTGCTAGGTCGTGTACATGTCACCAACTGTCTGTCGGTGTCATAGGGAGGATTCCATCTATGTAGAAAGGAAGGAAAGGTAAAATAAATGTAACAAATAGTGGAGATCTTTGCAAGTAATGGATTGGCAGGGAAGAACACTCTCATTTGGTTGGTGCATGACACTGTGCTAGGTCGTGTACAAGTCACCAACTGTCTGTCGGTGTCATAGGGAGGATTCCATCTATGTAGAAAGGAAGGAAAGGTAAAATAAATGTAACAAATAGTGGAGATCTTTGCAAGTAATGGATTGGCAGGGAGGAACACTCTTATTTGGTTTTTGCATGACACTGTGCTAGGTCGTGTACAAGTCACCAACTGTCTGTCGGTGTCATAGGGAGGATTCCATCTATGTAGAAAGGAAGGAAAGGTAAAATAAATGTAACAAATAGTGGAGATCTTTGCAAGTAATGGATTGGCAGGGAGGAACACTCTTATTTGGTTTTTGCATGACACTGTGCTAGGTCGTGTACAAGTCACCAACTGTCTGTCGGTGTCATAGGGAGGATTCCATCTATGTAGAAAGGAAGGAAAGGTAAAATAAATGTAACAAATAGTGGAGATCTTTGCAAGTAATGGATTGGCAGGGAGGAACACTCTTATTTGGTTTTTGCATGACACTGTGCTAGGTCGTGTACAAGTCACCAACTGTCTGTCGGTGTCATAGGGAGGATTCCATCTATGTAGAAAGGAAGGAAAGGTAAAATAAATGTAACAAATAGTGGAGATCTTTGCAAGTAATGGATTGGCAGGGAGGAACACTCTTATTTGGTTTTTGCATGACACTGTGCTAGGTCGTGTACAAGTCACCAACTGTCTGTCGGTGTCATAGGGAGGATTCCATCTATGTAGAAAGGAAGGAAAGGTAAAATAAATGTAACAAATAGTGGAGATCTTTGCAAGTAATGGATTGGCAGGGAGGAACACTCTTATTTGGTTGGTGCATGACACTGTGCTAGGTCGTGTACAAGTCACCAACTGCCTGTCGGTGTCATAGGGAGGATTCTATCTATGTAGGAAGGAAGGAAATGTGAAATAAATGTAAGAAATAGTGAAGATCTTTGCAAGTAATGGATTGGCAGGGAGGAACACTCTTATTTGGTTTTTGCATGACACTGTGCTAGGTCGTGTACAAGTCACCAACTGTCTGTCGGTGTCATAGGGAGGATTCCATCTATGTAGAAAGGAAGGAAAGGTAAAATAAATGTAACAAATAGTGGAGATCTTTGCAAGTAATGGATTGGCAGGGAGGAACACTCTTATTTGGTTTTTGCATGACACTGTGCTAGGTCGTGTACAAGTCACCAACTGTCTGTCGGTGTCATAGGGAGGATTCCATCTATGTAGAAAGGAAGGAAAGGTAAAATAAATGTAACAAATAGTGGAGATCTTTGCAAGTAATGGATTGGCAGGGAGGAACACTCTTATTTGGTTGGTGCATGACACTGTGCTAGGTCGTGTACAAGTCACCAACTGCCTGTCGGTGTCATAGGGAGGATTCTATCTATGTAGGAAGGAAGGAAATGTGAAATAAATGTAAGAAATAGTGAAGATCTTTGCAAGTAATGGATAGGCAGGGAGGTACAATCTTATGTGGTTGGAGCATGACAGATGTGCTAGGTCGCGTACCAGTCACCAACTAACTGTCGGTGACATAGGAAGGATTCTATCTACGGAGGAAGAAAGGAGAGGTAAAATAAATGTAACAAATAGTGCAGATCTTTGCAAGTAATGGATAGGCAGGGAGAAACACTCTCATGTGGTTGGAGCATGACACATGTGCTAGGTCGTGTACATGTCACCAACTGTCTGTCGGTGTCATAGGGAGAATATTATCTATGTAGGAAGTAAAGAAAAACTGAAATAAATGTAACAAATAGTGGAGATCTTTGCAAGTAATGGATTTGCAGGGAGGAACACTCATTTGGTTGGTGCATGACACTGTGCTAGGTCGTGTACATGTCACCAACTGTCTGTCGGTGTCATAGGGAGGATTCTATCTATGTAGGAAGGAAGGAAAGGTGAAATAAATGTAAGAAATAGTGGAGATCTTTGCAACTAATGGATAGGCAGGGAGGAACACTCTCATTTGGTTGGAGCATGACACATGTGCTAGGTCGTGTAGGCCTACATGTCACCAACAGTCTGTCGGTGTCATAGGAAGGATTCTATCTATGGAGGAAGGAAGGAAAAGTGAAATAAATGTAACAAATAGTGGGGATCTTTGCAAGTAATGGATGGGCAGGGAGGTACAATCTTATGTGGTTGGAGCATGACAGATGTGCTAGGTCGCGTACCAGTCACCAACTGACTGTCGGTGACATATTAAGGATTCTATCTATGGAGGAAGGAAGGAAAGGTGAAATAAATGTAACAAATAGTGGAGATCTTTGCAAGTAATGGATAGGCAGGGAGGTACAATCTTATGTGGTTGGAGCATGACAGATGTGCTAGGTCGTGTACATGTCACCAACTGACTGTCGGTGACATAGAGAGGATTCTATCTATGTAGGAAGGAAGGAAAGGTGAAATAAATGTAACAATTAGTGGAGATCTTTGCAAGTAATGGATAGGCAGGGAGGAACACTCTCATGTGGTTGGAACATGACAGATGTGCTAGGTCATGTACCAGTCACCAACTGACTGTCGGTGTCATAGGGATGATTCTATCTATGTAGGAAGGAAGGAAAGGTGAAATAAATGTAAGAAATAGTGGAGATCTTTGCAACTAATGGATAGGCAGGGAGGAACACTCTCATTTGGTTGGAGCATGACACATGTGCAAGGTCGTGTAGGCCTACATGTCACCAACAGTCTGTCGGTGTCATAGGAAGGATTCTATCTATGGAGGAAGGAAGGAAAGGTGAAATAAATGTAACAAATAGTGGAGATCTTTGCAAGTAATGGATAGGCAGAGAGGTACAATCTTATGTGGTTGGAGCATGACAGATGTGCTAGGCGCGTACCAGTCACCAACTGACTGTCGGTGTCATAGGGACGATTCTATCTATGTAGGAAGGAAGGAAAGGTGAAATAAATGTAAGAAATAGTGGAGATCTTTGCAAGTAATGGATAGGCAGGGAGGAACACTCTCATTTGGTTCGAGCATGACACATGTGCTAGGTCGTGTAGGCCCACATGTCACCAACTGTCTGTCGGAGTCATAGGAAGGATTCTATCTATGTAGGAAGGAAGGAAAGGTGAAATAAATGTAACAAATAGTGGAGATCTTTGCAAGTAATGGATAGGCAGGGAGGAACACTCTCATTTAGTTGGAGCATGACCCATGTGCTAGGTCGTGTAGGTCTACATGTTACCAACTGTCTGTCGGTGTCATAGGGATGATTCTATCTATGTAGGAAGGAAGGAAAGGTGTAATAAATGTAACAAATAGTGGAGATCTTTGCAAGTAATGGATAGACAGGGAGGAACACTCTCATTTGGTTGGAGCATGACACATGTGCTAGGTCGTGTAGGCCTACATGTCACCAACTCTCTGTCGGAGTCATAGGGAGGATTCTATCTATGTAGGAAGGAAGGAAAGGTGAAATAAATGTAACAAATAGTGGAGATCTTTGCAAGTAATGGATAGGCAGGGAGGAACACTCTCATTTAGTTGGAGCATGACACATGTGCTAGGTCGTGTATGCCTACATGTCACCAACTGACTGTCGGTGTCATAGGGAGGATTCTATCTATGTAGGAAGGAAGGAAAGGTGAAATAAATGTAACAAATAGTGGAGATCTTTGCAAGTAATGAATAGGCAGGGAGGAACACTCTCATTTGGTTGGAGCATGACACATGTGCTAGGTCGTGTAGGCCTACATGTCACCAACTGTCTGTCGGAGTCATAGGGAGGATTCTATCTATGTAGGAAGGAAGGAAAGGTGAAATAAATGTAACAAATAGTGGAGATCTTTGCAAGTAATGGATAGGCAGGGAGGAACACTCTCATTTAGTTGGAGCTTGACACATGTGCTAGGTCGTGTAGGCCCACATGTCACCAACTGTCTGTCGGTGTCATAGGGAGGATTCTCTCTATGTAGGAAGGAAGGAAAGGTGAAATAAATGTAACAAATAGTGGAGATCTTTGCAAGTAATGGATAGGCAGGGAGGAACACTCTCATTTAGTTGGAGGTTGACACATGAGCTAGGTCGTGTAGGCCCACATGTCACCAACTGTCTGTCGGTGTCATAGGGAGGATTCTATCTATGTAGGAAGGAAGGAAAGGTGAAATAAATGTAACAAATAGTGGAGATCTTTGCAAGTAATGAATAGGCAGGGAGGAACACTCTCATTTAGTTGGAGCATGACACATGTGCTAGGTCGTGTATGCCTACATGTCACCAACTGACTGTCGGTGTCATAGGGAGAATTTTATCTATGTAGGAAGGAAGGAAAAGTGAAATAAATGTAACAAATAGTGGAGATCTTTGCAAGTAATGGATAGGCAGGGAGGAACACTCTCATGTGGTTGGAGCATGACAGATGTGCTAGGTCGCGTACCAGTCACCAACTGTCTGTCGGTGTCATAGGGAGAATTCTTTCTATGTACGAAGGAAGGAAAGGAAAAATAAATGTAACAAATAGTGGAGATCTTTGCAAGTAATGGATAAGCAGAGAGGTACAATCTCATGTGGTTGGAGCATGACAGATGTGCTAGGTCGCGTACCAGTCACCAACTGTCTGTCGGTGTCATAGGGATGATTCTATCTATGTAGGAAGGAAGGAAAGGTAAAATAAATGTAGCAAATAGTGGAGATCTTTGCAAGTAATGGATAGGCAGAGAGGTACAATCTCATGTGGTTGGAGCATGACAGATGTGCTAGGTCGCGTACCAGTCACCAACTTTCTGTCGGTGTCATAGGGAGAATTCTATCTATGTACGAAGGAAGGAAAGGAGAAATAAATGTAACAAATAGTGGAGATCTTTGCAAGTAATGGATAGGCAGGGAGGAACACTCTCATTTGGTTGGAGCATGACACATGTGCTAGGTCGTGTAGGCCTACATGTCACCAACTGTCTGTCGGAGTCTTAGGGAGGATTCTATCTATGTAGGAAGGAAGGAAAGGTGAAATAAATGTAACAAATAGTAGAGATCTTTGCAAGTAATGGATAGGCAGGGAGGAACACTCTCATTTAGTTGGAGCATGACACATGTGCTAGGTCGTGTAGGCCCACATGTCACCAACTGTCTGTCGGTGTCATAGGGAGGATTCTATCTATGTAGGAAGGAAGGAAAGGTGAAATAAATGTAACAAATAGTGGAGATCTTTGCAAGTAATGGATAGGCAGGGAGGAACACTCTCATGTGGTTGGAGCATGACACATGTGCTAGGTCGTGCAGGCCCACATGTCACCAACTGTCTGTCGGTGTCATAGGGAGGATTCTATCTATGTAGGAAGGAAGGAAAGGTGAAATAAATGTAACAAATAGTGGAGATCTTTGCAAGTAATGGATAGGCAGGGAGGAACACTCTCATGTGGTTGGAGCATGACACATGAGCTAGGTCGTGTAGGCCTACATGTCACCAACTGTCTGTCGGTGTCATAGGGAGGATTCTATCTATGTAGGAAGGAAGGAAAGGTGAAATAAATGTAACAAATAGTGGAGATCTTTGCAATTAATGGATTGTCACTGAGGAACACTTTCATTTGGTTGGTGCATGACACTGTGCTAGGTCGTGTACATGTCACCAACTGTCTGTCCGTGTCATAGGGAGTTTTTTTATCTATGTAGGAAGGAAGGAAAAGTGAAATAAATGTAACAAATAGTGGAGATCTTTGCAAGTAATGGATAGGCAGGGAGGAACACTCTCATGTGGTTGGAGCATGACAGATGTGCTAGGTCGCGTACCAGTCACCAACTGTCTGTCGGTGTCATAGGGAGAATTCTTTCTATGTACGAAGGAAGGAAAGGAAAAATAAATGTAACAAATAGTGGAGATCTTTGCAAGTAATGGATAAGCAGAGAGGTACAATCTCATGTGGTTGGAGCATGACAGATGTGCTAGGTCGCGTACCAGTCACCAACTGTCTGTCGGTGTCATAGGGATGATTCTATCTATGTAGGAAGGAAGGAAAGGTAAAATAAATGTAGCAAATAGTGGAGATCTTTGCAAGTAATGGATAGGCAGAGAGGTACAATCTCATGTGGTTGGAGCATGACAGATGTGCTAGGTCGCGTACCAGTCACCAACTGTCTGTCGGTGTCATAGGGAGAATTCTATCTATGTACGAAGGAAGGAAAGGAGAAATAAATGTAACAAATAGTGGAGATCTTTGCAAGTAATGGATAGGCAGGGAGGAACACTCTCATTTAGTTGGAGCATGACACATGTGCTAGGTCGTGTAGGCCTACATGTCACCTACTGTCTGTCGGAGTCTTAGGGAGGATTCTATCTATGTAGGAAGGAAGGAAAGGTGAAATAAATGTAACAAATAGTGGAGATCTTTGCAAGTAATGGATAGGCAGGGAGGAACACTCTCATTTAGTTGGAGCATGACACATGTGCTAGGTCGTGTAGGCCCACATGTCACCAACTGTCTGTCGGAGTCTTAGGGAGGGTTCTATCTATGTAGGAAGGAAGGAAAGGTGAAATAAATGTAACAAATAGTGGAGATCTTTGCAAGTAATGGATAGGCAGGAAGGAACACTCTCATTTAGTTGGAGCATGACACATGTGCTAGGTCGTGTAGGCACACATGTCACCAACTGTCTGTCGGTGTCATAGGGAGGATTCTATCTATGTAGGAAGGAAGGAAAGGTAAAATAAATGTAACAAATAGTGGAGATCTTTGCAATTAATGGATTGACACTGAAGAACACTTTCATTTGGTTGGTGCATGACACTGTGCTAGGTCGTGTACATGTCACCAACTGTCTGTCGGTGTCATAGGGAGAATTTTATCTATGTAGGAAGGAAGGAAAAGTGAAATAAATGTAACAAATAGTGGAGAGCTTAGCAAGTAATGGATTGGCAGGGAGGAACACTCTCATTTGGTTGGTGCATGACACTGTGCTAGGTCGTGTACCTGTCACCAACTGTCTGTCGTTGACACAGGGAGGATTCCACCCATGTAGAAAGGATGGAAAGGAGAAATAAATGCACGAGTAAGACTTTGGTTGCCCGGGCAGGGTAGCTTATTTAAAGTATAGCTACCCTCCACATGGGAAAAGTCGTAAATATACTGTGTTTAACTGTGTTCGGCGATAGCTATAAAATCCTTTTAACTGTATTGTATTGGTGAATCTGACACGGGCGAATCGGATTGAATGTGCGTGTCCTATCAAACATGTAACTGCATCATAAATTCATTTATCTCTGCTGCAGAGAGGATTCCATGTTTTGCGACTTTGTGTTCACAAGTGAAAAAGTCACGTTGGTCCACAGTTTACAAAGGGGCTCCACAGTTTTAGCGCGATCATCTGCGACGTTTTTACACTGGATTTGTATCCAAATATTTCTGTAATTAAAATAATGTTTGAAAGGCTGAAACAGCATCGCAATTACGGCCGGAATAATTGAATGAATTTGTTACCAACAAGGCTGATTGAATTTGTTTGTACTCGAACGGAGTGCCCTGCAACTGTTTATCTAGAGTAGTTTGTATATGTTAATATGGCGTTTGAAGTTTTGGTTACGTTAATTTGATTATTAACTGTAATATAGTTGTTTGAAGTTACACTTTGAGCCGCATTTAAAATTGAGGTTACAACTGTTGGGTTTGAAATTCCAACATGCTATTGAACACAATGGACGGTTTACTGAAGGCGGTAGCTTGGAGATAGGCATAGCATTGGTTTTGTTTGCTAATGCTGGTAACTAATTATTTCACCTTGTGTGTCTGTGGAATATGAATGAACCTAAATTCATACAATAAACCCAAGAACCACAACAAAAGTAAACTCTTCACCCTATTAGCTAGTGGTGGCCAGCTAAAGTATAACCCATTCAGTAAATATACATCTCGAGTAGCATCGTTTCAGTTACTCTGAAGATGACTGCCTGGTAACCGAAACGTGCATCAAGTGTTTGGCGAATATATTAAACCCAGCGTTATATGATTGTATTTTGTGTTCTGCTAATGCTGATAGCATTAAGGTTATTGCCTTGCAATCGTTTTTCACATCTGTGTAACATCAGGGGTAGGACGTAAAGTGAGTTGCAGACCTACATGGTATTGCGAACTTGCAGAGCACATGCTACCTTAGTAATGCACGCTGCATAGACCGCACGGCGTTCAATCAGCATACAAATAAGCAATGCAATACAGCAGTGGGGGAATTAAGGGGAACTTTTGGGGATCAAGCCCCCTCAAAATATTGAAAAGTTAACATTTTAAACTATGTAATAACACTATAAATGTAAAATATAGTGCCATTTACGACCCTGTTTGCGTTTTCACAGATTAAAATCTATTATTCAATTATTACAACATTTTTGCAAAAAACATAATAAACACTATAATACAAAATGTAATAAACAGGTGTTCTGTTTTGTAAATATATGGTAAATGTGGCTAATTGGTGATAGTGAAATGTCACAGACTAAGCCATAACTATTTTCCTCGGGTAGAGGACCAGATAGAGAGATTACAGGCTTCTCCTAACTCCATCCTCCAAAATACCCAAACTATAATTCTGGATCCGGCACTGCATTAAAGTAAAAATAATAAGACTAATAAATGAACTAAAATTGTTTTATAATTAATTATAGTGAAAGTTTGACAAAGGGCTAGCCGCCATTACTGGTTCCTATGGATATCTTTTCCAAAATTCGGTTGCGGAATAAATAAATTTACTGCTCTACTGAAGGTAGCAGTGACGTTTGTGATGAATGGAGACGGCCGTTTTGGGAGCTGTCCCCTCGATCGTCAACTTCAGGGGTAACCCAGTTTACGTATTTAAAGACCGTCCACACGTCACGTACAAAGTACTTCTCTTATAAAAGTGTCTGTTTTCTTTACAAATGTGCCGTCTTTAAAGAAATGTGCATGACGAAAAAACAATTTTTAAAATAAATTATTTTATCGTTCTTCTCCATTCAATTCCTAATATTAGCTCACAATCTCCCTATATATATATATATATATAAAGAACAAAAGTCAAAATACAAATACAAGAATTATATTTGAATTTACAATTCAAAGCTTTTCGTTGGCTAACAGTACCAACATCATCAGGAATATTAAACAATTAAAATTAACATATGTGCAAATTAGATCAAATAAATAGTTATGCCAAATCAATTACAATGTTGTTAAATTTTTTTTATTTTGCTGCCCTAACATTACAAACACTGAATATATTATCGAATTTAGATTTTACTTTATTTGTTCATTTATCAACTCATTATTAGTATTATATTTATGTATTTCTAAAGCTTCATAAATATTCATTTTCAGGCCTTTGTTAATTTCTTTTATAAGTATCATATTATCTATATTAGGAAATAAGTGATTATTATTAATACAATGACTAGCAAAATTTGATTTATAAATTTCTGGCTTTTTATATGCATTAAAATGTTCTTTATATCTATCTTTAAGTTTTTTCTTAGTTTGTTCTATATAAACTTTATTACAATAATCACATTCTAATTTATATACACCGTTTCTTTCATGCATATTAATAATATTATTATTATTCATTATATTTATTAATTTATTATTAGTATTATAAGCGAATTTTATGTTGCTACCTTTAAACAATTTTGTGATATTTTTTACTTCATTACCAAAAAATGTAAATGAAGTCCATATGACATTTTCATCATTATTTTTGTAAATTAGATTATTATTTTGTTTCTTTAAAATATTATAATTAAGTTTATCAACAGTTTTCTTTTTATAACCATTCTCAATTGCAATTTGATAGATAATGTTTTTCTCTCTTATCTTGTTTTCATTATTCATAGGTATTTTATGTAATCTATATAATAAATTGTATAATGCATAATTGATTTTCATTTATGTATTTTAATGTTTTATTTATGTGTTCGTCCTTATCAATAATTACAACAGCGTTACTTTTATCAGCTTTTACTGTAATTAGATTGTTATTTTGTAGTTTATTTTTTAAATCTTTAACTCCTAAATATGTTTGTCTATGGGTTTTATTACTTTTATTAGTTTTAATTAATTTTTTTATTTCATGAGCTGCTTCGATTCTGATACTATCTTGTATATTTTCATTTAATTTACTAATGGCTATTTCGTGAAACTAATCAATTTAGTGAAATATATAAGGATCCTACAAAGAAATATCAAAATGAAATAAAAAATTTAATAAAATCTTCTTATAAATTATTTAATAAATATAATATTAGTAATTATATGAACGATAATCCAAAAATACCATTAATGAATGGACTTATTAAATTACACAAAATTGAGAAACCAATTAGACCATTAGTAAATTTTATGAATGCCCCTTCTTATAAAATATCTAAAATCATAACATCTATTCTTAAAGATAAAATGAAACTAAATAATAATCATACCATAAGTAATTCTATTAACCTTATTGATAAATTAAAAATAATTAATATAAAATAATTAATAAAACCAAATTAATATCATTAGATATAAAAAATATGTACACAAATATTCCTATAAAAGAGACTCTCAATATTATAAAATCTAGATTAGAGCAAAATGAAAAAGATAGAAAATTAATATTAGAAATTATAAATACATTAAAAATAATATTAAATCAAAATTATTTTACATATAATAATAAAATTTACAAACAGGAAGATGGTCTTGCCATGGGTTCTCCTTTATCGAATATAATATTTGAAATATTTTTACAATATATAGATGATAAAATAAATAAAATTATACAGACATTTGATAAAAACGGTTATTGGTTTAGATATGTAGATGATGGATTGTATGTATCTAATAATAATGGTATAAACTTAATAATTATTTTAGATAAAATAAATATGATAAATAAAAATATTAATTTTACTTATGAAATGGAGGAAAATAATAAGATCAACTTTCTAGATATAACAATTATAACACATAATAATGAATTTGAATTTAACATATATCGTAAACCGACACAAACTAACCAAATTATACCTAATAATTCTAACCATCCGTATAATCATAAAATGGCTGCATTATACAATTTATTATATAGATTACATAAAATACCTATGAATAATGAAAACAAAATAAGAGAGAAAAACATTATCTATCAAATTGCAATTAAGAATGGCTATAAAAAGAAAACTGTTGATAAACTAACTATAATATTTTAAAGAAACAAAATAATAAACTAATTTACAAAAATAATGATGAAAATGTCATATGGACTTCATTTACATTTTTTTGTAATGAAATAAAAAATATCACAAAACTGTTTAAGGGTAGCAACATAAAATTCGCATTTAATACTAATAATAAATTAATAAATATAATGAATAATAATAATATTATTAATATGCATGAAAGAAACGGTGTATATAAATTAGAATGTGATTATTGTAATAAAGTTTATATAGAACAAACTAAGAAAAAACTTAAAGATAGATATAAAGAACATTTTAATGCATATAAAAAGCCAGAAATTTATAAATCAAATTTTGCTAGTCATTGTATTAATAATAATCACTTATTTCCTAATATAGATAATATGATACTTGTAAAAGAAATTAACAAAGGCCTGAGAATGAATATTTATGAAGCTTTAGAAATACATAAATATAATACTAATAATGAGTTGATAAATGAACAAATAAAGTAAAATCTAAATTCGATAATATATTCAGTGTTTGTAATGTTAGGGCAGCAAAATAAAAAAAATTTAACAACATTGTAATTGATTTGGCATAACTATTTATTTGATCTAATTTGCACATATGTTAATTTTAATTGTTTAATATTCCTGATGATGTTGGTACTGTTAGCCAACGAAAAGCTTTGAATTGTAAATTCAAATATAATTCTTGTATTTGTATTTTGACTTTTGTTCTTTATTAATACACAAGAAAACATATTGCGATATATATAAACCATCATTGGTTTAATATTCCTGATGATGTTGGTACTGTTAGCCAACGAAAAGCTTTGAATTGTAAATTCAATTATAATTCTTGTATTTGTATTTTGACTTAGTTCTTTATATATATATATATATATTTAACGAAAAGCTTTGAATTGTAAATTCAATTATAATTCTTGTATTTGTAATTTCACTTAGTTCTTTATTAATACACAAGAATCCATATTGCGATATTTATATATATATATATATATATATATATATATATATATATATATATATATATATATATATATATATTGTTCTAATTTTCAGTCGTTAATAAAATACTTTTTTTCATCCTCTCAAGTTCAAATACATGTTTTTAAACTTGTAGTGGATGACACTTGATGTTAATAGTTTCTAAAAATATTATTTCACTAAACAATTTAAAAAATTAATTTAAATTTTAGATGGGAGAAAAACTTTTCACAAAAGGATGCAAGGTGTGGAATTTAGTAGTTTTGTCCCAAATAAGTGATAACATATGATTTCATAAAATAGCTAATTTTATGTTATAGGTTATGTAGTAGAGCAGCTGTTTTAACGTATAGGTTAAATTTCTAAAAGTATAGCAAATGGCACTTGATATTATTACAGATATCTCATACATCAATTCATTAAATAATTTTAATAATTAATTTCTCATTCTATTTTGTCACTTAATATGGTGATTCTGCCACATATATATGCAGATTTATATTAATTGTAATTATTCAATAAAAAGTAACTAAAATAAAATTAGTGTGTGTTGGCCTAATAAGGCATTAACTTTAAAATATTTCGTTTATATTACTTATTTTATTTATAAATTAAACATTTTTTAGTTAAAAACTATAACCAAATACAGTGTAACTAATTTACAATTTTTTCTTTCTCCCGTTTTTTTTAATACTTAATTTATTAACATAAAAACGGGTGATTAAAATGTCGGAAACCATAAATACTGTCCATAACTTACAAAATTATAAAACCCCGTACTTACGCTCTATCGGGATCGTGGAGAAGAGTCTAACCCTAAGAGGATTAGGTATTTGAAAGGATTCGTAGAATAAAAGCTCATCGTGGAGCTGGGCGCAAGATAACTATTGCTGACAACTGATTCTCGCAGTTTAATTTAAACATTGTGCCTAATAGAGCATGATGAGCTGGCCTCCAATCAGATAATTACATCGATGTTAGCAGTTTTGTTTGTTGAAGCAGCAATACCTCATAAATACAGCGCTGTTAATAATGTCTAATTAGAAAGCTTGTAAAATAGCTGATTTGCTTTGTTTATTTAAACAATTTATAAGAGATATAATAATCTGTTTCCATTTTATATCTTATAAAGGGTTTTATTTAGAGTTTAAATAGAGAGCCTATAAATAGAATTTGTGTGTTAAATTTCTCTATACATCTTATATATATACTTTTATAGTTTTGTGTTTATTTTACCTAATATGAGATTTCAAATTTATGATTAATTTTGCGGAATATAACAAACCTTTATTATTTACATAGGATAAAATTAGTTTACCTTTGTGTTTAATTATACAATATTTATTGTTTTATTTATGTTTATATAAACAGAATGTAGTTGTAATTACTTTTTTTTATTTAAAAATGTTTTATAGGGTTTTAATTTTGTGTTAAAATACATGTATGCAAACGAAATTCTTGCTATTCTTCAACTAAACAGCTTATAAATGATAATTATATATTGTGTCCTTTATTCTACATCTAAATTATCTTTGCTATTTATTATCTGCGTTCAATTATACAGCATGTAACCCTAAATTAGGTCGTAAATATTTAATTTATTTATGCAGCATCATTGCATAAATGAGCTTTTAAATATTCAGTTATTAATGCAGCATACAGGCCTAAATAGGGTTTTAAAAATTCAGTTAATTTATGCTCCATATAGGCCTAAATAAGATTAAAATGTTCAGTTAATTAATGCAGCATATAAGCCTTAATAGAGTTTTAAATATTCAGTTAATTTATAGAGCATATAAGCTTAAATAGGGTTTTAAATATTCAGTTAATTTATGCTCCATATATGCCTAAATTTCTTTTGAGTATTCAGATAATTTATGCAGCTCATAAGCCTAAATCAGATTTTAAATATTGAGTTAACTTATGCAGCATATAAGCCTAAATAGAGTTATAAAGATTAATTCAATTTATGCTCCATATTGGGCTAAATAAGCTTTTAAATATTCAGGTAATTTATGCAACTCAGAGGCTAATTTCAGGTAATTTATGCTAATAAATATTCAGTTAATTTATGGAACATAGTGGCCTTATTAGGGTTTTAAATATTCAGATAATTTATGCAGCATATACGCCTAAAAAGGGATGCTGCATATAGGCCTAAATAGGCTTTTCAATATTCAGAAACGTTATGCATACAGGCCTAAATAGGGTTTTAAGTGTTCAATTATTTATGGTACATATAATCCTAATTAAGCTTTTAAATATTCAGTTTAAATATTATATTTAGACCTTAATTAGCCTATAAATATTAAGTTAAATTATGTTACGAATAGGCCTAAATAAGATGTTTATTATTAGGTTTAATTACTCTACACATAGTCCTAAATAAGCTTTTAAATATTCAGTTTAAATATGCTATATAGTCCTTAATTAGCATATAAATATTACATTACATTATGCTACGAATAGGCCTAAATAAGCTTTCAAATATGAGCTCTAGATATGTCATATATGCCTAAATAAGCTTTTAAATATTAAGTTTAATTATGCTATATATAACCCTAAACAAGCTTTTATATACTCAGTTTATTTATGCTAAATATAGGGCTTCATAGGCTTTGGAATTATCAGATTAATTATGCTACATATAGGGATACATGAGCTTTAAAATATTAGGTCTATTTTTGCAAAATATATGCCTACACAAGTTTTTAAATATTACGTTTAATTATGCTAAATATAGGCCCTAATGAATTTTCAAATATTAAGTTTATTTATGCTACATATAGGCCTACATGAGCTTTTAAATATTCAGCAAATTTATGCTACATATAGGCCTACATAGGCTTTGTAATATTAAGAATTAATATGCTGCATATATGTCTACATAGGATTTTAAATATTAAGTTTAATTACTCCACATATAGGCATACATAAGCCTTTAAATATACAGTTTACTAATGCTCCATATAGGCCTAAATTAGCATTTAAGTATTCAGGTTAATTATGCTACATATAGGCATACATAGGCTTTTACGAATTCAGGAAAATTATGCTACATATAGGCCTACATAAGCTTTTAAGTATTCAGGTTAATTATGCTACATATAGGCCTACATAAGCTTTTAAGTATTCAAGTTAATTATGCTACATATAGGCCTACATAAGCTTTTAAGTATTCAGGTTAATTATGCTACATATAGGCCTACATAGGCTTTTACGTATTCACGATAATTATGCTACATATAGGCCTACATAGGCTTTTACGTATTCACGATAATTATGCTACATATAGGCCTACATAAGCTTTTACGTATTCAGGATAATTATGCTACGTATAGGCCTACATAAGCTTTTAAGTATTCAGGTTAATTATGCTACATATAGGCCTACATAAGCTTTTACGTATTCAGGATAATTATGCTACGTATAGGCCTACATAAGCTTTTAAGTATTCAGGATAATTATGCTACGTATAGGCCTACATAAGCTTTTACGTATTCAGGTTAATTATGCTACATATAGGCCTACATAAGCTTTTAAGTATTCAGATTAATTATGCTACATATAGGCCTACATAATCTTTTACGTATTCAGGTTAATTATGCTACATATAGGCCTACCAAAGCTTTTACGTATTCACGATAATTATGCTACGTATAGGCCTACATAAGCTTTTAAGTATTCAGGATAATTATGCTACGTATAGGCCTACATAAGCTTTTAAGTATTCAAGTTAATTATGCTACATATAGGCCTACATAAGCTTTTACGTATTCAGGATAATTATGCTAAGTATAGGCCTACATAAGCTTTTAAGTATTCAGGATAATTATGCTACGTATAGGCCTACATAAGCTTTTAAGTATTCAGGATAATTATGCTACGTATAGGCCTACATAAGCTTTTAAGTATTCAGGATAATTATGCTACGTATAGGCCTACATAAGCTTTTAAGTATTCAAGTTAATTATGCTACATATAGGCCTACATAAGCTTTTACGTATTCAGCATAATTATGCTACGTATAGGCCTACATAAGCTTTTAAGTATTCAGGTTAATTATGCTACATATAGGCCTACATAAGCTTTTAAGTATTCAGGTTAATTATGCTACATATTGGCCTACATAAGCTTTTAAGTATTCAGGTTAATTATGCTACATATTGGCCTACATAAGCTTTTAAGTATTCAGGTTAATTATGCTACATATAGGCCTACATAAGCTTTTAAGTATTCAGGTTAATTATGCTACATATAGGCCTACATAAGGTTTTAAGTATTCAGGTTAATTATGCTACATATTGGCCTACATAAGCTTTTAAGTATTCAGGTTAATTATGCTACATATTGGCCTACATAAGCTTTTAAGTATTCAGGTTAATTATGCTACATATAGGCCTACATAAGCTTTTAAGTATTCAGGTTAATTATGCTACATATAGGCCTACATAAGCTTTTAAGTATTCAGGTTAATTATGCTACATATAGGCCTACATAAGCTTTTACGTATTCACGATAATTATGCTACATATAGGCCTAATAAGCTTTTACGTATTCAGGTTAATTATGCTACGTATAGGCCTACAGAGGCTTTTAAGTATTCAGGTTAATTATGCTACATATAGGCCTACATAAGCTTTTACGTATTGACGATAATTATGCTACATATAGGCCTAATAAGCTTTTACGTATTCAGGTTAATTATGCTACATATAGGCCTACATAAGCTTTTACGTATTCACGATAATTATGCTACATATAGGCCTAATAAGCTTTTACGTATTCAGGTTAATTATGCTACGTATAGGCCTACATAATCTTTTAAGTATTCAGGTTAATTATGCTACATATAGGCCTACATAGGCTTTTACGTATTCAGGTTAATTATGCTACATATAGGCCTACATAAGCTTTTAAGTATTCAGGTTAATTATGCTACATATAATATTACATAGGCTTATAAGTATTCAGGTTAATTATGCTACATATAGGCCTAAATTAGCATTTAGGTATTCAGGTTAATTATGCTACATATAGGCCTACATAAGCTTTTAAGTATTCAGGTTAATTATGCTACATATAGGCCTACATAGCCTTTTAAGTATTCAGGTTAATTATGCTACTTATAGGCCTAAATTAGCATTTAGGTATTCACGTTAATTATGCTACGTATAGGCCTACATAAGCTTTTAAGTATTCAGGTTAATTATGCTACATATAGGCCTACATAGGCTTTTACGTATTCAGGTTAATTATGCTACATATAGGCCTACATAAGCTTTTAAGTATTCAGGTTAATTATGCTACATATAATCCTACATAGGCTTATAAGTATTCAGGTTAATTATGCTACATATAGGCCTAAATTAGCATTTAGGTATTCAGGTTAATTATGCTACATATAGGCCTACATAAGCTTTTAAGTATTCACGTTAATTATGCTACATATAGGCCTACATAAGCTTTTAAGTATTCAGGTTAATTATGCTACATATAATCCTACATAGGCTTATAACTATTCAGGTTAATTATGCTACATATAGTCCTAAATTAGCATTTAGGTATTCAGGTTAATTATGCTACATATAGGCCTACATAAGCTTTTAAGTATTCAGGTTAATTATGCTACATATAGGCATACATAAGCATTTAGGTATTCAGGTTAATTATGCTACATATAGGCCTACATAAGCTTTTAAGTATTCAGGTTATTTATGCTACATATAGGCCTACATAAGCTTTTAAGTATTCAGGAGAATTATGGTACATATTGGCCTACATAAGCTTTTACGTATTCAGGATAATTATGCTACTTATAGGCCTACATAAGCATTTAGGTATTCAGGGTAATTATGGTACATATTGGCCTACATAAGCTTTTAAGTATTCAGGATAATTATGCTACCTATAGGCTACATAAGCTTTTACGTATTCACGATAATTATGCTACATATTGGCCTACATAGGCTTTTACGTATTCAGGTTAATTATGCTACGTATAGGCCTACATAAGCTTTTAAGTATTCAGGATAATTATGCTACCTATAGACTACATAAGCTTTTACGTATTCAGGTTAATTATGCTACATATAGGCCTACATAGCCTTTTAATTATTCAGGTTAATTATGCTACTTATAGGCTTAAATTAGCTTTTTATATTCAGGTTAATTATGCTACATATAGGCCTACATAAGCTCTTAAGTATTCAGGTTAATTATGATACATATAGGCATACATAGGCATTTAGGTATTCAGGGTAATTATGCTACATATTGGCCTACATAAGCTTTTAAGTATTCAGGAAAATTATGCTACATATAGGCCTACGTAAGCTTTTAAGTATTCAGGGTAATTATGCTACATATAGGCCTAGATAAGCTTTTAAGTATTCAGGATAATTATGCTACCTATAGGCTACATAAGCTTTTACGTATTCACGATAATTATGCTACATATTGGCCTACATAGGCTTTTACGTATTCAGGAAAAT
Organism: Prosapia bicincta; assembly: GCA_036971475.1. NCBI lineage: Eukaryota > Metazoa > Arthropoda > Insecta > Hemiptera > Cercopidae > Prosapia > Prosapia bicincta. The sequence continues at coordinate 25,497,867 of JBAIZL010000005.1, forward strand.
TATGCTACATATTGGCCTACATAAGCTTTTAAGTATTCAGGTTAATTATGCTACATATAGGCCTACATAAGCATTTAGGTATTCAGGGTAATTATGCTACATATTGGCCTACATAAGCTTTTACGTATTCAGGAATATTATGCTACATATAGGCCTACATAAGCTTTTAAGTATTCAGGGTAATTATGCTACATATAGGCTACATAAGCTTTTACGTATTCAGGAAAATTATGCTACATATAGGCCTACATAAGCTTTTACGTATTCAGGATATTTATGCTACATATAGTTATACATAAGCATTTAGGTATTCAGGGTAATTATGCTACATATTGGCCTACATAAGCTTTTAAGTATTCAGGATAATTATGCTACCTATAGGCTACATAAGCTTTTACGTATTCAGGAAAATTATGCTACATATAGGCCTACATAAGCTTTTACGTATTCAGGATATTTATGCTACATATAGGCATACATAAGCATTTAGGTATTCAGGGTAATTATGCTACATATTGGCCTACATAAGCTTTTAAGTATTCAGGATAATTATGCTACCTATAGGCTACATAAGCTCTTACGTATTCAGGAAAATTATGCTACATATAGGCCTACATAAGCTTTTAAGTATTCAGGATAATTATGCTACATATTGGCCTACATAACCTTTTAAGTATTCAGGATAATTATGTTACATATTGGCCTACATAAGCTTTTAAGTATTCAGGATAATTATGCTACCTATAGGCTACATAAGCTTTTACGAATTCAGGAAAATTATGCTACATATAGGCCTACATAAGCTTTTAAGTATTCAGGATATTTATGCTACATATAGGCATACATAAGCATTTAGGTATTCAGGGTAATTATGCTACATATTGGCCTACATAAGCTTTTAAGTATTCAGGATAATTATGCTACATATAGGCCTACATAGGCTTTTACGTATTCAGGATAATTATGCTACATATAGGCCTACATAAGCTTTTACGTATTCAGGATAATTATGCTACATATAGGCCTACATAGGCTTTTACGTATTCAGGAAAATTATGCTACATATAGGCCTACATAGGCTTTTACGTATTCAGGATAATTATGCTACATATAGGCCTACATAGGCTTTTACGTATTCAAAAAAATTATGCTACATATAGGCCTACATAGGCTTTTACGTATTCAGGATAATTATGCTACATATAGGCCTACATAAGCTTTTACGTATTCAGGAAAATTATGCTACATATAGGCCTACATAGGCTTTTACGTATTCAGGAAAATTATGCTACATATAATCCTACATAGGCTTTTACGTATTCAGGATAATTATGCTACATATAGGCCTACATAAGCTTTTACGTATTCACGATAATTATGCTACATATAGGCCTACATAGGCTTTTACGTATTCAGGAAAATTATGCTACATATAATCCTACATAGGCTTTTACGTATTCAGGATAATTATGCTACATATAGGCCTACATAAGCTTTTACGTATTCAGGAAAATTATGCTACATATAGGCCTACATAGGCTTTTACGTATTCAGGATAATTATGCTACTTATAGGCCTACATAGGCTTTTACGTATTCAGGATAATTATGCTACATATAGGCCTACATAGGCTTTTACGTATTCAGGATAATTATGCTACATATAGGCCTACATAGGCTTTTACGTATTCAGGATAATTATGCTACATATAGGCCTACATAGGCTTTTACGTATTCAGGAAAATTACGCTACATATAGGCCTACATAGGCTTTTACGTATTCAGGATAATTACGCTACATATAGGCCTACATAGGCTTTTACGTATTCAGGAAAATTATGCTACATATAGGCCTACATAGGCTTTTACGTATTCAGGATAATTATGCTACATATAGGCCTACATAAGCTTTTACGTATTCAGGAAAATTATGCTACATATAGGCCTAAATAGGCTTTTACGTATTCAGGATAATTATGTTACATATAGGCCTACATAGGCTTTTACGTATTCAGGAAAATTATGCTACATATAGGCCTACATAGGCTTTTACGTATTCAGGATAATTATGCTACATATTGGCCTACATAAGCTTTTACGTATTCAGGAAAATTATGCTACATATAGGACTACATAGGCTTTTACGTATTCAGGAAAATTATGCTACATATAATCCTACATAGGCTTTTACGTATTCAGGATAATTATGCTACATATAGGCCTACATAAGCTTTTACGTATTCAGGAAAATTATGCTACATATAGGCCTACATAGGCTTTTACGTATTCAGGTTAATTATGCTACATATAGGCCTAAATTAGCTTTTAAATATTAAGATTAAGTATGCTACATATAGGCCTACATAGGCTTTTAAGTATTCAGGTTATTTATGCTGCATATAGGCCTTCATAAGCTTTTATGCATTCAGTTTAATTATGCTACTTATAGGCCTAAATTAGCTTTTAAATATTCAGATAACTTATGCAGCATTTAGCCCTAAATAAGCTTTTAAATATTTAGTTTCATTGTGCAGCATATAAAGGAGCATACAAGGAGCATATAAAGAAGAAAATTTACGTCTGTGAAGCTGTATAGAATAGACGACTGATACAATTACTTTAGACTATATTTAGGGGGTTTGAGATAAATACACATAACATAGGATATCACTTGTCCCACATGGAATATGAGTAACCCCCTCGTAATACCAGTGGAGTTTCATGTCAGTATTTTAAACGCACAAATCATTTTATACCCATATTCCTGTGTAAACCTCTACAACATCTGTAAACAGAATATTTCAGGAACAATATACTGTACACGTTGCACTGTTTACCCGTTAAAGTTCGTCTCCTGCCTACTTTCTTGCCCGTACAACAATCTTTTTGCAATCCACCAGGTTTTCAACATCTGCATATATTTTTGGTTCAGTGAAAATAATTATATCTTTCAATTTCTCATTTGTAAAATTTTAAAAGAAGATTAAAACCGTAAACAAATTGAAGCACGAATAATCTTATGTGGAAAAAAAATAAATACAATAATTGTAATAATATAAAAAATCTGTTACTAGATAAGATTTGATACATTTCCATTTAATAATAAAAAAATACAATTTTTATTCCAAATAAATTCCTTTGCATTTCATTCATAAAGCAGTATTTGATGAATACATATTAAAGTGGTGTGTTTTCAAAGGATTTTTAAATTATGTTATAACCGTGTGTCATGCCATGCAAAGGGGACTATATTTAGTGGCGAATGCAGGTTGACAGGGCACTTTAATGCAATGTAGGCGGGCCAGATCACATGCAATGTATAAAGCATTGAGATTCTATGCAACATGAAGAATAACCAAACGGTTATTATTTGTTATGTATGGGGTTGCGTATACAAATGTAATTACATCATTTTGAAACAAAATGCAATTAAATTCATATCGAATCATGGACGTAGAGGGATGTATAATTGGCCGGATGGAAACAGACACAATAATGTTTGTTGTGATTGGAAGTCAGGAATCGCCCTGAGCATCTGAGTTTGGCCTTCTCTTTAACGCTATAATAGCATTATATATCTAATATAATAAGATTACGTATATTGAAATATGGAAAAATATGTTTCCTAAAGTGTCTAAAACGGGAAAATAAAAACACTCCACATTTTCAACTGTTCAAGATTTGTTTAAAAACAAATTCGTATTTAGAACCACATTTCTATTTATCAGAAACCTTTTTATGAAAGAATAGGTACAATGTGACATCATTACTAAAAATAATTAAGGAGAATGCTTACGAAACCGGAGATAAATGAGTTCGGCTGACGATTTTCGAAATTCCAAAGTGGCACTAGAACTTAGAGGGTTTTCGAGGTTATGTTTAAATACTTTTGAAATTAAATTCTTTGTGTATTGAAAACATCATATATTTGCTAACCTATAACTGCATACCACATCGGGTTTTATTATAGTAGTTTATGTCGCTTTTTGTGTTATACATTATCAGTTTAAATTATTTAGTAATACGTTATCGGTAAATATTGTTATGGGCTATTTAAGTCAACAAGATTTTCTTCAAACATTTTGTTGCACAGAATAAAAAAAAACTTTAATCGCAAAAAAGTAGCGTTATAATTGTAAAAATAATGCTTTACTAATACGAGTTTTACGAACACCCCCGAAAGTTCCAGAAATCCAAAATAGTAATTCGTTACCACACAATTAGTTTGCGTGTTCACGTGAGGTTATTTGGAGGATATGTTTAAATAATTTTCAAATGCGATTTCCTATATATGTAGAAATAATTTAAGTCATAACGTATATCATTTTTATTTTATTATTTTTTTCAGGCGAAAAACCAATCATGGTTATCATCGCCTAAATAAAATATTATTTAAAAATTAATAAAAATAATAAATAATAATTATAACAAAAATTAAAATTGGATAACACGAATAACTATATTCAAACAAAATAAAATAAATGGTTTAGACTAATGGGTTAGACGATTCAAACGAACAGATGTCCTCCATGGTCGGACGGTATTTTTGATGTCCCTCAGCTTGTTTCTATTTACATTTTGCCATTCTTCATTCCAAACAGAGAATAGTATAGTTTTAACATTACATACAAAATCTGATGCCATCACACGTTGTGTCGATGGTACCATACTTCTAGCTAATTTTGCACCTTCATCTGCTTTAGTGTTTCCAAATATCCCGCAGTGACCAGGCACCCAGAGAAATGACACCTCAACATCTCGTAATTGGAGCCTGTGTATTGAGCTCAAGATGTCTCCAACTAATAGGTTCTAAGTGTACATTTCCTGAATAGCATGGAGAGCACTTTTGGAATCGGAATATACAAGATATTTAGATGTTGTAGACGGAATAGATCTTAGAGCTTGGAAAATTGCATAAAGTTCTGCAGTAAGAACGCTACACGCTGAGGGCAATCCGTAGGTGAAGGTTTGCCCTTCCTATAAATTGCACAACCTATCCCATTGTCCAGTTTTGAACCGCCTGTGAATATAGTCACAGTATGTTGGTGAGTTAGGTGGATCTGCAAAAACTCCTGACGATAAATAACGTCAGGAGTATTGTGTTTTAAGTACCTGGACAATGAGAAGTCACATTTTGGCGTTCGTATTATCCATGGAGGGATGTAGCACAGGAGGGATGTTTGTTGAAATATAGGTGGATGCTTTAAATTTAGGTTACTAAAAATGCGCAACGTTCTTATTCCGAAGGCAGCAGTCATAGTTTTTATACGGGTAGGTGATGACATTTTTCATTAGCAGTAAGGGTATTGTACATTATCGGTAAGCTAAAATGTATATCTAAGTAATATGGTTTTTCTAAGTAACTTGGATATATTTCTCAAGCTAAACTAGCTTAATAATCATATTATTCCCTAATTTGTTGACAGAAAATACAGTTATTTAAAATACCGATTTGTTATTAGCTTCACTAGACGCTGTTTATTATATTTTAAAAATGTATAGATACGATAGGCTGTAAAATCCAAAATCATATTGTCTAGTGGTGTTAAGAAATGAGGTTCTGTATTGTTAGAGCTTTACACAGTTCTACAGGACATTAGAATTTCAAATAAATGTCAGAAAAGGTGTATTAAAACCTTTTATAGAATAAACCATAAAGAATAGATCTCTTTTTTATACAATTGGCAACCTCTTGTATCTTTCTAACATCATTAGTTAAACTAAAATAAATGCATATTTAAAGAAATTTAATAAAATTGTATCCAGATTGCCTATGCAGCGCCTTAACAAAATCGCAAGGTTTTAAACGTGTAATTATTAATATACTCATCTACATTTCTGTTAGAAATATTTCTTTATGTTTGAGCAGTTTTCTGCCATTCCTAACGTTTAACATTCTCTCTGTTGCACGTTTCGGAATGATGATAAAACTCAAGTCCTAGAAGTACGATTTAAATTTTGAAAGTAGAACCACTCCGAAACTCTTCAACAGAGGAGAATATTATAACGTTAGGGAAAGCAGAAAACTGTACTCAAATATAGATTTTCTTTGTGTAACTAATCTGAAAATAATGTTGAATTCCTCTGTTACTGTTTACACTACTTGACTTCTGTAATCGGTTTACTAAACCATTACAGTTTCGATCATTTGGGGGTGGCCCTGAAAAAGTTCGAAGCAAATTTTTTAAATTTTAGCTAATTAAAACCGCGACAACCTTATATGTATTAACTTTTACTTACGAAAGGTAAACTAAAATGTGTATAAGATGTAAATGTGTTAATTAACAGGCGTAATTGTCTTTGCGCTGAACATATGTTGAAACTCTTATTAAAAGCTTTCAAAGCTCATCAGTTGTCACATATCGGACATTGTTATTCAGTAGCGGACAATTCTGTCAGCAGTAGTTTTATTCGTGTGCTAGTTGGAAAGTAAATATATAGGGTATCAATAGCCAAATTAAGGTTCCCCTTTGTATGAATCAAGAAGTGGAAGCAAAAGACTGAGAGGAAAGCCTAGGAATTAATTAATGAAGTGTTTTATATGATAAGGAAATGTAAAGGGGCGTAAAGAAGATAACAAAGAAAAACAAAGAAAAGGGAAAATATAAATCAAGATATTTAAATCTATTCCAATTACTGCATATAAAATATATAGTGCGAATGTTTTTAATTTCCAGGAGCAATACTCGTCAAATTAATTTAAAAAGTTATACATACGATAGGCTGTAAAATCCAAAATCAAATGTCTAGTGGTGTTAAGAGATAAGGTTCTGTATTGTTAGAGCTTTACACAGTTCTACAGGACATTAGAATTTAAGATAAATATCAGACAAGTTGAAGTATTAAAACAAGTTCACTATCGACTTTTAAAACACTTACAAACTGTTTCATCCATATGTATCAAGTTATACGCTTGTTTCAGCACAGCACCAAGGAAAACCCTGACCTTACACCACTTGGACAAATCTCCTGTAAGTCTCTTACGCCTTCAGTTGTAGTTTGAAATGTTTCAAATATTAAATCTCTACAACATTCCTTACGAATAGAATATTCAAATTTTAAATATAGTAAACACAAATGTCATATAATTTCAATTCTCTTAGTTGGGAAATTGTTTTGTTTGTATGTGTTTTAAAAGGAAGCACACATCAAATAGAAGATTTCAACTAGCAGCGCCGAGACCATGGCAAAGGTAGACGCTTAGCTACATTAGAAGTGTTCTCTACTGGCTAAACGCTCCACAATAACAGTGCTCTCTATTGGTCCAGCAATAATATGCTGATACTATCAATCTTCTGCCTTTAGTTTCGCATGACCTCCATTTAACAGTAGTTTTTTAATGAAAGACAACCGAAACGAGTCAAAATCAAAGGAGATGAAATCCATGAAAAACGCAGATGATGGATTTACTTTGCATATTTATACAGATATCACAGTAACCTAGGGCATTTTATAATACTTGACATCCGGGTAACTGGGAGACACCTTCATCCAGGTTAGGGGCCTCTGGTAAGCAACACTGGTCTCGCGCTCTATACCTCCCCTATTTCCAGTATAAAAGAACAATATAGCCCTTCCTTATCTACCTAATTACTCTTACCAAATTAATCTACCCTTGTTAGAGCAGAGTGTCAAATGTTTGCTGGAAAGGTATGGAAGGGCCTGGCGCACACAGCCTACCTAGAGTGGGAGCTGTTGCCAGATTCAGAGGGCTTATCTGCAAGCAAACAGGATTAACAGCCTCAGATATTAGCCCATTGTGCAACCGTCAAAAGATGGTGCTGCAAAGATATGGAGGGGCATGGCGCACACAGCCTACCTAGAGTGGTAGCTGTTGCCAGATTTAGAGGGCTTATCTGCAAGCAGACAGGATTAACAGCCTCAGATATTAGCCCATTGTGCAACCGTCAAACGATGGTGCTGCAAAGATATGGAGGGGCATGGCGCACACAGCCTACTTAGAGTGGTAGCTGTTGCCAGATTTAGAGGGCTTATCTGCAAGCAGACAGGATTAACAGCCTCAGATATTAGCCCATTGTGCAACCGTCAAACGATGGTGCTGCAAAGATATGGAGGGGCATGGCGCACACAGCCTACCTAGAGTGGCAGCTGTTGCCAGATTCAGAGGGCTTATCTGCAAGCAGACAGGATTAACAGCCTCAGATATTAGCCCATTGTGCAACCGTCAAAAGATGGTGCTGCAAAGATATGGAGGGGCATGGCGCACACAGCCTACCTAGAGTGGGAGCTGTTGCCGGATTCAGAGGGCTTATCTGCAAGCAGACAGGATTAACAGCCTCAGATATTAGCCCATGTGCAACCGTGAAATGTGTGCTGGAAAGGTATGGAGGGGCATGGCGCACACAGCCTACCTAGAGTGGTAGCTGTTGCCAGATTCAGAGGGCTTATCTGCAAGCAGACAGGATTAACAGCCTCAGATATTAGCCCATTGTGCAATCGTCAAAAGATGGACGCTCCACATCTTCAGAATTGCACAGCATTGTCTCTACTGGTAGGGTAGGAGGAGAAAGGTAGAAATGCCAATATTTGGCTTTTGATAAAGTAAAGTAGAAGTGGATGTAACTGCTAGTTTTGATAGAGAATACGCCTTCTTCTGATGCTAAAATATCTCCCCTTTTATTAAATACATATTCTTACCTATATTAACAATCCGTCCTTATCGTTCGTTCACTATAGCGCTCTTGTTGGCGGATTTGTTAGAAAAAGGAAATACAAAATAATGTATGTTAAATAAAATTAAATTTATAACAGTTTGAGTAAATGTTAGTACTTAAAATTGCCATTGCATTCAGAACGTCCTGTTTACTACAACCGGAGAGACACAAACAGTAAACAATTAAATGCCTTGAATAAAGGTACCTAATGAACTGCTAGACGTGACTGAGCCGGAATAATTGTGCAATACAAATAGATGGAGCTTGCGTCATTAGTATTCATGTCTGGTAGCTTCCATCGCATAGGTATATTAGGTTTACTTCATGCATTAAGCTACGGCTTAGTGGCTATTGGCTGCAAATACTCGACCATTAATTCCTAAGCCGTACGTCCCGATGGAGAGCTCTATTGTCCGCATTACGGGACGACCAAGGACGGGTCATCTTTGTTCTGTAAAGTATCCAGGACTAATAGCTCTGATGTAGAATTTACAATAAATATAATTCCTAAGCCGTACGTGCCCGAAGGAGAGCTCTATTGTCCGCATTACGGGACGACCAAGGATGGGTCACCTCTGTTCTGTAAAGTATCCAGGACTACAAGCTCTGATGTAGAATTTACAATAAATATAATTCCTAAGCTGTACGTGCCCGAAGGAGAGCTCTATTGTCCGCATTACGGGACGACCAAGGATGGGTCACCTCTGTTCTGTAAAGTATCCAGGACTACAAGCTCTGATGTAGAATTTACAATAAATATAATTCCTAATACACTCATCTTCATTTCTCTTAGAAATATTTCTATATATTTCAGTACAGTTGTCTGCCTTTCCTAACTTTATAATATTTTCCTCTGTTGACGCGTAGAAGTACGTTTAAAGTTTTGAAAATTGAGTCACTCCAAAACGCGTCAACAGAGGAAAATATTGTAAATTTAGGAAAAACAGAAAACTGTACTGTTCTAAGACATAACCTATGCCATATAATTAGCACGTTTATGCACTCATGTGTTATCGCTTACTTTAAGCCAAACGGAACGTAATTACTATATTACATATCTTGTCCCTTTTGTGAAACCTTTTCTCCCATATAAAACTAAAATGAATTCATTATTACATTAAATTAGTGAATTGTTATTTGAAAAAAAAATTGTATTAACATCGAATGGCATCCACAACGAGTTTCAAAAATGTATTCGAACTTGAGTGGAAGAATAAGAAGTATTTTATTAACGATTGAAATTTCGAACGATATATACAGGGAGAGTATGAACAAATAAACTGAAAAACTTAGACTATACTACCCTTACGAATCAAGTGCATGCATTATACATGAAGTTCCGTTTCTGTCAGCTTAGTACCAAGACTGTCATTAGGGAAAACCCTGACCTCACCACTTGGAAAAACCTCCTCTAAGGTTATATAGTCTCTTACCCTTTAAGCTTCACTTACAAATGTTTTAATTATAAAAACTCTACAACACTCCTTACGAAGAGAATTTTAAAATTTTGAATACACTAAACATAAGGTGTCATACGTAATGCATATTGTTTAAGAATGATTTTGTTTGCATTTATTTTAAAATGAATCTTCCTAACAGAGGGGAAACCATAGCACGGGTAGGCATCGTAGCTTAACTAAATTAAAATCGCTCTCTAGTGCTTTCCTACAACAATGCTCTCCATTGTTCCCATGCAATAAATCTTTCAGTTCCTTCTACTAGCTCACACTCTAATGGTATATATCTTGTACAAATTTTCAATAGTTAATAAAATAAGTTTTTATTCATCCAATCAAGTTTAAATACATTTCTTTTAATCTGTAGTGAATGACAATTGATAATTACAGTTGTTTTCAAAAAATTAATTAGTTATTAATTTAAATTTTTAAAAACTTGTTTTTCCGGTTTAAACTGAGGAACTACATGTTTAAAACCCAGCACATTGGCACTGAGCCAACTTTACTATAGCTAGAAATCAATTAATTTACATAAATGATATCTCTTTACTACAAATAACTTTTTCTTTTGTTTAAAACCTTTTCTACATTTCAATTACATGGCAATCATCCTCAGAGGTAATTTACTATAAAGAAAATTGTATTTTTATTGTAAATTACAGCTGAGGAAGATTGCTACGCATTGAAATGTACATTATGTTTTAAATAAAGGAAAAAGTTATTTGTGGTATAGAGGTTTTATTTATTTAAATTAAATATTAAGCCACAATTGATTTATACAGATAGAAATAAATTACTTAAAGATGTGTATGAAATTATAGAAAACGTTTTTGGCAATATTGAAACGTCACAAGAAGTGGATAGGATGACACATTGTAGATCACCATTAATTTCGTAAATTAAAAACAAAAAAAGAAAGGGAATAAATAGTAACAAAAAAATAGTAGTCCAACACAATATAGGTCCTACTGTATAAAGAGGGAAATGGAAAATTCGAAATGGACAATAAAGAGGAAATTCGCTTTCTATTTTGTGTCCTAATATTGTAATTCTGTCATATATTTAGGCCTCATACATATTTACATTATATGTAATCATAAAATAAAAAGTAACAAAAACAACATTTTTTCACCACAGGAAGAATTGACTTTTTCGATATCACTTCTTTCATTTGAATATGCTTATAATAGTGATCTTCTAGCTTTAGTTTCGCAAAAGCCCTATCTACCTTTACGTATCGTATGACTCCTCCATAGACTTTCTACTTCGGTATGTGGGCCCGCATAGTCCCATTCTCCCTCTACCAGGGGGTTTCGTCCCTACTTATATAGACAATCCTGAGCTATTTTTATAGTCATACTGGCTAACTGAAAGCTACAGAAACATTTATTGCGGTAGTTCTGAAGTGTTTAGATGACACACCCCTTGGCAAACACAGCAATCCCTATCAAGACACATTTAGGCTTAAGAAAGACGAGCTAACAGTAATGGCTGTTCGCATCTACAGTGTACATTCTCTACGAGGAGATACTAATTGTCGTGGTACTCTGATTCCAAATGTGGTATCCTTTATACCCATCATTACCTTGTTGTTCCCTCAACATACGTGACGATTTGATCTCTCTCTCCATGTTACCAGCGAATTTTATCACTAAATTTATTCATACGAAATTATTTATATCTCTTAGTTAAGGAAGATATAACGTTAATCTAACGTTAATTAGAGCTTAGATAGGGAGAACAATTCACAGCGGAAGATATTAACCTCTTATAGGCTTTATCTCTATCTCTCTCTCCATCTTTCTCTCTCTGTCTGTCTGTTGCTCTCTCTCTCTCTCCTCTCTCTCTCTCTATCTCTCTCTCTCTTTATATATATATATATATATATATATATATATATATATATATATATATATATATATATATATATATTTATATACATTTTGCTTATATATGGTATATATTTTTATCTCTCTCTCTCTCTCTCTCTCTATATATATATATATATATATATATATATATATATATATATATATATACATACATAATGCATTTAAGTTAAATAAGAATCTAACTTGGTATATTTGCGAGTCGATTTTCGGGAGCTTATTAATTACAGTGCTCTTATTTTCGAGCTTTCAAAGACTGCAGTGTTCTTATAGTAGTCTGGCGTGTGAGATTCCTAAGTAAGTGACACACACACACACACACACACACACACACACACACACACACACACACACACACACACACACACACACACACACACACACACACACACACACACACACACACACATATATACACACGAACGTGTCAACGTCCTATTAGAAATATTTTTACGCAATGCAAATTGTTCTATCTACATCGGCATCGTGGTGACAGGTGTCGCGTGCTTTCTGTTCACTGCACTTGCATGTACTTCATAGTTACAATCGGTTCTATGCATGACCGGTGTTTGTTGGTCGATGCCTGAGCAAACATTTTTACTGTCTATTTTATGTTCTACCTTTTAATTTTCGTTATTTCCCAATGATACCTGTTATAAGTATTCGGCTTTCTATGACAACCGCAAATTGTTGTTAGGAAAATGTATTTAAGTCTCATGTCCGAAAGTTATCAGCACATCATTACACTGCCAACAGTGTTTTAAGGGGTATTGTAGGGTATTTTTGTAATTGTTATATCTTTTATTTCCGCTGGATTAAATTTAAGCTTACATGTGTGAAAAGTTGGAATTGTGTAAGAATAATGAGAGGGAAAAATGATCTTCCGATAGTGAAAATAATTTAAAACTATTGGCGAAAGCAGGAACACCCTATTTCAAAAAGGTTGAAGTGATGCCAGTTTCTACTTTATTAGGGATACTAAGAAATAATAATTATTGCATTAGAAAAATAAGGACAATTGTTTATGTAAAGTATGAGTTTTGGTTATTAAGCTCTTAAACCTTTCTATTTATAGAACTATGTACAGACTTACCCCAAGTAGCAGTCACATTGTGTTGGAAATCCTGACTGCCCTCGACACCACAGCACTTGTACCCTGTCTGTATTGAGTCCCACAGTTCAGTGAATTTGATATCTACGCCGTACTCTATTAAAAGTCTCTGCTTCAAAACCGGCCTCAGCTCTTCAGATATCCTGTCGAACCTGTACACCCAGAACACCCCCAACATCCCGTCCCCCACCAACAACAACAGTATTAACAGCCAGTAAATGTTAAGCAGTCTCTCGTTCAGCTTTCTCGCACCTAGACAGCCGATGAACTGCAACACGCCGCACTGCGTTATCAGCGCCGTGTATGCGTACAAAAAGCTGGGTTGCGTCAACGACAAGCCCGGCACGAGCGCCCGTTTCGGCTCGAAGACGAGTATCTTGGCGGCCACAACGGAGAAGCCTACGACACTCACTAGTAGCACTGCGTTACACGTGTAGATCCAGAGGCGGTAGTAGCGCATAGCAGTAGGAGGAGAGTAGAACGAGTGGGGCGGGGCCTTCAGAGCGCTCACAGGTTGCTGCGGTTGTTGATGATACTGTGTCTCCTTCTTTCTGTCTAAAAGCATCACTATCATAGTAGCTGGCCCTCCGGTGGTTGCTTCTGTAACAGACAAACAACACCATAATTGTATATTTCTAACCAAGGTGTAATATTTAATTAGAATATATACATATATTTACTTATAATAACGCATACACATCCTCCATTCACCCCATATCAGGTCAGAGATTTTAATACTTCAGTGGCATGTATGACCGAACAGCATGACTGAAATAACACCCTTATTAATAAAGTGTTGCTAAGAAATAAGAATTTCTTTACTTAATCGTAATGTTTGCATATTTGTCACAGCAGGGGGTGCTTTAGATTAGGTATAGTGAGAAAAAATTAATTAATATTTACAAAAAACTTCATTTACCAATAGACGCTTTTATTAATTCCATTTCAATAAACAACAGTCGGTTCTGTTCTGTGGGGGATAGGTAGACACTTTATCTAGTTGTGATAAGGCATACTTCGTGTAAGCAACTTTGCCACACGATGCTATAATTTTTCCATATTCCTATTACCAAGAGATCATTATTTCCTTCCCCTCGTTCTATTTAATTCTATTTACCCTACCTTACACCTCTTCTTATAATGTGTGTAACGAGACATCTGATCATGAACCCAATAGGGAGTAGGTCTACTAGATTCTACATGCGTGAAGCTGTACGGGTTAGAACGATTACGTCATCGCATTGAGCTATACTACTGTAAGTCCTTACTTGTTTTATTTTCTAATTGGGTTTAAATATTTATGACTCTAGCCCAATCTCCAGCCTTCTAGTTGAAGCTGGAGAACCATCTTTCTCAATGCGACGTCAAATGCTACAAATATCATATTACACTGGTCTTCGAAGTAAACCTAAACATCCGGCATTCAAAGCAGTTTTTGATAACTATCTCGAGGATCGTTACAATGTGCGTCAACGTTCAACTCCTCCTTTCGGAATAAGAACGTTGCGCATTTTTAGCAATCTAAATTTAGAACATCCACCTATATTCGAACGAACATCATGCTACATCCCTCCATGGACAATACAAAAGCCAAAATGTGACTTCTCTTTGTCCATGTACCTAAAACACAATACTCCTGACGTTATTTATCGTCAGGAGTTTTTGCAGATTCAACAAACTCACCAACATACTGTGACTATATTCACAGACGGTTCAAAACTGGACAATGGGATAGGTTGTGCATTTTATATGGAAGGACAAACTTTCACTTACGGATTGCCCTCAGCCTGTAGCGTTTTTACTGCAGAACTTTATGCAATTTTCCAAGCTTTAAGATCAATTCTGTCTGCAAAATCTAAATATCTTGTGTGTTGTGATTCCAAAAGTGCTCTCCAGGCTATTCAGGAAATGTACACTAAGAACCCTTTAGTTGGAGACATCTTGTGCTCTATACACAGGCTCCAATTACGAGGTGTTGAGGTGTCATTTCTCTGGGTGCCTGGTCACTGTGGAATATTCGGAAACACTAAAGCAGATGAAGGTGCAAAATTAGCTACAGGTATGGTGCCATCGACACAACGTGTGATGGCATCAGATTTTGTATGCAAAGTTAAAACTACACTATTCTCTGTTTGGAATGAAGAATGGCAAAATTTAAATAGAAACAAGCTGAGGGACATCAAAAATACCGTCCAACCATGGAGGACATCTGTTCGTTCGAATCGTAGGGAGGAAGTGGTGGTAACTCGACTTCGCATCGGCCACTTTTTGTTAACGCATGGATGGTTGATGCGACATGAGGATCCACCACTATGTCCGTTTTGTAGAAATAATATTACAATCAAGCATATCCTGCTTGATTGTGATGAGTTGACAAATTTGTATATACGTTACGATCTTCGAGGTAGTTTAAAGGTGGTTTTAAGGGATGATGTCACGGCTATCGACCGTGTCCTCGCTTTCTTACGTCACCTTAATATATTTAATAATATTTAAATTTTGTATAATTTTAGGTTCTTTAGTTTTAGATTATTACAATTAGTTTTAAACATTTATTTTATTTTATTTTGTTTTATTTTGATTAGTTTTATTTATGTAGTATTATTTTAAAAACTCAACTTTAGTTAGGCGATGATAACCTATATAGGTTTTTCGCCTGGAAAAAAAATTATTAAATCCACTTTTTACAATTTAAAACATTTAATTTAAATTTAAACTCATAGAATGTTTTAAAGTTGGAACATTTTAAAAGTTACATTTAGGAAACTTTAATGCAGCTGAGACAGAATGACTTGTTAACATTGTCACAGATGATAAAGTAACATAAATATAATATGGTATGTAGCTACGTAACTGTTATAATACAAATATTGGACAGAATATCTGTTTATATACAATTAGAATATCAGTTACAGGACAGTAACTGAAATGGTAGTAAAATGCTAACTGTCACAATCCTAGAGAGCGATAAGCATGACTCTAGTCTCCCGTCATCAACTGCTACAAAGAGTAGATACACATCCCCGTTGACCTTGATCCCGAATCGTAGAAGCTTCAAGTAAGGTATTACTTTATTAGACTACTATCCCTAATTCTGCCATAATCCTGTTCATATTATTCATAATAATAACTTTCTAATAATGTTCTCCCCGGCAAGAGGATACTGGTTAACAAATCACCAATAATTAGAAACTCTCTCTGTGCGGTTAAGAATTGTTTTGCTTACATCACACCTTTATAACAAGGCTTCAAGTACAGCAGTAAGGGTACCTTACTGGGACTGAAATCCCACCTTTACTGGGACTGAAATATTCAGCATGTTTCTAGCTTCTATGTAAGACGGTGTATATGCTCGTCCCTTGAGAAAAGTTGGATTCTCAAGGCGCCTATACTCGCTGCACTCTCTCAGACCCCCTTTTCAACTCTCTAAAGCAATTTCAAAATTGAGAAAATTTCACTAGACTACAACACAAGTCTAAATAGATACAAGAAAACAGTTTACTCAGTTAAAAAAAACACTTCGTAAAGGCAAAACTCGACATTTGAATGTAAGATTTTTATTTTAGGGTGAAGAGTGCATTGACGCAATTTTAGTTTAGGCTAGAAGGATTGTATTTAGATTAAGACGTGGATAAAACTAACACAATGTGGAATAGGGTAGTCCACTTGCTTTGTAGATGTTATCTTAGCGAATGCTGTGGCTACGGATCATTGACTCCACAGGATCTTGGAATCCAGATAAGACTGAACAATCTGGGCACACAGCCCGCATAGAAGACAACTGCTTTGAGAAACTTGCCAGGTTAGCCAATGTAGAAAGGCTGAGATTTAATGGTAGATATCCGACAGTAGTAGAATTAAACAAATGCTTCCCTGTCGTGATGGCAAGTTTACAGGTACTAGATGGCAACATTCCGTGATTTTATTTCTAGGCGGAAAACCCAAATATAGCTATCATTGCCTAAACGCAATTAATGACTGTTTTCAAAAATTAAAATTCAGTTCTAAAACTATACCCTTACAACCTAAGTAGTAAACAGTTACGCTAGATAACTTGAAGTAAAAGAACAATAAACAAAGAAATTAAAGAAAAGATTATAAAGAAGAATTATATTAAAATAATTCTAACTTTAGTGACTAAAACGAAATATTGATAAATAAATGTAGGCGGTGTAGGAAGGCAATAGCCGTGGTATTGTCCATATCCCGTTAGGGTCACCAAGTAGCGTGTAGTCGCCTCTACCTTCGCCCTCGTAAGATCACTTTTAATCAAGTAGGCGACTCCGGTCTTTCCATGCCGTCGATTTCCCGTTATCCCAGTACGAGAGATTCATTATGTTCTACTTTGACCCTTAAAAAAAATTAATAATGGGTTTTAGCACTCGAAGGACTCCCGTGGGAAGTGAAAACAGCTACGTCTACAGAAATGTTGAATTGAAAAAAAAAACATTTAATTGCACGTAATGAGAAATTACCTAAACATTCCTATCACATGCGCCTAAGAATGTTTTCTTCTCAACAAATAGATTAAAAATACAAAACTTATTATAACCATTATATTGAATTACTTCTATTGAGGTTTACCAATTTATAAATAACTTACTATATTTATTCAATGATCAGAACTAGGCAATCCTTTTTCCTTGCCAACCTTTTTACCTTAACCTTGAGATCAATTAACCTTTTTCCTTAACAATATTCAAAGTTAATATCACATAACCTACGTGTAAAACCGCTGTTATGCAACATAACCTATAACACAAAAATAATCACTTTATCATTTCATTAAGTTAGTGGTAGCTTATCACGTAACTTGACGGACATTGTATGTTTATGTCCAGCCAGTAAGTGATTGTAGGCGTCGCTATATACGTTTTCACTTCACCAAATCCCACAGAAGGATATGTGGAAGTAGATAGGACCAAGGAAGACGGGATACTGGGAGTAGGAAGAAATTACGGCCCCATTTTACCAACTTCTGAGCGTCAACTCATATTAAATATTTACGATATCAAATGTTTATTTTATCAAGGAGTGTTGCCCAGTATTTGAAAGGTCCACCACGGTTACAATAAGGCCGCAGTGTATATGCAGCCATAAGGTTGAAACGAACGCGCTGACCATACATCACCTCGCACGCTCCCTTACACAAATACGCGGGACAGTGACGTATGGCTTGGCACTGTGTTCTCAGCTGATCGATGCAACGATTTGTTACTCGGCAGCACCCGTAAATGTTTCGCTACTATTCCTCTGTCTGAGAGTATAGATAATCAAGCTGCATTCGAGTTTCGCCTTATTGATCGCCAGGAAAATTGCAATGAATATCATTTAGTCCCATATCTTCTTGTAGTAAATACTTCTTTTGACGCGCCTAAACGAGGAAAAATATTTCATTTGGCGTCAAGCTAAAGTCGCCACACTGTAGCACATCTGTATAGTTGTATATATGTGCTGTATTCCACTATTTAGCTGAAATTAGGCGGTAAGGCATGATTTCATAAAACAGTTGATTTTATGTTGTAGGTGAAGTTTTTACCACGTAGGTTAGGTTATTTTATTTATTGTACGCCATAAAGTAAAAAAAATTTAATATTAAATATTTGTATGGGTTATTAAATATATTCATTTATATTTTATTATATATTACTAAAATAATAAATTATGATGAGTTACATTTTTTAATCCAATATTTTAAATAGAAACTTCAATTCTAGTTTCGCCTTATTGATCAACAGAAAAATTGTAAGGAAAATCGTTTAGTCCCATACCTTATGCAAGTGAATACTTCTTTTGATAGAACATTATACGGGAACATTATATAGACAAATTGTAAGGAAAATCGTTTAGTCCCATACCTTATGCAAGTGAATACTTCTTTTGATAGAACATTATACGGGAACATTATATAGACAAATTGTAAGGAAAATCGTTTAGTCCCATACCTTATGCAAGTGAATACTTCTTTTGATAGAACATTATACGGGAACATTATATAGACAATTTGTAAGGAAAATCGTTTAGTCCCATACCTTATGCAAGTGAATACTTCTTTTGATAGAACATTATACAGGAACATTATATAGACAATTTGTAAGGAAAATCGTTTAGTCCCATACCTTATGTAAGTGAATACTTCTTTTGATAGAACATTATACAGGAACATTATATAGACAAATTGTAAGGAAAATCGTTTAGTCCCATACCTTATGTAAGTGAATACTTCTTTTGATAGAACATTATACAGGAACATTATATAGACAAATTGTAAGGAAAATCGTTTAGTCCCATACCTTATGCAAGTGAATACTTCTTTTGATAGAACATTATACAGGAACACTATATAGACAAATTGTAAGGAAAATCGTTTAGTCCCATACCTTATGTAAGTGAATACTTCTTTTGATAGAACATTATACAGGAACATTATATAGACAAATTGTAAGGAAAATCGTTTAGTCCCATACCTTATGCAAGTGAATACTTCTTTTGATAGAACATTATACAGGAACATTATATAGACAAATTGTAAGGAAAATCGTTTAGTCCCATACCTTATGCAAGTGAATACTTCTTTTGATAGAACATTATACGGGAACATTATGTAGACAAATTTGATTTGACGTCATACTAAATCGGCACAATATAGGACATCTATATAATTGTATATATAGGCCGTATACAACTATTTTAGCTAAAATTAAGTATTGACATATGATTTTATACAACAGCCAATTTTATGTTATAGGTTAGGTGGTAAAACAATTATTTTATCACATTGGTTGGGTTATTTTATTTATTCAATTCCTTCTATTAGTTTACACTCTCTCTATATATATCTTGTTCAAAATTTTAATTGTTAATAAAATACGGTTTATTCCAGCACTCAAGTTAAATTTTTTTAAAATTATAGTGGATGACACTTGTTTATAATACAGTTTTTTAAAATATTATTTCATTATTAAATTTAATAATGAGTTTATTTTAGTTATAAATGGGATAAATACTTTTTGCAAAAGAGGCAAGGTATGCAATATAGTTATTTCGTCCCATTTGGCTTAAAACATGTAATACCATAATTTTGTAAAATAAACATGATTTTATGTTATAGGTTACGTGGTATAACAGCTGTTTTTACTCAAATGTTATGCTACATTTTATATTAATTGTAATTAATTATTAAAAAAAAAGAAAAAAGTAGGAATTGACATTAAAAGAAGTTTGTTTATATTACTTACATTATACGGTTCATATTTTAATGATTTTTATTGACTTGTGAAATGTATTAATTTATATTTGAACATGTATTACTAAAACAATTCTATATTATGATAATGAGCTACATATTTTTATTCTAATATTTACAATAAAAACTCCCTTATTTAGGAACGACTTGCTCTTATTAAAGAATCTATTTCAGATGAATCCATTAAATAAAATCCGTTCAGTAAACCATTAAATATCTAATAAGGGTTTCTATAACAAAAGTACTCTTTTATTATTAACTAGATTGTATTAAAACACATTTTTAACTACATTTTTTCAATAAAGTTGTATTTATTAAAATAAAATATATTTATAATATAATAATATATGTGAATTAAATAGTGTGTTTGTGTGTGGTTGAGGCGAAGAGCAATGATATCCTGCCATTACACTTGGACAATGCAGAGAGGGTTGTAAATACAAGGTATGATAACGCCAGGAACATGAAGAGTTAGGAAACGAATGTAGGAATAAATTAGCAGCTAATGTAAATGTACGACGGCTGACATGTTTGTCTCTCCAAAGCTGCGTAGGGGTGCTCGCGTGTGGGCAATCTACGTACGCTGGGCAATCTTAAGGGAAACTTGCTGACTTGTGATTGCTTCACTTGGAAGCACCCTTTAATTGAAACTGTCTGGTTTAACGGCAAATGTTATCGTTTTAAAAATATCTTTTGCCTACTACTCTAAAATTGAACAAAATACATTAATATATGCAAAACTATTAAATATGCAAATATATGCATTTTGCTTCAAATATGCACATATATGCAAAATAAAGGTTACCCTAATCAATTGCTTCTGGTCCAGAACCCGTTTTAAAAACTTCCAGTAATATGTGTATAAAGCATAGAGATAGAAATATGCAAATGCATTATTATCCTAGTTATTCTTGCATGATACCTACATATGTGGGAGGGGTGGGTAAGGCATTCTCCCTCCGAGTGAACCGTCTGAGGAAGGACCACGTTCATGTGTGTATAAAGCATAGCGATAGAAATATGCAAATGCATAAACATCCTAGTTATTCTTAATTATACCTACATATGTGGGAGGGGTGTGTAAGGAACTCTCCCTCGGATTAAACCGTCTGAGGAAGGACCATGGGCAAGTGTGTATAACATAAAGAGATAGAAATATGCAAATGCATTAATATCCCAGTTATTCTTGCATTATACGTACATATGTGGTAGGGGTGGGTAAGGAACTCTCCCTCAGAGTGAACCGTCTGAGGAAGGACCATGGGCAAGTGTGTATAACATATAGAGATAGAAATATGCAAATGCATTAATATCCCAGTTATTCTTGCATTATACGTACATATGTGGTAGGGGTGGGTAAGGAACTCTCCCTCGGAGTGAACCGTCTGAGGAAGGACCATGGGCAAGTGTGTATAACATATAGAGATAGAAATATGCAAATGCATTAATATCCCAGTTATTCTTGCATTATACGTACATATGTGGTAGGGGTGGGTAAGGAACTCTCCTTCGGAGTGAACCGTCTGAGGAAGGACCATGGGCAAGTGTGTATAACATATAGAGATAGAAATATGCAAATGCATTAATATCCCAGTTATTCTTGCATTATACGTACATATGTGGTAGGGGTGGGTAAGGAACTCTTCCTCCGAGTGAACCGTCTGAGGAAGGTCCATGGGCAAGTGTGTATAAATCATAGATAGAAATAAGCAAATGCATAAATATCCTAGTAATTCTTGCATAATACCTACATATGTGGGAGGGGTGGTTAAGGAACTTTCCCTCGGAGTGACCCGTCAGAGGAAGGACCATGGGCAAGTGTGTATAACGCATAGAGATAGAAATATGCAAATGCATTAATATCCCAGTTATTCTTGCATTATACCTACATATGTATACGGGTGGGTAAGGAACTCTCCCTCGGATTGAACCGTCTGAGGAAGGACCATGGTCAAGTGTGTATAAAGCATAGATAGAAATAAGCAAATGCATAAATATCCTAGTAACTCTTGCATAATACCTACATATGTGGGAGGGGTGGTTAAGGAACTCTTCCTCCGAGTGAACGATCAGAGGAAGGACCATGGGCAAGTGTGTAAAACGCATAGAGATAGAAATATGCAAATGCAATAATATCCCAGTTATTCTTGCATTATACGTACATATGTGGTAGGGGTGGGTAAGGAACTCTCCCTCGGAGTGAACCGTCTGAGGAAGGACCATGGGCAAGTGTGTATAACATATAGAGATAGAAATATGCAAATGCATTAATATCCCAGTTATTCTTGCATTATACGTACATATGTGGTAGAGGTGGGTAAGGAACTCTCCCTCGGAGTGAACCGTCTGAGGAAGGACCATGGGCAAGTGTGTATAACATATAGAGATAGAAATATGCAAATGCATTAATATCCCAGTTATTCTTGCATTATACCTACATATGTGAGAAGGGTGGGTAAGGAACTCTCCCTCGGATTGAACCGTCTGAGGAAGGACCATGGTCAAGTGTGTATAAAGCATAGATAGAAATAAGCAAATGCATAAATATCCTAGTAACTCTTGCATAATACCTACATATGTGGTAGGGGTGGGTAAGGAACTCTTCCTCCGAGTGAACGATCAGAGGAAGGACCATGGGCAAGTGTGTAAAACGCATAGAGATAGAAATATGCAAATGCAATAATATCCCAGTTATTCTTGCATTATACGTACATATGTGGTAGGGGTGGTTAAGGAACTTTCCCTCGGAGTGACCCGTCAGAGGAAGGGCCATGGGCAAGTGTGTATAACGCATAGAGATAGAAATATGCAAATGCATTAATATCCCAGTTATTCTTGCATTATACCTACATATGTGAGACGGGTGGGTAAGGAACTCTCCCTCGGATTGAACCGTCTGAGGAAGGACCATGGTCAAGTGTGTATAAAGCATAGATAGAAATAAGCAAATGCATAAATATCCTAGTAACTCTTGCATAATACCTACATATGTGGGAGGGGTGGTTAAGGAACTCTTCCTCCGAGTGAACGATCAGAGGAAGGACCATGGGCAAGTGTGTAAAACGCATAGAGATAGAAATATGCAAATGCAATAATATCCCAGTTATTCTTGCATTATACGTACATATGTGGTAGGGGTGGGTAAGGAACTCTCCCTCGGAGTGAACCGTCTGAGGAAGGACCATGGGCAAGTGTGTATAACATATAGAGATAGAAATATGCAAATGCATTAATATCCCAGTTATTCTTGCATTATACGTACATATGTGGTAGAGGTGGGTAAGGAACTCTCCCTCGGAGTGAACCGTCTGAGGAAGGACCATGGGCAAGTGTGTATAACATATAGAGATAGAAATATGCAAATGCATTAATATCCCAGTTATTCTTGCATTATACCTACATATGTGAGACGGGTGGGTAAGGAACTCTCCCTCGGATTGAACCGTCTGAGGAAGGACCATGGTCAAGTGTGTATAAAGCATAGATAGAAATAAGCAAATGCATAAATATCCTAGTAACTCTTGCATAATACCTACATATGTGGTAGGGGTGGGTAAGGAACTCTTCCTCCGAGTGAACGATCAGAGGAAGGACCATGGGCAAGTGTGTAAAACGCATAGAGATAGAAATATGCAAATGCAATAATATCCCAGTTATTCTTGCATTATACGTACATATGTGGTAGGGGTGGTTAAGGAACTTTCCCTCGGAGTGACCCGTCAGAGGAAGGACCATGGGCAAGTGTGTATAACGCATAGAGATAGAAATATGCAAATGCATTAATATCCCAGTTATTCTTGCATTATACCTACATATGTGAGACGGTTGGGTAAGGAACTCTCCCTCGGATTGAACCGTCTGAGGAAGGACCATGGTCAAGTGTGTATAAAGCATAGATAGAAATAAGCAAATGCATAAATATCCTAGTAACTCTTGCATAATACCTACATATGTGGTAGGGGTGGGTAAGGAACTCTTCCTCCGAGTGAACGATCAGAGGAAGGACCATGGGCAAGTGTGTAAAACGCATAGAGATAGAAATATGCAAATGCAATAATATCCCAGTTATTCTTGCATTATACGTACATATGTGGTAGGGGTGGGTAAGGAACTCTCCCTCGGAGTGAACCGTCTGAGGAAGGACCATGGGCAAGTGTGTATAACATATAGAGATAGAAATATGCAAATGCATTAATATCCCAGTTATTCTTGCATTATACGTACATATGTGGTAGGGGTGGGTAAGGAACTCTCCCTCGGAGTGAACCGTCTGAGGAAGGACCATGGGCAAGTGTGTATAACATATAGAGATAGAAATATGCAAATGCATTAATATCCCAGTTATTCTTGCATTATACGTACATATGTGGTAGGGGTGGGTAAGGAATTCTCCTTCGGAGTGAACCGTCTGAGGAAGGACCATGGGCAAGTGTGTATAACATATAGAGATAGAAATATGCAAATGCATTAATATCCCAGTTATTCTTGCATTATACGTACATATGTGGTAGGGGTGGGTAAGGAACTCTTCCTCCGAGTGAACCGTCTGAGGAAGGTCCATGGGCAAGTGTGTATAAATCATAGATAGAAATAAGCAAATGCATAAATATCCTAGTAATTCTTGCATAATACCTACATATGTGGGAGGGGTGGTTAAGGAACTTTCCCTCGGAGTGACCCGTCAGAGGAAGGACCATGGGCAAGTGTGTATAACGCATAGAGATAGAAATATGCAAATGCATTAATATCCCAGTTATTCTTGCATTATACCTACATATGTGAGACGGGTGGGTAAGGAACTCTCCCTCGGATTGAACCGTCTGAGGAAGGACCATGGTCAAGTGTGTATAAAGCATAGATAGAAATAAGCAAATGCATAAATATCCTAGTAACTCTTGCATAATACCTACATATGTGGGAGGGGTGGTTAAGGAACTCTCCCTCGCAGTGAACCGTCTGAGGAAGGACCATGGGCAAGTGTGTATAACATATAGAGATAGAAATATGCAAATGCATTAATATCCCAGTTATTCTTGCATTATACGTACATATGTGGTAGGGGTGGGTAAGGAACTCTCCCTCGGAGTGAACCGTCTGAGGAAGGACCATGGGCAAGTGTGTATAACATATAGAGATAGAAATATGCAAATGCATTAATATCCCAGTTATTCTTGCATTATACGTACATATGTGGTAGGGGTGAGTAAGGAACTCTCCTTCGGAGTGAACCGTCTGAGGAAGGACCATGGGCAAGTGTGTATAACATATAGAGATAGAAATATGCAAATGCATTAATATCCCAGTTATTCTTGCATTATACGTACATATGTGGTAGGGGTGGGTAAGGAACTCTTCCTCCGAGTGAACCGTCTGAGGAAGGTCCATGGGCAAGTGTGTATAAATCATAGATAGAAATAAGCAAATGCATAAATATCCTAGTAATTCTTGCATAATACCTACATATGTGGGAGGGGTGGTTAAGGAACTTTCCCTCGGAGTGACCCGTCAGAGGAAGGACCATGGGCAAGTGTGTATAACGCATAGAGATAGAAATATGCAAATGCATTAATATCCCAGTTATTCTTGCATTATACCTACATATGTGAGACGGGTGGGTAAGGAACTCTCCCTCGGATTGAACCGTCTGAGGAAGGACCATGGTCAAGTGTGTATAAAGCATAGATAGAAATAAGCAAATGCATAAATATCCTAGTAACTCTTGCATAATACCTACATATGTGGGAGGGGTGGTTAAGGAACTCTTCCTCCGAGTGAACGATCAGAGGAAGGACCATGGGCAAGTGTGTAAAACGCATAGAGATAGAAATATGCAAATGCAATAATATCCCAGTTATTCTTGCATTATACGTACATATGTGGTAGGGGTGGGTAAGGAACTCTCCCTCGGAGTGAACCGTCTGAGGAAGGACCATGGGCAAGTGTGTATAACATATAGAGATAGAAATATGCAAATGCATTAATATCCCAGTTATTCTTGCATTATACGTACACATGTGGTAGAGGTGGGTAAGGAACTCTCCCTCGGAGTGAACCGTCTGAGGAAGGACCATGGGCAAGTGTGTATAACATATAGAGATAGAAATATGCAAATGCATTAATATCCCAGTTATTCTTGCATTATACCTACATATGTGAGACGGGTGGGTAAGGAACTCTCCCTCGGATTGAACCGTCTGAGGAAGGACCATGGTCAAGTGTGTATAAAGCATAGATAGAAATAAGCAAATGCATAAATATCCTAGTAACTCTTGCATAATACCTACATATGTGGTAGGGGTGGGTAAGGAACTCTTCCTCCGAGTGAACGATCAGAGGAAGGACCATGGGCAAGTGTGTAAAACGCATAGAGATAGAAATATGCAAATGCAATAATATCCCAGTTATTCTTGCATTATACGTACATATGTGGTAGGGGTGGTTAAGGAACTTTCCCTCGGAGTGACCCGTCAGAGGAAGGACCATGGGCAAGTGTGTATAACGCATAGAGATAGAAATATGCAAATGCATTAATATCCCAGTTATTCTTGCATTATACCTACATATGTGAGACGGGTGGGTAAGGAACTCTCCCTCGGATTGAACCGTCTGAGGAAGGACCATGGTCAAGTGTGTATAAAGCATAGATAGAAATAAGCAAATGCATAAATATCCTAGTAACTCTTGCATAATACCTACATATGTGGGAGGGGTGGTTAAGGAACTCTTCCTCCGAGTGAACGATCAGAGGAAGGACCATGGGCAAGTGTGTAAAACGCATAGAGATAGAAATATGCAAATGCAATAATATCCCAGTTATTCTTGCATTATACGTACATATGTGGTAGGGGTGGGTAGGGAACTCTCCCTCGGAGTGAACCGTCTGAGGAAGGACCATGGGCAAGTGTGTATAACATATAGAGATAGAAATATGCAAATGCATTAATATCCCAGTTATTCTTGCATTATACGTACATATGTGGTAGAGGTGGGTAAGGAACTCTCCCTCGGAGTGAACCGTCTGAGGAAGGACCATGGGCAAGTGTGTATAACATATAGAGATAGAAATATGCAAATGCATTAATATCCCAGTTATTCTTGCATTATACCTACATATGTGAGACGGGTGGGTAAGGAACTCTCCCTCGGATTGAACCGTCTGAGGAAGGACCATGGTCAAGTGTGTATAAAGCATAGATAGAAATAAGCAAATGCATAAATATCCTAGTAACTCTTGCATAATACCTACATATGTGGTAGGGGTGGGTAAGGAACTCTTCCTCCGAGTGAACGATCAGAGGAAGGACCATGGGTAAGTGTGTAAAACGCATAGAGATAGAAATATGCAAATGCAATAATATCCCAGTTATTCTTGCATTATACGTACATATGTGGTAGGGGTGGTTAAGGAACTTTCCCTCGGAGTGACCCGTCAGAGGAAGGACCATGGGCAAGTGTGTATAACGCATAGAGATAGAAATATGAAAATGCATTAATATCCCAGTTATTCTTGCATTATACCTACATATGTGAGACGGGTGGGTAAGGAACTCTCCCTCGGATTGAACCGTCTGAGGAAGGACCATGGTCAAGTGTGTATAAAGCATAGATAGAAATAAGCAAATGCATAAATATCCTAGTAACTCTTGCATAATACCTACATATGTGGTAGGGGTGGGTAAGGAACTCTTCCTCCGAGTGAACGATCAGAGGAAGGACCATGGGCAAGTGTGTAAAACGCATAGAGATAGAAATATGCAAATGCAATAATATCCCAGTTATTCTTGCATTATACGTACATATGTGGTAGGGGTGGGTAAGGAACTCTCCCTCGGAGTGAACCGTCTGAGGAAGGACCATGGGCAAGTGTGTATAACATATAGAGATAGAAATATGCAAATGCATTAATATCCCAGTTATTCTTGCATTATACGTACATATGTGGTAGGGGTGGGTAAGGAACTCTCCCTCGGAGTGAACCGTCTGAGGAAGGACCATGGGCAAGTGTGTATAACATATAGAGATAGAAATATGCAAATGCATTAATATCCCAGTTATTCTTGCATTATACGTACATATGTGGTAGGGGTGGGTAAGGAATTCTCCTTCGGAGTGAACCGTCTGAGGAAGGACCATGGGCAAGTGTGTATAACATATAGAGATAGAAATATGCAAATGCATTAATATCCCAGTTATTCTTGCATTATACGTACATATGTGGTAGGGGTGGGTAAGGAACTCTTCCTCCGAGTGAACCGTCTGAGGAAGGTCCATGGGCAAGTGTGTATAAATCATAGATAGAAATAAGCAAATGCATAAATATCCTAGTAATTCTTGCATAATACCTACATATGTGGGAGGGGTGGTTAAGGAACTTTCCCTCGGAGTGACCCGTCAGAGGAAGGACCATGGGCAAGTGTGTATAACGCATAGAGATAGAAATATGCAAATGCATTAATATCCCAGTTATTCTTGCATTATACCTACATATGTGAGACGGGTGGGTAAGGAACTCTCCCTCGGATTGAACCGTCTGAGGAAGGACCATGGTCAAGTGTGTATAAAGCATAGATAGAAATAAGCAAATGCATAAATATCCTAGTAACTCTTGCATAATACCTACATATGTGGGAGGGGTGGTTAAGGAACTCTCCCTCGCAGTGAACCGTCTGAGGAAGGACCGTGGGCAAGTGTGTATAATATATATAGAGATAGAAATATGCAAATGCATTAATATTCCAGTTATTCTTGCAATATACGTACATATGTGGTAGGGGTGGGTAAGGAACTCTCCCTCCGAGTGAACCGTCTGAGGAAGGCCCATGGGCAAGTGTGTATAACATATAGAGATAGAAATATGCAAATGCATTAATATCCCAGTTATTCTTGCATTATACGTACATATGTGGTAGGGGTGGGTAAGGAACTCTCCCTCCGAGTGAACCGTCTGAGGAAGGACCATGGGCAAGTGTGTATAACATATAGAGATAGAAATATGAAAATGTATTAATATCCCAGTTATTCTTGCATTATACGTACATATGTGGTAGGGGTGGGTAAGGAACTCTTCCTCCGAGTGAACGATCAGAGGAAGGACCATGGGCAAGTGTGTATAACGCATAGAGATAGAAATATGCAAATGCATTAATATCCTAGTTATTCTTGCATTATACCTACATATATGAGAGGGGTGGGTAAGGAACTCTCCCTCGGAGTGATCCGTCTGAGGAAGGACCATGGTCAAGTGTGTATAAATCATAGATAGAAATATGCAAATGCATAAATATCCTAGTAATTCTTGCATAATACCTACATATGTTGGAGGGGTGGGTAAAGAACTCTCCCTCCGAGTGAGCCGTCTGAGGAAGGACCATGGGCAAGTGTGTATAAAGCATAGAGATAGAAATATGCAAATGCATAAACATCCTAGTTATTCTTGCATTATACCTACATATGTGGGAGGGGTGGGTAATGAACTCTCCCTCCGAGTGAACCGTCTGAGGAAGGACCATGATCAAAGTATGTTAACAGCATAGAGACAGAAATATGGAAATGCATAAATATCCCAGTTATTCTTGCATTATACGTACATATGTGGTAGGGGTGGGTAAGGAACTCTTCCTCCGAGTGAACGATCAGAGGAAGGAACATGGGCAAGTGTGTATAACATATAGAGATAGAAATATACAAATACATTAATATCCCAGTTATTCTTGCATTATACGTACATATGTGGTAGGGGTGGGTAAGGAACTCTCCCTCGGAGTGAACCGTCCGAGGAAGGACCATGGGCAAGTGTGTATAACATATAGAGATAGAAATATGCAAATGCATTAATATCCCAGTTATTCTTGCATTATACGTACATATGTGGTAGGGGTGGGTAAGGAACTCTCCCTCGGAGTGAACCGTCTGAGGAAGGACCATGGGCAAGTGGGTATAACATATAGAGATAGAAATATGCAAATGCATTAACATCCCAGTTATTCTTGCATTATACGTACATATGTGGTAGGGGTGGGTAAGGAACTCTTCCTCCGAGTGACTGATCAGAGGAAGGACCATGGGCAAGTGTGTATAACGCATAGAGATAGAAATATGCAAATGCATTAATATCCTAGTTATTCTTGCATTATACCTACATATGTGAGACGGGTGGGTAAGGAACTCTCCCTCGGATTGAACCGTCTGAGGAAGGACCATGGTCAAGTGGGTATAAATCATAGATAGAAATAAGCAAATGCATAAATATCCTAGTAATTCTTGCATAATACCTACATATGTGGGAGGGGTGGTTAAGGAACTCTCCCTCGGAGTGAACCGTCTGAGGAAGGACCGTGGGCAAGTGTGTATAATATATATAGAGATAGAAATATGCAAATGCATTAATATCCCAGTTATTCTTGCATTATACGTACATATGTGGTAGGGGTGGGTAAGGAACTCTCCCTCCGAGTGAACCGTCTGAGGAAGGTCCATGGGCAAGTGTGTATAACATATAGAGATAGAAATATGCAAATGCATTAATATCCCAGTTATTCTTGCATTATACGTACATATGTGGTAGGGGTGGGTAAGGAACTCTCCCTCCGAGTGAACCGTCTGAGGAAGGACCATGGGCAAGTGTGTATAACATATAGAGATAGAAATTAGAAAATGTATTATTATCCCAGTTATTCTTGCATTATACGTACATATGTGGTAGGGGTGGGTAAGGAACTCTTCCTCCGAGTGAACGATCAGAGGAAGGACCATGGGCAAGTGTGTATAAATCATAGATAGAAATATGCAAATGCATAAATATCCTAGTAATTCTTGCATAATACCTACATATGTTGGAGGGGTAGGTAAAGAACTCTCCCTCCGATTGAACCGTCTGAGGAAGGACCATGGGCAAGTGTATATAAAGCATAGAGATAGAAATATGCAAATGCATAAACATCCTAGTTATTCTTGCATTATATCTACATATGTGGGAGGGGTGGATAAGGAAATCTCCATTCGAGTGAACCGCCTGAGGAAGGACCATGGTCAAGTGTATATAAAGCATAGAGATAGAAATATGCAAATGCATAAACATCCTAGTTATTTTTGCATTATACCTACATATGTGGGAGGGGCGGGTAATGAACCCTCCCTCCGAGTGAACCGTCTGAGGAAGGACCATGATCAAGTATGTTAACAGCATAGAGACAGAAATATGGAAATGCATAAATATCCTAGTTATTATTGCCTAATGCCTACATATGTGGTAGGGGTGGGTAAGGAACTCTCCCTCCGAGTGAACCGTCTGAGAAAGGACCATGGGCAAGTGTGTATAACATATAGAGATAGAAATATGCAAATGAATTATTATCCCAGTTATTCTTGCATTATACGTACGTATATGTGGTAGGGGTGGGTAAGGAACACTTCCTCCGAGTGAACGGTCAGAGGAAGGACAATGGTCAAGTGTGTATAAATCATAGATACAAATATGCAAATGCATAAATTTCCTAGTAATTCTTGCATAATACCTACTAATGTGGGAGGGGTGGGTAAGGAACTCTCCCTTCGATTGAACCGTCTGGAGAAAGACCATGGGCAAGTGTGTATAAAGCATAGATAGAAATATGCAAATGCATAAACATCCTAGTTATTCTTGCATTATATCTACATATGTGGGAGGGGTGGGTAAGGAACTCTCCCTCCGAGTGAACCGTCTGAGGAAGGACCATGGTCAAGTGTGTATAAATCATAGATAGAAATATGCAAATGCATAAATATCCTAGTAATTCTTGCATAATACCTACTAATGTGGGAGGGGTGGTTAAGGAACTCTCCCTTCGATTGAACCGTCTGGAGAAGGACCATGGGCAAGTGTGTATAAAGCATAGAGATAGAAATATGCAAATGCATAAATATCCTAGTTATTCTTGCATTATATCTACATATGTGGGAGGGGTGGGTAAGGAACTCTCCCTTCGATTGAACCGTCTGGAGAAGGACCATGGGCAAGTGTGTATAAAGCATAGAGATAGAAATATGTAAATGCATAAATATCCTAGTTATTCTTGCATTATATCTACATATATGGGAGGGGTGGGTAAGGAACTCTCCCTCCGAGTGAACCGTCTGAGGAAGGACCATTGTCGAGTGTGCATAAATCATAGATGGAAATATGCAAATGCATAAATATCCTAGTAATTCTTGCATAATACCTACTAATGTGGGAGGGGTGGGTAAGGAACTCTCCCTTCGATTGAACCGTCTGGAGAAGGACCATGGGCAAGTGCGTATAAAGAATAGAGATAGAAATATGCAAATGCATAAATATCCTAGTTATTCTTGCATTATATCTACATATGTGGGAGGGGTGGGTAAGGAACTCTCCCTTCGATTGAACCGTCTGGAGAAGGACCATGGGCAAGTGTGTATAAAGCATAGAGATAGAAATATGCAAATGCATAAATATCCTAGTTATTCTTGCATTATATCTACATATGTGGGAGGGGTGGGTAAGGAACTCTCCCTTCGATTGAACCGTCTGGAGAAGGACCATGGGCAAGTGTGTATAAAGCATAGAGATAGAAATATGCAAATGCATAAATATCCTAGTTATTCTTGCATTATATCTACATATGTGGGAGGGGTGGGTAAGGAACTCTCCCTCCGAGTGAACCGTCTGAGGACGGACCATGGTCAATTGTGTATAAATCATAGATAGAAATATGCAAATGCATAAATATCCTAGTATGTCTTGCATAATACCTACTAATGTGGGAGGGGTGGGTAAGGAACTCTCCCTTCGATTGAACCGTCTGGAGAAGGACCATGGGCAAGTGTGTATAAAGCATAGAGATAGAAATATGCAAATGCATAAATATCTTAGTTATTCTTGCATTATATCTACATATGTGGGAGGGGTGGGTAAGGAACTCTCCATCTGAGTGAACAGCCTGAGGAAGGACCATGGTCAAGTGTGTATAACATATAGAGATAGAAATATGCAAATGCATTAATATCCCAGTTATTCTTGCATTATACCTACATATGTGAGAAGGGTGGGTAAGGAACTCTCCCTCGGAGTGAACAGTCTGAGGAAGGACCATGGGCAAGTGTGTATAACATATAGAGATAGAAATATGCAAATGCATTAATATCCCAGTTATTCTTGCATTATACGTACATATGTGAGAAGTGTGGGTAAGGAACTCTCCCTCCGAGTGAACCGTCTGAGGAAGGACCATGGTCAAGTGTGTATAAACCACAGAGATATAAATATGCAAATGCATAAACATCCTCGTAATTTTGCATTATACCTACATATGTGGGAGGGGTGGGTAATGAACTCTCCCTCCGAGTGAACCGTCTGAGGAAGGACCATGATCAAGTATGTTAACAGCATAGAGATTGAAATATGCTAATGCATAAACATCCTAGTTATTCTTGCATAATACCTACATATGTGAGAAGGGTGGGTAAGAAACTCTCCCTCCGAGGGAGCCGTCTGAGGAAGGACCATGGGCAAGTGTGTATAACATATAGAGATAGAAATATGCAAATGCATTAATATCGCAGTTATTCTTGCATTATACGTACATATGTGGTAGGGGTGGGAAAGGAACTCTTCTTCCGAGTGAACGGTCAGAGGAAGGACCATGGGCAAGTGTGTATAACGCATAGAGATAGAAATATGCAAATGCATTATTATCCTAGTTGTTCTTGCATTATACCTACATATGTGAGAGGAATGGGTAAGGAACTTTCCCTCGGAGTGACCCGTCAGAGGAAGGACCATGGGCAAGTGTGTATAACGCATAGAGATAGAAATATGCAAATGCAATAATATCCTAGTAATTCTTGCATAATACCTACATATGTGGAAGGGGTGGGTAAGGAACTCTCCCTCCGAGTGAACCGTCTGAGGAAGAACCTTGGTCAGTATGTATAAAGCATAGAGATCGAAATATGCAAATGCATTATTATCCCAGTTATTCTTGCATTAAACCTACATATGTGGGAGTAATGGGTAAGGAATCTCCCCGCCAAGTAAACCGTCTGAGAAAGGACCATGGTCAAGTGTGTATAAAGCATAGAGATAGATATATTCAAATGCATAAACACCCTAGTTATTCTTGCATTATACCTACATATGTGAGAAGGGTGGGTAAGGAACTCTCCCTCCGAATGAACCGTCTGAGGAAGGACCATGTGCATGTGTTTATAAAGCATAGAGATAGAAATATGCAAATGCATAACATCCTAGTTATTCTTGCATTATACCTACATATGTGGGAGGGGTGGGTAAGGAACTCTTCCTCCGAGTGAACTGTCTGAGGAAGAACCATGGTCAAGTGTTTATAAAGCATAGAGATAGAAATATGCAAATGTATAACATCCTAGTTATTCTTGCATTATACCTACATATGTGGGAGGGGTGGGTAAGGAACACCTCCTTCCGAGTGAACTGTCTGAGCAAGGACCATGGTCAAGTGTTTATAAAGCATAGAGTAAGAAATATGCAAATGCATAACATCCTAGTTATTCTTGCATTATACGTACATATGTGGTAGGGGTGGGTAAGGAACTCTTCCTCCGAGTGAACGATCAGAGGAAGGACCATGGGCAAGTGGGTATAACGCATAGAGATAGAAATATGCAAATGCATTAATATCCTAGTTATTCTTGCATTATACCTACATATGTGAGACGGGTGGGTAAGGAACTCTCCCTCGGATTGAACCATCTGAGGAAGGACCATGGTCAAGTGTGTATAAATCATAGATAGAAATAAGCAAATGCATAAATATCCTAGTAATTCTTGCATAATACCTACTAATGTGGGAGGGGTGGTTAAGGAACTCTCCCTCGGAGTGAACCGTCTGAGGAAGGACTGTGGGCAAGTGTGTATAATATATATAGAGATAGAAATATGCAAATGCATTAATATCCCAGTTATTCTTGCATTATACGTACATATGTGGTAGGGGTGGGTAAGGAACTCTCCCTCCGAGTGAACCGTCTGAGGAAGGTCCATGGGCAAGTGTGTATAACATATAGAGATAGAAATATGCAAATGCATTAATATCACAGTTATTCTTGCATTATACGTACATATGTGGTAGGGGTGGGTAAGGAACTCTCCCTCCGAGTGAACCGTCTCAGGAAGGACCATGGGCAAGTGTGTATAACATATAGAGATAGAAAGTAGAAAATGTATTATTATCCCAGTTATTCTTGCATTATACGTACATATGTGGTAGGAGTGGGTAAGGAACTCTTCCTCCGAGTGAACGATCAGAGGAAGGACCATGGGCAAGTGTGTATAACGCATAGAGATAGAAATATGCAAATGCATTAATATCCTAGTTATTCTTGCATTATACCTACATATATGAGAGGGGTGGGTAAGGAACTCTCCCTCGGAGTGATCCGTCTGAGGAAGGACCATGGTCAAGTGTGTATAAATCATAGATAGAAATATGCAAATGCATAAATATCCTAGTAATTCTTGCATAATACCTACATATGTTGAAGGGGTGTGTAACGAACTCTCCCTCCGATTGAACCGTCTGAGGAAGGACCATGGGCAAGTGTGTATAAAGCATAGAGATAGAAATATGCAAATGCATAAACATCCTAGTTATTCTTGAATTATATCTACATATGTGGGAGGGGTGGATAAGGAACTCTCCATTCGAGTGAACCGCCTGAGGAAGGACCATGGTCAAGTGTATATAAAGCATAGAGATAGAAATATGCAAATGCATAAACATCCTAGTTATTTTTGCATTATACCTACATATGTGGGAGGGGTGGGTAATGAACTCTCCCTCCGAGTGAACCGTCTGAGGAAGGACCATGATCAAGTATGTTAACAGCATAGAGACAGAAATATGGAAATGCATAAATATCCTAGTTATTATTGTCTAATGCCTACATATGTGGTAGGAGTGGGTAAGGAATTCTCCCTCCGAGTGAACCGTCTGAGAAAGGACCATGGGCAAGTGTGTATAACATATAGAGATAGAAATATGCAAATGAATTAATATCCCAGTTATTCTTGCATTATACGTACATATGTGGTAGGGGTGGGTAAGGAACACTTCCTCCGAGTGAACGGTCAGAGGAAGGACCATGGTCAAGTGTGTATAAATCATAGATAGAAATATGCAAATGCATAAATATCCTAGTAATTCTTGCATAATACCTACTAATGTGGGTGGGGTGGTTAAGGAACTCTCCCTTCGATTGAACCGTCTGGAGAAGGACCATGGGCAAGTGTGTATAAAGCATAGAGATAGAAATATGCAAATGCATAAATATCCTAGTTATTCTTGCAATATATCTACATATGTGGGAGGGGTGGGTAAGGAACTCTCCCTTCGATTGAACCGTCTGGAGAAGGACCATGGGCAAGTGTGTATAAAGCATAGAGATAGAAATATGCAAATGCATAAATATCCTAGTTATTCTTGCATTATATCTACATATGTGGGAGGGGTGGGTAAGGAACTCTCCCTCCGAGTGAACCGTCTGAGGAAGGACCATGGTCGAGTGTGTATAAATCATAGATAGAAATATGCAAATGCATAAATATCCTAGTAATTCTTGCATAATACCTACTAATGTGGGAGGGGTGGGTAAGGAACTCTCCCTTCGATTGAACCGTCTGGAGAAGGACCATGGGCAAGTGTGTATAAAGCATAGAGATAGAAATATGCAAATGCATAAATATCCTAGTTATTCTTGCACTATACTTACATATGTGGTAGAGGTGGGTACAAAACTCTAACTTAGAGTGAACCGTCTGAGGAAGGGCCATGGTCAAATGTGTTAACAGCATAGAGTAATAAAATATGCAAATGCATAAACATCCTAGTTATTCTTGATTATACCTACATATGTGGGAGGTTTGTGTAAGGAACTCTGCCTCCGTGTGAACCGTCTGAGGAAGGACCATGGTCAAGAATGGTAACAGCATAGAGATAGAAATATGCAAATGCATAAACATTCTAGTTATTCTTGCATTAAACCTACATATGTGGGAGTAATGGGTAAGGAACTCTCCTTTCGAGTAAACCATCTGAGAAAGGACCATGGTCAAGTGTGTATAAAGCATAGAGCTAGAAATATGCAAATGCATAATTATCCCAGTTATTCTTGCATTATACCTACATATGTGGGAGTAATGGGTAAGGAACTCTCCTTTCGAGTAAACCATCTGAGAAAGGACCATGGTCAAGTGTGTATAAAGCATAGAGCTAGAAATATGCAAATGCATAATTATCCCAGTTATTCTTGCATTAAACCTACATATGTTGGAGTAATGGGTAAGGAACTCTCCTTTCGAGTAAACCATCTGAGAAAGGACCATGGTCAAGTGTGTATAAAGCATAGAGCTAGAAATATGCAAATGCATAATTATCCCAGTTATTCTTGCATTATACCTACATATGTGGGAGTAATGGGTAAGGAACTCTCCTTTCGAGTAAACCATCTGAGAAAGGACCATGGTCAAGTGTGTATAAAGCATAGAGCTAGAAATATGCAAATGCATAATTATCCCAGTTATTCTTGCATTATACCTACATATGTGGGAGTAATGGGTAAGGAACTCTCCTTTCGAGTAAACCATCTGAGAAAGGACCATGGTCAAGTGTGTATAAAGCATAGAGCTAGAAATATGCAAATGCATAATTATCCCAGTTATTCTTGCATTAAACCTACATATGTGGGAGTAATGGGTAAGGAACTCTTCTTTCGAGTAAACCATCTGAGAAAGGACCATGGTCAAGTGTGTATAAAGCATAGAGCTAGAAATATGCAAATGCATAATTATCCTAGTTATTCTTGCATTATACCTACATATGTGAGAAGTGTGGGTAAGGAACTCTCCCTCCGAGTGAACCGTCTGAGGAAGGACCATGGTCAGTTGTGCTAACAACATAGAGATATGAAATATGCAAATGCATAAACATCCTAGTTATTTTTGCATTATACCTACATATGTGGGAGGGGTGGGTAATGAACTCTCCCTCCGAGTGAACCGTCTGAGGAAGGACCATGATCAAGTATGTTAACAGCATAGAGACAGAAATATGGAAATGCATAAATATCCTAGTTATTATTGACTAATGCCTACATATGTGGTAGGGGTGGGTAAGGAATTCTCCCTCCGAGTGAACCGTCTGAGAAAGGACCATGGGCAAGTGTGTATAACATATAGAGATAGAAATATGCAAATGAATTAATATCCCAGTTATTCTTGCATTATACGTACATATGTGGTAGGGGTGGGTAAGGAACACTTCCTCCGAGTGAACGGTCAGAGGAAGGACCATGGTCAAGTGTGTATAAATCATAGATAGAAATATGCAAATGCATAAATATCCTAGTAATTCTTGCATAATACCTACTAATGTGGGAGGGGTGGTTAAGGAACTCTCCCTTCGATTGAACCGTCTGGAGAAGGACCATGGGCAAGTGTGTATAAAGCATAGAGATAGAAATATGCAAATGCATAAATATCCTAGTTATTCTTGCAATATATCTACATATGTGGGAGGGGTGGGTAAGGAACTCTCCCTTCGATTGAACCGTCTGGAGAAGGACCATGGGCAAGTGTGTATAAAGCATAGAGATAGAAATATGCAAATGCATAAATATCCTAGTTATTCTTGCACTATACTTACATATGTGGTAGAGGTGGGTACAAAACTCTAACTCCGAGTGAACCGTCTGAGGAAGGACCATGGTCAAATGTGTTAACAGCATAGAGTAATAAAATATGCAAATGCATAAACATCCTAGTTATTCTTGATTATACCTACATATGTGGGAGGTTTGTGTAAGGAACTCTGCCTCCGTGTGAACCGTCTGAGGAAGGACCATGGTCAAGAATGGTAACAGCATAGAGATAGAAATATGCAAATGCATAAACATTCTAGTTATTCTTGCATTAAACCTACATATGTGGGAGTAATGGGTAAGGAACTCTCCTTTCGAGTAAACCATCTGAGAAAGGACCATGGTCAAGTGTGTATAAAGCATAGAGCTAGAAATATGCAAATGCATAATTATCCCAGTTATTCTTGCATTATACCTACATATGTGGGAGTAATGGGTAAGGAACTCTCCTTTCGAGTAAACCATCTGAGAAAGGACCATGGTCAAGTGTGTATAAAGCATAGAGCTAGAAATATGCAAATGCATAATTATCCCAGTTATTCTTGCATTAAACCTACATATGTGGGAGTAATGGGTAAGGAACTCTCCTTTCGAGTAAACCATCTGAGAGAGGTTCATGGTCAAGTGTGTATAAAGCATAGAGCTAGAAATATGCAAATGCATAATTATCCCAGTTATTCTTGCATTATACCTACATATGTGGGAGTAATGGGTAAGGAACTCTCCTTTCGAGTAAACCATCTGAGAAAGGACCATGGTCAAGTGTGTATAAAGCATAGAGCTAGAAATATGCAAATGCATAATTATCCCAGTTATTCTTGCATTAAACCTACATATGTGGGAGTAATGGGTAAGGAACTCTCCTTTCGAGTAAACCATCTGAGAAAGGACCATGGTCAAGTGTGTATAAAGCATAGAGCTAGAAATATGCAAATGCATAATTATCCTAGTTATTCTTGCATTATACCTACATATGTGAGAAGTGTGGGTAAGGAACTCTCCCTCCGAGTGAACCGTCTGAGGAAGGACCATGGTCAGTTGTGCTAACAACATAGAGATATGAAATATGCAAAGGCATAAACATCCTAGTTATTCTTGCATAATACCTACATATGTGAGAAGTGTGGGTAAGGAACTCTCCCTCCGAGTGAACCGTCTGAGGAAGGACCATGTGCATGTGTGTATAAAGCATGGAGTTAGAAATATGCAAATGCATTATTATCCCAGTTATTCTTGCATTATACCTACATATGTGAGAAGTGTGGGTAAGGAACTCTACCTCCGAGTGAACCGTCTGAGGAAGGATCATGTGCATGTGTGTATAAAGCATAGAGATAGAAATATGAAAATGCATTATTATCCCAGTTATTCTTGCATTATACCTACATATGTGAGAAGTGTGGGTAAGGAACTCTACCTCCGAGTGAACCGTCTGAGGAAGGACCATGGTCAGTTGTGCTAACAACATAGAGATATGAAATATGCAAAGGCATAAACATCCTAGTTATTCTTGCATAATACCTACATATGTGAGAAGTGTGGGTAAGGAACTCTCCCTCCGAGTGAACCGTCTGAGGAAGGACCATGTGCATGTGTGTATAAAGCATGGAGTTTGAAATATGCAAATGCATTATTATCCCAGTTATTCCTGCATTATACCTACATATGTGAGAAGTGTGGGTAAGGAACTCTACCTCCGAGTGAACCATCTGAGGAAGGATCATGTGCATGTGTGTATAAAGCATAGAGATAGAAATATGAAAATGCATTATTATCCCAGTTATTCTTGCATTATACCTACATATGTGAGAAGTGTGGGTAAGGAACTCTACCTCCGAGTGAACCGTCTGAGGAAGGATCATGTGCATGTGTGTATAAAGCATAGAGATAGAAATATGCAAATGCATTATTATTCCAGTTATTCTTGCATTATACCTACATATGTGAGAAGTGTGGGTAAGGAACTCTCCCTCCGAGTGAACCGTCTGAGGAAGGACCATGTGCATGTGTGTATAAAGCATGGAGTTAGAAATATGCAAATGCATTATTATCCCAGTTATTCTTGCATTATACCTACATATGTGAGAAGTGTGGGTAAGGAACTCTACCTCCGAGTGAACCGTCTGAGGAAGGATCATGTGCATGTGTGTATAAAGCATAGAGATAGAAATATGAAAATGCATTATTATCCCAGTTATTCTTGCATTATACCTACATATGTGAGAAGTGTGGGTAAGGAACTCTACCTCCGAGTGAACCGTCTGAGGAAGGATCATGTGCATGTGTGTATAAAGCATAGAGATAGAAATATGCAAAAGCATTATTATTCCAGTTATTCTTGCATTATACCTACATATGTGAGAAGTGTGGGTAAGGAACTCTCCCTCCGAGTGAACCGTCTGAGGAAGGACCATGTGCATGTGTGTATAAAGCATAGAGATAGAAATATGCAAATGCATATTTATCCCAGTTATTCTTGCATTATACCTACATATGTGAGAAGTGTGGGTAAGGAACTCTCCCTCCGAGTGAACCGTCAGAGGAAGGACCATGTGCATGTGTGTATAAAGCATAGAGATAGAAATATGCAAATGCATATTTATCCCAGTTATTCTTGCATTATACCTACATATGTGAGAAGTGTGTGTAAGGAACTCTCCCTCCGAGTGAACCGTCAGAGGAAGGACCATGTGCATGTGTGTATAAAGCATAGAGATAGAAATATGCAAATGCATTATTATCCCAGTTATTCTTGCATTATACCTACATATGTGAGAAGTGTGGGTAAGGAACTCTCCCTCCGAGTGAACCGTCAGAGGAAGGACCATGTGCATGTGTGTATAAAGCATAGAGATAGAAATATGCAAATGCATATTTATCCCAGTTATTCTTGCATTATACCTACATATGTGAGAAGTGTGGGTAAGGAACTCTCCCTCCGAGGGAACCGTCTGAGGAAGGACCATGTGCATGTGGGTATAAAGCATAGAGATAGAAATATGCAAATGCATTATTATCCCAGTTATTCTTGCATTATACCTACATATGTGAGAAGTGTGGGTATGGAACTCTACCTCCGAGTGAACCGTCTGAGGAAGGATCATGTGCATGTGTGTATAAAGCATAGAGATAGAAATATGCAAATGCATTATTATCCCAGTTATTCTTGCATTATACCTACATATGTGAGAAGTGTGGGTAAGGAACTCTCCCTCCGAGTGAACCGTCAGAGGAAGGACCATGTGCATGTGTGTATAAAGCATAGAGATAGAAATATGCAAATGCATATTTATCACAGTTATTCTTGCATTATACCTACATATGTGAGAAGTGTGGGTAAGGAACTCTACCTCCGAGTGAACCGTCTGAGGAAGGATCATGTGCATGTGTGTATAAAGCATAGAGATAGAAATATGCAAATGCATTATTATCCCAGTTATTCTTGCATTATACCTACATATGTGAGAAATGTGGGTAAGGAACTCTCCTTCCGAGTGTACCGTCTGAGGAAGGACCATGGGCAAGTGTTTATAACGCATAGAGATAGAAATATGCAAATGCATTATTATCCCAGTTATTCTTGCATTATACCTACATATGTGAGAAGTGTGGGTAAGGAACTCTCCCTCAGAGTGAACCGTCTGAGGAAGGACCATGTGCATGTGTGTATAAAGCATAGAGATAGAAATATGCAAATGCATTCATATCCCAGTTATTCTTGCATTATACGTACATATGTGGGAGGGGTGGGTAAGGAACTCTTCCTCCGAGTGAACCGTCTGAGGAAGGACCATGGGCAAGTGTGTATAACGCATAGAGATAGAAATATGCAAATGCATTATTATCCCAGTTATTCTTGCATTAAACCTACATATGTGGGAGTAATGGGTAAGGAATCTCCCCGCCAAGTAAACCGTCTGAGAAAGGACCATGGTCAAGTGTGTATAAAGCATAGAGATAGATATATTCAAATGCATAAATACCCTAGTTATTCTTGCATTATACCTACATATGTGAGAAGGGTGGTTAAGGAACTCTCCCTCCGAATGAACCGTCTGTGGAAGGACCATGTTCAAGTGTTTTAACAGCATAGAGATATGAAATATGCAAATGCATAACATCCTAGTTATTCTTGCATTATACCTACATATGTGGGAGGGGTGGGTAAGGAACTCTTCCTCCGAGTGAACTGTCTGAGGAAGGACCATGGTCAAGTGTTTATAAAGCATAGAGATAGAAATATGCAAATGCATAACATCCTAGTTATTCTTGCATTATACCTAGATATGTGGGAGGGGTGGGTACGGAACTCTTCCTCCGAGTGAACTGTCTGTGGAAGGACCATGGTCAAGTGTTTTAACAGCATAGAGATATGAAATATGCAAATGCATAACATCCTAGTTATTCTTGCATTATACCTACATATGTGGGAGGGGTGGGTAAGGAACACCTCCTTCCGAGTGAACTGTCTGAGGAAGGACCATGGTCAAGTGTTTATAAAGCATAGAGATAGAAATATGCAAATATGCCACATTACCCTCTTCGATGCAGTTAGAGAGCTCCATCTTATCCCTCATGGTGTCAAAGAGTCATTGTTATTATACAAATAATATACATTTAAGGATAGGATCTTGCTTCTTGAATTTACCAAGCGAACGTTGGAACGATAATACTACCCTCGGTTCACAGCGTGTATCGAAACCTATCCGTTGACTAGGATATGGGACGGAAGAAGTTGTGAAAATATCGATTGGAATATAATATAAAGAACATAATTTTGCAGAGCCAATATTAGAGAATCAGGAAATGATTTATTCTGAGTTACTTATCAAAAGATGTGTGTGTTATTTAACACACTTTTTATAACACGATGTGATATTTTATATGACAATCGATATTTCTTATCTTTTCATCCTTCCCATGTCTAAGTCCAATTATTTAACAATCGAAATTTGTCTTTTCTACCGTTCCAATTCCTAGACCAGTTATTTAATAATCGATATTTTTAATCTTTTCCACCTTTCCATGACCTAGTCCACAGATAGGCCGCGACAGACACTCGGCGTGATCACGATACAAGAGTTGCATCATCTTTCTTTTCAAGGAAGCAATTTCACTAAGTAAAAGTGGCAGGATCTAGTCCTTGAGCTCATCCTATATATATATATATATATATATATATATATATATATATATATATATAACTGTAACTGTAGATTAGAGAATCAGAATGTAGCTTATAGAACCCAGGACCATGCAAATACGACTAAAAGATTACGAGAATGTAACTGTAAACTATTGATAACTCATGTAAAACACTTATTTAGTAACAATAGTGACATTGCCACTTCTGGATTAGAAGTTGGAAAATATTTATCGATTCGTGCCAGTAATAGTCCCCGAACAAACTACCAACACTATTTATTTTCAATCAGAATTGCCAACTTTTAACAACCAGGTTTTTGCACTGCTCAAGTTTTGCGTAAAATTAACAATGTTTTTATGTTAAGTCTCAGGAATATCTAAACTAAAAATGCAATGATTTTGGAAAGGTTTCACTCACAGATGAGACTGTTTGTAAAATTGCTTTCTGAGATAGTGAATCTGTTATCGGGAACGCAAGCGTGTAATCCAACTGGACAAGCATTGGTACTGCTAAGAAGGGCTTTTCTCCCTCAGTCAGCTGCAGTTATTGACCGTTCACTTTTACCCCTTACACCCCCCCCTGCTCACGTCTTTTTCCACATTCAAAGTCGACTGTATTTCGTCTAGAGATTTCCAGTCAAGTGTTTGAAATGTATAAAGAAAACGAATTTGTTAAGAATTAACGCGGTTTCAAAGAATTTTTTTTCTT
The DNA here is from genome assembly GCA_036971475.1 of Prosapia bicincta. Classification (NCBI taxonomy): domain Eukaryota; kingdom Metazoa; phylum Arthropoda; class Insecta; order Hemiptera; family Cercopidae; genus Prosapia; species Prosapia bicincta. Next base: position 25,542,767 of record JBAIZL010000005.1, read on the forward strand.
TTTTTTCCAGGCGAAAAACCTATCAAGGTTATCATCGCCTAACTAACGTTTTAATTTAAATAATTGTTACAAAATAAAACTAACCCAACTAAACAAGGTTTCAAAGAAGATATGGAAGTTAAATTAAGAGGCAGAAACTATATTCATGAATATAGTGAGCAAGGTTTGTTTGCAAAAAAAAGTTAAAATATAGTGTTAAGTTATATAATTTTAGCAAAATAAGCAACATGTAGTACAATATTTAATAGAGTGGAGTACATCATACGAATTTAAACGAATAGAAGAAAGTTAAATTCATAATAAACCTGCCCTCCAAACCTCAAAATCTATTGACATAATGCAAATCATTGTAGTTTTTTAGTTTTGTTATTGGTTAAGTACATTTCAATGCGGCCTGCATTATTATACGTTTTTACATCGCCGCTCGGAATAAAGATGCCATGTACAATGTTGCAATTGTTTACCTCGTGCTTTAGTAAAAACTATTATTTTGTTACAAGTAAATAAATCCTACCTGAGTATTCTAATTTATTATAAAACATGGTATTCTGTTTTATAAGAAACCGGTGATTTTTAAAAGATCGTGTTGTGAGGTTTTTTACCAAAATTTTCGATTTTTCTCAGAACTAACTTTCAATATATTTCTGAGTTTCTAAAGCCTTTCTCCTTAGTTCGGTAGAATATTTTGCTAACATAGATTAACATAAAATGTCGAGAATTAAAATAGAATAATAATACATTGAATTGACCAGAGTACACGCGGAATAAAATTTTTCTCAGTGAGGATCTATCACCGGGAGAAAGGAACTGAGCAGCTAAGTAGAAAGATTCGACTAATGAATGCGATGAGACACGGTGCAAACCAAGGTTACTCTTGCCAGAAAATATTTTAAAATTAAATCTAGAGATAACATTAAATATTAAACAAGTACATGCAAATAATACATCGAACAATTTTGGTAAAATGTGAAATATTAATATATGTTTAAAACGTTAACGATTATACAAATTGTCTTAGGGTTTTACGTTTAAAGAAATTCCCGTTATATTTAAAACTTTTTGTTCTTGGCGAAACTAAATTAGATTATTATTGTCAGTTAAGAGCTGAAAGTAACAAAAACTCATTAATACTCGTATACTCGTAATACAACAAGTAATATAGAAAACAATGTTTAAAGTAAATTTCTAATGAAGGTAACAAAGAAAACGTTTATTTTAGATACCCTAGAGCACTATTTATGTTATTGTGTGGTAACCATGGTAACAGTTTACGGTTGTAATGGAGGTTTCGACGACAACCAGATGGTGAAAAAAATTCATATAGGCCTACCTCTATGAAAAACGTATTTCTTGGTATTAGAAATTTGGCCCAGTGCCAAGGCGCGCTAGATTTAGAGCATGAAGATTCTCAGTTCGAGACCACAAATATTATAATTTAATTATTGAATTAATATTTGAAAAAAACTGTATTAACTTAACTTCAATTGTCATCCACTATAGGTTTGAAAAAAATGTATTTTAACTTTATTGGATGAAAAACCCCTATTTAATCAATAGCTATATTTAACCTATTGGAATTTAAAAATAGACTTAAATTTTAAAAGACTTAGAAAATATATTAAATTAATTGGCAATGATAGCAAGAGTATAAAGTAAATAAAAGTATTAAAGAAAAGAACTAAGAGCATATCTATTAGAAATAAAAATAAAATGATTTTTTTCTGTCGATAAAACAAATAAGAAAATCAACGTCAATACTGATACAGACAGTGAAAATTAAAACAGACGTAATCTATACCTAACAATTAAAAGCTAACAACTAAATAATAAAACCTAAATTAAAATTAGCTAACAATAAAACTGAAACTAGAGAAAAATAAAAAAGGAGTTAAAATATAACATGAAATAATTAATAAAACTAAAAACAGTAATTAAGGAACACTAAAATTATTTTTAAAAAATCTAGAATCTAGAACTCCCTTGAAGTTAATAACGTTGATGAATCTCGGTAAACTCCTCACACTCAAGCAGAATATGCTTGACCGTGATGGTACCTCCACAAAAGTGACACAGTAGTGGTGGAACCTCATGTCGCATCAACCATCCATGCGTTAACAAAGTGTAGCCGATGCGAAAACGAGCAACCACCACCTTTTTTCTACGAACTGAAAACTTCCGTGGTAGGACGGTGTTCTTGATTTCGCTCAGCTTGTTTCGATTTACAGACCGCTATTCTTCAGACCAAGCAAAGAATAGTCTAGACCTAACTTTGTATACGAAGTCAGTACCATGACAACTTACTTGTAGGCAATACGTTGTTAGTTTCGCCCCTTCATCTGCTTTAGTGTTTCCGAATATTCAGCAGTGACCAGGCGCCCACAAACACGAGAACTCATCACTTCGTAATTGGAGCTCGTGTATTGAATACAGAATGTCTCCACATAAAGCGTTCTTTATGTCTACATTTCCTGAATCGCCTAGAGAACACTTCTGGAATCGGAACACATTAGATAACAGGTACCGCAGATGGAATACTCATTAAAGGTTTGTAAATGGCAAGAAGCTATCCTGTACACCACAGGCGGAGGGCAGTCCGTAGAAGTAGGTACGTCCTGATATATAAAATGCACTTCTAACCCATTGTCAGAGTGGCTAATGTGAAGATGGTTATCCACCACTTCCACTGTAAAATTCCAACGAAACGAATTCCACTCAACGTGTTTTCAGCGACAGTTTGCCGTTTCTCATTCCATGATCAGAATAGCGTTTCTTACCTTAAAAATAAGGTTAAATGTCATGATACGTTGTTAGTTTCGCGCCTTCGTCTGCTTTGTGTTTTCGAGTATTTCGCTGTGACCAGGCACCAAGCAAAATGTATTTCTAAATTCTGACGTTAATCCTGACACTATATTTCTGAATAATATTAAATAAATAAACTAAAAACTATATCCCAAATTTTAAATCTTTAAAAAAATATTTGAAATTGTGAAGAATTTTATTTTTATGTTTATCCACTGCAGTTGAAACAGTTTCAAGAAATAATTTTCTCGATTCTCAAATGATTTTCAGAGAACAATATTCACATAGAAGAATATTTAAATCCGCCGACGATCTCATAAATTTAATCCCGCAATTTAATTTCCCATCACGCCCCGTCGCCACGCGGCTTAACCTAAGCCAGTCCAAGGGTACTCGCTATTCATTTATATCGCCTCTAATACCAAACAATTTCGCCGAGTAATAAACAGATTTCCAACGGCACGAGAGCTGAATAGTCGTGCGGCGGAAATGCTTTAGAGATTTTAACGACTCGGTTATCGTTGTTTCGCCCGATAGGATGCTTAAAGGCAAGCTAAACAGGTGTCTTGTGTAGCTCAGCATTAGCGACGTACTTCTTACATTAAACAAATATACTGGCATTCAATTGAAATTATAGAGAACACACAATGGAAATTCATTTTAAATATATGAAAACGAACAAAGTGGCAACGTTTTTAGTTGAGCCCTTTTTCCTGGGGTAAGTATTTATCAGGGCTTTATTAGAAATGTGTGATAATTACTAATTAACAAATTAATTAACCTTACTTACCAGGGGCTCCTAGTTCTCCGTTTCAGCCAGGCATAATAATGTCTTTCTGTAAACGATCTTCTGATATCTTCGGAAGATAGAACTAGGTTACTTGGGAAATGAAAATATAAAGTTTGTAACGTTCTAGGTTACTTGTGAAATAAGAATTTAAATTTTTTAAATACAAAGTCATACAATTTATTAATCAGTGACAAAAATTACAGTAGAACAAAAGACAGCAATGTGTCGAGTAATTATCTTTTAATTACTGCTAATTATGCCATACATTTTAATTACTTATTAACTTTTAAAATTTATATATATCGAGAAGGTAGTAACTTAAGATTTCCAATTAATTTTGAAATGAATATTCGAGGGACAATTTCTACCGTTCATGTGTTAACCGTTTATCAATTAAAAATTCTTCAACTTAGTTAACATTAAAATACATTTTCTTTATTATTATCTAAAACGTACCTGGTTGTGCACATTACTTGCAAAACACTTTAAACACATCATTAATTATTGCACATAGATTTTGTACACTTAACACTTAACACATCGCTCTTGCAAATCAGAGCTCTTAAACAAAAATTATATAAACTTTTACTTATTTGAAACACGTAAATAATCGCTTCTGACTTCTTCTTTAGCTGCGTTAAATAAATTTGGTACCGGCCTTGACATCTTAAATTTTGAATACTGGAAGCTTATAAATTTCTAGGTTACGTCCGAAAATGCCATCACGTCCATCTCGTTCGGAGACGTTTTGAGAAGTGGGGTTTCTGCAAGGGCACGCCAACGGAATTTCCCGCCCTTGGTTATTATTTTGAATTTTTTGATTAGTGCTTCGGATCAGTCGATATCAGACCATGCTTACGTCACATGGGGTGATGTCAGTTAATTACCCAAGTTACTAATTCGTACGATATTTTACATTTTTACCCGCTAGGGGCGCTACTATCTATGCTAGCTTCACAATGTGCACCAATAAAACAAAAATTTTCTTTTATATTGGGAAGATATATTTATTAAATAAAAATTAAATATATAAATGAATTTATATGTAACACCTTATTTTTAAGAGTGTTACACAACATGCAAACTACGATATTATTGTAGTATTGTAATCATGGTGATTGTGAGGTCAAAACCAGTTTAATTATTTTATAATTACATTCAACAACTATTGTAAGAACTTTGTGCTTTATACTTATACTTTTAGCAATTAACGGAAGGTTTTAACCAAAGAAAAGGAAATAGATGTGAAAGCCGAAATAGAAAGAGAAAAATGTCACAAACGTGACCACATATAGTGTTGCAAAATTAAAAAGACTGAATACATCCAAGACTTTAACTCTAAGAGTAAAATTAAAAAAGACTATTTCTAAAATGCTCAAAATACAAGTAACAGTGCCCATCAGCATTGCCTTAAACCTCTGGGTAGAGTGAGGATGGTATAAACGTACAATATTTTGACCCTAAAACCCGTCTGGAACTGGAGGATCTCTAGATCTGAATATCATTACCATATACAATTTCATGTATGGTGGATTTAACAATCATTTAAGCGTGTGTGGTTTAAAATACACTCGTACATTGTAAGATACCTGCCCTAAAAATGAGAAGGTAAATTTTTAAAAGGATATTTACATGTGTATATATATGCATGTACTTGCACATTAGGTGTGTGTGTGTGTGCATGCGAGCGCGCGCGCGTCTGTGTGAGTGGGTTGAAAAGACTCTGATATGTGTATAGGAAATTTTATATATATATATATATATATATATATATATATATATATAATGTGTGTGTGTGTGTGTGTGTGTGTGTGTGTGTGTGTGTGTGTGTGTGTGTGTGTGTGTGTGTGTGTGTGTGTGTGTGTGTGTGTGTGTGTGTGTGTGTGTGTGTGTGTGTGTGTGTGTGTGTGTGTGTGTGTGTGTGTGTGTGTGTGTGTGTGTGTGTGTGTGTGTGTTAGATCTACAACCTCTAATCTCTTCACATTTGTTCACCCTTACGTTTTGTACTTTTTTAATAGTAAATCTTTTTTATTCTCCTTGCCAAGCTGTATGTATCATTTTCTCCTTTTTTTGGATGACCTTGGATTTTGTTCTCATAGTTTCAAATATTTTCGCCGTTTTATCTGAAAGATAATATTTGGATTATATTACATATTTTTGTTCTAGGATTTTCAATATACAGATATATATATATATATATATATATATATATAAACACACGCTCACACGCACGCACACACACACACACACACACACACACACACACACACACACACACACACACACACACACACACACACACATATATATAGTCTGTACTTTCTTCCATTTTTCTAATCTCTGATCGCATATTTCTATTTGACACCAAGTATTTCAGGATAGTGACTGATGTTCGTAACAAAACGATTATTCCAGTTGCTTCGCAGTCACCTTGTACGTGCGACAAAAATAACCAGTGTAGCATCACATTAATAGAAATGAGCAAAGCACTTCCGCCCGGACAATAAAACTTGTTGCGTGCGGCGCAAAATTTCGATAATTGAAGGCTTTTCACTCTTCCCAAAACATCGCGTGCAGACATTTTCTATTTAGGCCTTGTCATAAATGTATGTTTTCGCTTCCTTTTGTTTCGCGAGGCGTGGCTAATAATATCCTTGCGATTGGTTTTGACAATCAGTTATTGGCTAACTAAACACCTCCGTAACTAGTTGTGACGTCACAGGACGAGAGTGACGTGTTATATTTTACGGTTTAAATTTACCTACGTAGTTTATTCTTGGACGGAAGCTTATGAAAATATACTTTTTCTGTTTATGTACATGCTGTTCTGCCACGTAGAGCATTGTTTAAATATGTCGGGCAATAAGTCCTTCGTCGATAGCTTTTTGACCATCTTTTAGACATTTTGCTTCACATGCCTATATTTTATTCCTGTAAGCGGCCATAGGTTTACCTATCTTGACTCGTTAGCTTGAGAAACACAGGTAGTACTAAATCTAGACACCGTTTGATTACAGTTCACAAGTATTATTATTATTACTCAACATACAAGTTTTGGCGTCCATTGTAACGTAGAACTAACTATATGATTTAACTAACTCTCAAAAACTCGCTTTACCTGCCAATCTGGCATTGAGACTTAGACGTATAGGATAGGGTGGGGAAAGCCTTGAAATTCAAGACCTCAGTAATGCCTCGAGAAATAATGAATATGTAATCCTAAAGAACTCTTGCCAGGGACACAAATGAAGGACTTACGCAAGAAAGCATTGGCAAGAGGGAGATCTGTTAGCTAAAGGAAAGGTACGAAGGAGGATATGCAGAGCCTGATGGATATCTAAACGGGATATATTGTGAGTAAGGTTAGGGCATACATTCATGGGCTTTGGAGTGTGATCAATGTGTCTGCTTCCCACACAAGTGTGTAGAAAAGTAAAAGACTGAACTTTTAATTAAATATTTTCCTCATTATCGTTAATTTAATACGTAACAATAAAATGAGTGTGCCGACTCATTGGCCAAGAAGCCCTTAGAGGCGTGAAGGCAGTAGCTCTAAACAGACTCTTACTTCATACCTGTAGGAGGCCACTTATCACCTACTCATTGGCCAAGAAGCCCTTGGAGATGTGAAGGCAGTGGCTCTAAACAGACTCTTACTTCATACCTGTAGGAGGCCACTTATCACCTACTCATTGGCCAAGAAGCCCTTGGAGATGTGAAGGCAGTGGCCCTAAACAGACTCTTACTTCATACCTGTAGGAGGCCACTTATCACCTACTCATTGGCCAAGAAGCCTTTGGAGATGTGAAGGTAGTGGTTCTAAACAGACTCTTACTTCATACCTGTAGGAGGCCACTTATCACCTACTCATTGGCCAAGAAGCCCTTGGAGATGTGAAGGTAGTGGTTCTAAACAGACTCTTACTTTATACCTTTAGGAGGCCACTTATCACCGACTCATTGGCCAAGAAGCCCTTGGAGATGTGAATGCAGTGGCTCTAAACAGACTCTTTTTTCATACCTTTAGGAGGCCACTTATCACAGACTCATTGGCCAAGAAGCCCTTAGAGGCGTGAAGGCAGTAGCTCTAAACAGACTCTTACTTCATACCTTTAGGAGGCCACTTATCACCGACTCATTGGCCAAGAAGCCCTTGGAGATGTGAAGGCAGTGGCACTAAACAGACTCTTACTTCATACTTTTAGGAGGCCACTTATCACCGACTCATTGGCCAAGCAGCCCTTGGAGATGTGAATGCAGTGGCACTAAACAGACTCTTACTTCATACCTTTAGGAGGCCACTTATCACAGACTCATTGGCCAAGAAGCCCTTGGAGATGTGAAGGCAGTGGCACTAAACAGACTCTTACTTCATACCTTTAGGAGGCCACTTATCACCGACTCATTGGCCAAGAAGCCATTGGAGATGTGAAGGCAGTGGCACTAAACAGACTCTTACTTCATACCTGTAGGAGGCCACTTATCACCTACTCATTGGCCAAGAAGCCCTTGGAGATGTGAAGGCAGTGGCCCTAAACAGACTCTTACTTCATACCTGTAGGAGGCCACTTATCACCTACTCATTGGCCAAGAAGCCCTTGGAGATGTGAAGGCAGTGGCCCTAAACAGACTCTTACTTCATACCTGTAGGAGGCCACTTATCACCTACTCATTGGCCAAGAAGCCCTTTTAGATGTGAAGGTAGTGGCTCTAAACAGACTCTTACTTCATACCTGTAGGAGGCCACTTATCACCTACTCATTGGCCAAGAAGCCCTTGGAGATGTGAAGGCAGTGGCCCTAAACAGACTCTTACTTCATACCTGTAGGAGGCCACTTATCACCTACTCATTGGCCAAGAAGCCCTTGGAGATGTGAAGGCAGTGGCCCTAAACAGACTCTTACTTCATACCTTTAGGAGGCCACTTATCACCTACTCATTGGCCAAGAAGCCCTTGGAGATGTGAAGGTAGTGGTTCTAAACAGACTCTTACTTCATACCTTTAGGAGGCCACTTATCACAGACTCATTGGCCAAGAAGCCCTTAGAGGCGTGAAGGCAGTAGCTCTAAACAGACTCTTACTTCATACCTTTAGGAGGCCACTTATCACCTACTCATTGGCCAAGAAGCCCTTGGAGATGTGAAGGCAGTGGCCCTAAACAGACTCTTACTTCATACCTGTAGGAGGCCACTTATCACCTACTCATTGGCCAAGAAGCCCTTGGAGATGTGAAGGCAGTGGCCCTAAACAGACTCTTACTTCATACCTTTAGGAGGCCACTTATCACCTACTCATTGGCCAAGAAGCCCTTGGAGATGTGAAGGTAGTGGTTCTAAACAGACTCTTACTTCATACCTTTAGGAGGCCACTTATCACAGACTCATTGGCCAAGAAGCCCTTAGAGGCGTGAAGGCAGTAGCCCTAAACAGACTCTTACTTCATACCTTTAGGAGGCCACTTATCACCGACTCATTGGCCAAGAAGCCCTTGGAGATGTGAAGGCAGTGGCCCTAAACAGACTCTTACTTCATACCTTTAGGAGGCCACTTATCACAGACTCATTGGCCAAGAAGCCCTTGGAGATGTGAAGGTAGTGGTTCTAAACAGACTCTTACTTCATACCTTTAGGAGGCCACTTATCACCGACTCATTGGCCAAGAAGCCCTTGGAGATGTGAAGGCAGTGGCACTAAACAGACTCTTACTTCATACCTTTAGGAGGCCACTTATGACCGACTCATTGGCCAAGAAGCCCTTGGAGATGTGAAGGCAGTGGCACTAAACAGACTCTTACTTCATACTTTTAGGAGGCCACTTATGACCGACTCATTGGCCAAGAAGCCCTTGGAGATGTGAAGGCAGTGGCACTAAACAGACTCTTACTTCATACCTTTAGGAGGCCACTTATCACAGACTCATTGGCCAAGAAGCCCTTGGAGATGTGAAGGCAGTGGCACTAAACAGACTCTTACTTCATACCTTTAGGAGGCCACTTATCACAGACTCATTGGCCAAGAAGCCCTTGGAGATGTGAAGGCAGTGGCACTAAACAGACTCTTACTTCATACCTTTAGGAGGCCACTTATCACAGACTCATTGGCCAAGAAGCCCTTGGAGATGTGAAGGCAGTGGCACTAAACAGACTCTTACTTCATACCTTTAGGAGGCCACTTATCACAGACTCATTGGCCAAGAAGCCCTTGGAGATGTGAAGGCAGTGGCACTAAACAGACTCTTACTTCATACCTTTAGGAGGCCACTTATCACAGACTCATTGGCCAAGAAGCCCTTGGAGATGTGAAGGCAGTGGCACTAAACAGACTCTTACTTCATACCTTTAGGAGGCCACTTATCACAGACTCATTGGCCAAGAAGCCCTTGGAGATGTGAAGGCAGTGGCACTAAACAGACTCTTACTTCATACCTTTAGGAGGCCACTTATCACAGACTCATTGGCCAAGAAGCCCTTGGAGATGTGAAGGCAGTGGCACTAAACAGACTCTTACTTCATACCTTTAGGAGGCCACTTATCACCGACTCATTGGCCAAGAAGCCCTTGGAGATGTGAAGGCAGTGGCACTAAACAGACTCTTACTTCATACCTGTAGGAGGCCACTTATCACCGACTCATTGGCCAAGAAGCCCTTGGAGATGTGAAGGCAGTAGCTCTAAACAGACTCTTACTTCATACCTGTAGGAGGCCACTTATCACCGACTCATTGGCCAAGAAGCCCTTGGAGATGTGAAGGCAGTGGCACTAAACAGACTCTTACTTCCTACCTGTAGGAGGCCACTTATCACCGACTCATTGGCCAAGAAGCCCTTGGAGATGTGAAGGCAGTGGCCCTAAACAGACTCTTACTTCCTACCTGTAGGAGGCCACTTATGACCGACTCATTGGCCAAGAAGCCCTTAGAGGCGTGAAGGCAGTAGTTCTAAACAGACTCTTACTTTATACCTTTAGGAGGCCACTTATCACCGACTCATTGGCCAAGAAGCCCTTGGAGATGTGAAGGCAGTGGCCCTAAACAGACTCTTACTTCATACCTTTAGGAGGCCACTTATCACCGACTCATTGGCCAAGAAGCCCTTGGAGATGTGAAGGCAGTGGCCCTAAGCAGACTCTTACTTCATACTTTTAGGAGGCCACTTATGACCGACTCATTGGCCAAGAAGCCCTTGGAGATGTGAAGGCAGTAGCTCTAAACAGACTCTTACTTCATACCTTTAGGAGGCCACTTATCACCGACTCATTGGCCAAGAAGCCCTTGGAGATGTGAAGGCAGTGGCACTAAACAGACTCTTACTTCATACCTGTAGGAGGCCACTTATCACCGACTCATTGGCCAAGAAGCCCTTGGAGATGTGAAGGCAGTAGCTCTAAACAGACTCTTACTTCATACCTTTAGGAGGCCACTTATCACCGACTCATTGGCCAAGAAGCCCTTGGAGATGTGAAGGCAGTGGCACTAAACAGACTCTTACTTCATACTTTTAGGAGGCCACTTATGACCGACTCATTGGCCAAGAAGCCCTTGGAGATGTGAAGGCAGTAGCTCTAAACAGACTCTTACTTCATACCTTTAGGAGGCCACTTATCACCGACTCATTGGCCAAGAAGCCCTTGGAGATGTGAAGGCAGTGGCACTAAACAGACTCTTACTTCATACTTTTAGGAGGCCACTTATGACCGACTCATTGGCCAAGAAGCCCTTGGAGATGTGAAGGCAGTAGCTCTAAACAGACTCTTACTTCATACCTTTAGGAGGCCACTTATCACCGACTCATTGGCCAAGAAGCCCTTGGAGATGTGAATGCAGTGGCACTAAACAGCCTCTTACTTCATACCTTTAGGAGGCCACTTATCACCGACTCATTGGCCAAGAAGCCCTTGGAGATGTGAAGGCAGTGGCACTAAACAGACTCTTACTTCATACCTTTAGGAGGCCACTTATCACAGACTCATTGGCCAAGAAGCCCTTGGAGATGTGAAGGCAGTGGCACTAAACAGACTCTTACTTCATACCTGTAGGAGGCCACTTATCACCGACTCATTGGCCAAGAAGCCCTTGGAGATGTGAAGGCAGTAGCTCTAAACAGACTCTTACTTCATACCTGTAGGAGGCCACTTATCACCGACTCATTGGCCAAGAAGCCCTTGGAGATGTGAAGGCAGTAGCTCTAAACAGACTCTTACTTCATACTTTTAGGAGGCCACTTATGACCGACTTGAATTGCGACAGAAATTTAAAATCTGTCATTATCAGACTAAGAACCAACCATTTCAGAGGGATAAAGATTCTCCCAGACAAGACCAGGACATACATTACCTCCAGGAACTGACCCGATGTCTAACGTCGAGACACATTTTCGATGGCCCAAAACTCCACGCATATTTTGAAGTGTGGAATAGTTCCATTTCAGGATTATCTAAGAGCTGTTCTCTTTAGCCAAAAGGCACCGCATCTGGGGGGAGGGGGCGCTATCGTACGGATTTTTGATGTTGCATAGAACTTTATGGGCACGAATACAACAACGTCAATACTTAACAACGTCTACATACTTCTTCTACAATTAATCGTCGACACCGTCATACAAAACAAGACACATTGGGAATGACACATGGTACACAAATAGCGCCCCTTAAACTTGCTTACCAGTTAAATGCTACACAGGAATCCTGACAATTTACGACCGTAAACTTTATCACGCGGCTGACTAATTGCTAATGCAATTATCGTCTTGAAACTCAAACAAACTCACGCCAGGTCTTATTTACTGAACACAAAAGCGTAGAAACAATATCGCGGTTGTAGAATCAAATGTAAATCTAGGATGTATTTTGTGGAATAAGGGTATTTAAAGCAAAGAACATGACTTCTCTACCAATGACGTGTCGACATGTTACAGCGCAGAAGGTGCTAGGTATGTTTGAAAAATAGTTCAAGATACGTATAATAAAGGTGCAAACACAATGCTTCCTTGGGCATGGCATCGTCAGGACTGCTTTCCTGAAGTAAACTATACCTTTACGGTAAAAACACGCCGGTTAAGTGTTTCTATACAAGCGAGTGAGTTTTCCGTTATACAAGTTGCACTATTTAGGTCACAAGATCGGGGAAACATTTTAAATTAGCTAAATCACTTTAAATGAATGGAAATTCATTTATATCGCGTGTCTAAGAGCAAAACGGCCGGTTTCTGGTATTGATCGGTCGCAGACTTAATGTATTCCTAAAGAATTTGCTATGTAAGTGATCTAGTTACGAAGTGACGAGACAAGGACGCTGCGCAGGGTGGGAGAAACTTTGCCGAGTTAGTGTCGGCATTGTAGTAAATATGCAGGAACTACTAACCTTCAATAACCTGAATAGAATGTCATGAACGTGTAACACAAAAGAATTGATCAGAAATATTCAACGTAATTAGAAATTGTGTAATTAAAACAAACTTTTGATGTTAAGAATGCTGATTGAACTTTTGCAATGTTTATTTCATGTTGGCAAAGGTACTTTTAGTTTGTTTGGTTGGCAGCGGATTATTTGTTTATAGCGGCCGATGAGGCAAATGCTGGTTTCTATGTTTACATACGGGCGTCCTACAGATTTAATGTCTCTCATACTCAGTTCTAATTCTTAGCCTGGTAACGATATGAGGCAGTTTATATTGTCCAAACAGAGAAATATCCCAAACTAAATCCAATGAGACGTCTTATGGAATAAAGTTTAAGTTTTGCAGGTATGTTTTATCTCACAATATCTAACAAATATTCCCACTGAGTTGGCCACTCTTTCCCTGCTAATTTAAATTTCTGGGTTCGATCTTAGGAAGCGCTAAAGAATCATTGTGTTTTTTTTTTAAACCAGGTGAAAGTGGGTACCTATGATTAGGCCCAGCTTAACTCCTAACCTTACAACGGCAGTATCCTATATACAAGACATTTCCAAGTACACTAATGTAAATGTTTTTAAAATATATTTATGAAAAACTGTAAATAATTCGTTTCTAGACGTATGTGACATTTGCAATAGCTATAGAACATTTTCAAGATAAAGAAAAAAAGTAATATAATTTGGTGACGGGCATCCCAAAACTTTAATAATTTAAAAACACGAAAAAAGTTCTATAATTTGGTGATGGCGTCTCAGGAGATTAAAATTTTAAAAATACGAAAAGTGTCATATAATTTGGTTGTTGCATCCCAAAAAGTTATTATTTTTTAAACACGAGAAAAGTAATATAATTTAATGGTGATATCCCATAAATTTTATATCTTTAAAACTGTTAAAATACCCTCACTTCAGAAAAAACACAACATATTTTTATTTCTATTTTTTTTTATAAAACGGTACACATATTCTGTTATACTACTTTACAATGTGAATATAGGTACAATGTAGAACAGCTTTTGTGCTATAAAAAGGTAATGATTACTAATACATTAGTAATGCTTACACTAATACTACGTTATGTTGTAAGCGTAGCGTCAATGATAGCTAGATAGCGGCAAACTATCTAGCTTTGCTTCATGAACCGTTGCAAAAACCTACACCAAAAAGGAGACCACTCGACTTGTCAAAACGTTTCCTTTCTTGCAGACTTTAATGTTTAATCATGTTACACTCGCACAGATTTAGTAATAGAAATAACAGACAACTGTTTTGCACGTCAAGTATGTTTTAATCTGCTACAGCGACCATCAACAGGACTTCTGATTCCTATTTCATATGAAAACGTCCGTCGTATACGCCGGAGAAGTCAGGAGACCTGATGATGGTATCGATCTAGTTATCGAAACGTCGCCGTAGCAGAATAAAATATTATACTTGGCTCACAAAACAATCCCGTGTTGTTTCTGGGTCTTTATTATTGTTTTACTCAAATCTAACCTCACCGGATATACATTTTTAGTATGACATTATACCCTGTTTAGTAAGAAATGTGGTTTATTACAAGTCAAATTTTATAAGCTGGCTCTTGGCTCTAAGATAGAAATTGTGTATTCGTCGTCCAGAAAACATCAGCCACAGTCGTCATCCCTCAACGAGGCTATAAATCGCGGCCTACCTTTAGACAATTCTATCAGAACACGTCCGTGAATGACCTATTACCATTTGTTATTATTTTCCTATACATTAAAACCTTTTCAGTAGCACGTTTTTTCAACACTAGCGACATCTGCCGGAGAGAGTACTTTTATTTGCTTAATATTTTCCTGATTTTCAAAAAATAAAATGTTTTATATTCCAAATAATAAATAAAACTTAAATGAAATACAAAACCCTTATGTATTCATCAAAAATATTTAAAAAAACATTTTTTCTTAAATGTCTTTAAAAATTAGTTTTATTGCAAATATGTTGAATCAAGTCTCCACCAAACAATTCCAAAAAGCCGTTCAATTCAATAGGATCAAGATTTGCATTTATTTCTTGCTTTAGCCCAGATTTTTAAGTATCAAAATTACCTACTTTTATTGTTGACGGTCCTGTTATTTTCCTAAACATCATTATCCTCTTCATTTTCCATTACAGAAAAACACAATTATACTCCTATACAGTAAAATAATTGGTCTTACTAACACACAAAAATGTGTACACTAATAACTAACTGTTTACTAAATATTCACATTAACACACTATAAAGCCATTATTTAGTAAAAACATAAACAAAACTGAGTAAATAGAAAATGTGATCAGAATTAGACTTGATTTACAATTAAAAATTAAAAATTACAACTTTAGCATGATTACATACAAATATTTCTTGCCAGACAAACATGAAATGTCAGCTGATTTACAGATGGTTACTTTTCAAAAAGCATTACACAAATATTAAAAGTTACTTCAATTATTTACCAATAGATGGCCTAGCAAATAACACCAAAGAAGCTCAGATATTTACCAATAGATGGCTTAGCAAATAACACCAAAGAAGCTCAGATATTGACCAATAGATGGCCTAGCAAATAACACCAAAGAAGCTCAGATATTGACCAATAGATGGCCTAGCAAATAACACCAAAGAAGCTCAGATATTGACCAATAGATGGCCTAGCAAATAACACCAAAGAAGCTCAGATATTTACCAATATATCGCCTAGCAAATAACACCAAAGAAGCTCAGATATTGACCAATAGATGGCCTAGCAAATAACACCAAAGAAGCTCAGATATTGACCAATATATGGCCTAGCAAATAACACCAAAGAAGCTCAGATATTTACCAATATATGGCCTAGCAAATAACACCAAAGAAGCTCAGATATTGACCAATAGATGGCCTAGCAAATAACACCAAAGAAGCTCAGATATTGACCAATAGATGGCCTAGCAAATAACACCAAAGAAGCTCAGATATTGACCAATAGATGGCTTAGCAAATAACACCAAAGAAGCTCAGATATTGACCAATAGATGGCCTAGCAAATAACACCAAAGAAGCTCAGATATTGACCAATAGATGGCTTAACAAATACCGAAGAAATTCAAATATTGACCAATAGATGGCGTAGTAATGCTATTTGACAGAAAAATATATAATTGGGTATGCTCCAAGAGAAGAAATATAAAACCGAGTATTCTCGTGCGTGCTCCGACCTCGCGCAATAAAATCGGGATCGAGTATATTCGGGAGTGCCCTTGATAAGGTTAAAAAGTATTAATAAGTAACAAAATAATGAATAAACCCTATGAGTCAGCGGATCTTCAAAAGTCGATGTTTTTGAAAATGACCTGCGAGCGCCTCCACCCTCCCCTTGTCCTCGGCCTCTCGCCAAGGCTTGCATCCCCCAAGTGCCAGCTTATAAAATTTTACCTTTAAGTGAAGTTATTTTGTCGTTAATAAACTTTTAGAATTTTGGGGCGTCGCCCCCAAATTGTATTATTTTATTCATGTTCATAAGACTGTTTGCATCGCCAGGTATAACTTGTTTACGTGTAGAAAGGGAATAGCTACCGGTTGTACAAAGTTTGCTCAAGTGAAGTATTTAAAGGGGAATGGGACGTTTCGCCGCGGCCTGTTCGCCGCGGCCGTTTTGCCGCAAGCCCGTTTCGCCGCGAGCCAATTTTTTGCTAAATGTTTCTTCCTCAAAAATAGTGTACCGCTAGAAGTTAAAAAAAAAATTTCAACCCAAAATACTTATAATTTTTCCACGCTTAGTTATAGTTTATCTTAGTAGTATTTGCCTGATTCTTATTTCTGTTTTGTATATAAGATGTTTGTCACACATTTCATAAAAACATTAACCTTTGAGTAAATTAATTCTCCGAATTTAATTATCAAGTACTAATGCGGTGGTTACTTTCGACTGTGGAATCTCATTATTCTATTACTATTCACAACAAAATACCAAGTACTTGAATAACGGTAAATGACCAGCAGCGGATGATTAAGGCTCAATATCGGATAACTACTTTCTTTTGATAAATTGTTTGTTGCCGAATGAAATTTCCCAGATAACGATGAATAATGGACTAAAGACTAAACGAGTAGACAATTTTGAAAAGATATCAATAATAATTTACCTGGAAGATATTAGGTTTATGCAACTGGTTTATCAATAACTAGGGGTAATTATTTGTTTCTGGTGACCTCAAAATTTTAGTAAGAAAGTGGGGATTATAGTTTACCTATAGGCTATAAAGGGATGTATATATTAATACAATTCATAACTAATTTGCAAACCCTAGAGTGAATACGCATTAGCTTAGTGGTATTAGTAAACAATGGAACGAGTAGTTCTTGAATCTAAGCGGGGTCAGCAGAAGTTTGCTGATGATGGGGTTCTATAAGTTACGTATTTGGTAGAATGTCCAGTGATGGATTAGTGCAGTTTTGGCGATGTGAAAGAAGAAACGAGTGTAAAGCCAGAATTCACGTTGACAATGGAAACGTCATAAAACATATTACTATTCATGCGCACAGTGCCAATCCAGAAAAAATAGAAGCAGTAGAGCGGATTGTTAATATGAAGAGGAGAGCAGAAGAAACAATGAAATCAACATCGCAAATAATAAATAACTGTATCCAGAATATCAGTGAAGCATGCCTAGGAGCTCTTCCTACTACTTAAGCTTTGCGAAAAGTAATAAGAAGAAAAAGAAATGATTTATCATCTGCTCCGCCGAGTCCTATGGCATTGGAAACCTTAGAAATTCCAGAAGAATACAGGAGGTACAGCATCAGAGAAGGCGAGTTCGAAAATTTCCTTTTACACGATAGGAAATGACCAAATGAAGACAGGATTTTAATTTTTGGACGACAAAGTAACTTGGCCGCGTTTACAGCCTGTAGCGCATTGTTTGTGGACGGTACTTTCAAAATCTCTCCGAATCTGTTTTCCCAGCAATACACTAAACATGGTGGAGTTATTCTTATTGTTTACGCCCTTTACCCCAATAAGAAGAAAACAACATATGATAGACTTTTCCAACAATTTCGAATACTGATGCCTGATCTACAACTACGCAGCGTAAATTGTGACTTCGAGTTGGCAGCATTTCAAAGTTTATCTGAAAACGTTCCTAACACACGCATTCGTGGCTGTTTTTTTCCATTTAGCTCAGAACCTTAACAAACATTTATCGTCTGCAGGACTTTTAAATTTCTACAATAACGACGCTACTTTTGCGCTTCAAGCCCGAATGATTACGTGTTTGGCTTTTGTTCTTATGGACGACTTGGAGCAAGCTCTTGAGGAACTAGGAAATACAATGCCAGTAGAACTACAACCCATTCTTGATTGGTTCGAAGATAACTATATTGGGAGAAGGAATCGCCGTGGAAATGGACGTCGCAAACCCACTTTTCCCCATAGAATGTGTTGCGTTTACGAGACAACACTTCAAGGTGAAGACAGGACTAATAATCACGCTGAAGCGGCTCATAGACGATTACAAGTAGAACTTGGGATGACAAGCCCCACAATTTGGAAATTTATCGAAAGTCTGCGAAAAGTGCTACATGGAAGAGATCTCTACCACGAACATCTTGTCGCAGGAAGAAATCCACCGCAAAAATTAAAAAAGTATAGGGATGCAGATGAGAGAATTCGACGGATTGTTGAAACATACAACAATAGAAAAATGGTGGAGTTTTTCTTGGATTAGGTCACAATTTTGAGATGATATGAAACAAGATATTATTATCAAAAATATGGAATGAAAGATATATTAAAAAACAAAATAAATAGGCCTATTAACAAACAAAAAAATGAAAAAATAAAATAAAAAACAAAATATTTAAAAAACAAAAAAAAACTTTTAAACACGCCAGCAAATTGCTGCCAGTTCTAAGCCTCGGAAAAAGTGTGAAGGAAAGTTTTTTCCGTATTTTTCTTTTGACATACAAAATGATTAGAAGTGAAAATACAATATCAATACGTACATGTATTAATTATAACTATCAAACCTTCCTGTAAGTGTAAGGATTACATAAGTAGTCGTTTCTTCAATTATTAAGTAAGGTTTTCGCGGCGAAACGGGCTCGCGGCGAACCGGCTGCGGCGAAACGTCCTAGATCCATTTAAAGCGACTCTAGTTGTGCGAACCCGTATACAATGTAGCGCTCAAGATAAAGTGCAAGGAACAAAGCGTTTTTATTGCCCTTTTATGACCGCGATTCTAGCTACAAGCCCACCCTGCTTGGAAAATAAAATAAAACATTAATACCAATGCTCCACTAAGGTTTACCATTGAAGTTTTGTACGTTTAAAATATTGTCTCCGCCACTTTGCGCCGATTGTAGTTATTTTCGGTAACTGCTGCGATCAACGAAATTGATCGCTTCCTGCCTCAAATTTAGAGCGATGGAAAAACGATCCCTCCTTCACAGGACCAGTATTTTGCGATTGTTCTTGGAGTGCAAGTTTGTACAGTCTTTTGTGTTTTAATAATTAACTTTTAATGATCAACTTTATGTTTATTACGTCATAATAATAAACTTTATAGTGAATCATTTTATACAAATTGCTTTACAATAAATAACTTTATAATGTCTTGTAATATGTTATTACGTTCCTAAGTTCACCTTTTAAATAACTTTATAATAATTATCGTAATAATTATAATAAATAACTCTATTATAATTACTGTATGACACTCACATTTATGACAATTAAATTAATAAGATACGAGTATATCGAGTAAATTTATAGGGATAATTTTATGTAAGTTGTATGTAATATTTTTGTAATAATTATTAACTTTACGTTAAATATCATATGAAAAATACTTTATCATAATTACTTTATTATAATTACTTTGCAATAATGAACTTTACAATATTTACTTTATAATAATAACAGTATTATAATTACCTTAATATTAATTAAACTCATAATTATTATTTTGTATTAATTATTTCTATAATAACTATGATTTACTAATAAACTTCACATTGTAAACTTTACTATCATTGTAATAAATAACTTTAAAATAATTACTGTATGACAATTAACTTTATAACACAATATTTACCTTTATAGTAAATTTATCATTCTTAATTAAATATCATTGTAATCTATATCTATATACTACTTATCCATATACAGGTATATCATTTCGAAAGTCGAATTTTAAATGAGACATTTTAGGAGCTTAGAAGGTCGTACAGAGCTGGGCAATGGCACAGATTAAAGGTATTGACATGAAGGAGCGGGGAAAAATATAGGTTTTTCTTAATTTACAACATTCATAGGGTTTTGAGGAGTTTCAAATACCCAAAATCTTCACAAGAAATACATTGCCGTGAAAAACAGCTGAGTATGATTTTCAAATATTTCAGCTGAGAAACAGCTGTAGAAATATTATATGAAAAACTGATGATTACAAATATTTTAACAGTATTAAATGTTACTTAGAAATATGAGCTTGGGATCAGGTTTAGTTAATAGAGTACGTCTTTTCGTTCTAGAATTGTTTGGCAAGTGTATTAAGTTAGAAATAATCCCAGGTTCTGGAAAAGAAAACTTCAAATTATTACCAAAAATTAAATTCATATCATTTAAAAAGAACCAAATTCCTTTAAGACTTGCATTTTCAATAACTATAAATATGGCTCAGGGTCAATTATTTTCTAGAACAGGGCTTCAATTGACCAAACCTGTTTTTACACAGGGTCAACTTTATTTGTTCCTGTAAAATCTCAAGATGGATTAAAATTACATATTGAAAATATGATTGGTAAAAAAAAAAACAAATTGAAAACGTATTCACAAAAAATATGGTCTATAGGGAAATTTCGTTATGAAAAACAAAATTATATTAAATTTAAGTCGTATCAAAACATAAAATTACGATACAAAAGTTTAAAGTTGGTTCCAATATGAATAGGGGCATTTGCCCCGACAAGCCCCTAGTTTTATAATAATTGTACAATAATAATTATATTTATACTAATAATCATTACAATATTTAGCTATATAATTATTACAATATATTAATTAATTTTATATTATTTACTTTATAATACTTACTGTGGATATTTACTTTTATAAATGATAAATCATAAGATATACCTTGTAATATTACCTTCGTAAATTTTCCTATATATTAGGCAATTTTATAATACTTTATAATAATTAACTTCATATTTATTATCAATATTATAACTAACTTGACAATAGTTACTTTTTAATAATCACTGTATGTTAATTACATTATATTATTTAAATTCATAAATATTTTGTAATCCTTAGCATTATAATGACCAACTACATTTTAGTTATTGAGGATTATATATTGACTAATTATATATTAGTTATAATGAATAAGTTTATAACAGTTATGTAAAAATAAATTAGTTTACATTAATTATCATTATAATTACTAACTTGATAATACTCAACATCACAGGAACTGTACTGTCTACTATAGAGTTACTACAGATAGTTACTGAACTACTTTACAATATTTCCTCTATTACAATCACTGTATGATACTTAACTTTGTAACAATTAAAATAATTATTATATTTTGTAATATTTACTTTTTAATAAATATGTATTAATAAGTAAGTACACTATTTATCAACATATTAAATAGCTTTATAATAATTACATTAAAAAATAACTCTACAATATTTAATTTATAATACTTAATTTTATAATTATTAAATAAATTAGTGATTTTATGATAAATAACTTTATAATAATTACGTAACAATGAATTTATCATTATAATAGTTAACTTTATAATAATTACATTATAAAAATACCATTAAAATATTTACTTTATACGAATAATATTTACTGTATAATAATTACTTTTATAACAATTAAATTTATAAATAATATTTTGTAAAAAAACACTTTATAATGATTAACTATTATGAGTTATTTATTAAAATAAATAACTTTATAATAATTACTGTATGATAATTACCTTTATAACAATCAAATCTATAAATAATATTTTGTAAAAAAACACTTTATAATGATTAACTATTAATGAGTTAATTTCATAATAAATAACTTTATAATAATTACTTCATTGACATTACCTTTATAATAATAAAATCTATAAATACTATTTTGTAAAAATTAACTTTATAATGATTAACTATTAATTGTTTAATTATATAATAAATAACTTTATAATAATTAAATCTGTAAATATTATGTTGTAAAAATTAACTTTATAATGATTAACTATTAATTGTTTAATTATATAATAAATAACTTTATAATAATTAAATCTGTAAATATTATGTTGTAAAAATTAACTTTATAATGATTAACTATTAATTGTTTAATTATATAATAAATAACTTTATAATAATTAAATCTGTAATTATTATGTTGTAAAAATTAACTTTATAATGATTAACTATTAATTGTTTAATTATATAATAAATAACTTTATAATAATTAAATCTGTAAATATTATGTTGTAAAAATTAACTTTATAATGATTAACTATTAATAAGTTAATTTTATAATAAATAACTTTATAATAATTACGGTATGATAATTACCTTTATAATAAGGCTGTATAAATTCTTCAATATTTGTATACTTATTACATAAAAGGCTATACATACTACGCGCTAAAACAAATTATCCGGAGAAATAAAGCACTTACGATAGGTAATGCAACGGGGAACACCCACCAACAAGAAAACGGCTTAATTTTGTCTAATTCAATCATCGTAACAGCCCGCCTTTTATTTTTAATCAACACCAGACGCCGAAATAATTAAAAAATTGATTACTGCTACTGCTGTACATGCATTTCCTTACATTGGGCGAGTCCTGGACTAGAGCCAAGGTGTTTGTGTCGACGGGAAACAGGCGGCTTTTTATGTGTAAATTGGATTTTGTTGAATGTTAATGGCGGTTTCCAAATTACTAAAAACAAAAATGTATGAGTAAAAAAAAATTTTTTTAAACAAAACTATTTTTACTGAAAAACAAATGTAAGCGGGTTGAGTATTCGATTGGCTGTAGCATTTTAATGCTGACCAAATGGTCCTAGTTCAATTCCCAGTAACGGTATGGCATTCCTTTTGTTTTCCACTCCCAGGAAATGAGCGCCTAGGGTCAAGCGTTAGCTAATAGTGGGTTGTGTTGACCACATTTATTTTCGTGAATATATATAGGCATAGTAAATGCTATATATAGAGTCTTTATTATTATTATTACTATTACTATTAATAAATAACTGTTTATTATCAAATATACCTAAATACACCGAAAACAGTGACATCCCGAAAATAAACAAAAATTTCTTCAAGTCAATTCTTATTTTTATTGAACAAAGGAAAATTTAATTTGAGTTACTTTTTACTAAATAATTACAATTAATATAAAAAATTAACACAATCTATGCGTCAAAGCAGCTGTTCTACTAAATAACAACACATAACATAAAATCAGCTGTTTTATGAAATCATGTGTTATCACTTAAGACTATAATATATTTGACAAATTACTATGTTGCCTACCTTGCCCCTTTTGTAAAAAGTATTTCTCCCATATAAAACTAAAATTATTCCATTAAATTTAATAATTAATTAATATTTGAAATAACTGTTTTAAAATCAATTGTCATTCCTTACAAGTATAGAATAATGTATTTGAACTTGAATCGGTGGATAAAAGTATTGTATTAACTATTAAAAGTTTGAACAGACATTGAGTCCAGATGTAGTCATAGAATTCTAAGGTATTTGGAAAATTTTGATAATCTAATACCGCAAATCTGCGAAAAGCTTCAATGTATGAAGAAAAATAAAATAAAAAAATTATTGTTAATGAAAGTGACATTTAATTTTGTATATATAAAACAAGAAATAGAAATTGGTGTGTTACAGCGGGACGGTTTTAGCGTGACACCAACTCGAAGATATTCTCCCGTAAAATTTTCTGCTCAGGAGCTCCAGGCGTATCAATAAAAGAAAAAGAAAATTGAAATCGAATGTATTAAAACCAAAATAAAGACAGTCTATAGAAAAGGGGAAAAAACATAAAGTTGGATAAGTTAAATTTTATTTCTATTACTAAATAAATGTAAAACCTTGATGAGGGAAAATCTGATCCCCCGAATAATGTCATCTAATTGTTATCTAATAATTATAAATAAGGCTAACATTTTGTGCTCAAGGATTCTACGTTCTAAAAATCATAAATTCTTGTATACATGTATTTCTCAGCAGTAAATCTGTACATTGTTATTAATTATTTACGTTTTACTGTCGCTGAAATATTTCATAAAATTATAACTATTGGTTTTGCGTTGTTTAAATATTTTTGAAATCTCATTTTATCCGAAACCGTTTCAAATGGCATTGCTTTCTGTAAGGTAATATCAATTGAACACTGGCATCACTGCGCTCTGGGTGCAAGGGATTGAACTATAAACGTAAACTAGATAACTACATTTATGCAATATAATTACATTATACAACTTTAGGGTCACCAAAGTTAGGCAAGTCAAACGGGATTGCATTATTGGCTCTGATGGAAGTTCGAAGGACCAAACACACTTTAATTTGCTCACGTTATTAGGCTTCTGGGACCATAGGAGACAGTTTCCGCTCAATATCTTAGACACTGGAATTGGACGTTAAATTAATTGCTTTCGAAGCAACTCAAAGAGTTATGAGAGGCACTTTAAAAGATAGATGATAAATTTTAAAAGAAATATATAAGTGTAACCCTTAACGTACGGTGCTGATCTTATAAATAACGGATATTTGAATTATTCTAAAATCGATTATTTATGAGTTGCTATTGACAGAATCAAATATTTAACAACTAATATAAACACAATTTTTTAAAATCTAATACTACCTAGCTCAACAAAGAAAAGCTTTACTTTAGTTACTCTTTATTAAATAATTATAATTATTATAAATAAAGTAACTTAACCTATGCGTTAAAACAGCTGTTCTATTCCATTGTCTATAACATAAAATCAGCTGTTTTATGAAATCATATATTACAACTTATTTTAAGCCAAATGGGAAGAAATTATTATATCCCATACCTTGCCCCTGTCGTGGGAAGTTTTCTCCAATTTAAAACTAAAATTAATCTATTAATTAATAGTTAATTAACGAATTAATATTTAAAAACATCTGTTTTATCATCGAGTGTCATCCACTGTTAGTTTTAAAAAATTAATTTAAACTTAGATGAATAAGTAAAAAGTAATTTACTAATGATAAAATATTTGAACTACACACACACACACACACACACACACACACACACACACACACACACACACACACACACACACACACACACAAACACACACACACACAAACACAGAGAGAGAGAGAGAGAGAGAGAGAAAGAGAGAGAGAGACACTCACACACATGCACACACACACACACACACTCACACACACACACACACACACAAGTAGAGTGTATATTATTAGAAGAAATTGAAAAATTTATCTTGCTTATCTCTCTTCGAATAAATTTTCGATTCGTGAAATTCTTATTTGGTTTAGAAGCAAAGGCAAATAAGTTACAACTCCAACGTTTTTATTTTGTAATTTTATGAATGAGACTTTTTTTGAAAGCAAGTTTAGAATATGTAGGAGAGGAATACCCAGCGGGGTTGATAATTCCAAGTGAGAAGGGTGGCGAGACATGTCAAAGAGCGGGCTCCAGGAGGGGTGAATAAACAGTATATAAAAACTTTAGTTTTAGTTCTTAGATATACTTGGAACTATATTTATGTTTTGCAACAAAGACTGGGGGTAAGGCTTATTTCCTGCTTGAGACGCTATTTGGCAGCTTCCTAAAACAATTCCTATGAAAATTCACTGTAGAAAACCTATATCAAAAAAGTAATATAAACGAAAATTTACTACTTGCTCAACAAAGAAAAATTTTAATTTAGTTCTTTTTTATATAATAATGACAATGAGTATAAGTAAAGTAATATAACCTATGCGTTAAAACAGCTGATCTACTACATAACCTATAACGAAAAATCAGTTATTTTATGAAATCATATGTTATCCCTAATTTCAAGACAAATTGGAAGAAGTAACTATATTGCATACCTTACCCCTTTTGTGAGTTGTGATCCTTTCGTACTAATCTTAAATCACTTAATTAGCTAATATTTGAAGAAACTTTAACATTAAGTGTCATCCACTACAAGTTTAAAAAGATGTTTTAAGTGAATTAAAAGTATTTTAGTAAGGGAAGAGTGCCACTTTTCCGATGAAACAAATCATTTTTTCATTGTATAATATTTTCTCTATTTTACCCTGTTTAAGAATAGTTATACTTTTATACACATATAAGATCAAGAAATACCATAAATATAACAAAAACAATCCAGCGTTTGAGTTTCAACAGGAATTTGTGCACGATCGTGGGATAAGCTAAGGGTTAAATACACCAATTATCTAGGGGATGGGGACTATAAGGGAGATTCATCTTTACTAGAAAGTAAGCCTTATGGTGATAGCATAAATATTGAATAATTGGAATGTGTCGGACACGTGTAAAAGCGCATGGGGACGCGCCTGAGAAACCTGAAATAAGACCACAGAGATAAAAAACGTAGTGACAACAAATGTTTAGGAGGTGCAGGCAGGCTTACAGATGCTAAAATAGGCCAGCTACACAGGTATTATGGGTCAGCCATCAGGAATAACCTCAAAGACGTTGATGACATGAAACAAGCTGTCTGGGCTACATATGCTCACACACTACCGACTGACAAAATGCCTCAGCATCAGTTATGCCCCAAAGGCAGGCTTACAGAAGCTAAAATAGACCAGCTACACAGGTATTATGGGTCAGCCATCAGGAATAACCTCAAAGACGTTGATGACATGAAACAATAGTCTGGGCTACATATGTTCACACACTACCGACTGACAAAATGCCTCAGCATCGGTTATGCCCCAAGGGCAGGCTTACAGATGCTAAAATAGACCAGCTACACAGGTATTATGGGACAGCCATCAGGAATAACCTCAAAGACGTTGATGACATGAAACAAGCTGTCTGGGCTACATATGCTCACACACTACCGACTGACAAAATGTCTCAGCACCAGTTATGCCACAAGGGTAGGCTTACAGATGCTAAAATAGACCAGTTACACAGGTATTATGGGTCAGCCATCAGGAATAACCTCAAAGACGTTGATGACATGAAACAAGCTGTCTGGGCTACATATGCTCACACACTACCAACTGACAAAATGTCTCAGCACCAGTTATGCCACAAGGGCAGGCTTACAGATGCTAAAATAGGCCAGCTACACAGGTATTATGGGTCAGCGATCAGGAATAACCTCAAAGACGTTGATGACATGAAACAAGCTGTCTGGGCTACATATGCTCACACACTACCGACTGACAAAATGTCTCAGCACCAGTTATGCCACAAGGGCAGGCTTACAGATGCTAAAATAGACCAGTTACACAGGTATTATGGGTCAGCCATCAGGAATAACCTCAAAGACGTTGATGACATGAAACAAGCTGTCTGGGCTACATATGCTCACACACTACCGACTGACAAAATGCCTCAGCATCAGTTATGCCACAAGGGCAGGCTTACAGAAGCTAAAATAGACCAGCTCAACAGGTATTATGGGTCAGCCATCAGGAATAACCTCAAAGACGTTGATGACATGAAACAAGCTGTCTGGGCTACATATGCTCACACACTACCGACTGACAAAATGCCTCAGCATCAGTTATGCCACAAGGGCAGGCTTACAGAAGCTAAAATAGACCAGCTACACAGGTATTATGGGTCAGCCATCAGGAATAACCTCAAAGACGTTGATGACATGAAACAAGCTGTCTGGGCTACATATGCTCACACACTACCGACTGACAAAATGCCTCAGCATCAGTTATGCCCCAAGGGCAGGCTTACAGATGCTAAAATAGACCAGCTACACAGGTATTATGGGTCAGCCATCAGGAATAACCTCAAAGACGTTGATGACATGAAACAAGCTGTCTGGGCTACATATGCTCACACACTACCGACTGACAAAATGCCTCAGCATCAGTTATGCCACAAGGGCAGGCTTACAGAAGCTAAAATAGACCAGCTACACAGGTATTATGGGTCAGCCATCAGGAATAACCTCAAAGACGTTGATGACATGAAACAAGCTGTCTGGGCTACATACGTTCACACACTACCGACTGACAAAATGCCTCAGCATCAGTTATGCCACAAGGGCAAGCTTACAGAAGCTAAAATAGACCAGCTACACAGGTATTATGGGTCAGCCATCAGGAATAACCTGAAAGACGTTGATGACATGAAACAAGCTGTCTGGGCTACATATGTTCACACACTACCGACTGACAAAATGCCTCAGCATCAGTTATGCCACAAGGGCAGGTTTACAGAAGCTAAAATAGACCAGCTACGCAGGTATTATGGGTCAGCCATCAGGAATAACCTCAAAGGCGATGATGACATGAAACAAGCAGTCTGGGCTACATATGTTAACACACTACCGACTGACAAAATGCCTCAGCATCGGTTATGCCCCAAGGGCAGGCTTACAGATGCTAAAATAGACCAGCTACACAGGTATTATGGGTCAGCCATCAGGAGTAACCTCAAAGACGTTGATGACATGAAACAAGCTGTCTGGGCTACATATGTTCACACACTACCGACTGACAAAATGCCTCAGCATCAGTTATGCCCCAAGGGCAGGCTTACAGATGCTAAAATAGACCAGCTACACAGGTATTATGGGTCAGCCATCAGGAATAACCTCAAAGACGTTGATGACATGAAACAAGCTGTCTGGGCTACATATGTTCACACACTACCGACAGACAAAATGCCTCAGCTTCAGGTATGCCCCAAGGGCAGGCTTACAGATGCTAAAATAGACCAGCTACACAGGTATTATGGGTCAGCCATCAGGAGTAACCTCAAAGACGTTGATGACATGAAACAAGCTGTCTGGGCTACATATGTTCACACACTACCGACTGGCAAAATGCCTCAGCATCAGTTATGCCCCAAGGGCAGGCTTACAGATGCTAAAATAGACCAGCTACACAGGTATTATGGGTCAGCCATCAGGAATAACCTCAAAGACGTTGATGACATGAAACAAGCTGTCTGGGCTACATATGTTAACACACTACCGACTGACAAAATGCCTCAGCATCGGTTATGCCCCAAGGGCAGGCTTACAGATGCTAAAATAGACCAGCTACACAGGTATTATGGGTCAGCCATCAGGATTAACCTCAAAGACGTTGATGACATGAAACAAGCTGTCTGGGCTACATATGTTCACACACTACCGACTGACAAAATGGCTCAGCATCAGTTATGCCCCAAGGGCAGGCTTACAGATGCTAAAATAGGCCAGCTACACAGGTATTATGGGTCAGCCATCAGGAATAACCTCAAAGACGTTGATGACATGAAACAAGCTGTCTGGGCTACATATGTTCACACACTACCGACTGACAAAATGCCTCAGCTTCAGGTATGCCCCAAGGGCAGGCTTACAGATGCTAAAATAGACCAGCTACACAGGTATTATGGGTCAGCCATCAGGAGTAACCTCAAAGACGTTGATGACATGAAACAAGCTGTCTGGGCTACATATGTTCACACACTACCGACTGACAAAATGCCTCAGCATCAGTTATGCCCCAAGGGCAGGCTTACAGATGCTAAAATAGACCAGCTACACAGGTATTATGGGTCAGCCATCAGGAATAACCTCAAAGACGTTGATGACATGATACAAGCTGTCTGGGCTACATATGTTCACACACTACCGACTGACAAAATGCCTCAGCTTCAGGTATGCCCCAAGAGCAGGCTTACAGATGCTAAAATATACCAGCTACACAGGTATTATGGGTCAGCCATCAGGAATAACCTCAAAGACGTTGATGACATGAAACAAGCTGTCTGGGCTACATATGTTCACACACTACCGACTGACAAAATGCCTCAGCATCAGTTATGCCCCAAGGGCAGGCTTACAGATGCTAAAATAGACCAGCTACACAGGTATTATGGGTCAGCCATCAGGAATAACCTCAAAGACGTTGGTGACATGAAACAAGCTGTCTGGGCTACATATGTTAACACACTACCGACTGACAAAATGCCTCAGCATCGGTTATGCCCCACGGGCAGGCTTACAGATGCTAAAATAGACCAGCTACACAGGTATTATGGGTCAGCCATCAGGAGTAACCTCAAAGACGTTGATGACATGAAACAAGCTGTCTGGGCTACATATGTTCACACACTACCGACTGACAAAATGGCTCAGCATCAGTTATGCCCCAAGGGCAGGCTTACAGATGCTAAAATAGGCCAGCTACACAGGTATTATGGGTCAGCCATCAGGAATAACCTCAAAGACGTTGATGACATGAAACAAGCTGTCTGGGCTACATATGTTCACACACTACCGACTGACAAAATGCCTCAGCATCAGTTATGCCCCAAGGGCAGGCTTACAGATGCTAAAATAGACCAGCTACACAGGTATTATGGGTCAGCCATCAGGAGTAACCTCAAAGACGTTGGTGACATGAAACAAGCTGTCTGGGCTACATATGTTCACACACTACCGACTGACAAAATGCCTCAGCATCAGGTATGCCACAAGGGCAGGCTTACAGAAGCTAAAATAGACCAGTTACACAGGTATTATGGGTCAGCCATCAGGAATAACCTCAAAGACGTTGATGACATGAAACAAGCTGTCTGGGCTACATATGCTCACACACTACCGACTGACAAAATGCCTCAGCATCAGTTATGCCACAAGGGCAGGCTTACAGAAGCTAAAATAGGCCAGCTACACAGGTATTATGGGTCAGCCATCAGGAATAACCTCAAAGACGTTGATGACATGAAACAAGCTGTCTGGGCTACATATGTTCACACACTACCGACTGACAAAATGCCTCAGCATCGGTTATGCCACAAGGGCAGGCTTACAGAAGCTAAAATAGACCAGCTACACAGGTATTATGGGTCAGCCATCAGGAATAACCTCAAAGACGTTGATGACATGAAACAAGCTGTCTGGGCTACATATGCTCACACACTACCGACTGACAAAATGCCTCAGCATCAGTTATGCATCAAGGGCAGGCTTACAGAAGCTAAAATAGACCAGCTACACAGGTATTATGGGTCAGCCATCAGGAATAACCTCAAAGACGTTGATGACATGAAACAAGCTGTCTGGGCTACATATGCTCACACACTACCGACTGACAAAATGCCTCAGGATCAGTTATGCCACAAGGGCAGGCTTACAGAAGCTAAAATAGACCAGCTACCCCAGGTATTATGGGTCAGCCATCAGGAGTAACCTCAAAGACGTTGATGACATGAAACAAGCTGTCTGGGCTACATATGTTCACACACTACCGACTGACAAAATGCCTCAGCATCAGTTATGCCCCAAGGGCAGGCTTACAGATGCTAAAATAGACCAGCTACACAGGTATTATGGGTCAGCCATCAGGAGTAACCTCAAAGACGTTGATGACATGAAACAAGCTGTCTGGGCTACATATGTTCACACACTACCGACTGGCAAAATGCCTCAGCATCAGTTATGCCCCAAGGGCAGGCTTACAGATGCTAAAATAGACCAGCTACACAGGTATTATGGGTCAGCCATCAGGAATAACCTCAAAGACGTTGATGACATGAAACAAGCTGTCTGGGCTACATATGTTAACACACTACCGACTGACAAAATGCCTCAGCATCGGTTATGCCCCAAGGGCAGGCTTACAGATGCTAAAATAGACCAGCTACACAGGTATTATGGGTCAGCCATCAGGATTAACCTCAAAGACGTTGATGACATGAAACAAGCTGTCTGGGCTACATATGTTCACACACTACCGACTGACAAAATGGCTCAGCATCAGTTATGCCCCAAGGGCAGGCTTACAGATGCTAAAATAGGCCAGCTACACAGGTATTATGGGTCAGCCATCAGGAATAACCTCAAAGACGTTGATGACATGAAACAAGCTGTCTGGGCTACATATGTTCACACACTACCGACTGACAAAATGCCTCAGCTTCAGGTATGCCCCAAGGGCAGGCTTACAGATGCTAAAATAGACCAGCTACACAGGTATTATGGGTCAGCCATCAGGAGTAACCTCAAAGACGTTGATGACATGAAACAAGCTGTCTGGGCTACATATGTTCACACACTACCGACTGACAAAATGCCTCAGCATCAGTTATGCCCCAAGGGCAGGCTTACAGATGCTAAAATAGACCAGCTACACAGGTATTATGGGTCAGCCATCAGGAATAACCTCAAAGACGTTGATGACATGATACAAGCTGTCTGGGCTACATATGTTCACACACTACCGACTGACAAAATGCCTCAGCTTCAGGTATGCCCCAAGAGCAGGCTTACAGATGCTAAAATATACCAGCTACACAGGTATTATGGGTCAGCCATCAGGAATAACCTCAAAGACGTTGATGACATGAAACAAGCTGTCTGGGCTACATATGTTCACACACTACCGACTGACAAAATGCCTCAGCATCAGTTATGCCCCAAGGGCAGGCTTACAGATGCTAAAATAGACCAGCTACACAGGTATTATGGGTCAGCCATCAGGAATAACCTCAAAGACGTTGGTGACATGAAACAAGCTGTCTGGGCTACATATGTTAACACACTACCGACTGACAAAATGCCTCAGCATCGGTTATGCCCCAAGGGCAGGCTTACAGATGCTAAAATAGACCAGCTACACAGGTATTATGGGTCAGCCATCAGGAGTAACCTCAAAGACGTTGATGACATGAAACAAGCTGTCTGGGCTACATATGTTCACACACTACCGACTGACAAAATGGCTCAGCATCAGTTATGCCCCAAGGGCAGGCTTACAGATGCTAAAATAGGCCAGCTACACAGGTATTATGGGTCAGCCATCAGGAATAACCTCAAAGACGTTGATGACATGAAACAAGCTGTCTGGGCTACATATGTTCACACACTACCGACTGACAAAATGCCTCAGCATCAGTTATGCCCCAAGGGCAGGCTTACAGATGCTAAAATAGACCAGCTACACAGGTATTATGGGTCAGCCATCAGGAGTAACCTCAAAGACGTTGGTGACATGAAACAAGCTGTCTGGGCTACATATGTTCACACACTACCGACTGACAAAATGCCTCAGCATCAGGTATGCCACAAGGGCAGGCTTACAGAAGCTAAAATAGACCAGCTACACAGGTATTATGGGTCAGCCATCAGGAATAACCTCAAAGACGTTGATGACATGAAACAAGCTGTCTGGGCTACATATGCTCACACACTACCGACTGACAAAATGCCTCAGCATCAGTTATGCCACAAGGGCAGGCTTACAGAAGCTAAAATAGGCCAGCTACACAGGTATTATGGGTCAGCCATCAGGAATAACCTCAAAGACGTTGATGACATGAAACAAGCTGTCTGGGCTACATATGTTCACACACTACCGACTGACAAAATGCCTCAGCATCGGTTATGCCACAAGGGCAGGCTTACAGAAGCTAAAATAGACCAGCTACACAGGTATTATGGGTCAGCCATCAGGAATAACCTCAAAGACGTTGATGACATGAAACAAGCTGTCTGGGCTACATATGCTCACACACTACCGACTGACAAAATGCCTCAGCATCAGTTATGCATCAAGGGCAGGCTTACAGAAGCTAAAATAGACCAGCTACACAGGTATTATGGGTCAGCCATCAGGAATAACCTCAAAGACGTTGATGACATGAAACAAGCTGTCTGGGCTACATATGCTCACACACTACCGACTGACAAAATGCCTCAGGATCAGTTATGCCACAAGGGCAGGCTTACAGAAGCTAAAATAGACCAGCTACCCCAGGTATTATGGGTCAGCCATCAGGAGTAACCTCAAAGACGTTGATGACATGAAACAAGCTGTCTGGGCTACATATGTTCACACACTACCGACTGACAAAATGCCTCAGCATCAGTTATGCCCCAAGGGCAGGCTTACAGATGCTAAAATAGACCAGCTACACAGGTATTATGGGTCAGCCATCAGGAATAACCTCAAAGACGTTGATGACATGAAACAAGCTGTCTGGGCTACATATGCTCACACACTACCGACTGACAAAATGCCTCAGCATCAGTTATGCCACAAGGGCAGGCTTACAGAAGCTAAAATAGACCAGCTACACAGGTATTATGGGTCAGCCATCAGGAATAACCTCAAAGACGTTGATGACATGAAACAAGCTGTCTGGGCTACATACGTTCACACACTACCGACTGACAAAATGCCTCAGCATCAGTTATGCCACAAGGGCAAGCTTACAGAAGCTAAAATAGACCAGCTACACAGGTATTATGGGTCAGCCATCAGAAATAACCTGAAAGACGTTGATGACATGAAACAAGCTGTCTGGGCTACATATGTTCACACACTACCGACTGACAAAATGCCTCAGCATCAGTTATGCCACAAGGGCAGGTTTACAGAAGCTAAAATAGACCAGCTACGCAGGTATTATGGGTCAGCCATCAGGAATAACCTCAAAGGCGTTGATGACATGAAACAAGCTGTCTGGGCTACATATGTTAACACACTACCGACTGACAAAATGCCTCAGCATCAGTTATGCCCCAAGGGCAGGCTTACAGATGCTAAAATAGACCAGCTACACAGGTATTATGGGTCAGCCATCAGGAGTAACCTCAAAGCCGTTGATGACATGAAACAAGCTGTCTGGGCTACATATGTTCACACACTACCGACTGACAAAATGCCTCAGCATCAGTTATGCCCCAAGGGCAGGCTTACAGATGCTAAAATAGACCAGCTACACAGGTATTATGGGTCAGCCATCAGGAATAACCTCAAAGACGTTGATGACATGAAACAAGCTGTCTGGGCTACATATGTTCACACACTACCGACTGACAAAATGCCTCAGCTTCAGGTATGCCCCAAGGGCAGGCTTACAGATGCTAAAATAGACCAGCTACACAGGTATTATGGGTCAGCCATCAGGAGTAACCTCAAAGACGTTGATGACATGAAACAAGCTGTCTGGGCTACATATGTTCACACACTACCGACTGGCAAAATGCCTCAGCATCAGTTATGCCCCAAGGGCAGGCTTACAGATGCTAAAATAGACCAGCTACACAGGTATTATGGGTCAGCCATCAGGAATAACCTCAAAGACGTTGATGACATGAAACAAGCTGTCTGGGCTACATATGTTAACACACTACCGACTGACAAAATGCCTCAGCATCGGTTATGCCCCAAGGGCAGGCTTACAGATGCTAAAATAGACCAGCTACACAGGTATTATGGGTCAGCCATCAGGATTAACCTCAAAGACGTTGATGACATGAAACAAGCTGTCTGGGCTACATATGTTCACACACTACCGACTGACAAAATGGCTCAGCACCAGTTATGCCCCAAGGGCAGGCTTACAGATGCTAAAATAGGCCAGCTACACAGGTATTATGGGTCAACCATCAGGAATAACCTCAAAGACGTTGATGACATGAAACAAGCTGTCTGGGCTACATATGTTCACACACTACCGACTGACAAAATGCCTCAGCTTCAGGTATGCCCCAAGGGCAGGCTTACAGATGCTAAAATAGACCAGCTACACAGGTATTATGGGTCAGCCATCAGGAGTAACCTCAAAGACGTTGATGACATGAAA
This sequence comes from Prosapia bicincta, assembly GCA_036971475.1. Taxonomy (NCBI): domain Eukaryota; kingdom Metazoa; phylum Arthropoda; class Insecta; order Hemiptera; family Cercopidae; genus Prosapia; species Prosapia bicincta. The sequence goes on from JBAIZL010000005.1 coordinate 25,578,579, forward strand.
CAAGCTGTCTGGGCTACATATGTTCACACACTACCGACTGACAAAATGCCTCAGCATCAGTTATGCCCCAAGGGCAGGCTTACAGATGCTAAAATAGACCAGCTACACAGGTATTATGGGTCAGCCATCAGGAATAACCTCAAAGACGTTGATGACATGATACAAGCTGTCTGGGCTACATATGTTCACACACTACCGACTGACAAAATGCCTCAGCTTCAGGTATGCCCCAAGAGCAGGCATACAGATGCTAAAATATACCAGCTACACAGGTATTATGGGTCAGCCATCATGAATAACCTTAAAGACGTTGATGACATGAAACAAGCTGTCTGGGCTACATATGTTCACACACTACCGACTGACAAAATGCCTCAGCATCAGTTATGCCCCAAGGGCAGGCTTACAGATGCTAAAATAGACCAGCTACACAGGTATTATGGGTCAGCCATCAGGAATAACCTCAAAGACGTTGGTGACATGAAACAAGCTGTCTGGGCTACATATGTTAACACACTACCGACTGACAAAATGCCTCAGCATCGGTTATGCCCCAAGGGCAGGCTTACAGATGCTAAAATAGACCAGCTACACAGGTATTATGGGTCAGCCATCAGGAGTAACCTCAAAGACGTTGATGACATGAAACAAGCTGTCTGGGCTACATATGTTCACACACTACCGACTGACAAAATGGCTCAGCATCAGTTATGCCCCAAGGGCAGGCTTACAGATGCTAAAATAGGCCAGCTACACAGGTATTATGGGTCAGCCATCAGGAATAACCTCAAAGACGTTGATGACATGAAACAAGCTGTCTGGGCTACATATGTTCACACACTACCGACTGACAAAATGCCTCAGCATCAGTTATGCCCCAAGGGCAGGCTTACAGATGCTAAAATAGACCAGCTACACAGGTATTATGGGTCAGCCATCAGGAGTAACCTCAAAGACGTTGGTGACATGAAACAAGCTGTCTGGGCTACATATGTTCACACACTACCGACTGACAAAATGCCTCAGCATCAGGTATGCCACAAGGGCAGGCTTACAGAAGCTAAAATAGACCAGCTACACAGGTATTATGGGTCAGCCATCAGGAATAACCTCAAAGACGTTGATGACATGAAACAAGCTGTCTGGGCTACATATGCTCACACACTACCGACTGACAAAATGCCTCAGCATCAGTTATGCCACAAGGGCAGGCTTACAGAAGCTAAAATAGGCCAGCTACACAGGTATTATGGGTCAGCCATCAGGAATAACCTCAAAGACGTTGATGACATGAAACAAGCTGTCTGGGCTACATATGTTCACACACTACCGACTGACAAAATGCCTCAGCATCAGTTATGCCACAAGGGCAGGCTTACAGAAGCTAAAATAGACCAGCTACACAGGTATTATGGGTCAGCCATCAGGAATAACCTCAAAGACGTTGATGACATGAAACAAGCTGTCTGGGCTACATATGCTCACACACTACCGACTGACAAAATGCCTCAGCATCAGTTATGCATCAAGGGCAGGCTTACAGAAGCTAAAATAGACCAGCTACACAGGTATTATGGGTCAGCCATCAGGAATAACCTCAAAGACGTTGATGACATGAAACAAGCTGTCTGGGCTACATATGCTCACACACTACCGACTGACAAAATGACTCAGGATCAGTTATGCCACAAGGGCAGGCTTACAGAAGCTAAAATAGACCAGCTACCCCAGGTATTATGGGTCAGCCATCAGGAGTAACCTCAAAGACGTTGATGACATGAAACAAGCTGTCTGGGCTACATATGTTCACACACTACCGACTGACAAAATGCCTCAGCATCAGTTATGCCCCAAGGGCAGGCTTACAGATGCTAAAATAGACCAGCTACACAGGTATTATGGGTCAGCCATCAGGAATAACCTCAAAGACGTTGATGACATGAAACAAGCTGTCTGGGCTACATATGTTCACACACTACCGACTGACAAAATGCCTCAGCTTCAGTTATGCCCCAAGGGCAGGCTTACAGATGCTAAAATAAACCAGCTACACAGGTATTATGGGTCAGCCATCAGGAATAACCTCAAAGACGTTGGTGACATGAAACAAGCTGTCTGGGCTACATATGTTCACACACTACCGACTGACAAAATGCCTCAGCATCAGTTATGCCAAAAGGGCAGGCTTACAGATGCTAAAATAGACCAGCTACACAGGTATTATGGGTCAGCCATCAGGAATAACCTCAAAGACGTTGATGACATGAAACAAGCTGTCTGGGCTACATATGTTCACACACTACCGACTGACAAAATGCCTCAGCATTAGTTATGCCACAAGGGCAGGCTTACAGAAGCTAAAATAGACCAGCTACACAGGTATTCTGGGCCAGCCATCAGGAATAACCTCAAAGACGTTGATGACATGAAACAAGCTGTCTGGGCTACATATGCTCACACACTACCGACTGACAAAATGCCTCAGCATCAGTTATGCCCCAAGGGCAGGCTTACAGATGCTAAAATAGACCAGCTACACAGGTATTATGGGTCAGCCATCAGGAATAACCTCAAAGACGTTGATGACATGAAACAAGCTGTCTGGGCTACATATGTTCACACACTACCGACTGACAAAATGCCTCAGCATCAGTTATGCCCCAAGGGCAGGCTTACAGAAGCTAAAATAGACCAGCTACACAGGTGTTATGGGCCAGCCATCAGGAATAACCTCAAAGACGTTGGTGACATGAAACAAGCTGTCTGGGCTACATATGTTCACACCCTACCGACGGACAAAATGCCTCAGCATCAGTTATGCCACAAGGGCAGGCTTACAGATGCTAAAATAGACCAGCTACACAGGTATTATGGGTCAGCCATCAGGAATAACCTCAAAGACGTTGATGACATGAAACAAGCTGTCTGGGCTACATATGCTCACACACTACCGACTGACAAAATGCCTCAGCATCAGTTATGCCACAAGGGCAGGCTTACAGAAGCTAAAATAGACCAGCTACACAGGTATTATGGGTCAGCCATCAGGAATAACCTCAAAGACGTTGTTGATATGAAACAAGCTGTCTGGGCTACATATGTTCACACACTACCGACTGACATAATGCCTCAGCATCAGTTATGCCACAAGGGCAGGCTTACAGAAGCTAAAATAGACCAGCTACACAGGTATTATGGGTCAGCCATCAGGAATAACCTCAAAGACGTTGATGACATGAAACAAGCTGTCTGGGCTACATATGCTCACACACTACCGACTGACAAAATGCCTCAGCATCAGTTATGCCACAAGGGCAGGCTTACAGAAGCTAAAATAGGCCAGCTACACAGGTATTATGGGTCAGCCATCAGGAATAACCTCAAAGACGTTGATGACATGAAACAAGCTGTCTGGGCTACATATGTTCACACACTACCGACTGACAAAATGCCTCAGCATCGGTTATGCCACAAGGGCAGGCTTACAGAAGCTAAAACAGACCAGCTACACAGGTATTATGGGTCAGCCATCAGGAATAACCTCAAAGACGTTGATGACATGAAACAAGCTGTCTGGGCTACATATGCTCACACACTACCGACTGACAAAATGCCTCAGCATCAGTTATGCATCAAGGGCAGGCTTACAGAAGCTAAAATAGACCAGCTACACAGGTATTATGGGTCAGCCATCAGGAATAACCTCAAAGACGTTGATGACATGAAACAAGCTGTCTGGGCTACATATGCTCACACACTACCGACTGACAAAATGCCTCAGCATCAGTTATGCCACAAGGGCAGGCTTACAGAAGCTAAAATAGACCAGCTACCCCATGTATTATGGGTCAGCCATCAGGAGTAACCTCAAAGACGTTGATGACATGAAACAAGCTGTCTGGGCTACATATGTTCACACACTACCGACTGACAAAATGCCTCAGCATCAGTTATGCCCCAAGGGCAGGCTTACAGATGCTAAAATAGACCAGCTACACAGGTATTATGGGTCAGCCATCAGGAATAACCTCAAAGACGTTGGTGACATGAAACAAGCTGTCTGGGCTACATATGCTCACACACTACCGACTGACAAAATGCCTCAGCATCAGTTATGCCCCAAGGGCAGGCTTACAGATGCTAAAATAGACCAGCTACACAGGTATTATGGGTCAGCCATCAGGAATAACCTCAAAGACGTTGATGACATGAAACAAGCTGTCTGGGCTACATATGTTCACACACTACCGACTGACAAAATGCCTCAGCATTAGTTATGCCACAAGGGCAGGCTTACAGAAGCTAAAATAGACCAGCTACACAGGTATTCTGGGCCAGCCATCAGGAATAATTTCAAAGACGTTGATGACATGAAACAAGCTGTCTGGGCTACATATGCTCACACACTACCGACTGACAAAATGCCTCAGCATCAGTTATGCCACAAGGGCAGGCTTACAGATGCTAAAATAGACCAGCTACACAGGTATTATGGGTCAGCCATCAGGAATAACCTCAAAGACGTTGATGACATGAAACAAGCTGTCTGGGCTACATATGTTCACACACTACCGACTGACAAAATGCCTCAGCATCAGTTATGCCCCAAGGGCAGGCTTACAGAAGCTAAAATAGACCAGCTACACAGGTGTTATGGGCCAGCCATCAGGAATAACCTTAAAGACGTTGGTGACATGAAACAAGCTGTCTGAGCTACATATGTTCACACCCTACCGACTGACAAAATGCCTCAGCATCAGTTATGCCACAAGGGCAGGCTTACAGATGCTAAAATAGACCAGCTACACAGGTATTATGGGTCAGCCATCAGGAATAACCTCAAAGACGTTGATGACATGAAACAAGCTGTCTGGGCTACATATGCTCACACACTACCGACTGACAAAATGCCTCAGCATCAGTTATGCCACAAGGGCAGGCTTACAGAAGCTAAAATAGACCAGCTACACAGGTATTATGGGTCAGCCATCAGGAATAACCTCAAAGACGTTGTTGATATGAAACAAGCTGTCTGGGCTACATATGTTCACACACTACCGACTGACAAAATGCCTCAGCATCAGTTATGCCACAAGGGCAGGCTTACAGAAGCTAAAATAGGCCAGCTACACAGGTATTATGGGTCAGCCATCAGGAATAACCTCAAAGACGTTGATGACATGAAACAAGCTGTCTGGGCTACATATGTTCACACACTACCGACTGACAAAATGCCTCAGCATCAGTTATGCCACAAGGGCAGGCTTACAGAAGCTAAAATAGACCAGCTACACAGGTATTATGGGTCAGCCATCAGGAATAACCTCAAAGACGTTGATGACATGAAACAAGCTGTCTGGGCTACATATGCTCACACACTACCGACTGACAAAATGCCTCAGCATCAGTTATGCATCAAGGGCAGGCTTACAGAAGCTAAAATAGACCAGCTACACAGGTATTATGGGTCAGCCATCAGGAATAACCTCAAAGACGTTGATAACATGAAACAAGCTGTCTGGGCTACATATGCTCACACACTACCGACTGACAAAATGCCTCAGCATCAGTTATGCCACAAGGGCAGGCTTACAGAAGCTAAAATAGACCAGCTACCCCAGGTATTATGGGTCAGCCATCAGGAGTAACCTCAAAGACGTTGATGACATGAAACAAGCTGTCTGGGCTACATATGTTCACACACTACCGACTGACAAAATGCCTCAGCATCAGTTATGCCCCAAGGGCAGGCTTACAGATGCTAAAATAGACCAGCTACACAGGTATTATGGGTCAGCCATCAGGAATAACCTCAAAGACGTTGATGACATGAAACAAGCTGTCTGGGCTACATATGTTCACACACTACCGACTGACAAAATGCCTCAGCTTCAGTTATGCCCCAAGGGCAGGCTTACAGATGCTAAAATAGACCAGCTACACAGGTATTATGGGTCAGCCATCAGGAATAACCTCAAAGACGTTGGTGACATGAAACAAGCTGTCTGGGCTACATATGTTCACACACTACCGACTGACAAAATGCCTCAGCATCAGTTATGCCCCAAGGGCAGGCTTACAGATGCTAAAATAGACCAGCTACACAGGTATTATGGGTCAGCCATCAGGAATAACCTCAAAGACGTTGATGACATGAAACAAGCTGTCTGGGCTACATATGTTCACACACTACCGACTGACAAAATGCCTCAGCATTAGTTATGCCACAAGGGCAGGCTTACAGAAGCTAAAATAGACCAGCTACACAGGTATTCTGGGCCAGCCATCAGGAATAACCTCAAAGACGTTGATGACATGAAACAAGCTGTCTGGGCTACATATGCTCAAACACTACCGACTGACAAAATGCCTCAGCATCAGTTATGCCACAAGGGCAGGCTTACAGATGCTAAAATAGACCAGCTACACAGGTATTATGGGTCAGCCATCAGGAATAACCTCAAAGACGTTGATGACATGAAACAAGCTGTCTGGGCTACATATGTTCACACACTACCGACTGACAAAATGCCTCAGCATCAGTTATGCCCCAAGGGCAGGCTTACAGAAGCTAAAATAGACCAGCTACACAGGTGTTATGGGCCAGCCATCAGGAATAACCTCAAAGACGTTGGTGACATGAAACAAGCTGTCTGGGCTACATATGTTCACACCCTACCGACGGACAAAATGCCTCAGCATCAGTTATGCCACAAGGGCAGGCTTACAGATGCTAAAATAGACCAGCTACACAGGTATTATGGGTCAGCCATCAGGAATAACCTCAAAGACGTTGATGACATGAAACAAGCTGTCTGGGCTACATATGCTCACACACTACCGACTGACAAAATGCCTCAGCATCAGTTATGCCACAAGGGCAGGCTTACAGAAGCTAAAATAGACCAGCTACACAGGTATTATGGGTCAGCCATCAGGAATAACCTCAAAGACGTTGTTGATATGAAACAAGCTGTCTGGGCTACATATGTTCACACACTACCGACTGACATAATGCCTCAGCATCAGTTATGCCACAAGGGCAGGCTTACAGAAGCTAAAATAGACCAGCTACACAGGTATTATGGGTCAGCCATCAGGAATAACCTCAAAGACGTTGATGACATGAAACAAGCTGTCTGGGCTACATATGCTCACACACTACCGACTGACAAAATGCCTCAGCATCAGTTTTTCCACAAGGGCAGGCTTACAGAAGCTAAAATAGGCCAGCTACACAGGTATTATGGGTCAGCCATCAGGAATAACCTCAAAGACGTTGATGACATGAAACAAGCTGTCTGGGCTACATATGTTCACACACTACCGACTGACAAAATGCCTCAGCATCAGTTATGCCACAAGGGCAGGCTTACAGAAGCTAAAATAGACCAGCTACACAGGTATTATGGGTCAGCCATCAGGAATAACCTCAAAGACGTTGATGACATGAAACAAGCTGTCTGGGCTACATATGCTCACACACTACCGACTGACAAAATGCCTCAGCATCAGTTATGCATCAAGGGCAGGCTTACAGAAGCTAAAATAGACCAGCTACACAGGTATTATGGGTCAGCCATCAGGAATAACCTCAAAGACGTTGATGACATGAAACAAGCTGTCTGGGCTACATATGCTCACACACTACCGACTGACAAAATGCCTAAGCATCAGTTATGCCACAAGGGCAGGCTTACAGAAGCTAAAATAGACCAGCTACCCCAGGTATTATGGGTCAGCCATCAGGAGTAACCTCAAAGACGTTGATGACATGAAACAAGCTGTCTGGGCTACATATGTTCACACACTACCGACTGACAAAATGCCTCAGCATCAGTTATGCCCCAAGGGCAGGCTTACAGATGCTAAAATAGACCAGCTACACAGGTATTATGGGTCAGCCATCAGGAATAACCTCAAAGACGTTGATGACATGAAACAAGCTGTCTGGGCTACATATGTTCACACACTACCGACTGACAAAATGCCTCAGCTTCAGTTATGCCCCAAGGGCAGGCTTACAGATGCTAAAATAGACCAGCTACACAGGTATTATGGGTCAGCCATCAGGAATAACCTCAAAGACGTTGGTGACATGAAACAAGCTGTCTGGGCTACATATGTTCACACACTACCGACTGACAAAATGCCTCAGCATCAGTTATGCCCCAAGGGCAGGCTTACAGATGCTAAAATAGACCAGCTACACAGGTATTATGGGTCAGCCATCAGGAATAACCTCAAAGACGTTGATGACATGAAACAAGCTGTCTGGGCTACATATGCTCACACACTACCGACTGACAAAATGCCTCAGCATCAGTTATGCCACAAGGGCAGGCTTACAGATGCTAAAATAGACCAGCTACACAGGTATTATGGGTCAGCCATCAGGAATAACCTCAAAGACGTTGATGACATGAAACAAGCTGTCTGGGCTACATATGTTCACACACTACCGACTGACAAAATGCCTCAGCATCAGTTATGCCCCAAGGGCAGGCTTACAGAAGCTAAAATAGACCAGCTACACAGGTGTTATGGGCCAGCCATCAGGAATAACCTCAAAGACGTTGGTGACATGAAACAAGCTGTCTGGGCTACATATGTTCACACCCTACCGACTGACAAAATGCCTCAGCATCAGTTATGCCACAAGGGCATTCTTACAGATGCTAAAATAGACCAGCTACACAGGTATTATGGGTCAGCCATCAGGAATAACCTCAAAGACGTTGATGACATGAAACAAGCTGTCTGGGCTACATATGCTCACACACTACCGACTGACAAAATGCCTCAGCATCAGTTATGCCACAAGGGCAGGCTTACAGAAGCTAAAATAGACCAGCTACACAGGTATTATGGGTCAGCCATCATAAATAACCTCAAAGACGTTGTTGATATGAAACAAGCTGTCTGGGCTACATATGTTCACACACTACCGACTGACAAAATGCCTCAGCATCAGTTATGCCACAAGGGCAGGCTTACAGAAGCTAAAATAGACCAGCTACACAGGTATTTTGGGTCAGCCATCAGGAATAACCTCAAAGACGTTGATGACATGAAACAAGCTGTCTGGGCTACATATGCTCACACACTACCGACTGACAAAATGCCTCAGCATCAGTTATGCCCCAAGGGCAGGCTTACAGAAGCTAAAATAGACCAGCTACACAGCCATTATGGGTCAGCCATCAGGAGTAACCTCAAAGACGTTGATGACATGAAACAAGCTGTCTGGGCTACATATGTTCACACACTACCGACTGACAAAATGCCTCAGCATCAGTTATGCCCCAAGGGAATGGACTCTTGGTGTGGCTATAAAAAATCTTTAGAGCTAAAAACTATTTATGAGCACAAACATTCTCTAACGGAGCCTATCACGTTAGCTATAAAGCTCATGTAACGAGATCTCACTAAATTTGAGCTTCTTGGGCGTTGCTTGTACGGCAATGTCCAAAACCCTAACGAGAGCTTCAATGGTTGCATTTGGCAAAGGGTAAAAAGACTGGTTTTGTTGGCCTAAAAACTGTAATTAGGAGTTAGTGATGCGGTGATAGCATTCAATGAAGGCTTAATCGCTGAAGCAAATGTTTTAAATATAATGGACATAAAGCCTGGGAATTTCATGGTAGAGGCCTTAAAACAAAATGATAATATCAGAATACAAAAAGCTGATAAGTAGACCCAGGAAGGCAAGAAGAGCTTAGGAATCAACAGAAGATTATTTAAGAGAAAGAGGGGAGATGGAGATATGGAGGACTACTGTCCAGAAGGCTAATGCAAGAAAGGCACTATCGTTTTTTAACTTGCGTTTTCCGAAAACAATGCTATTTAAAGATTAGGTAAGGATAACGTTTGAACCATAAGAGCTAAAGACCTGACATTTTCTGTGTACTAACAACATCATTGCCTAAATAATGCCCTAAAAATAAATAATATATTTTGTCTCATTTAAGGCCCGAAAAAAATTATATGGTTTCTGAAGATGTGCCAAAATGTATGACAATTTTAATTACTTAAAAAAATAGAAATAAATCTTTTATAAGGAATATTTTTAGAGTATTGTGTTTCCACAGTAATAATAATAATTGGCTAAAAATTTCATCAGGATATCTTTAATAGTTTTAGAGATAATTGTACCTAACTGAACGTCCAAACCCCCATTTAATTAACATGGCAGACTGAAAGTGGCACTCTCATTTTAATGATTGATAATTGAAACAATATATATATATATATATATATATATATATATATATATATATATATATATATATATATATAGAGAGAGAGAGAGAGAGAGAGAGAGAGAGAGAGGGAGAGAGATAAAGATGAATCCCCTCATGTATTTAAAAACATAATAAGAATACAGCAATACGCATGTTCCCATTGAGTAATCCATATGTTGTCAATAAAACAATAAGTATGTTGGAATACAGCATTACATACATGGATGTACAGCAATACATATATTGACATACAGCAATAAAAATCTTGGCATACAGTAATAGGTATGTTCCATACAGTCGTATGTATGCTGACACACAGCAATACATATGTTGGCATACAGCAATAGGTATGTTCCATACAGTCGTATGTATGCTGACACACAGCAATACATATGTTGTTATACAGCAATAGGTATGTTCCATACAGTCGTATGTATGCTGACACACAGCAATACATATGTTGGCATACAGCAATAGGTATGTTCCATACAGCCGTATGTATGCTGACACACAGCAAGACATATATTGGTATACAGCAATAGGTATGTTCCATACAGTCGTATGTATGCTGACACACAGCAATACATATATTGGCATACAGCAATAGGTATGTTCCATACAGTCGTATGTATGCTGACACACAGCAATACATATATTGGCATACAGCAAAAGGTATGTTCCATACAGTCGTATGTATGCTGACACACAGCAATACATATATTGGCATACAGCAATAGGTATGTTCCATACAGCCGTATGTATGCTGACACACAGCAAGACATATATTGGTATACAGCAATAGGTATGTTCCATACAGTCGTATGTATGCTGACACACAGCAATACATATATTGGCATACAGCAATAGGTATGTTCCATACAGTCGTATGTATGCTGACACACAGCAATACATATATTGGCATACAGCAATAGGTATGTTCCATACAGTCGTATGTTTGCTGACACACAGCAATACATATATTGGCATACAGCAATAGGTATGTTCCATACAGTCGTATGTATGCTGACACACAGCAATACATATGTTGGCATACAGCAATAGGTATGTTCCATACAGTCGTATGTATGCTGACACACAGCAATACATATGTTGGCATACAGCAATAGGTATGTTCCATACAGTCGTATGTATGCTGACACACAGCAATACATATATTGGCATACAGCAATCGGTATGTTCCATACAGTCGTATGTATGCTGACACACAGCAATACATATATTGGCATACAGCAATAGGTATGTTCCATACAGTCGTATGTATGCTGACACACAGCAATACATATGTTGGCATACAGCAATAGGTATGTTCCATACAGTCGTATGTATGCTGACACACAGCAATACATATGTTGGCATACAGCAATAGGTATGTTCCATACAGTCGTATGTATGCTGACACACAGCAATACATATATTGGCATACTGCAATAGGTATGTTCCATACAGTCGTATGTATGCTGACACACAGCAATACATATATTGGCATACAGCAATAGGTATGTTCCATACAGTCGTATGTATGCTGACACACAGCAATACATATATTGGCATACAGCAATAGGTATGTTCCATACAGTCGTATGTATGCTGACACACAGCAATACATATATTGGCATACAGCAATAGGTATGTTCCATACAGTCGTATGTATGCTGACACACAGCAATACATATATTGGTATACAGCAATAGGTATGTTCCATACAGTCGTATGTATGCTGACACACAGCAATACATATATTGGCATACAGCAATAGGTATGTTCCATACAGTCGTATGTATGCTGACACACAGCAATACATATATTGGCATACAGCAATAGGTATGTTCCATACAGTCGTATGTATGCTGACACACAGCAATACATATATTGGTATACAGCAATAGGTATGTTCCATACAGTCTTATGTATGCTGACACACAGCAATACATATATTGGTATACAGCAATAGGTATGTTCCATACAGTCGTATGTATGCTGACACACAGCAATACATATATTGGCATACAGCAATAGGTATGTTCCATACAGTCGTATGTATGCTGACACACAGCAATACATATATTGGCATACAGCAATAGGTATGTTCCATACAGTCGTAAGTATGCTGACACACAGCAATACATATATTGGTATACAGCAATAGGTATGTTCCATACAGTCGTATGTATGCTGACACACAGCAATACATATATTGGTATACAGCAATAGGTATGTTCCATACAGTCGTATGTATGCTGACACACAGCAATACATATATTGGCATACAGCAATAGGTATGTTCCATACAGTCGTATGTATGCTGACACACAGCAATACATATGTTGGCATACAGCAATAGGTATGTTCCATATAGTCGTATGTATGCTGACACACAGCAATACATATGTTTACAGCAATAGGTATGTTCCATACAGCCGTATGTATGCTGACACACAGCAATACATATGTTGTTATACAGCAATAGGTATGTTCCATACAGTCGTATGTATGCTGACACACAGCAATACATATGTTGGCATACAGCAATAGGTATGTTCCATACAGTCGTATGTATGCTGACACACAGCAATACATATGTTGGCATACAGCAATAGGTATGTTCCATGCAGTCGTATGTATGCTGACACACAGCAAAACATATGTTGGCATACAGTAATAGGTATGTTCCATACAGTTGTATGTATGCTGACACACAGCAATACATATATTGGCATACAGCAATAGGTATGTTCCATACAGTCGTATGTATGCTGACACACAGCAATACATATATTGGCATACATCAATAGGTATGTTCCATACAGTCGTATGTATGCTGACACACAGCAATACATATATTGGCATACAGCAATAGGTATGTTCCATACAGTCGTATGTATGCTGACACACAGCAATACATATGTTGGCATACAGCAATAGGTATGTTCCATACAGTCGTATGTATGCTGACACACAGCAATACATATATTGGCATACAGCAATAGGTATGTTCCATACAGTCGTATGTATGCTGACACACAGCAATACATATATTGGCATACAGCAATAGGTATGTTCCATACAGTCGTATTTATGCTGACACACAGCAATACATATATTGGCATACAGCAATAGGTATGTTCCATACAGTCGTATGTATGCTGACACACAGCAATACATATATTGGCATACAGCAATAGGTATGTTCCATACAGTCGTATGTATGCTGACACACAGCAATACATATATTGGCATACAGCAATAGGTATGTTCCATACAGTCGTATGTATGCTGACACACAGCAATACATATATTGGTATACAGCAATAGGTATGTTCCATACAGTCGTATGTATGCTGACACACAGCAATACATATGTTGTTATACAGTTATATTTTAAACCAAAATGCTTTAAAAATAATACAATGTATTACAAGTATTTTGTGTTTGATTACTAAATATGTATTTATACTACAAACATGATGCACTAGTAGTAATAGTTTTCGGTACTTCCACAGGCTTTTAGATTAAAAGGACTGTAGAAAGGTAAGGGTGAGGAGACACGATGAAATATAGACCCTCATGGAACGAGAAAACATGGCATATCTCGCTACTCAGAGCTGTAAACCACTGTAAAGCCTGACATAAATATTTCTACTTCCTACACCTGAACGAACAGGGTAGAATAAATCGTGCAAAAATGGCGTCACTGATAAGGCACAATAACAACACTATGGGCCAAACGGGTTCGTTCTGTTAAATGTAAATAGTACCGCATTTACTTTCCCAACTAGAATAGTACTAAGGCTGTGGACACACAGAAAGAATCTAGTGATCGCAACGCAACTTAAACTTGAGTTGCTAGTCTGCTAACACGTTTGTTAATATGAATTAGCTAGTTTAGTTCCCAGTGATATCGTCGTCAGAGGAGGTTAGAAAAGACAATTCAGTGTATAATGTTGAATAAAATTATAACCAAATGTATTCTGATTAGATAGTTTGTAGGTATATTTTAATAAGTATATAGTAATGTTGTATAAAATTACAACCAAATCTAGACGCTGTAGCTGCTGCGCACACGGGTCATGTTATAGGCCTACATGCCATTACAGACTAACATTTAAAATGTGAAAAAAGTAACTTTCCGTATTTTCCGCGGAAAAAAGTTGATATTCATGTTCTACACATTAAAACGAGTAATTTTAAAAGAAATTGAAAAACCAACGTAATTAAGATTACATTCTTACCCAGATTGTATATATTTTGAAAAACGTCCATATGTAGTCATTCGTATCGTCTTGCAGTTGTTGGACATAAATATCATGACCAGAAAAAGCAAAATTTTGTTTTTCTGACATAATATAGTAGTCTAATAAAAGACTATTCAAAGAAATAGAAATACAGAAAATACAAATAAAAATAATTATTTAAATACGATAGCACTCTTGAGAAACGTATACACAACACAACAAATACTGCTGCCATCTGAGAAACTGAGCATGTAACATTATTTTAGGCAAAAATGTTACATATTACTGCAGCATTAAAAAACAAACCGAGATATTAGTTTAAAAATTTTAAAAAAATGTAAATTATAATTCTATGTACAGTAATACTGGTTGAGATATGATTTCTACAAGTTTTTTTTATGAAAACAGCTAACCATTATAAATGCGTCGGAAAGTTGCGCAGAAGGTCAGGAACCTCAACGTGAACTCTAAACACTTCTTCTCGATTGGGTCTTCGAACCGAAAGGATGTCGCAAGATGGGGCGTATCAGGAACAAATCTTATTTTTAACAGTTTTAATTTCATTTAAATCAGTTATGTTAGAAGTGTATAAAAGTTTCCTTAATTATTTTCCAAAACGTTTCATCACTGATTAGTCGACATCAGGCGAGCACTTTAGCCAACACGTATCCAAAATGAATAATGGCAAGGCATGAATCAGGATCTACGCTGTACAACATAAATTCCAGTTCCAGATAAGTTAATAGTACAAGTGTTCATATTTTAATAATACAAGAAGCTATAATTAATCCGGGGGATGCAATAACATATTTTCAACTGTTAGATAAATTAATTTGAAATCTATTTTATTTTATGTACAAGCAATCTCTTTGTGGATATCATATTTCAATGCCATAAATACTAAAATAGTGAAAATATTTGAGTAAACTCTTAACATGTTAAACAAATATAAAAACCAGATCTAAAACAGTGTAAACGTTTCTAAATGTATTTTTTAAAAATCTTTTATGTAAATTTTGTACATTAAAATTTGATTTATATTATTTTGAAACAATTGGTAAATTTATTGAATGCACCATTCTCAAGTTCAATTTAGGAATGCCCGTGAGTTTACAGTATCTCGTGACCGGAGCAACTCTAGTTTCTGTGTCACTCGCTAGTCGCGTTGCTATCACTTCGCTATGAATATGTACATTCAACTCTATATGCTGTGAAAAAGCAAGTTTGCGTTGCGTTGCCGTCACCAGTTACCTTCTGTATGTCCCCAGCCTAAGGTTTAAGTTTTTTGCTAGCAAAGCGCGCGCGTGCGTGAGTGTGCAAGAAATCTGTGAGAACGACAATGAGGTGGAAAGGATATTCGGTAAAATGACAACTTATGTATGGAATGTGGTAGAAAACAATTCAATATATCGAATCATGTAGTTTTTAGATGCTAATATGTTAGTATCGATTAGTTACACTCTATTTGGGTCGTCCAAAAAATCTTACCCCATTCACCCTTAATTATATGAAAAAGGCAGAAAAGAGCTTACATTATAAAAGTTTTTAACAATCGATTTAAAATATCATAAAAAACACACAATACATGTAAATTAATATTTCATTTCAACATACATGTTTCGAGAACACAAACGTCTTCCTCAGTGTAAACTATGAACTATATTGAATATTAGGGTTACATCGAACGCCCAGATAATTAATATTAGAAATTATATTCTGAACACTATATGCAACATTAATTTTTATTACAGAGCACAGTTTATACTGAAGAAGACACTAAATTTGTCGAAATAAATATGCATTTTGTCAGTAATGCGTTTTCTGTGCTCTTTTATAAGATATGTTGTATATTATAAATTTGTTGCCACAAAATGTTTGTTCATGTATTCAGTTATGGTTTAAAAGATATCAACTACTATGGAATGAGAAGGATGCCTTCCGAACATGGATAAGATTAAGCTGAATACATAACTCATCCTGAGTGAGGGTGTACGGGTGTCATTTCATCACAGTGTAGGGTCACGTACCAGACAACCTAGAGGACACCTAGAGGCTCGATCTTGAAACTGCATTGTCGTTAAGAGATAAAGAATCATCTTGCAGTTTTTGTGCTGTACATGTTGTGTTATCCCTTGGCAAGAAACCACTACTTACTGTTATTTTGTAGCAAGCGGGTTTCGCATTCTTCAATCTGTGAGTCGCTGAACCAGGGGCCATTGGGAGGAGGGTCAACACCCCTGGAGAAATTTTGAATCTTTAGAAATCATATTTTATGCCATTTTGGCACTTGAAATTACATAATTGTTGGATAGTCGAGAGCTGTATTGCTAGAACATTCTTAGCTATAAAATACATTTTGTAAAACCGAGCTTTGGTGTCAGGCCGAGTGCAAATCCGTGGTTCGTAGTGTCGCTTCATAATATAATAGTTAATATTAGTTTTACTTCCTAGCATTGGTGGAGAAAAATAAATTTGTTTTATCGTAATACTATTTCTGCTGAAATTAATTGGTTTCGGGGCACGTAGCCCCTGCCCCCCATGGTTATGACACTGCACTGACACACAGTTCCGTGACTCACATCAATGAACATTGCACTGACGTTGTGCGAAACGCGTCTGTTGAAAGATAGCAGTATGTAATAGTTTCTTGCAAAATGATATCAATAAGCACATTGCTTGTACAGTGTTAAAGAGAAGTGTCAACCACATTCTTTATAAAAACATACGCCATTACAAATGTTGGAAGTGTAATAAAAATGTTGAATATTTTCGTATTTTTATTACACTTGCTTTATTTTATTATTTTAATTCTGAACTTTATTTAATTATTGCATTTATCTGCACAAAAGGTTTATATCCACGCCTGGGTGCTGGCGGCATAAAAGTTAGAGACATTTGCTCTGTACTCGTTGCTTAACCATTCTGTTCCGACGACCTGGGTTTTGTTGCGCCGTGTAACGTCGGCGTGTTTATTTAGCTGTTTAAACCTGGTGTATACAATTAGTGGAAGTAACAATAAAGTTAACTCCCACGGAAAGCAAAGGTAACGCGTCACAAACAACGCTCCCAGATCCCCTGTTGTAAACACAACGGTCCATTAATGACGTGTTTACTGTCCGTGTAAACTGTTGGCAGGATTCAGTAAAAATAGAAGTCTGGCTGGCTTCCACGGGCCGTCCGCATAGATAACCTGTCTATTGCGTATAACTTGATAACTGCAGGTGAGGTTGTAACTAAATGCTCTGAATAATAAGTCCACATAATTGTATGTCAAAATATTGCTTTATGGCAACATAAATATTGCTGTGTGAATATTGTTGCAATTATGTATGGATTTTTCCTATTACAACATGTGTTGCTGTATGCCAACATATGTACTGTTGAATTTCAACATATTTATTCCTATATGGCTATTTCTGTATTCCAAAATATATATTGTTGTATGCGAACACATGTATTGCTGTACCCCACCAGTATTGTTTCTTAACTAAACAAATAAAACCCACTAACCACAATACAAGAATCTTATTTTACTACAATTACTTAATGTATATTTCGATTACAAGGTAATCATCTGCAGAAGTACTAATGGCAACATGGTATTGATTGATCAATTCAAACAATTTGTCTGAATTAAATTAAATTAGGGAAAAAGAATCGCTTAGCTTTTCGATAAGTTGCAATTAATCAATGAACTCTGTAAACGAAAGTGTATATTTTTCAAGTCGATAATCATGTAATATTATTT
This sequence comes from Prosapia bicincta, assembly GCA_036971475.1. Lineage (NCBI taxonomy): Eukaryota > Metazoa > Arthropoda > Insecta > Hemiptera > Cercopidae > Prosapia > Prosapia bicincta. Next base: position 25,596,824 of record JBAIZL010000005.1, read on the forward strand.
GTCACCACGCAATCTGTATATATGGCTGGCTTTGTGTTTTTAGGGCGGCCAGCATGAGTGCTATTGCCTACAAAGGATAGAAAGGCTTGTAATTGTGAGTAGGGTTAATGTGGGGACTGGATACAGGGACATTACACTACTCCTTATCAGGGTCATATAATGCTATCTTCCAGTTACAGCCCTTTGGAAAGAGATCGAGCAAGCGTAGATTGTAACAGGTGAGAAGATGTAAGGATCCGCAGGAGTGCGAGACCGCAACAGCAAACACCCTAGGGATCACGGCAATGTCTATAATACTTGCACGCGGCATAGCCTAACATGGATCCGCAGGAGTGCGAGACCGCAACAGCAAACACCCTAGGGATCACGGCAATGTCTATAATACTTGCACGCGGCATAGCCTAACATGGATCCGCAGGAGTGCGAGACCGCAACAGCAAACACCCTAGGGATCACGGCAATGTCTATAATACTTGCACGCGGCATAGCCTAACATGGATCCGCAGGAGTGCGAGACCGCAACAGCAAACACCCTAGGGATCACGGCAATGTCTATAATACTTGCACGCGGCATAGCCTAACATGGATCCGCAGGAGTGCGAGACCGCAACAGCAAACACCCTAGGAATCACGGCAATGTCAATAATACTTGCACGCGGAATAGCCTAACAAGGATCCGCAGGAGTGCGAGACCGCAACAGCAAACACCCTAGGGATCACGGCAATGTCTATAATACTTGCACGCGGCATAGCCTAACAAGGATCCGCAGGAGTGCGAGACCGCAACAGCAAACACCCTAGGGATCACGGCAATGTCTATAATACTTGCACGCGGCATAGCCTAACATGGATCCGCAGGAGTGCGAGACCGCAACAGCAAACACCCTAGGGATCACGGAAATGTCTATAATACTTGCACGCGGCATAGCCTAACATCAATATCAATATGTAACAATCAGTAGTAATACGCGTGACATTACACACAGTATAAATATGTACCAAAACAAATGGTACCAGATAAACCTGATTATTCATGTACGTGAAAATGTATCAGTACTAGCATGTAACAGCGGTACGTGTGGGTAACAATACAGACAATCAAGGGCGTACTTAATATAACTAGCTGTAGACGCATGTGAACACAGTTCGCGCAATATCGATTCTAAATACACGAGATAATAATGCACACGACAATGCCGGTAATGTTGCACACTACAAACAAATAAACGTGGTATTACCGAAAGTACGTATGGGTAACAATGCCGACAATCAAGGGCGTACTTAATATACCTAGCTGTAGACGCATGTGAACACAGTTCGCGCAATATCGATTCTAAATACACGAGATAATAATGCACACGACAATGCCGGTAATGTAGCACACTACAAAGCAGTAAACGTGGTATTACCGATAGTACGTATGGGTAACAATACCGACAATCAAGAGCGTACTTAATATACCTAGCTGTAGACGCATGTGAACACAGTTCGCGCAATATCGATTCTAAATACACAAGATAATAATGCACACGACAATGCCGGTAATGTAGCACACTACAAAGCAGTAAACGTGGTATTACCGATAGTACGTATGGGTAACAATACTGACAATCAAGGGCGTACTTAATATACCTAGCTGTAGACGCATGTGAACACAGTTCGCGCAATATCGATTCTAAATACACGAGATAATAATGCACACGACAATGCCGGTAATGTAGCACACTACAAAGCAGTAAACGTGGTATTACCGATAGTACGTATGGGTAACAATACCGACAATCAAGGGCGTACTTAATATACCTAGCTGTAGACGCATGTGAACACAGTTCGCGCAATATCGATTCTAAATACACGAGATAATAATGCACACGACAATGCCGGTAATGTAGCCCACTACAAAGCAGTAAACGAGGTATTACCGAAAGTACGTATGGGTAACAATGCCGACAATCAAGGGCGTACTTAATATACCTAGCTGTAGACGCATGTGAACACAGTTCGCGCAATATCGATTCTAAATACACGAGATAATAATGCACACGACAATGCCGGTAATGTAGCACACTACAAAGCAGTAAACGTGGTATTACCGATAGTACGTATGGGTAACAATACCGACAATCAAGAGCGTACTTAATATACCTAGCTGTAGACGCATGTGAACACAGTTCGCGCAATATCGATTCTAAATACACAAGATAATAATGCACACGACAATGCCGGTAATGTAGCACACTACAAAGCAGTAAACGTGGTATTACCGATAGTACGTATGGGTAACAATACCGACAATCAAGAGCGTACTTAATATACCTAGCTGTAGACGCATGTGAACACAGTTCGCGCAATATCGATTCTAAATACACGAGATAATAATGCTCACGACAATGCCGGTAATGTAGCACACTACAAAGCAGTAAACGTGGTATTACCGATAGTACGTATGGGTAACAATACAGACAATCAAGGGCGTACTTAATATACCTAGCTATAGACGCATGTGAACACAGTTCGCGCAATATCGTATCTAAATACACGAGATAATAATGCACACGACAATGCCGGTAATGTAGCACACTACAAAGCATTAAATGTGGTATTACCGATAGTACGTATGGGTAACAATACCGACAATCAAGGGCGTACTTAATATACCTAGCTGTAGACGCATGTGAACACAGTTCGCGCAATATCGATTCTAAATACACGAGATAATAATGCACACGACAATGCCGGTAATGTAGCACACTACAAAGCAGTAAACGTGGTATTACCGATAGTACGTATGGGTAACAATACCGACAATCAAGAGCGTACTTAATATACCTAGCTGTAGACGCATGTGAACACAGTTCGCGCAATATCGATTCTAAATACACAAGATAATAATGCACACGACAATGCCGGTAATGTAGCACACTACAAAGCAGTAAACGTGGTATTACCGATAGTACGTATGGGTAACAATACTGACAATCAAGGGCGTACTTAATATACCTAGCTGTAGACGCATGTGAACACAGTTCGCGCAATATCGATTCTAAATACACGAGATAATAATGCACACGACAATGCCGGTAATGTAGCACACTACAAAGCAGTAAACGTGGTATTACCGATAGTACGTATGGGTAACAATACCGACAATCAAGGGCGTACTTAATATACCTAGCTGTAGACGCATGTGAACACAGTTCGCGCAATATCGATTCTAAATACACGAGATAATAATGCACACGACAGTGCCGGTAATGTAGCACACTACAAAGCAGTAAACGTGGTATTACCGATAGTACGTGTGGGTAACAATACCGACAATCAAGGGCGTACTTAATATACCTAGCTGTAGACGCATGTGAACACAGTTCGTGCAATATCGATTCTAAATACACGAGATAATAATGCTCACGACAATGCCGGTAATGTAGCACACTACAAAGCATTAAATGTGGTATTACCGATAGTACGTATGGGTAACAATACCGACAATCAAGGGCGTACTTAATATACCTAGCTGTAGACGCATGTGAACACATTTCGCGCAATATCGATTCTAAATACACGAGATAATAATGCACACGACATTGCCGGTAATGTAGCACACTACAAAGCAGTAAACGTGGTATTACCAATAGTACGTATGGGTAACAATACCGAACAATCAAGGGAGTACTTAATATACCTAGCTGTAGACGCATGTGAACACAGTTCGCGCAATATCGATTCTAAATACACGAGATAATAATGCACACGACAATGCCGGTAATGTAGCACACTACAAAGCAGTAAACGTGGTATTACCGATAGTACGTATGGGTAACAATACCAACAATCAAGGGCGTACTTAATATACCTAGCTGTAGACGCATGTGAACACAGTTCGCGCAATATCGATTCTAAATACACGAGATAATAATGCACACGACCATGCCGGTAATGTAGCACACTACAAAGCAGTAAACGTGGTATTACCGATAGTACGTATGGGTAACAATACAGACAATCAAGGGCGTACTTAATATACCTAGCTGTAGACGCATGTGAACACAGTTCGCGCAATATCGATTCTAAATACACGAGATAATAATGCACACGACAATGCCGGTAATGTAGCACACTACAAAGCAGTAAACGTGGTATTACCGATAGTACGTAAGGGTAACAATACAGACAATCAAGGGCGTACTTAATATACCTAGCTGTAGACGCATGTGAACACAGTTCGCGCAATATCGATTCTAAATACACGAGAAAATAATGCACACGACAATGCCGGTAATGTAGCACACTACAAAGCAGTAAACGTGGTATTACCGATAGTACGTATGGGTAACAATACCGACAATCAAGGGAGTACTTAATATACCTAGCTGTAGACGCATGTGAACACAGTTCACGCAATATCGATTCTAAATACACGAGATAATAATGCATACGACAATGCCGGTAGTATAGCACACTACAAAGCAGTAAATGAGGTATTACTGATAGTACGTATGGGTAACAATGCCGACAATCAAGGGCGTACTTAATATACCTAGCTGTAGACGCATGTGAACATAGTTCGCGCAATATCGATACTAAATACACGAGATAATAATGCACACGACAATGCCGGTAGTGTAGCACACTACAAAGCAGTAAATGTGGTCTTACCGATAGTACGTATGGGTAACAATACCGACAATCAAGGGAGTACTTAATATACCAAGCTGTAGACGCATGTGAACACAGTTCGCGCAATATCGATTCTAAATACACGAGGTAATAATGCACACGACAATGCCGGTAATGTAGCACACTACAAAGCAGTAAACGTGGTATTACCGATAGTAAGTATGGGTAACAATACCGACAATCATGGGAGTACTTAATGTACCTAGCTGTAGACGCATGTGAACACAGTTCGCGCAATATCGATTCTAAATACACGAGATAATAATGCACACGACAATGCCGGTAATGTAGCACACTACAAAGCAGTAAACGTGGTATTACCGATAGTACGTATGGGTAACAATACCGACAATCAAGGGCGTACTTAATATATCTAGCTGTAGACGCATGTGAACACAGTTCGCGCAATATCGATTCTAAATACACGAGATAATAATGCACACGACAGTGCCGGTAATGTAGCACACTACAAAGCAGTAAACGTGGTATTACCGATAGTACGTGTGGGTAACAATACCGACAATCAAGGGCGTACTTAATATACCTAGCTGTAGACGCATGTGAACACAGTTCGTGCAATATCGATTCTAAATACACGAGATAATAATGCACACGACAGTGCCGGTAATGTAGCACACTACAAAGCAGTAAACGTGGTATTACCGATAGTACGTGTGGGTAACAATACCGACAATCAAGGGTGTACTTAATATACCTAGCTGTAGACGCATGTGAACACAGTTCGCGCAATATCGATTCTAAATACACGAGGTAATAATGCACACGACAGTGCCGGTAATGTGGCACACTACAAAGCAGTAAACGTGGTATTACCGATAGTACGTATGGGTAACAATCCCGGCAAGCTGGCCTGAGCAACCGGGCGGGTCCACAGGTGGCGGATAGTGGGACGGCCTACAGAAATGTAGGTTACCTGTGAATAAGGATTCCGGAAGGTTTCTGAATATGCAGGCCTGGACCAAGGCTATGGTTCAAAGGTGAGGAATTATCCCTCCTCGTCAGTCAACCGGTTGGGCTTGGTAGAAATAACCGAGTGCTCTGACCGGGGAGACTGGGGTAGTTGGGAATTAAGTCCTCACAATGCTACTCTCACCTCCCGGGTGAACCAAGGGCAATGCGACAGTGAAGTAGGGGCGGGAAACTGCCCAAACGACACAGTTGTAAAAAAGAGAGTAAAGCAGGCTGTTCATCTGAGCAGTTAATAATGTCCTGAACTTGGGGTGTGCTTCAAGGTCAGTGACTGAATACCCAATCCAAGGTGGAAGGCATCGTGCCGAAGGATGAATGGCTGCAGGGTATAAAATGCAGTCCCAAACGATCCCCTTGAGGAACCAGACAAAACCTCATTGTATGTTGTCTTGCCAGGGCAGTGGGGGCTCTGCTCTGGTCGACCGTTATTTCCCCCATACTCGTGGGACTTTAATGGACCAAGTAAGTATAAGAATTAATTTCGAGACTGCACAGACAGTGGGAGCCAATGAGACGGCAAACCGTGAGTCTGTAGCAGATGTGTCAACGGCAACCATCACTGGGGGTGCGGGGGCGGCTGTCAAGCTGCCGACTGCAGAAACCGGTGAAGTGGCTGTAGAGTTGAGCTCAATGTCTAGTCCTGGGGCTGCTCTGCGGACCCAGGCGACTGCAAATTAAGCAGAACAATGATCAAGATCCTCCAAGTGAACCTACAGCATAGCAGGGCGGCGAGTGCTGTCGTGTGTAGGATGCTGGACAGGGGAGAGGTGGACTTGGTGCTCATCCAGGAACCATGGATTTCTGGAGGAAAAATATGCGGGCTGGCGACATCTGGAGGTAAGTTGTTGTATGATAAGGACTCCGGTGTTCCCAGGACGTGTATCCTGGTTAGGAGGGGGTTGTGTGCTTTTGTACTAACGAACTTCTGTTGCAGGGATTTGTTAGCAGTGACGGTGGAGCTGCGGGCGGAGGGGGGGATGAAGAGGCTGAACCTGGCCACGGCATATCTCCCCTTTGACTGCGCGGGGGCTCTGCCAACACAAGAGCTGAGGAGCCTGGTCGAGCACTGCGAGGCTGTGGATGAGGAGCTGCTGGTGGGTATGGATGCTAACTCCCATCACACTTCGTGGGGTAGTACAGGTACAAACACTAGAGGTGAGGAACTTTTAGCTTATCTTAGCTCTAAGAATCTACTAGTCCTAAATCAGGGGGAAGAGCCGACGTTTGTCACTAGGGCCAGACAGGAGGTCCTGGACATTACGGTGGCATCGAACCAGATGGCTAGGTATGTACTAAATTGGCATGTGTCGGATGAACCATCTTCTTCTGATCACAGACATATTAGGTATGATATCTCTCTAAATCCAGCCATGCTTCGTCCAACCAGGGATCCAAGAAGAACAGACTGGGACTCCTACAGGAGGGACCTGGGTGTTCGGATTGAGGAGGCTGGATTGGAGTATGGTGGGAGGAGAGAGCTAGAAGACTCTGCCACATTGGTTGGCGAGGCTATAATAGAATCCTTTACCGATAACTGCCCTCTCAGTGAGGGGAGGAAAGTAGGGGATCCGTCATGGTGGAACAAGAAGCTAGCCAAACTTCGGAAGACCACCAGGAGACTCTTTAATAGAGCAAAAAAGAACGGGGAGTGGGACCTGTATAGGAAAACACTAACCGAATACAACAGGGCAATTAGAGAAGCGCGCAGGAAGTCCTGGAAGGAGTTTTGTCATGAGATTGACAAAACTCGGGAAGGGGCACGACTGTATAAAGTGCTCTCTAAGGACCCAGTGAACCCGGTGGGGATGCTAAGAACTCCACTGGGAAATATAACAAAAACGGCAGGGGAAACTGTGGAAGAATTAATCAGGACACATTTCCCTTCCAGTACCCTGAGGAAACTTGGGGGAGCAGACACTGAACCGGTTACCAAACTCTCCACAAGACGTGGTAAGAGGGAGGACTGGGAAGTGGCAAGGAGGATAGTAACTCCACAAAGGGTAAGATGGGCTATTGGCACTTTTAAACCCTACAAATCTCCAGGTCCAGATGGGATCTATCCTGTGCTGCTGCAGCAGGGAATGGATATGCTGGTGCTGGTACTTACTAAATTATACAGGCTAAGCATTGCTCTAGGGCATGTGCCGGCAGCCTGGAAATCTAGTAAGGTGGTCTTTATACCTAAGCCCACCGGTAACCAATCGGAAGGGAAAGGATACAGACCTATCACACTCATGTCATTTGTTCTCAAGGGACTTGAAAAACTGGTTGATAGGCATATTAGGGGGGGTGCTTTGGCCATAAAACCACTGCATTGGAACCAGTATGCTTACCAACCGGGGAAATCTTGCGAGGGAGCTCTCCATCAAGTGGTTGGTAGGATTGAGCAAATGATCGCTAAGAAAGGTTGTGCCATAGGTGCCTTCCTCGACATTGAAGGGGCTTTCAATAACCCCTCAGTGGAGACGATGGTAAGTGGTGCAAGACGTCATGGAGTGGATGCGACCACGTGTGGTTGGATAAGTTCCATGTTAACAAACAGAAGCATTTCTGTAGAGGTGGCAGGGGAGGTCAGAAGGGCAGAGACAAGTCTGGGCTGTGCACAGGGGGGGGTTCTCTCTCCTCTGTTGTGGTGCCTAGTGGTTGACAACCTTATTGAACTCCTGAATGAACAGGGGTACTTCTGTCTAGGATATGCGGACGACATAGTTGTCCTGATCCTGGGCAGATTCCCTGATACAGTCCTTGAGGTAATCAGAAATCCTCTACGACTGATTGAAGAGTGGTGTAAAAAGGAGAACCTTAGGGTAAATCCAAAAAAGACTGCTCTCATTAACTTCACCAGACAGCGAAAAGATCTGACGACCAGGATGCCCCGCTTGTTTGGTGAATACCTTGAGTTTGTGGGGGAGGTGAAGTACCTGGGAGTTACTCTGGACAGGAAACTCACCTGGAATCCACATCTTGAGAGGACAGTTAACAGGGCCAAAAGGGCACTGATGACTGTGAGAAGAATGGTGGGTAAGAAATGGGGACTGAAGCCATCAATGATGCACTGGATGTATCTGAGGGTGATAAGACCTATGATTACCTATGGAGCTCTGGTGTGGTGGACAAAGGCCAACCAGGCACAGACAAGAGCTAAACTGAGCTCTATCCAGAGATTGGCCTGTCTGTGCACACTGGGAGCGATGTCAACTACACCAGGTGCAGCAATGGAAGTAATGCTTAACCTCCCTCCCCTTGAGCTTGTCCTTAGGGGAGAGGCGAGGCTAGCGGCATGGAGATTGCGCAACTCGAGCAACTGGGCTAACCTCCCAGATGTCTCGGGACATATGAGTATCGAGTGCGTGGTCAAAGAACCCGTCTTGGAAATGGGCAGCGACCACATTACTCGAATGTTTGCACCTGACCAGGTCCACCAAACTGTGATGGAATGGTCAGGGACATTAACATCGGGAGCTCAGATCTGGTACACAGATGGCTCCAAGATGGACTTCGGCACTGGAGCGGGGGTGTATTGTAAAAACCCAAGGGTAGAACTAGTTTTTTCCTTGGGGAGGCATACCTCTGTCTTTCAGGCCGAAGTATATGCTATAAATGCCTGTCTGGGAGAGATAGCGAGAAGGGAAACACATGGGGCCCGGATTGCTATTTTCTCCGACAGTCAGGCAGCAATTAAGGCACTAAACGGACACGTGGTCACCTCGGCCATAGTCAGGGAGTGCCTAATTAACCTACAAGCTCTGGCAAGGCACAATCAAGTCAAGATTGGTTGGGTGCCAGGGCATAGGGGAATACTTGGAAATGAAGCCGCAGATGCGCTGGCCAGGGAGGGGTCCTTGACTCCCCTGATTGGACCGGAGCCTGCGGTGGGTATTTCCAAATCCATGGTCAGGATGACAGTGCGAAGGTGGATGGCTGAAAGACACTGTGAGCACTGGATCAGGGCCGAAGGGATGAGGCACAGTAAGCTAACCCTTAGGAGACCTTCCTTGGGGCTGCAGAAGAGTCTCATCTATCTGTCTAGGCAGGAATTAAGGATAGCCACAGGACTACTCACGGGACACTGTGGACTAAGGAAACATTTGCATAAAATGGGTATCTACAAGGATGAACCAGTGTGCAGATTGTGCGGGCCGGAACAGGAGACTGCCACACACATTATTTACAGATGTGGAGTACTTGCTGAGAGGCGCTTCAACCTCTTTGGTGATGGAACGGCTTTGGTGGATGCTGAAGGTAAAACTCTAGTCAGGAAACTCCTAAACCTGGTAAGAGGGAAGGGGTTATTTGACTAGATCAGGGAGGTAAGTACAATATACCTTAAGGTAGCAGTGCTTCGGGCAATTCAAACCCGCTCCCAAGTTAAAAAAAAAAAAAAAAAAAAAAAAAAATGGGTAACAATGCCGACAATCAAGGGAGTACTTAATGTAACTAGCTGTAGACGCATGTGAACACAGTTCGCGCAATATCGATTCTAAATACACAAGATAATAATGCACACAACAATGCCGGTAATGTAGCACACTACAAAGCATTAAACGTGGTATTACCGATAGTACGTATGGGTAACAATACCGACAATCAAGGGAGTACTTAATGTACCTAGCTGTAGACGCATGTGAACACAGTTCGCGCAATATCGATTCTAAATACACGAGGTAATAATGCACACGTCAATGCCGGTAATGTAGCACACTACAAAGCAGTAAACGTGGTATTACCGACAGTACATATGGGTAAAAATACCGACAATCAAGGGAGTACTTAATGTACCTAGCTGTAAACGCATGTGAACACAGTTCGCGCAATATCGATTCTAAATACACGAGATAATAATGCACACGACAATGCCGGTAATGTGGCACACTACAAGCAGTAAACGTGGTATTACCGATAGTACGTATGGGCAACAATACCGACAGGCAAGGGCGTACTTAATGTACCTAGCTGTAGACGCATGTGAACACAGTTCGCGCAATGTCGATTCTAAATACACGAGATAATAATGCACACGACAATGCCGGTAATGTAGCACACTACAAAGCAGTAAACGTGGTATTACCGATAGTACGTATAGGTAACAATACCGACAGGCAAGGGAGTACTTAATGTACCTAGCTGTAGACGCATGTGAACACAGTTCGCGCAATATCGATTCTAAATACACGAGGTAATAATGCACACGACAATGCCGGTAATGTAGCACACTACAAAGCAGTAAACGTGGTATTACCGATAGTACGTATGGGTAACAATACCGACAATCAAGGGAGTACTTAATGTACCTAGCTGTAAACGCATGTGAACACAGTTCGCGCAATATCGATTCTAAATACACGAGATAATAATGCACACGACAATGCCGGTTATGTGGCACACTACAAGCAGTAAACGTGGTATTACCGATAGTACGTATGGGCAACAATACCGACAGGCAAGGGCGTACTTAATGTACCTAGCTGTAGACGCATGTGAACACAGTTCGCGCAATATCGATTCTAAATACACGAGATAATAATGCACACGACAATGCCGGTAATGTAGCACACTACAAAGCAGTAAACGTGGTATTACCGATAGTACGTATGGGTAACAATACCGACAATCAAGGGCGTACTTAATATACCTAGCTGTAGACGCATGTGAACACAGTTCGTGCAATATCGATTCTAAATACACGAGGTAATAATGCACACGACAATGCCGGTAATGTAGCACACTACAAAGCAGTAAACGTGGTATTACCGATAGTACGTATGGGTAACAATACCAAAAATCAAGGGAGGACTTAATATACCTAGCTGTAGACGCATGTGAACACAGTTCGCGCAATATCGAATTTAAATACACGAGATAATAATGCACACGACAATGCCGGTAATGTAGCACACTACAAAGCAGTAAACGTGGTATTACCGATAGTACAAATGGGTAACAATACCGACAATCAAGGGCGTACTTAATATACCTAGCTGTAGACGCATGTGAACACAGTTCGCGCAATATCGATTCTAAATACACGAGATAATAATGCACACGACAGTGACGGTAATGTAGCACACTACAAAGCAGTAAACGTGGTATTACCGATAGTACGTGTGGGTAACAATATCGACAATCAAGGGCGTACTTAATATACCTAGCTGTAGACGCATGTGAACACAGTTCGCGCAATATCGATTCTAAATACACGAGGTAATAATGCACACGACAGTGCCGGTAATGTAGCACACTACAAAGCAGTAAACGTGGTATTACCGATAGTACGTATGGGTAACAATACCGACAATCAAGGGCGTACTTAATATACCTAGCTGTAGACGCATGTGAACACAGTTCGCGCAATATCGATTCTAAATACACGAGATAATAATGCTCACGACAGTGCCGGTAATGTAGCACACTACAAAGCAGTAAACGTGGTATTACCGATGGTACGTATGGGTAACAATACCGACAATCAAGGGCGTACTTAATATACCTAGCTGTAGACGCATGTGAACACAGTTCGCGCAATATCGATTCTAAATACACGAGGTAATAATGCACACGACAGTGCCGGTAATGTAGCACACTACAAAGCAGTAAACGTGGTATTACCGATAGTACGTATGGGTAACAATACCGACAATCAAGGGCGTACTTAATATACCTAGCTGTAGACGCATGTGAACACAGTTCGCGCAATATCGATTCTAAATACACGAGATAATAATGCACACGACAGTGCCGGTAATGTAGCACACTACAAAGCAGTAAACGTGGTATTACCGATAGTACGTATGGGTAACAATACCGACAATCAAGGGCGTACTTAATGTACCTAGCTGTAGACGCATGTGAACACAGTTCGCGCAATATCGAATTTAAATACACGAGATAATAATGCACACGACAATGCCGGTAATGTAGCACACTACAAAGCAGTAAACGTGGTATTACCTATAGTACGTATGGGTAACAATACCGACAATCAAGGGCGTACTTAATATAAATAGCTGTAGACGCATGTGAACACAGTTCGCGCAATATCGAATTTAAATACACGAGATAATAATGCACACGACAATGCCGGTAATGTAGCACACTACAAAGCAGTAAACGAGGTATTACCGAAAGTACGTATGGGTAACAATGCCGACAATCAAGGGCGTACTTAATATACCTAGCTGTAGACGCATGTGAACACAGTTCGCGCAATATCGATTCTAAATACACGAGGTAATAATGCACACGACAGTGCCGGTAATGTAGCACACTACAAAGCAGTAAACGTGGTATTACCGATAGTACGTATGGGTAACAATACCGACAATCAAGGGCGTACTTAATATACCTAGCTGTAGACGCATGTGAACACAGTTCGCGCAATATCGATTCTAAATACACGAGATAATAATGCACACGACAGTGCCGGTAATGTAGCACACTACAAAGCAGTAAACGTGGTATTACCGATAGTACGTATGGGTAACAATACCGACAATCAAGTGCATACTTAATATACCTAGCTGTAGACGCATGTGAACACAGTTCGTGCAATATCGATTCTAAATACACGAGATAATAATGCACACGACAGTGCCAGTAATGTAGCACACTACAAAGCAGTAAACGTGGTATTACCTATAGTACGTATGGGTAACAATACCGACAATCAAGGGCGTACTTAATATAAATAGCTGTAGACGCATGTGAACACAGTTCGCGCAATATCGAATTTAAATACACGAGATAATAATGCACACGACAATGGCGGTAATGTAGCACACTACAAAGCAGTAAACGTGGTATTACCTATAGTACGTATGGGTAACAATACCGACAATCAAGGGCGTACTTAATATAAATAGTTGTAGACGCATGTGAACACAGTTCGCGCAATATCGAATTTAAATACACGAGATAATAATGCACACGACAATGCCGGTAATGTAGCACACTACAAAGCAGTAAACGTGGTATTACCTATAGTACGTATGGGTATCAATACCGACAATCAAGGGCGTACTTAATATACCTAGCTGTAGACGCATGTGAACACAGTTCGTGCAATATCGATTCTAAATACACGAGATAATAATGCACACGACAGTGCCAGTAATGTAGCACACAACAAAGCAGTAAACGTGGTATTACCGATAGTACGTGTGGGTAACAATACCGACAATCAAGGGCGTACTTAATATACCTAGCTGTAGACGCATGTGAACACAGTTCGTGCAGTATCGAATTTAAATACACGAGGTAATAATGCACACGACAATGCCGGTAATGTAGCACACTACAAAGCAGTAAACGTGGTATTACCGATAGTACGTGTGGGTAACAATACCGACAATCAAGGGCGTACTTAATATACCTAGCTCTAGACGCATGTGAACACAGTTCGTGCAGTATCGAATTTAAATACACGAGATAATAATGCACACGACAATGCCGGTAATGTAGCACACTACAAAGCAGTAAACGTGGTATCACCTATAGTACGTATGGGTAACAATACCGACAATCAAGGGCGTACTTAATATACCTAGCTGTAGACGCATGTGAACACAGTTCGCGCAATATCGATTCTAAATACACGAGATAATAATGCACACGACAATGCCGGTAATGTAGCCCACTACAAAGCAGTAAACGTGGTATTACCGATAGTACGTATGGGTAACAATACCGACAATCAAGGGCGTACTTAATATACCTAGCTGTAGACGCATGTGAACACAGTTCGCGCAATATCGAATTTAAATACACGAGATAATAATGCACACGACAATGCCGGTAATGTAGCACACTATAAAGCAGTAAACGTGGTATTACCTATAGTACGTATGGGTAACAATACCGACAATCAAGGGCGTACTTAATATACCTAGCTGTAGACGCATGTGAACACAGTTCGTGCAATATCGAATTTAAATACACGAGATAATAATGCACACGACAATGCCGGTAATGTAGCACACTACAAAGCAGTAAACGTGGTATTACCTATAGTACGTATGGGTAACAATACCGACAATCAAGGGCGTACTTAATATACCTAGCTGTAGACGCATGTGAACACAGTTCGCGCAATATCGAATTTAAATACACGAGATAATAATGCACACGACAATGCCGGTAATGTAGCACACTACAAAGCAGTAAACGTGGTATTACCGATAGTACGTATGGGTAACAATACCGACAATCAAGGGCGTACTTAATATACCTAGCTGTAGACGCATGTGAACACAGTTCGCGCAATATCGATTCTAAATACACGAGATAATAATGCACACGACAATGCCGGTAATGTAGCACACTACAAAGCAGTAAACGTGGAATTACCTATAGTACGTATGGGTAATAATACCGACAATCAAGTGCATACTTAATATACCTAGCTGTAGACGCATGTGAACACAGTTCGCGCAATATCGATTCTAAATACACGAGATAATAATGCTCACGACAGTGCCGGTAATGTAGCACACTACAAAGCAGTAAACGTGGTATTACCGATAGTACGTATGGGTAACAATACCGACAATCAAGGGCATACTTAATATACCTAGCTGTAGACGCATGTGAACACAGTTCGTGCAATATCGATTCTAAATACACGAGATAATAATGCACACGACAGTGCCGGTAATGTAGCACACTACAAAGCAGTAAACGTGGTATTACCGATGGTACGTATGGGTAACAATACCGACAATCAAGTGCGTACTTAATATACCTAGCTGTAGACGCATGTGAACACAGTTCGTGCAATATCGATTCTAAATACACGAGATAATAATGCACACGACAATGCCGGTAATGTAGCACACTACAAAGCAGTAAACGTGGTATTACCGATAGTACGTATGGGTAACAATACCGACAATCAAGGGCATACTTAATATACCTAGCTGTAGACGCATGTGAACACAGTTCGTGCAATATCGATTCTAAATACACGAGATAATAATGCACACGACAGTGCCGGTAATGTAGCACACTACAAAGCAGTAAACGTGGTATTACCGATGGTACGTATGGGTAACAATACCGACAATCAAGGGCGTACTTAATATACCTAGCTGTAGACGCATGTGAACACAGTTCGCGCAATATCGAATTTAAATACACGAGATAATAATGCACACGACAATGCCGGTAATGTAGCACACTACAAAGCAGTAAACGTGGTATTACCTATAGTACGTATGGGTAACAATACCGACAATCAAGGGCGTACTTAATATACCTAGCTGTAGACGCATGTGAACACAGTTCGTGCAATATCGAATTTAAATACACGAGATAATAATGCACACGACAATGCCGGTAATGTAGCACACTACAAAGCAGTAAACGTGGTATTACCTATAGTACGTATGGGTAACAATACCGACAATCAAGGGCGTACTTAATATACCTAGCTGTAGACGCATGTGAACACAGTTCGCGCAATATCGAATTTAAATACACGAGATAATAATGCACACGACAATGCCGGTAATGTAGCACACTACAAAGCAGTAAACGTGGTATTACCGATAGTACGTATGGGTAACAATACCGACAATCAAGGGCGTACTTAATATACCTAGCTGTAGACGCATGTGAACACAGTTCGCGCAATATCGATTCTAAATACACGAGATAATAATGCACACGACAATGCCGGTAATGTAGCACACTACAAAGCAGTAAACGTGGTATTACCTATAGTACGTATGGGTAATAATACCGACAATCAAGTGCATACTTAATATACCTAGCTGTAGACGCATGTGAACACAGTTCGCGCAATATCGATTCTAAATACACGAGATAATAATGCTCACGACAGTGCCGGTAATGTAGCACACTACAAAGCAGTAAACGTGGTATTACCGATAGTACGTATGGGTAACAATACCGACAATCAAGGGCATACTTAATATACCTAGCTGTAGACGCATGTGAACACAGTTCGTGCAATATCGATTCTAAATACAAAGAGATAATAATGCACACGACAGTGCCGGTAATGTAGCACACTACAAAGCAGTAAACGTGGTATTACCGATGGTACGTATGGGTAACAATACCGACAATCAAGTGCGTACTTAATATACCTAGCTGTAGACGCATGTGAACACAGTTCGTGCAATATCGATTCTAAATACACGAGATAATAATGCACACGACAATGCCGGTAATGTAGCACACTACAAAGCAGTAAACGTGGTATTACCGATAGTACGTATGGGTAACAATACCGACAATCAAGGGCATACTTAATATACCTAGCTGTAGACGCATGTGAACACAGTTCGTGCAATATCGATTCTAAATACACGAGATAATAATGCACACGACAGTGCCGGTAATGTAGCACACTACAAAGCAGTAAACGTGGTATTACCGATGGTACGTATGGGTAACAATACCGACAATCAAGTGCGTACTTAATATACCTAGCTGTAGACGCATGTGAACACAGTTCGTGCAATATCGATTCTAAATACACGAGATAATAATGCACACGACAATGCCGGTAATGTAGCACACTACAAAGCAGTAAACGTGGTATTACCGATAGTACGTATGGGTAACAATACCGACAATCAAGGGCATACTTAATATACCTAGCTGTAGACGCATGTGAACACAGTTCGTGCAATATCGATTCTAAATACACGAGATAATAATGCACACGACAGTGCCGGTAAGGTAGCACACTACAAAGCAGTAAACGTGGTATTACCGATGGTACGTATGGGTAACAATACCGACAATCAAGTGCGTACTTAATATACCTAGCTGTAGACGCATGTGAACACAGTTCGTGCAATATCGATTCTAAATACACGAGGTAATAATGCACACGACAGTGCCAGTAATGTAGCACACTACAAAGCAGTAAACGTGGTATCACCTATAGTACGTATGGGTAACAATACCGACAATCAAGGGCGTACTTAATATACCTAGCTGTAGACGCATGTGAACACAGTTCGCGCAATATCGATTCTAAATACACGAGATA
This sequence comes from Prosapia bicincta, assembly GCA_036971475.1. Lineage (NCBI taxonomy): Eukaryota > Metazoa > Arthropoda > Insecta > Hemiptera > Cercopidae > Prosapia > Prosapia bicincta. The sequence goes on from JBAIZL010000005.1 coordinate 25,614,513, forward strand.
ATAATGCACACGACAATGCCGGTAATGTATCCCACTACAAAGCAGTAAACGTCGTATTACCGATAGTACGTATGGGTAACAATACCGACAATCAAGGGCGTACTTAATATACCTAGCTGTAGACGCATGTGAACACAGTTCGCGCAATATCGAATTTAAATACACGAGATAATAATGCACACGACAATTCCGGTAATGTAGCACACTACAAAGCAGTAAACGTGGTATTACCGATAGTACGTAAGGGTAACAATACAGACAATCAAGGGCGTACTTAATATACCTAGCTGTAGACGCATGTGAACACAGTTCGTGCAATATCGATTCTAAATACACGAGATAATAATGCACACGACAGTGCCGGTAATGTAGCACACTACAAAGCAGTAAACGTGGTATTACCGATAGTACGTGTGGGTAACAATACCGACAATCAAGGGCGTACTTAATATACCTAGCTGTAGACGCATGTGAACACAGTTCGTGCAATATCGATTCTAAATACACGAGATAATAATGCACACGACAGTGCCGGTAATGTAGCACACTACAAAGCAGTAAACGTGGTATTACCTATAGTACGTGTGGGTAACAATACCGACAATCAAGGGCGTACTTAATATACCTAGCTGTAGACGTATGTGAACACAGTTCGTGCAATATCGATTCTAAATACACGAGATAATAATGCACACGACAATGCCGGTAATGTAGCACACTACAAAGCAGTAAACGTGGTATTACCGATAGTACGTGTGGGTAACAATACCGACAATCAAGGGCGTACTTAATATACCTAGCTGTAGACGCATGTGAACACAGTTCGTGCAATATCGATTCTAAATACACGAGATAATAATGCACACGACAGTGCCGGTAATGTAGCACACTACAAAGCAGTAAACGTGGTATTACCGATAGTACGTGTGGGTAACAATACCGACAATCAAGGGCGTACTTAATATACCTAGCTGTAGACGCATGTGAACACAGTTCACGCAATATCGATTCTAAATACACGAGATAATAATGCACACGACAATGCCGGTAGTGTAGCACACTACAAAGCAGTAAATGTGGTCTTACCGATAGTACGTATGGGCAACAATACCGACAGGCAAGGGCGTACTTAATATACCTAGCTGTAGACGCATGTGAACACAGTTCGCGCAATATCGAATTTAAATACACGAGATAATAATGCACACGACAATGCCGGTAATGTAGCACACTACAAAGCAGTAAACGTGGTATTACCGATAGTACGTATGGGTAACAATACCGACAATCAAGGGCGTACTTAATATACCTAGCTGTAGACGCATGTGAACACAGTTCGCGCAATATCGAATTTAAATACACGAGATAATAATGCACACGACAATGCCGGTAATGTAGCACACTACAAAGCAGTAAACGTGGTATTACCGATAGTACGTATGGGTAGCAATACCGACAATCAAGGGCGTACTTAATATACCTAGCTGTAGACGCATGTGAACACAGTTCGCGCAATATCGAATTTAAATACACGAGATAATAATGCACACGACAATGCCGGTAATGTAGCACACTACAAAGCAGTAAACGTGGTATTACCTATAGTACGTATGGGTAACAATACCGACAATCAAGAGCGTACTTAATATACCTAGCTGTAGACGCATGTGAACACAGTTCGTGCAATATCGATTCTAAATACACGAGATAATAATGCACACGACAGTGCCGGTAATGTAGCACACTACAAAGAAGTAAACGTGGTATTACCGATAGTACGTGTGGGTAACAATACCGACAATCAAGGGCGTACTTAATATACCTAGCTGTAGACGTATGTGAACATAGTTCGTGCAATATCGATTCTAAATACACGAGATAATAATGCACACGACAATGCCGGTAATGTAGCACACTACAAAGCAGTAAACGTGGTATTACCGATAGTACGTGTGGGTAACAATACCGACAATCAAGGGCGTACTTAATATACCTAGCTGTAGACGCATGTGAACACAGTTCGTGCAATATCGATTCTAAATACACGAGATAATAATGCACACGACAGTGCCGGTAATGTAGCACACTACAAAGCAGTAAACGTGGTATTACTGATAGTACGTGTGGGTAACAATACCGACAATCAAGGGCGTACTTAATATACCTAGCTGTAGACGCATGTGAACACAGTTCGCGCAATATCGATTCTAAATACACGAGGTAATAATGCACACGACAGTGCCGGTAATGTAGCACACTACAAAGCAGTAAACGTGGTATTACCGATAGTACGTATGGGTAACAATACCGACAATCAAGGGCGTACTTAATATACCTAGCTGTAGACGCATGTGAACACAGTTCGCGCAATATCGATTCTAAATACACGAGATAATAATGCACACGACAGTGCCGGTAATGTAGCACACTACAAAGCAGTAAACGTGGTATTACCGATAGTACGTATGGGTAACAATACCGACAATCAAGGGCGTACTTATTATACCTAGCTGTAGACGCATGTGAACACAGTTCGCGCAATATCGATTCAAAATTCACGAGGTAATAATGCACACGACAGTGCCGGTAATGTAGCACACTACAAAGCAGTAAACGTGGTATTACCGATAGTACGTATGGGTAACAATACCAACGATCAAGGGCGTACTTAATATACCTAGCTGTAGACTTATGTGAACACAGTTCGCGCAATATCGATTCAAAATTCACGAGGTAATAATGCACACGACAGTGCCGGTAATGTAGCACACTACAAAGCAGTAAACGTGGTATTACCGATAGTACGTATGGGTAACAATACCAACGATCAAGGGCGTACTTAATATACCTAGCTGTAGACTTATGTGAACACAGTTCGCGCAATATCGATTCTAAATACACGAGGTAATAATGCACACGACAGTGCCGGTAATGTAGCACACTACAAAGCAGTAAACGTGGTATTACCGATAGTACGTATGGGTAACAATACCGACAATCAAGGGCGTACTTAATATACCTAGCTGTAGACGCATGTGAACACAGTTCGCGCAATATCCATTCTAAATACACGAGATAATAATGCACACGACAATGCCGGTAATGTAGCACACTACAAAGCAGTAAACGTGGTATTACCGATAGCACGTGTGGGTAACAATACCGACAATCAAGGGCGTACTTAATATACCTAGCTGTAGACGCATGTGAACACAGTTCGTGCAATATCGATTCTAAATACACGAGATAATAATGCACACGACAGTGCCGGTAATGTAGCACACTACAAAGCAGTAAACGTGGTATTACCGATAGTACGTGTGGGTAACAATACCGACAATCAAGGGCGTACTTAATATACCTAGCTGTAGACGCATGTGAACACAGTTCGCGCAATATCGATTCTAAATACACGAGGTAATAATGCACACGACAGTGCCGGTAATGTAGCACACTACAAAGCAGTAAACGTGGTATTACCGATAGTACGTATGGGTAACAATACCGACAATCAAGGGCGTACTTAATATACCTAGCTGTAGACGCATGTGAACACAGTTCGCGCAATATCGATTCTAAATACACGAGATAATAATGCACACGACAGTGCCGGTAATGTAGCACACTACAAAGCAGTAAACGTGGTATTACCGATGGTACGTATGGGTAACAATACCGACAATCAAGGGCGTACTTAATATACCTAGCTGTAGACGCATGTGAACACAGTTCATGCAATATCGATTCTAAATACACGAGATAATAATGCACACGACAGTGCCGGTAATATAGCCCACTACAAAGCAGTAAACGTGGTATTACCGATAGTACGTGTGGGTAACAATACCGACAATCAAGGGCGTACTTAATATACCTAGCTGTAGACGCATGTGAACACAGTTCGTGCAGTATCGAATTTAAATACACGAGATAATAATGCACACGACAATGCCGGTAATGTAGCACACTACAAAGCAGTAAACGTGGTATTACCGATAGTACGTATGGGTAACAATACCGACAATCAAGGGCGTACTTAATATACCTAGCTGTAGACGCATGTGAACACAGTTCGCGCAATATCGATTCTAAATACACGAAATAATAATGCACACGACAATGCCGGTAATGTAGCACACTACAAAGCAGTAAACGTGGTATTACCGATAGTACGTATGGGTAACAATACCGACAATCAAGGGCGTACTTAATATACCTAGCTGTAGACGCATGTGAACACAGTTCGCGCAATATCGATTCTAAATACACGAGATAATAATGCACACGACAGTGCCGGTAATGTAGCACACTACAAAGCAGTTTTTTTTTTTTTTTTTTTTTTTTTTTTTTTTTTTTTTTTTTCCAGGCGAAAAACCTATTGAGGTTATCATCGCCTAACTAAGGTTTGTTAATAATAAATATTAAAATATTACATAAATAAGACTAAACAAAATAAATGTTTAAAACTAATTGTAATTATCTAAAACTAAAGAACCTAAAACTATACAAAATTTAAATATTATTAAATAGATTAAGATGGCGTAGGAAAGCGAGGACACGGTCGATAGCCGTGACATCGTCTCTTAAAACCACCTTTAAACTACCTCGAAGATCGTAACGTATATACAAATTTGTCAACTCATTACAATCAAGCAGGAGGAACCACCACTTCCTCCCTACGATTCGAACGAACAGATGTCCTCCATGGTCGGACGGTATTTTTGATATCCCTCAGCTTGTTTCTATTTACATTTTGCCATTCTTCGTTCCAAACAGAGAATAGTGTAGATTTAACTTTGCATACAAAATCTGATGCCATCACACGTTGTGTCGATGGCAACATACCTGTAGCTAATTTTGCACCTTCATCTGCTTTAGTGTTTCCGAATATTCCACAGTGACCAGGCACCCAGAGAAATGACACCTCAACACCTCGTAATTGGAGCCTGTGTATAGAGCACAAGATGTCTCCAACTAAAGGGTTCTTAGTGTACATTTCCTGAATAGCCTGGAGAGCACTTTTGGAATCACAACACACAAGATATTTAGATTTTGCAGACGGAATTGATCTTAAAGCTTGGAAAATTGCATAAAGTTCTGCAGTAAAAACGCTACAGGCTGAGGGCAATCCGTAAGTGAAAGTTTGTCCTTCCATATAAAATGCACAACCTATCCCATTGTCTAGTTTTGAACCGTCTGTGAATATAGTCACAGTATGGTGGTGAGTTTGTTGAATCTGCAAAAACTCCTGACGATAAATAACGTCAGGAGTATTGTGTTTTAGGTACATGGACAATGAGAAGTCACATTTTGGCTTTCGTATTGTCCATGGAGGGATGTAGCATGATGTTCGTTCGAATATAGGTGGATGTTCTAAATTTAGATTATTAAAAATGCGCAACGTTCTTATTCCGAAGGGAGCAGTTGAACGTTGACGCACATTGTAACGATCTTCGAGGTGGTTATCAAAAACTGCTTTGAATGCCGGATGTTTAGGTTTACTTCGAAGACCAGTGTAATAAGAAATTTGTAGCATTTGACGTCGCATAGAGAGAGATGGTTCTCCAGCTTCAACTAGAAGGCTGGAGATTGGGCTTGATCTAAAAGCACCAGTAGAAAGTCTAAGACCAGCGTGATGTATTGAATCCAGGAGTTTCAGAACCGTAGGTCGAGCAGATGAATAGGCTATACAGCCGTAATCTATGCGCGATCTTACAACGGCGCGATAGAAACGGAGCATACAGGTTCTGTCTGCTCCCCAATTTGTACCACTTAGAACTCTCAACATATCCAATATCTTGCTGCACCGGGTCCTCAAATCACGCACATGCGGATTCCACGAAAGTCTTTTATCCAATAAAAGACCCAAAAATCTCACATTATCCGCGGTTTGAAGCCGCGTACCATCAAGATAAAGAATAGGTTCCTGGTGTTGCCTGCGACGACTAAATGCTATACACTGGGTCTTCGAAGCCGAAAACTTGAAGCCCGTAGATTTGGTCCACTCTTGCAATTTATTAATTACTAATTGTAAGGATCTTTCCGCTGTTGCCATACTTCTAGCAGCCATATATATACAAAAATCGTCTACAAACAGGGAACAGTGGACCGGTGACTGTACGTTTGAGGTGACGCTGTTAATAGCAACAGCAAACAGCGTCACACTCAAAACGCCACCCTGTGGTACACCATTCTCTAGTTCGTAACGATCAGAATATATGCCTCCTAGACGTACACGGAAAGTCCTGTTATTCAAATAATTTTTTATAAAAGCAAGAATGTTACCTTGTATACCCCATGATTTCAATACGTTCAAAATTCCTCTTCTCCATGCCATGTCATATGCCTTCTCAAGGTCGAAGAAAACAGCTACCAGTGTTTGTCGTAAGATGAAGGCATTCTGTATAGCTGACTCCAACAAAACCAATTGGTCAACTGATGAACGTCCTTGTCTGGAACCACACTGGACGTTAGTAAGAAGTTTGTTTGTTTCTAGATACCAGACAAGACGACGGTTGACCATCTTCTCCAGTAGTTTGCATAAGCAGCTGGTCAGAGAGATGGGTCTGTAACTACTGGGATTAGTTTTGTCCTTTCCTTGTTTTAGAAGAGGAATTATTGTCGCTTCTAACCATGCATCGGGAAAACCGTGCTCCTCGAATATACGGTTGTATACCCGAAGGAGAACTAGTTTTACCGACGGTGGTAGATTTTTAATCATGGAGTATACAATATCATCCGGGCCTGGAGCTGAATCCTTCGTTGATGAGAGAGCCGACTCTAGTTCATCGATAGAGAAATGGATATTCAAACAAGAATCTCCAGACAATCCAACGGTGAAAGGTAAGGCTTCCTGTTTACGTTTGAACACCTGGAAAGCGTCCTTGTATGCAGAAGATGAAGAATGTTTTGAAAACGATAACGCTTGCACATTGGCAATTTCCTCACAGTCCGTGGTCAAAACACCATCCGAATGCCTTAATGAAATTAATGGCATCGGAACGGAAATGCCACAGACGGATCGTAATTTCTTCCATACTGTAGATGGAGCTGTAGTTCTTGTAATAGTGCCAATGTATTGTGACCATGATTCTCGTTTACTTTGCCTAAATATTCTCCGTGCTTTCGCACGGAAGATTTTATATTTTTCCAGGTTTTCACTCGTTGGATGTCTCTTGAACTGGTTCAGAGCTTTTCTCCGTTGACGAAGGATCACAGTGCACTCATCATTCCACCACGGAACAGGTGGTCGTCGTGGTTTGGATGAGGTTTTTGGAATTGCCTTTCCGGCGGCATTCAAAACGGTTTTTGTAAACGAATTGACAATGTCATCAATGGGAGCCAAGTAATCCACGTCCAGTGATTCTAGATCTTGTGAAAATTGTTCCCAGTTGGCTTTTTTCAGGATCCAACGGGGATGTCGAACACAACAGGGTGAGGAGTCACACAAAGAGATCTCAATAGGAATGTGGTCGCTACTGTAAAGATCAGGCAATGCTGACCATTTTAGCCTTGTAGCCAAGGCAGGACTGCATAATGACAAGTCTACAGCTGTCCATCCACCTGTTGACGCTGCTAAATGTGTCGGAGAACCGTCATTTAGCAGGTATAAATCCAGTTCCGATCTGATGCTTTCGATCAGATTACCTCGCGGGTTGCATTCTGGGGAACCCCATGAAACATGGTGGGCATTGAAATCGCCCACTAATAAAAACGGAGTCGGTAACTGATTTATAAGGTCTACAAGATCTCTCTGTTGCAGGTTGTCACTTGGTGGGAGGTAGACACAACAGAGAGTGTGTTTATATGGAACAGCTGTTTGAATTGCTACTGCTTGTAAGGGAGTTATTAAGTTCAGAGAAACGGCGTCGACACAGTCACGGGCTAGAATGGCTACGCCACCTCTAGCTCGATTTTCTGTAACGAAGTCCGATCTGTAAACTGAATACTCCCTTAGATGGAAATTGTGCGATTCATGAAGATGTGTCCCCTGAATACAAATGTACAGAGGGGACACATCCCTTACAATTAATTTGAGATCCTCAATGTGACTTTTAACACCGTTAATGTTCCACTGAATCACGGATTGTTTAGGTGTGGACATCGTGTTTTAGTGAAATGGATTCACCTGGCTCTCACTGGTGTCATTGCAAATTCGCTGGCCTGGAATGTTGGACGTTCCAGGCAGAGAGTCATCTGATTCCATCACCACTATTGTAGTGGTGGAATCTGAAGAGTTTTTTGACTCAGAAGAGGAGTTTGAAATGGTCCTCTTTTGAGTCGCTTGTGATTTTGCACCTACTTTCACAGGTGCAGTTTTGCTATTATTTTTATTACTCGTATTGGGAGTAGTTTTTACGTTTTTCTCGCTTGTCTCTAATAGTATCTTATTTTTTTTAATTTTCGCAGAGGTAACTGACAATGGAGATTTTTCCGCACATTCTACATTAGTCTTTGAGTTGGAAACAGACTTTTTAGTCACTAATACTAATAACTGACTAACTTGCTCAGTGAGAAGTTCAATTTTTTTATTTAGCTCAACACAGTTAGAACACGACTTTTCAGTGGTGGTAGCTGAGGCATAAGATTTTGTTTCAAGTCTAGGTTGAGTTGACTTGAACTTCTTTTTTGCTTCGTGGAAAGATGTTTTATCCTTTGCCATTATGCTGAGGATCGCTTTCTCCTCCTTGAACTTTGGGCAGTTAAAGGAGCGAGCAGGGTGATCACCAGCACAGTTTGGGCATTTCGGAGCACTTGTGCATACCTTTTCTACATGGCCTTCAGATGCGCACTGTCCGCATACCTCTGGCTTGGAGCAAGAAGAGCTGACGTGTCCAAAACGTTGGCATTTAAAGCACCGCCGTGGATTGGGAACGTAGGGCCGAACAGGAAGCCGTTGATAGCCAGCATATAAATATTCCGGGATAGATGGTTTCCCGAATGTCAGGATTAATGATGTTGTTGGAACTCTCTGACCGTTTTCCATCCTCATAATTCGTACGACTTCAGTTACACCTTCCGATTCCTGTTCAGATCTTATTTCATCCTCACGGACATACAAAAGATCCCTGCATGATATTACTCCCTTTGATGAGTTCAAAGTTTTGTGGGGGGCCACCGAAACCTTGACCTGATCAAAGAAGGAGGTCATTTTCAGCAGATATTGTGACTGCTTCGAGCTACTTGTTTCTACCAGCAGTGTTCCATTTCGTAACTTCCTTATGGAAGAGACAGGTCCTGCTGCACATCCAGTTATCGCCTTATTTATGAGAAAAGGCGATACCTTAGATAGATCTTTTCCTTCTTCTGAACAAGAAACAATTAAAAACTTAGGCGGTAGTTTGGCTGATGCTACATGCATCTCTTTACTCGTCACGTTTACTTCGCTAGGCATCTTCGGAGAAACCTCACGACGCCTCTTTACACTACTCTGGTTGATTGTTTGGTTGGACTTTTGTTGGTTTTCCATAAATAGTTTTAAGCTAACCATCGTGTCAGGCGTTACGGGCGAGACTATGAGAACGGGTACACCCATGGATCACTTTCGATCATTTCCAACCCCCGGAACTCTGGGGCCCATAGTTTCCTCCTTAGCTCGACTGGATGGGCATCAGTCGAGAACTCGTAATACTGTGCACAGGCTCCGACACCTGTGCACCGCGGACACTCCCTGACCAAGGACCGAAGTGGCTAGCGGACCAGCAACCGCGCATACGTCTTCGGCAGAGCAAGCTCACATCAGCGTCCCAGACCAGAGTTTGTCAAGCTCTGGACCTTTCAGCACTCCCAACGCGCAACGATTCTGACCAGTCAAATTCCCTAAGAGAAGATGTAAGTGTTGAAATGTGTATATATATTGTGTTGGTGTGTGTACGTGTATGTGTATGCTTTGTGAGTGGTGTTGTGTTAGGCTAGGGTACCGCGAGGGACGCCAAATCCCTCGTAGGTGCGGCTAGTCCGCACCCCCCTGCGGGCTACAAAGCAGTAAACGTGGTATTACCGATAGTACGTATGGGTAACAATACCGACAATCAAGGGCGTACTTAATATACCTAGCTGTAGACGCATGTGAACACAGTTCGCGCAATATCGATTCTAAATACACGAGGTAATAATGCACACGACAGTGCCGGTAATGTAGCACACTACAAAGCAGTAAACGTGGTATTACCGATAGTACGTATGGGTAACAATACCGACAATCAAGGGCGTACTTAATATACCTAGCGCTAGTCGTATGTGAACACAGTTCGCGCAATATCGATTCTAAATACACGAGGTAATAATGCACACGACAGTGCCGGTAATGTAGCACACTACAAAGCAGTAAACGTGGTATTACCGATAGTACGTATGGGTAACAATACCGACAATCAAGGGCGTACTTAATATACCTAGCTGTAGACGCATGTGATCACAGTTCGCGCAATATCGATTCTAAATACACGAGATAATAATGCACACGACAATGCCGGTAATGTAGCACACTACAAAGCAGTAAACGTGGTATTACCGATAGTACGTGTGGGTAACAATACCGACAATCAAGGGCGTACTTAATATACCTAGCTGTAGACGCATGTGAACACAGTTCGCGCAATATCGATTCTAAATACACGAGATAATAATGCACACGACAATGCCGGTAATGTAGCACACTACAAAGCAGTAAACGTGGTATTACCGATAGTACGTGTTGCGGCGGGCAGTATTCTCTTGGAATACATACCGCAAAGAGATAAAATTGAAAACATAAAGAGTTTAAATTTCTTTAAGTAAAACAAACCAAGCCACCGTAAGAAGGGTTAGAAACTTATATTTAAGGCCGTTTGCAAGGGGAAGATGGTCAAAATTGACCTAGAGTTACCATCGACATTTCCAGAGATAAAGCAAGACGAGAAAAATCAATAATAAAGAATAATAAAATTTCATCAGAAGCACCCTTAAAGAGTTATACGGCTTGATTGAAAAAGTGGATAGAATCGATCTGAATATAGATTCTGCGAGCCGTTAAGAAATAGTATAAAGGAAGATGCGCGCGCCGGTCAGGCGACATCGATAAAGATCCTTATTGGTTGTCAACTCGTGGGAACGGACTGCAAGGTGGGGGGATTTCCCTGTTTGAACAGAAGCCAAGCGTCTTTACGCCCCAGCTAAACCAGGACTCTCGAAGGGTGAGGACGTTGTCGGGCGTAGCTCCGGTAAAACAATGAATAGTAGTTTTGTTACCGTTAATAGTTCAAAAACTATGAGTGGCTAGGGAAAGTTCGTTTCGTTGAGATGTCGTGACGCTGTGTTCCGAAAATGGGGCCCTTTCGCATATCAAGATCGCGCCGAAAGAGGTTTCCCCATAAATTTCCATCAAATAATGTGCGAGCGTCTTAAAATGTGTGTGTTGCAGCCTTACTAGAAAGACAAGGCGATGTGAACAGTGGTAACCTAGCAAACAGTTTTAAAAAAGTGATTCTAAATTTCTAACAAATTTAAACATAATTTAACTAACTTGATAAACGTTTTAAAAAATTTTTCTATTTCTTTTCGGTGTTATAAAATGCCCAAGAACTGTGTTAAAAGAAGGGCTTAAAGCTAAAATTTTATTAGTAACTGTTAAAATTTAAAAGAGGTGCGAAATTTTTTTTTTTTTTTTTTTTTTTTTTTTTTCCAGGCGAAAAACCTATCGAGGTTATCATCGCCTAACTAAAATTTTATTTTAAATAATTATTTCAAAATAAAACTAACCAACTAAACAAACTAAAATAAATGTTTAATACTAAATGTAACTAAAAAGAAAGAAACTAAAATTATATATAATTTAAATATTATTAAATAGATTCAGGTGGCGTAAGAAAGCGATGACACGGTCGATAGCCGTGACGTCGTCCCCTAAAACCACCTTTAAACTACCTCGAAGATCGTAACGCACATACAAATCGCTCAACTCATCACAATCAAGCAGGATATGCTTGAAGAGGTGCGAAAGTCATCGAAGAAAGAAGATGGGAGAGTTTCAACCAAAGGGTTGAGCAAGGGGATCTACCTGAGGCGTGCCAGAAACACAAAGGGATGTAGGATTCCAAAGATGGCGGCAACGCGTGGGAAATCATCCAAGTATACCGGCGTGGGAAAGATGCAACATCCAAGCCGGACCTCCCCCACCCCCGCTGGAGAACAAAGGGAGAGACGGAGAAGAGAGGGAGAAATAGGCAAGCCGTGCTTTGTGGTGGATTTCAGGTCAGATCTATTTTTGTCTTCCCTTTGCAAATTAAAAATTTTAATTTGAAGAATTTTTTCTTAATTGGGAAAATGTTATAAAATTTAAATAAATTTTCAAACCATTAACAGTAAACTTTGAATTTTATAAGTAAATGCTGGTGGCTTTGTTTTAAAGAGTGGGGGGTTTCAAGATGGCGATGCCAGAAAAGCAAGAATTATGTTGCATTTCATGAATCTAAGGGAAATAGAAATTTTAGGTTAGAACTTATGTAAAGGGAAAGGGTTTTAAATAAACAAATCAAATAAAGGGATTTAAATTATTTAAAGAGTTAAAATATTATGAAGGTGTAAAGAATTTAAATAAAAGATGTGTTGAAATAAAGTTAAATATAATTTGCTAAAAGTAAATATCCAAGATGGCGGACAAAAGGCCATTGTTTACAACAGCTGATTGGGAAGGTCATGCTTTAGTTTCATGTACTCCTATAAACAGGAGTGTTATTTCATATAATTAAATTAAACTGAATTGTTATTTTATTTAGAAGGAGTCATTACGACATTTTTCCATATGAAACAATTTGACATAAATTGTTCTCATTTAAAATAAACAAGGGTTATATCAAATTGAAGCTTTTAATTTAAACTGTTGATTTTATTTAGAAAAGAGTGAAATATATATGTGTATTAAATAAATTGAATCAAACCAAGGTTTGAGTAAAAGTAAAGGGTTATGATTTTGATATGTGTAGATTTTAAATATTTTAAAAAGTGCAACAAAAGGGTTAAGTTAAACAAGAGATTTTAAATTTGTGAGTGGGGCTAGCTGATAAAAATATGTTAATATAAGTTTTCTTTTTTGAATTATAAGTATATATATTGTTTATTTCATGATTTATATGTATGTAAAATAATATGTTGGTGATTGGGAAACTTAGAAAGAAAAATGAAATTTTTGCAAATTGGTTTAAATATAAATTATATAAAATAAAGGCAAATGGGTTAGTAGCCATTTAGCAAAGGTTACTCAAGATTTATTAAATATCAATTTCCTTCAGAAATTGCATTGATAAATTTTAAATAAAATTTAATTAAATTTCAGTATGTATAATTTAAATGAAGAAAGGGTTAACCAAATGATAACCAAAGGGTTACATATTTTATATTAAAAGGGTTTAACTATGATTAAATAAGTTGTAAACAAACCTCAGTATTTATAATTTTCATGAAGAAAGGGTTAATTCAAATGAGAACCAAAGGGTTTTTTATTTTATATAAAAAGGGTTAAATAAATTTTAAAATTTGTAAATTTCTTTTAAACTGATCAAGGATAAGTTTAAAAGGGTTTAACTATGTTTCAACAAATATTAATAAATTTCATTATGTGAATTTTCATGCCGAAAGGGTTAATCAAAGAGTAACCAAAGGGTTAAATATTTTCTAGTAAAAGGGTTAAGTGAATTTAAATAAATTTGTAGGTTTTGTAAATGATTGAAGATATGTTTGAAAAAGGTTTTAAATATGTTTCAGTAAAACTTTTAATTAAAATATGTATATAAATATTATAATTTCAATTGGGAAGGTGTTTCAATTTATTCAGCAGATGTTTTAACAATTTTTATAAATTATGATTTGTTGTTCAGTAAATATTTTGATAATCTTGTAGGAGATATAGCTATGTTTTATATGTAATTTTTGATTCAGTATGGACTTGATAATTGGTTTTTATATAATCTGATATAATTTATGAAATTGTTTTTAAGTTGTTTGGTAAAATTGATTGAAACTTTACCTGCTAAAGTAAATAGAAATTGAATTTTAAAAAGGTCATTTAAAATTGATAAATATATAGAAAAAATTTTGTCATTTACATGGCTATGTAAAATATGGCCATAAATAAAGTAGTGTGTTTAGAAAGATTAACTAATTGAACAAAATGTGAAAAGTAGGGATCTTTCGGAGTGTGTTGAAGAGTAAGGCTTTGCTTGAATCAAAAAGGTTGAAGCGAATATTTGTAATTTGTAACAATTAAATTTTCAGTAAAAAGTTAAGTAAACAAAACCCAATATTGACAATTAAAATTGCAAGGTTGAGAACCTGGGATACTGAAATAAAATTAGGACAAGCAGTAAAGGGTTGTTAAAACGTCACTTAAGGGAAAAGAGAAATTTTAATTTGAAGATAAGAACATGAATTTCAGGTGGTAAGGGGTTATATTTTCGACAAGTAAGATTGACCGTTAAGTAGAGCAAAGTTTTACGCTTTGGTATACTCCGATTGAAAGAAAAATAAAATCGTAAATTCTTAATTTAAATTTTAATGTCAACTAAAATAAGCAGAGTATGGTTTCTTAACTGTGTAAGAACCAACACAAAGGATATTTTTAAGTCAAATAAATTGCAGACTGTGCATTGTAAAATTAAATTTTAAATTTTTAAAATTAAAAAATAAATATTTTTTAACTAACTTGCAAACAAACTGAGTATTATTTTAAACAAGTTTCTTACACTCTCCTACAGCTGATATGGTCATTTCGCCGTTTAGATGTCTTTCAAAAGAACCCATCCCCCGGGATGACTTACCCGTTAAGGGTAGAATCCGCAGCAAGTTAGGTTTTTTCTTTTTTACGTCCAGTGACTTGTTCTCTGGCAGATTTTGGCGAGCATTGCACAGCGTTCGTGGTTTTGGCTGCGAGCGGCTCGTTTCAAAATTCTTGCTCTGCAATGAACGTTTGGTGGTCGGACTTGCGCGCGCGTGTTGGTCAACGGTAGGGTTGACGGCGCCGCGTAGGTGGTGGTTCGGTCCGTTGCAGTGTGGGTAACAATACCGACAATCAAGGGCGTACTTAATATACCTAGCTGTAGACGCATGTGAACACAGTTCGCGCAATATCGATTCTAAATACACGAGATAATAATGCACACGACAATGCCGGTAATGTAGCACATTACAAAGCAGTAAACGTGGTATTACCGATAGTACGTGTGGGTAACAATACCGACAATCAAGGGCGTACTTAATATACCTAGCTGTAGACGCATGTGAACACAGTTCGCGCAATATCGATTCTAAATACACGAGATAATAATGCACACGACAATGCCGGTAATGTAGCACACTACAAAGCAGTAAACGTGGTATTACCGATAGTACGTATGGTTAATAATACCGACAATCAAGGGCGTACTTAATATACCTAGCTGTAGACGTATGAGAACACAGTTCGCGCAATATCGATTCCCAATACACGAGATAATAATGCACACGACAATGCCGGTAATGTAGCACACTACAAAGCAGTAAACGTGGTATTACCGATAGTACGTATGGGTAATAATACCGACAATCAAGGGCGTACTTAATATACCTAGCTGTAGACGTATGAGAACACAGTTCGCGCAATATCGATTCCAAATACACGAGAAAATAATGCACACGACAATGCCGGTAATGTAGCACACTACAAAGCAGTAAGCGTGGTATTACCGATAGTACGTATGGGTAATAATACCGACAATCAAGGGCGTACTTAATACACCTAGCTCTAGACGCATGTGAACACAGTTCGCGCAATATCGATTCTAAATACACGAGATAATAATGCACACGACAATGCCGGTAATGTAGCACACTACAAAGCAGTAAGCGTGGTATTACCGATAGTACGTATGGGTAATAATACCGACAATCAAGGGCGTACTTAATATACCTAGCTGTAGACGCATGTGAACACAGTTCGTGCAATATCGATTCTAAATACACGAGATAATAATGCACACGACAGTGCCGGTAATGTAGCACACTACAAAGCAGTAAACGTGGTATTACCGATAGTGCGTGTGGGTAACAATACCGACAATCAAGGGCGTACTTAATATACCTAGCTGTAGACGCATGTGAACACAGTTCGCGCAATATCGATTCTAAATACACGAGATAATAATGCACACGACAATGCCGGTAATGTAGCACACTACAAAGCAGTAAACGTGGTATTACCGATAGTACGTGTGGGTAACAATACCGACAATCAAGGGCGTACTTAATATACCTAGCTGTAGACGCATGTGAACACAGTTCGCGCAATATCGATTCTAAATACACGAGGTAATAATGCACACGACAGTGCCGGTAATGTAGCACACTACAAAGCAGTAAACGTGGTATTACCGATAGTACGTATGGGTAACAATACCGACAATCAAGGGCGTACTTAATATACCTAGCTGTAGACGCATGTGAACACAGTTCGAGCAATATCGATTCTAAATACACGAGATAATAATGCACACGACAATGCCGGTAATGTAGCACACTACAAAGCAGTAAGCGTGGTATTACCGATAGTACGTATGGGTAATAATACCGACAATCAAGGGCGTACTTAATACACCTAGCTCTAGACGCATGTGAACACAGTTCGCGCAATATCGATTCTAAATACACGAGATAATAATGCACACGACAATGCCGGTAATGTAGCACACTACAAAGCAGTAAACGTGGTATTACCGATAGTACGTACGGGTAACAATACCGACAATCAAGGGCGTACTTAATATACCTAGCTGTATACGCATGTGAACACAGTTCGCGCAATATCGATTCTAAATACACGAGATAATAATGCACACGACAATGCCGGTAATGTAGCACACTACAAAGCAGTAAACGTGGTATTACCGATAGTACGTATGGGTAACAATACCGACAATCAAGGGCGTACTTAATATACCTAGCTGTATACGCATGTGAACACAGTTCGCGCAATATCGATTCTAAATACACGAGATAATAATGCACACGACAATGCCGGTAATGTAGCACACTACAAAGCAGTAAACGTGGTATTACCGATAGTACGTATGGGTAACAATACCGACAATCAAGGGCATACTTAATATACCTAGCTGTAGACGCATGTGAACACAGTTCGCGCAATATCGATTCTAAATACACGAGATAATAATGCACACGACAATGCCGGTAATGTAGAACACTACAAAGCAGTAAACGTGGTATTACCGATAGTACGTATGGGTAACAATACCGACAATCAAGGGCGTACTTAATATACCTAGCTGTATACGCATGTGAACACAGTTCGCGCAATATCGATTCTAAATACACGAGATAATAATGCACACGACAATGCCGGTAATGTAGCACACTACAAAGCCGTAAACGTGGTATTACCGATAGTACGTATGGGTAACAATACCGACAATCAAGGGCGTACTTAATATACCTAGCTGTATACGCATGTGAACACAGTTCGCGCAATATCGGTTCTAAATACACGAGATAATAATGCACACGACAATGCCGGTAATGTAGCACACTACAAAGCAGTAAACGTGGTATTACCGATAGTACGTATGGGTAACAATACCGACAATCAAGGGCGTACTTAATATACCTAGCTGTAGACGCGTGTGAACACAGTTCGCGCAATATCGATTCTAAATACACGAGATAATAATGCACATGACAATGCCGGTAATGTAGCACACTACAAAGCAGTAAGCGTGGTATTACCGATAGTACGTATGGGTAACAATACCGACAATCAAGGGCGTACTTAATGTACCTAGCTGTAGACGCATGTGAACACAGTTCGCGCAATATCGATTCCAAATACACGAGATAATAATGCACACGACAATGCCGGTAATGTAGCACACTACAAAGCAGTAAACGTGGTATTACCGATAGTACGTATGGGTAACAATACCGACAATCAAGGGCGTACTTAATATACCTAGCTGTAGACGCATGTGAACACAGTTCGCGCAATATCGATTCTAAATACACGAGATAATAATGCACACGACAATGCCGGTAATGTAGCACACTACAAAGCAGTAAACGTGGTATTACCGATAGTACGTATGGGTAACAATACCGACAATCAAGGGCGTACTTAATATACCTAGCTGTAGACGCGTGTGAACACAGTTCGCGCAATATCGATTCTAAATACACGAGATAATAATGCACACGACAATGCCGGTAATGTAACACACTACAAAGCAGTAAACGTGGTATTACCGATTGTACGTATGGGTAACAATACCGACAATCAAGGGCGTACTTAATATACCTAACTGTAGACGCGTGTGAACACAGTTCGCGCAATATCGATTCTAAATACACGAGATAATAATGCACACGACAATGCCGGTAATGTGGCACACTACAAAGCAGTAAACGTGGTATTACCGATAGTACGTATGGGTAACAATACCGACAATCAAGGGCGTACTTAATATACCTAGCTGTAGACGCGTGTGAACACAGTTCGCGCAATATCGATTCTAAATACACGAGATAATAATGCACACGACAATGCCGGTAATGTGGCACACTACAAAGCAGTAAACGTGGTATTACCGATAGTACGTATGGGTAACAATACCGACAATCAAGGGCGTACTTAATATACCTAGCTGTAGACGCGTGTGAACACAGTTCGCGCAATATCGATTCTAAATACACGAGATAATAATGCACACGACAGTGCCGGTAATGTGGCACACTACAAAGCAGTAAACGTGGTATTACCGATAGTACGTATGGGTAACAATACCGACAATCAAGGGCGTACTTAATATACCTAGCTGTAGACGCGTGTGAACAGAGTTCGCGCAATATCGATTCTAAATACACGAGATAATATTGCACACGACAATGCCGGTAATGTAGCACACTACAAAGCAGTAAACGTGGTATTACCGATAGTACGTGTGGGTAACAATACCGACAATCAAGGGCGTACTTAATATACATAGCTGTAGACGCATGTGAACACAATTCGTGCAATATCGATTCTAAATACACGAGATAATAATGCACACGACAATGCCGGTAATGTAGCACACTACAAAGCAGTAAACGTGGTATTACCGATAGTACGTATGGGTAACAATACCGACAATCAAGGGCGTACTTAATATACCTAGCTGTAGACGCATGTGAACACAGTTCGTGCAATATCGATTCTAAATACACGAGATAATAATGCACACGACAATGCCGGTAATGTAGCACACTACAAAGCAGTAAACGTGGTATTACCGATAGTACGTGTAGGTAACAATACCGACAATCAAGGGCGTACTTAATATACCTAGCTGTAGACGCATGTGAACACAGTTCGCGCAATATCGATTCTAAATACACGAGATAATAATGCACACGACAATGCCGGTAATGTAGCACACTACAAAGCAGTAAACGTGGTATTACCGATAGTACGTATGGGTAACAATACCGACAATCAAGGGCGTACTTAATATACCTAGCTGTAGACGCATGTGAACACAGTTCGCGCAATATCGATTCTAAATACACGAGATAATAATGCACACGACAATGCCGGTAATGTAGCACACTACAAAGCAGTAAACGTGGTATTACCGATAGTACGTATGGGTAACAATACCGACAATCAAGGGCGTACTTAATATACCTAGCTGTAGACGCATGTGAACACAGTTCGCGCAATATCGATTCTAAATACACGAGATAATAATGCACACGACAATGCCGGTAATGTAGCACACTACAAAGCAGTAAACGTGGTATTACCGATAGTACGTGTGGGTAACAATACCGACAATCAAGGGCGTACTTAATATACCTAGCTGTAGACGCATGTGAACACAGTTCGCGCAATATCGATTCTAAATACACGAGATAATAATGCACACGACAATGCCGGTAATGTAGCACACTACAAAGCAGTAAACGTGGTATTACCGATAGTACGTGTGGGTAACAATACCGACAATCAAGGGCGTACTTAATATACCTAGCTGTAGACGCATGTGAACACAATTCGTGCAATATCGATTCTAAATACACGAGATAATAATGCACACGACAATGCCGGTAATGTAGCACACTACAAAGCAGTAAACGTGGTATTACCGATAGTACGTATGGGTAACAATACCGACAATCAAGGGCGTACTTAATATACCTAGCTGTAGACGCATGTGAACACAGTTCGTGCAATATCGATTCTAAATACACGAGATAATAATGCACACGACAATGCCGGTAATGTAGCACACTACAAAGCAGTAAACGTGGTATTACCGATAGTACGTGTAGGTAACAATACCGACAATCAAGGGCGTACTTAATATACCTAGCTGTAGACGCATGTGAACACAGTTCGCGCAATATCGATTCTAAATACACGAGATAATAATGCACACGACAATGCCGGTAATGTAGCACACTACAAAGCAGTAAACGTGGTATTACCGATAGTACGTATGGGTAACAATACCGACAATCAAGGGCGTACTTAATATACCTAGCTGTAGACGCATGTGAACACAGTTCGCGCAATATCGATTCTAAATACACGAGATAATAATGCACACGACAATGCCGGTAATGTAGCACACTACAAAGCAGTAAACGTGGTATTACCGATAGTACGTATGGGTAACAATACCGACAATCAAGGGCGTACTTAATATACCTAGCTGTAGACGCATGTGAACACAGTTCGCGCAATATCGATTCTAAATACACGAGATAATAATGCACACGACAATGCCGGTAATGTAGCACACTACAAAGCAGTAAACGTGGTATTACCGATAGTACGTGTGGGTAACAATACCGACAATCAAGGGCGTACTTAATATACCTAGCTGTAGACGCATGTGAACACAGTTCGCGCAATATCGATTCTAAATACACGAGATAATAATGCACACGACAATGCCGGTAATGTAGCACACTACAAAGCAGTAAACGTGCTATTACCGATAGTACGTGTGGGTAACAATACCGACAATCAAGGGCGTACTTAATATACCTAGCTGTAGACGCATGTGAACACAGTTCGCGCAATATCGATTCTAAATACACGAGATAATAATGCACACGACAATGCCGGTACTGTAGCACACTACAAAGCAGTAAACGTGGTATTACCGATAGTACGTGTGGGTAACAATACCGACAATCAAGGGCGTACTTAATATACCTAGCTGTAGACGCGTGTGAACACAGTTCGCGTAATATCGATTCTAAATACACGAGATAATAATGCACACGACAATGCCGGTAATGTAGCACACTACAAAGCAGTAAACGTGGTATTACCGATAGTACGTATGGGTAACAATACCGACAATCAAGGGCGTACTTAATATACCTAGCTGTAGACGCATGTGAACACAGTTCGCGCAATATCGATTCTAAATACACGAGATAATAATGCACACGACAATGCCGGTAATGTAGCACACTACAAAGCAGTAAACGTGGTATTACCGATAGTACGTGTGGGTAACAATACCGACAATCAAGGGCGTACTTAATATACCTAGCTGTAGACGCATGTGAACACAGTTCGCGCAATATCGATTCTAAATACACGAGGTAATAATGCACACGACCATGCCGGTAATGTAGCACACTACAAAGCAGTAAACGTGGTATTACCGATAGTACGTGTGGGTAACAATACCGACAATCAAGGGCGTACTTAATATACCAAGCTGTAGACGCATGTGAACACAGTTCGCGCAATATCGATTCTAAATACTCGAGGTAATATGGATTGATACTGAAATATGACAATACTGACAGCAAGTCCAGGAAACAATAGCGATATACTAATGGTACACATGGGATTACTGGTAATATTATAATACTATCTGATAATATCCCATGGGATTACTGATATTAACACATTAATATCGATTCTACATTCAAGAGTTAAAATTGATGAGTTCACTTGACCATCACGAGAGTACGTAAATGTAACGATATTTGATTGATCGTGCACACGTGTCGATATAACGTGCAGGTATATTGATCTTTATTTTGAGAAGTAGAGTTTGTATGTATTAGTGTTAATATTGCCTGTAATTAACGTTATTTTTTTAAATGCAGGTAATTTTAGGGTGGGATATAAAACTATCCCAATATGGGATACAGAACAGAACTACCGGTTGCGAAAGTACGCTCCTGTAACCAGCAATACGATGTTTATTTAAACACTGGAAATGTTATGATCAATGATTGTTCAAATGTGCAATACAACCTCGATTATCCGAAATAGTGTTTACCGGGGATAATCGGAAACTCAGATAGCACGGAGTCTATCAGAAATTAAAGGATAACGCTATGTTAAACTGAAATGAATGAAGACGTTGTAAGAATTATGAAAAAAAACATCTACATTATAAAATGTAAAAAAAGCGTACAAATAAAAATACAAAATGACAAAGATTTATGTAAATGGGAAACATATATACGTATATATATATATATATATATATATATATATATATATATATATATATATATATATTGTTTTAATTCGGTTAATCCGAACTCGCTTCGTTGGGATCGGATGGTCGAGACTCAACTGTACAAGGAATGAGGAGTACTCTGTACTTTTTGTTGAATAGCAAAGAAACGCGACAGTTCAGAATATTTATTGTAAACCATTGCCCGCAATAAAAGGACCCATCGCAGCGTCTTTATTGCCAACAATTCCTTCTTACATTATTTTGATTTATCTTTAACACTTCAACCAGTGAAAGCATAAGGGAGCTCTAAAAGCTATTTACGTCCGTTTCTATCACTTTCTCTTTGGCCTAAAGTCATGTTTTGCTTTTACGTAAAGGAAAACTCAATGAAAGTTCTTGTCTAAATGATAGAGCTCTAAAATACTCTGTTGTCTACTGAAAATGCATCCAAATAGAAATTCTGTTCAATTATCAAGCAAGACCAAATAAATAAAACCATTTAAAAACAGTAAAGCTTATAGTTACAAATCATATTGAAATTAATAACAAAAAAAACATAAAAATTTTATGGTTTGTAGAAACAAGCTAGAAGTATGAAATATCGGGAATTATTAGAGTACAAAATAAAAATGTTATGAACATGAAACAAACATATTTACATTTTTCTAAATACAAAAGCAAAAATAAATATTAGGAACTTAGAACAAGAATCCAAGTAAATATAGAATTAAATACAATGTATGCAAGGTAAAATAGCAGAATATACTCGTAGGGGTCGCTACATTATCTTGCCGGAGGAACCCCTCTGGATGGTCCCGATAGAGGGTAGGTCTCGTAGACAATGGCTCTGATGGCAGTATTAGGTAGCCATTAAAAAAACCAATAATAATAATAATAATAAAATGAAAGTTGGCTCAGAAACATACTGGATAACCCTACTTATGTACACAGGTACGTGCAGATCTCTAGCAAACCAGATACCGTAGGAGTTTCAGAATCGCAATTCGGTGGTTAAAGCCGCTACGCCAAATTAAACCTGTTCCATATTCGGTTGTAGAGATCTGTCAATCGCTTCCACTCTTATTTCAGATATATTTCTCCCACATAATCTTATGTGATAGATGCCAAATATTATGATAGCAGAATGAAAACTAAGTAACTTAAATATCGCTGCGTCTCTTTTGATTGACGTGGATGTGCGGTCTCTTTGGAATGACTCGTGACTAACTCTCCCTAAGACGTTGTATCCTACGCAGTATCCATGTTGATATCCCCTATTGCGTTGCCTTTCTCGACCAACGTTCCCTGACTCTCTGCCCCAGTTACTGATTTCCCCTTACATGTTGTCTCCCTTATCTGGCTTCTCCTGTAGTGTTGACGTTTATGTCTCACTTCTCATGACGTTCTATCCCTAACCTTACTGAAGAGACTGAATTCCCCTTACACGCTGCCTCCACTAACTAATTTTTCCACACGCTCTCTTTTCCTGGACTCACTTTCTCTTACTTACTATCTTTCCTGATTTACTTCTCCCTAAGACTGCATCTCTCCTGTCTGAATTCGCCACTCAAGCTGTATCTCCTGGCTAACCTCTATACGTACTGTCTCCTCTCTCTGATTTACCCGAAAGCGCTGTATTTCCTGGCTAACCTCCTCTATACGTACTGTCTCCTCTCTCTGATTTACTCGAAAGCGCTGTATCTCCTGTCAAACTTCCCTTCATGTGCTGTCTCCCGTTTCCGATTTACCCGGAAGCGCTGTATCTCCTGGCTAACCTCTCTATACGTACTGCCTCCACTCTCTGATTTACCCGGAAGTGCTGTATAACCTGGTTAACTTTCCATTACGCACTGTTTCCCCTCTATGGCTTATTTTGATGCGCTGTGTGTTTAGGCTAACTTCTTTTTACGCGCTACATCCCCTGACTGACGGCCCACTAAGCGCTGGTCAGGGCTTATACTAGACGCATGGTAGAACGGTAAAGCAACCATACAACCACAAAAATAAACTACCACAAATATATTGCTGAAAGTTATTGACAAAGATATAAAAACATCCATTGTCAACTGAAAGCTGATAGACTGTAATGACCTGTCCACAGTCTAGTGGTTCTCCGTTAGTGAGCAAAGTGGCAAACTCGAATTGAAATTTATCACAGTGGATTATTTGTAAAAATATAATGTCAGGTTGACAGTGGAAGTTGAGTCGTTAACGCATCTGACAGATTCATCCATTTTATTAAGGCCGGGCTTAAAACATTTAGTCCGTGGCGTTTGGAGATTGCGGCGTAAAACGATTAAATACATATTCTATTGGTTTGCTTTCATCTCGAGTTTTACAAGAGAACTACCTTTTAAGTTAGTATTTCAGGATCAAAGCAAAAGGTCCTAAACAAGCTCTAATGAATCTCACACCTCGCTATCTTGCCTCTGCTAATGGCCTCCGTCACGCTCGTCCGTACTTTATGGTGTTGCGTGTTTAGGAACAAATATTTCTAAATACAATGGCGCCGAATTTAGAAACCATTACATGTTTATGGATGGCTAAATTGCAATATTATGCAACCAACGCCTGGAGGAAAGCAAATGTTGCCAATCGATTCAGATTCAAAGCGTTTCTCGTATCTTTTTTACTACAGAAAACCTTGTTAGGTGACGTAATATTACGCACCAAGGTGAACGTTTTGTGTGGTTTAAGATGAGGCCCCTATCTAAGTTGAAGGCATGACAAGGAGATAAGACGACTTTGTAGTATTAAGGCGATAAGTGAGTAAAACTACTATAGCAAACGAAGGGTACGGGAGGTTTGTGCATCTAAATAGGGACGAGAAACAGCCTGTAGGGGACTTGAGAAATATTATGGCATTACTTGTGTGGCGGAAGTAATTATAAGGGTAAAAAGATAGTTAAGGTTTTGCAGGTGTGAAGAAGAGGTTAGGCACGTGACGAAAACAAAAGATGTTACTTATCGTTCAGTAGTGAGTGCAACATCTGTTGCTTGGGTTTACCTGAAATCTCTTTATTAAGGTTTCAAAGTATTGGCGCTAACGTATCCCGGTATTCAGTGAAATACTTAAGTGTCCGTATTTATTCTTCTTATTCTTCATATAAGTACAAATATAAATAAACCTAATTTATCAGTGAACGGTGGTGTATTTGATAACCTTATGATTTGACTACTTTAGTTTCCAAACGTATTTTGAAGCGCATACCTGACCTAGAACTACTCTGCACTAAAACTATGACAGTCTACTCATCCAAAGTACACCCAATCTCTATCGGGGGCTATTTAAAAAATTCTTTTTATGATTTTTCTATGTAGGTTCTACGCAAGAATAATGAAATAATGGTGCTTTTAAACAACGATCTACTACCGATTTGTTTACAGTATCTTCGTATAGTTACAATTAAACTTTTACATGTACAAGCTTTAGGCACTAATCGGAATAAAAATTGTTTAAGAATCATAGTTGAGTGGCAGTGAATTTTGACTTGAGGATCAAAGTATACAAGAGGGAGTGAACATGAGAACGCTCCACTCCCTCGTTGTTTGCAGGATATTTATACGCCGAGTCATAAAATAAAACGGTCTTGCCGCACGCAACAATCTTCATGTGCGATATATTTAGCTTATATTTACTCATTATACGCCGGAATTGCTAATAAAAGTAAAAGGTTCGTAACTCTTGTAGTCTAAATGTAACAGCGAAGGGGCATTGTTAGAGAGTGCAGTGTTGCATTGTGCTATGAAAATAGCAATGATGAATATAATAAGCACGATTATTATTACAGGTCATGACAAATATCTGTGATCAGAAAGTACGAGAAGACAAAAGCCTGGGAGGAAGCGGTGCACTGTGCAAAACTGGTTTGCAGTCAAACCTATTTTCTGAAAACACACTATACATTACCTTTGAAAAAAAAAGATTGTCGTCAGAAATTTTAAATTTGATTCTCGGTCGCATATTATAAGTTATGAGAGGGTCGTATATGGGAAGTATAAGGGAGTCGAGACAAGTCATGGTTCTGTTGGTTGAACACAAAGGGAAGATAGCGGGACCAGTACA
>JBAIZL010000005.1:25648574-25683574 GCA_036971475.1 Prosapia bicincta
AACATTAATAATTGTCGCTGACGCCGTTTTTTTAAAATATACTTAAAAAACATAACCTTTATTGACGTAAGTTCCGACGTGCGACTACCGCTATTTTCGTGAATTACCTACGAATGACTACCTGCGAAGTATCCAGTCAGGATGGATTTGGTTATAATTATAATCAACTTTACTATATACCTATATTGAAATATACATACAAAGTAATCAGTCAGGATAGATTTGGTTATAGTTTTATACAACATTACTATATACCTACATTAAAATATACCTATGAAGTATCAAGTCAGGATAGATTTGGTTATAATTTAATAAAAATAGATAGTAATTCTGAATAAAATTATTACCAAATCTAACCTGACTGGATACTTTGTAGGTATATTTTAATGTTAGTATATAGTAATGTATAAAATTACAGATCTAGACGTAGTGCAGTGCGCTGTAGCAACTGCGCGCTCGGTTCACGCTATAGGCCTACATGTCATTACAATCTAACATTTAAAATGTGAAATAAAGTAACTTTCACAAAAATACATAAAAATGTAGGGAACGTACATATGTAAATGTATATGTACGTTTTTTCTAAGTATATCTTTAAAAAACGGCGTCAGCGACAAAAAATAATGTTGGATTCGTGTCTAGGACGTAAAAATACATAAGAAAAGTAAAAAACATTCACGAAAATAGCGGTAGTCGCACGTCGGAATAATTACCCAAAAAACAATATCCTCCCCCCCCCCACACACACATACATACACACATACGCGTACCACACGCACACAAAACTTACACCCACAACATAAATCACACACACCTCGCACACGCACACATAAACAAAACACACACACACACACATACACAAGCAATAACATAAATACAGAACACAACTGAAGTAATTGTATTTTTAAATTATAATTTTAAAAAATAATTTTACAGCGGATAAAATTACTTAGTTTGGACACTTTTGCTTCAGTCAAAGGGACAGAATTGCTGGAGGTTGCTTTGAAACGCCGAATGGACTAAAAGTTAGGGCTTTAATATTCCAAAAAACTGTACCGACTAGCATCTGTATTGAGATGTGTGACTAACTGGATTTGTAATGTGAAGCGAATCAAACTGTAGTCACCCGAAATGCCTTGATTTATGGCATCACGTGACGACGTCTCATCAGTCAACGCTGGCTTACAAATGAGCTCAGTTGTTTATGCTATACCTCAATGGAGGTCGTTGGCTTACTTTAAATATTGCTTAATATTTCGGAAAAACCTGTTAAAATTATAAAGTGCTTTTAAACTTCAGTTTGGCTGTTATAAACTTACACTCAATAACATTACTGATAAATTATATAGTTTTTTATGTCGATCGACTGTGGAATAATAATGACAGTTACAACTCAATATCCACAACAAAAAGTAATTTACTACCGTATGCGCCAAAATATACAGTAAGATACAGTACTGATACAGTTTTAAGGTTTTATTGTACTTCAATTTATTTTATTTATATAGCAAAAAGAAACTGAATGGTTTAGACTCAGGGATAAGCATGTTCTAAATGACCTCCGTTCAATTTATGGCAACTGTTCTTGAATGTTTTGCGACATTTTGGTGAAGAGGGGTTGTTTCATGCTCGTTATTCGTATGGTTATTTTTCCTGTGGTTGGACGATGATGGGGCATAACGGAAAATCTTCTTCATCATTCCCCAGACGTGGAATGTTCTCAAGGGTGTAAGATCGCTCGAGTGGGCTGGGTAAGGAAAGTTTGTTCTAAGGGAGATGAGGTGGTTGCCCAAAGTTTGTCTAAGGCAGTGTAGCAGGTTGAGTCATCTTGCTGGAACCATTGTGGCAGGTTTAGGGCACAAAACCTCCTGAGGTCTTCTATAAAACGACTAAGAATGACACTGTACCAGTCATTCTACTACGGTTGACTAATAAAGGATACTCTTTATTAAGGCGCAAACAGCACTTATGAAAAGATTATTAATATTATGAACTATTGACTAATAAATTCACTTATTGTTTTGAAAATTAGGTTATTATTGGGATTCATTATAAAAGGTAGATAAAATTGCGTTTGAAAGTTTTATTGCGTAAAAAATATTAAAACTTGTAAACAAAACATGTTGTTTTATCAAATGTTGTGGTGAGATTACAGATATTAACTGCCAGACATAGAACATGTTTAAACGAAGAAGGAAAAAAATTAAAATATGGTTCTCATAGGACAGACAGAAATGACAGCATGAATGAGAGTATAATGAATAACTTAATCGTGGTAAAAGGTATATCCTATCAAAAAAATAATTTAACTAATTCACTTAAACAAAAGTGGCATTCGTACTTGAAGGTACTTGCTTTGGCTGCTCTGAAAAAATAAACAAATTAATAAATCCTGCGAATAATTTATCAGATGCTACGTACAAATTATGTTAAAGTCTAGTGTGAATCATACACATTGGTAATCTAACCTTTGATGATCAACTAAAGGATGATGTGAATCTATTGTAATTTTAATTAGTTAATAGCATCCGCCGCCATTATTGTTAGTCTGTAACCGAAGAGCTGTTCACCATTGAAACAAGATTGTAAACTCGACTGCAAAGCGCTAACGTGTTCTTAAACGTAACTCAATCTGTTAAGGGTTGCATTTTCGAGTGTATAATCTTGATTAGGGGTGAGCAGGGGTAGGCCTCTTAGTTCTTTCATAATTCAAATGTGTGTGTGTGTGTGTGTGTGTGTGTGTGTGTGTGTGTGTGTGTGTGTGTGTGTGTGTGGTGTGTGTGTATGTGAGTGTGTCTTAAAGTGTTTTCTTCGTGTGTATTCAGTTTTAACATTATTTAGTCCCTTTTTAACTGTGTATATATAATAAAATATATACACAATTAAGGGGTGTAATTTTTTCTATACAAACTACACCCCTCAGTTGAAGAAAGAATAAACACAAAACATTTATGAAAATTATAATAAAATTACCATTACATTGATATTAAAACAAACTCTACAATTTAAAATTTACATATGCTTCTCAAGTTAAAATTTAAATGGTTAAACTTTGAATCTTTTGATGTTGGCTTCATATGGAATTTGGTGCTATTTCTAGCTCACCTCTAAACAATGTAGGTGTCCTCGTCTGCCAATACCCAAAGGTGTGTGGGAGTTTCTTTGTAGGTTGTCACATAAATTTTCCCTGAATTTTCCTCTTACTCCCCCACTAATACATTTTTCCTCCGTATGTAGGAATGAAACCCTTTTCATAGTTGGTCAGGCTAAATGACTATCATTGCCTAGGAAATTGTTGTGAATATAGATGAGATTAAAGTAGGAACATACAACTCCCTTGGCACATTTTTTGTTTGATTATTTTCCTGGCGAAAACCTATTTTGGTTATCATTGGTAAATTTAGTACTGTCTAAAAGCCAAAGTTTAAGTACAACGAAACTACTATAATAGTTAGCAAAGAAATATTTTGTAAAAAAACAATAATTAAAAGGAAACCCCTTAAGAATAACAAAATATAAAAATAAATATTATAATAAATAACTATAACAATAATGAAAAACGTTACAATAAATAACAACAGAACATCAAATAACAATATAACTTTAAAAACAACGACAATAAATAAAAATACTATGACCAATTATCAATACACCCCTCCTGCCTGGTAGAGGGTAGAGGGGATATATTACGACCTAATTTGTGCATCGCAACCTACTCACTATAACGCTACACTTGACTGTAATATAAGAGTAAGTAATGGTAGATGGAATTAGGAAGGTCTAAAGACAGGGCGTGATGGTCTCCTCAGGGAATATTGGAACATTATGTGGTATCCCATTGGATAAGTTGGTTATCTGAAGTAGAACTATAACACACGTAATAAAAAGAAATTTTTTTAAAGTAAATTCTTAACTGAAGTCGAAAAAGAAAAATTGTATCATTGTTTGCTTACTTCTAGTTTTTTTAATTTTATTCGTTTCATTCTTTTTTAACCCTACAACAATATTTATGATATTTTGTGATAAACATGGCAACAGTTTAAGGTTGTAAAATGGAGGTTTCGACGACAACCAGATGGGGGATCAATATTCATATACATCTTTGAGAATTCATTTCTTGGTATTGGAAAGTAGGCGCAGTGCCAAAGCGCGCTAGACTTTGAACAGAAGATTCACAGTTCGAATCCGGAAAAACCCCTACATTTTTATAATTGTTTATAATTTAATTATTGAACAAATATTTGAAAAATACATTATTACCATCAATTGCAATCCACTATAGGTTAAAAAAAATGTATTTGAGCTTGATTGGATGAATAAAAACATATTTTATTAGCGATTGTAAATTTGTACAAGATATATATACATATATATATATATATATATATATATATATATATATATATATATATATATATATCCACATCATGAGGCTCACTGCCATTATCAAATGGATAGAGTGAATGGTGAGAGATGGTCTTACGTACAGCAGACAGAAAATGTATGACGGAAGCATATAAATATTTACAACATGAGGCTCACTGCCATCAGGAGAGTGTGAGCTAATAAAAAGAAATAATTTAATAACAATGGTGAAAACAGGTGACTATCCACTACCCGAAGAGCGTAGATGGTAAAAAGGAAGGAGAGCAACCTGTTCCCTGAACTGAGACACAAGAACGAATCTCCCAAACGTCGTAAAGAGATGCCTCCCATTTGTAGACAAAAGGATGGGGAAGGGTAGATGTAATGAAGAACTAAGGAACTACTTAATGTACTTTTGTACTGGGAACGAACTAGAGGTGTGGAAGGATTGTTTGCAGGAAGTGAACCTGTTCTCCTCCGGAGTAAAGAGAAGAACTACCGGAAATCCTGTGGGAACGAAGGAGAGGCGAGGAGAGATTGTTTGCAGGAAGTGAAACTGCTCTCCGCGGAGTAAAGAGAGGAACTACCGGCCACCCTGAAGGAACGAAGGAGAGGCGTGGAAGGATTGTTTGCGGGAAGTGAACCTGCTCTCCACGGAGTAGAGAGAGGAGCTACCCACCACCCTGTAGGAACGAAGGAGAGGCGTGGAGGAATTGTTTGCGGGAAGTGAAACTGCTCTCCGCGGAGTAAAGACAAGAACTACCGCAAATCCTGTAGGAACGAAGGAGAGGCGTTGAGGGATTGTTTGCGGGAAGTGAACCTGTTCTCCTCCGGAGTAAAGAGAGGAACTACCGGCCACCCTGAAGGAACGAAGGAGAGGCGTGGAAGGATTGTTTGCGGGAAGTGAACCTGCTCTGCACGGAGTAGAGAGAGGAGCTACCCACCACCCTGTAGGAACGAAGGAGAGGCGTGGAGGAATTGTTTGCAGGAAGTGAACCTGTTCTCCTCCGGAGTAAAGAAAAGAACTACCGGAAATCCTGTGGGAACGAAGGAGAGGCGTGGAGAGATTGTTTGCAGGAAGTGAAACTGCTCTCCGCGGAGTAAAGAGAGGAACTACCGGCCACCCTGAAGGAACGAAGGAGAGGCGTGGAAGGATTGTTTGCGGGAAGTGAAACTGCTCTCCGCGGAGTAAAGAGAGGAACTATCCACCACCCTGTAGGAACGAAGGAGAGGCGTGGAAGGATTGTTTCCGGGAAGTGAACCTGCTCTCCACGGAGTAGAGAGAGGTGCTACCCACCACCCTGTAGGAACGAAGGAGAGGCGTGGAAGGATTGTTTGCAGGAAGTGAAACTGCTCTCCACGGAGTAAAGAGAGGAACTACCGGCCACCCTGTAGGTGGAAACTGTCTTATATTTTAACAGCACACGCCCCCTAGTGCTGACGGGTTAGCAATATTCAACACGGTTTTATCTTTCTGGCCTGTAGTTTGTTAAACTTTTTGTGTAAGAAATACCCGAATTTTATAAAGTGAAATTAGAAAATTTAATGTTAATCATAATTTCCTTCTATGTAGAAAGCAATAATATTTTTCACAATACACAGAAGTTGGCCAGATACAAATGCTACGACATTTTACCCTCAACCAATTAAACTCTGCAAACAGCAATAAAATTTTATCACCGCGCACTCCTTCATTCTACAACAACTTCACAATTACTTTTTCCCATAGAAACGTTTTCTTTTGCGTACGATAAACTCTCATAATAGGCAATTCCAACAGCTGTTATTCCTGAGGGTAATATCGTGCCACACCGGGGCTTGGCTCAGAGCCAGCACACAGATTGCAAACAAAACATTCTACGTATCTGGGAGCGATATATAAAACATTGTTGGCTACAGCTTTCCAAGAATTGTAAAATTGGGTCCGGGTCTGTAGCCCTAGGCGCACAAAGTGCAACATTTCTAATATTTTGTTTACCTACAGTAATCACAGAGATGAAAAACTCCAAAGTACGTTAAGCCCAAACCAGCTGTCTCCAAGATTTTACCGTTTGTGCTTCTGCAGCGCAAAAATTTTCTCTGAGAAACAAAAAACCGCTTTACATCGAGTATGGACAAAGAATCTAGATATGTCAGGTGGAATTCTGTTTTCAAACAATTAGTGCAAGTTGGTACCTTCCGTATGTCTGCCTTTGGCGGTCTCCTTCACTAGGGCACAGCTTTTCCCTACTTCAATCTTTATAACATTTCCTCAGTCCTACCTAGTCCCATATACGCTGTCTTCCTAGCTAATTGTGTAACATTAATTTATCGACGTACGATGATTAAAATTATTTGGGTAACTTAACATAATCATCATCGACGTATCACTAACAAGCCATCTTGTTGAAGTTTCTTTAATTTACTATCTACCCACCTGTTATAATTAAAGCTAATTGGTAACATTAATTTACTATTTGTCAACTTATCATTAAAGCCAATTGGGTGATTTTAACTCACACTAATTATCGACATATCATCATTAAAACTAATTGGCTGACTTTAATTTACCAATTATTGACATATTAGCATTAAAGGTAACTATAATTTAGACATTTTTGACATACCATAATTAAAGCTAATTGGATAACCTAATTTACTAATTATTGACATATCATCGTTAAAACTAATTAGTGTGTATTAGACACACAATAATTATAGCTGACTTATTTAATTTACTAATTATCCAATTATAATTTTTAGTGCTAACTTTCCAACTTTAATATTGTAAATCTCAACATAACATCTTTAAAGCTAATTAGCTAACTCTAAATACTAGTTATAAACCTGCCATTATTGATTTAACCTTGATCTTTCAAGGACTGGAATGGGAGACACACACGCAGCCCTGCACACGTGAACCATGATTGCCCTTGTTACCTCTACCAGGAAGTTTTATGCCCCTGCCTATATTCTGTATCATGCTTCATACTTCGCAGGAGACAACACTCACAACAACTGCCCCTACTAAATCTATAAAAAAGTCCATTGCAAATTAGAAAACTAGGATATTTAAATAGTAGTTAATAGTAACAATTCAAAACATTTAAAAAAACCTTTATTTTTACAATTAAAAGTGTCTAACTTGTTAAGTGGGCAAAATGCTTGAATCTGAACGATTTGCATTCAATTCGCGGCATTACTATATTTTTTCTAGGTGTTTCTCAGTTGAAGGTCGACGAAGCCTGTACAAATGAATAGCTGTGGTCAAACGAAGAGTGTAATTGGCGGTTGAAGGGTAGTTTTGACCACATAATCTTCCTTTACATTACATACAGATGTTTCTCTGTGTCAGTTTCATAATAACTAATCATTACCCTATTATATAAAGGAGTCATGAACCGGCATCAATAACAGCATGAATTATAAAATTAAATTCACTGTTTTGGCAGAGACCCGACCCGAAACCGGTTTACTCCAGGGCAGAGGGAATGGAGCCGCGGAATAATACAGGAATTTTCACGATAATCCAGTGGAATAAGAAATTAGATCAAGAGCGTCCAAAGTGAATGACCAACGAAAGTACAATCGTTTGTAAAGCTTTAAGACAGGAAACCCCTGAAAACGCTTGATATTCAAGGCAGATTATATGTTTAGCTTTCTATAAGAGAAGGGGAGCTTCCAAACACTGAAACCACATCAAAGCTGCAGAGTTTAAACTCCATCCTAAAGTTTCTAAACTTCAAAACCAGAAGAGAGTTTGTAGGATCCAACAGAATCACTACATCCGAACTAGAAAGAAAGTTCTGCAACGAAAGAATAGCTAAAGATATTTTGTTTAACATTTCGGTGAAGATAAGAGTTCGTGCATGAATCAACAAAACTAAATATGCAAGCACTAAGAAGGAAAATATGAAAATTTATATTTTATCAATTCAATTACGACAGATAGCTTGAGTTGACAGTAGGTCTCGACGTTGATAAAAGCAAAGAGGAAGATAATGTTATTAGCATAACAAGAATAAGTATAAAAGTCTAGGAAAATAACAACAATTAAAAAAATAATAATAAAATAAATTTAAAATTATTTTAAAAAAATCAGATGATGCTAAATCAACTACAACATACTCTTAAACTAACCCCTGATTACAAATAGTACGAATGATTTTCGTCTCGCAAGAGCGCTTGTTTGACTTAAATGAACCTAAACTATCGTGTAAAATCTCCAGTTACAGAACGATCTTGATCCTAACAACGAACGAACCTAACCTATCCTGTAAAACCTCCAGTTACAGGAAGTTATTGAACCTAACAACGAACGAACCTAACCTATCCTGTAAAACCTCCAGTTACAGAACGAACCTGAACTTAACTTAACGAACGAACCTAACCTATTGTGTAAAACCTCCAGTTACACAACGAACCTGAACCTAACTTAACGAACTAACCTAACCTATTGTGTAAAACCTCCAGTTACAGAACGAACCTGAACCTAACTTAACGAACTAACCTAACCTATTGTGTAAAACCTCCAGTTACAGAACGAACCTGAACCTAACTTAACGAACTAACCTAACCTATTGTGTAAAACCTCCAGTTACACAACGAACCTGAACCTAACTTAACGAACTAACCTAACTTATTGTGTAAAACCTCCAGTTACAGAACGAACCTGAACTTAACTTAACGAACGAACCTAACTTATTGTGTAAAACCTCCAGTTACAGAACGAACCTGAACTTAACTTAACGAACTAACCTAACCTATTGTGTAAAACCTCCAGTTACAGAACGAACCTGAACTTAACTTAACGAACTAACCTAACCTATTGTGTAAAACCTCCAGTTACAGAACGAACCTGAACCTAACTTAACGAACTAACCTAACCTATTGTGTAAAACCTCCAGTTACACAACGAACCTGAACCTAACTTAACGAACTAACCTAACCTATTGTGTAAAACCTCCAGTTACAGAACGAACCTGAACCTAACTTAACGAACTAACCTAACTTATTGTGTAAAACCTCCAGTTACAGAACGAACCTGAACTTAACTTAACGAACGAACCTAACTTATTGTGTAAAACCTCCAGTTACAGAACGAACCTGAACTTAACTTAACGAACTAACCTAACTTATTGTGTAAAACCTCCAGTTACAGAACGAACCTGAACTTAACTTAACGAACTAACCTAACCTATTGTGTAAAACCTCCAGTTACAGAACGAACCTGAACCTAACTTAACGAACTAACCTAACTTATTGTGTAAAACCTCCAGTTACAGAACGAACCTGAACTTAACTTAACGAACTAACCTAACTTATTGTGTAAAACCTCCAGTTACAGAACGAACCTGAACTTAACTTAACGAACTAACCTAACTTATTGTGTAAAACCTCCAGTTACAGAACGAACCTGAACTTAACTTAACGAACGAACCTAACCTATTGTGTAAAACCTCCAGTTACACAACGAACCTGAACCTAACTTAACGAACTAACCTAACCTATTGTGTAAAACCTCCAGTTACAGAACGAACCTGAACCTAACTTAACGAACTAACCTAACTTATTGTGTAAAACCTCCAGTTACAGAACGAACCTGAACCTAACTTAACGAACAAACTTAACCTATCGTGTAAAACATTTCCTAACTTGAACTAACCAGAATGAACATAACTTAACCAAACATAAACGAACTTAATTTATCCTGTAAACCTTACCTGACGTGACCTAACCTGACAAAACCTGAATGAACCTAGCCTAACGTATAAACCAGACGTGTGAACCTAACCTTTCCTAACTTGAACTAACCAGAATGAACCTAACCTAACCAAAGTGTAACCAAGCTGAACCAAGCTTAACGTGTAAAACCTTACCTAACTTGATCTAACCTTAACAAACCTAACCAAACTCGTACAGCTTTACTTAACTGGGTCCTAACTAATATATCCTGTACCAATCTGAACCAGAAAGCCATGAACAAACTTGTATATTATTTATATAATTGTAACAAAATAAATTAAAACAAACGTACATGCATGATACATTTCTGTTACCGTCTAAAAATTAATTTCAAAATGTATATGGCAGTAAATACACGTTTTTAGGGATTATTTAGGCTGAGTGTGATGTGATTAGGGCGGCAAGAAAAGACCCACCCAGCCGTAAACAATATTGCCTCCACAAAGGGCGTAGCATCCCATTATTGCAATGGTGCGATTTGTGTAAGGCTGAAGGCACGGCAGTCACGCAATGCGAGGTGTATTAACAAGATGTTCTTCGGTCCCAGAGTAAATAATGGCCAGGACCATTAACGTTCCTGGGAAAAGGTGGAGTGTTTTCCAATAAGAATTAAACAACATTTAGTGAGAGCCTGTTCCAGACCCTAAGGTTGTCATCGGCTATAAGAGGAAACACAACCTTTATTAGATTAAAGATGAGAATAATCGATGAAACAAGAACAGTAAGAATAATCATAAGAATTAGAAATGAAAAAACGTTTTCCAGTTTAGAAAATAAACCAGACAATTTTAGGAGAAAAGGAAACAATATTATAGAAATATTCACTTAATAAAAAAAATAAAGGATTTGGTTTGTTTAAGGTAGACTAACCTAACCTGTACATGATACTAAACCACGACCATTACCGCTCCTTGTAACTGTAGAGCACTTCACATTAAGAATTAAACAACATTAAGTAAGAACATGTTCCAGAATGTAAAAATTTCAAGGTTATCGTCCATAAGTGGGAACACAAGAAATAGATTAAAGATGAAAGCAAGAAATGAAAGAGTATTAACAAGAATTAGAAATGAAAAAACGTTTTCCAGTTTAGAAAATAAACCAGACAATTTTAGGAGAAAAGGAAACAATATTATAGAAATATTCACTTAATAAAAAAAATAAAGGATTTGGTTTGTTTAAGGTAGACTAACCTAACCTGTACATGATACTAAACCACGACCATTACCGCTCCTTGTAACTGTAGAGCACTTCATATTAAGAATTAAACAACATTAAGTAAGAACATGTTCCAGGATGTAAAAATTTCAAGGTTATCGTCCATAAGTGGGAACACAAGAAATAGAATAAAGATGAAAGCAAGAAATGAAAGAGTATTAACAAGAATTAGAAATGAAACACGTTTTTCAGTATAGAAAGTATGACGACTTTAGGAATAATGCTAAATTTTAATCGAAATATTCAGATAACGTAAACACATTAAAAATTTGGCAAGGTAGACTAACCTAACCTGTACAGGATAGCAAACCTTCATTTATACCATGTTTATGGGAGACTTTTACCGCTGAATGAAGGAGATATGGTGCAACGACACCCAAACAATAGTTTTGGTTTTGAAGCGGAAAACCCACCATGGCCGAGAAAGGATGGAATGATGTGTCTATAAGTAGAATTAAGATATGAATCTACACTGATTTGTAAGGTGAACGAAAGTGCCTACACTTGTTTGCGGTCACGAGGCAATCTACGCTTGTCCGAAGCTCTAAAGGAATTAATTATAGCGCCGTCTGTTGGTTTATGGTCTGGTGCATCGAGACAGTTATAAGATTGTCTAAAATTACGTAGTATAAGCACATTTGATTTTAATTCCGCGAAAGACGCTACACATTGAGTTTTCTGCTGGACGGTCCAAATCGTACTGGCT
The DNA here is from genome assembly GCA_036971475.1 of Prosapia bicincta. Taxonomy (NCBI): domain Eukaryota; kingdom Metazoa; phylum Arthropoda; class Insecta; order Hemiptera; family Cercopidae; genus Prosapia; species Prosapia bicincta. Next base: position 25,660,588 of record JBAIZL010000005.1, read on the forward strand.
GGCCCCAATTAATAGACAGCAGAGACATCTTGAGCAGTTTATAGCATCAAGGTTACTCGTAGTCTCCAACCTTCTGCTTCACAAGTAACTCCCGCTCTTTACCTTCATTTCAAGACCACAACCAACTCGATAAGTCTATTCTAATTAAAGGAATACATTTCTCAAACTCAGGCATTCTTTTTCGATGACCCTGTATATAGGGGGCGTAGAGAGACTGTATTCTGTCTTTAATTAGACCATACTCCCACCATGCTCATAGGTCATACAACATCAAAAAAAAGGCTAGCTATTATTATTCATTTTAGGTAAAAGTGTTATGTATGATGACGTTGATAAAATGGAAATAGAAATAATTCTGTGTTAATTTCCATAGAATGTAAACTATTTTTATAAAGATTCAGTGCTAAATAAATCAGGGCAAGTTTTAGTTAAGGGCGAGGCAGTAGACGTGACTCCACACAATAGGGATCCAACACTCCATCGGTAGTGGGGACATCGTAAGCCACGTCTTGATGACTTGAAGTTATGGCTACAAACAGTGTCTGAATTGAGTTTATTTGCTTTGCAACATTACCTTGTATTCTTATGTTACGTTATAACTATTTTTAAAATTTCTGTCTCAATAACATGGTTTATGCATTCCCTCTCAGAAAGGTTAGCCTGCCTATTAATAAACTACTGCTACAACGTAAGGCTAAACATAATGGTAGGAACTATTGAAACATAAAAGCAACAATAACATGGTTTATGCATTCCCTCTCAGAAAGGTTAGCCTGCCTATTAATAAACTACTGCTACAACGTAAGGCTTAACATAATAGTAAGAACTGTTGAAACATAAAAGCAACAATAACATAGTTTATACATTCCTTCTCAGAAAGGTTAGCCTGCCTATTAATAAACTACTGCTACAACGTAAGGCTAAACATAATAGTAGGAACTATTGAAACATAAAAGCAACAATAACATGGTTTATGCATTCCCTCTCAGAAAGGTTAGCCTGCCTATTAATAAACTACTGCTACAACGTAAGGCTAAATATAATAGTAGGAACTATTGAAACATAAAAGCAACAATAACATGGTTTATGCATTCCCTCTCAGAAAGGTTAGCCTGCCTATTAATAAACTACTGCTACAACGTAAGGCTAAACATAATAGTAGGAACTATTGAAACATAAAAGCAACAATAACATGGTTTATGCATTCCCTCTCAGAAAGGTTAGCCTGCCTATTAATAAACTAATGCTACAACGTAAGGCTTAACATAATAGTAAGAACTGTTGAAACATAAAAGCAACAATAAAATGGTTTATGCATTCCCTCTCAGAAAGGTTATCCTGCCGATTAATAAACTACTGCTACAACGTAAGGCCTAACATAATAGTAAGAACTGTTGAAACATAAAAGCAACAATGACATGGTTTATGCATTCCCTCCCAGACAGGTTACCCTACCTATTAATAAACTACTGCTACAACGTAAGGCTTAACATAATAGTAAGAACTATTGAAACATAAAAGCAACAATAACATGGTTTATGCATTCCCTCTCAGAAAGGTTAGCCTGCCTATTAATAAACTACTGCTACAACGTAAGGCTTAACATAATAGTAAGAACTGTTGAAACATAAAAGCAACAATAACATGGTTTATGCATTCCCTCTCAGAAAGGTTAGCCTGCCTATTAATAAACTACTGCTACAACGTAAGGCTTAACATAATAGTAAGAACTGTTGAAACATAAAAGCAACAATAACATGGTTTATGCATTCCCTCTCAGAAAGGTTAGCCTGCCTGTTAATAAACTACTGCTACAACGTAAGGCTTAACATAATAGTAAGAACTGTTGAAACATAAAAGCAACAATAACATGGTTTATGCATTCCCTTCCAGAAAGGTTAGCATACCTATTAATAAACTACTGCTACAACGTAAGGCTTAACATAATAGTAAGAACTGTTGAAACATAAAAGCAACAATAACATAGTTTATGCATTCCCTCCCAGAAAGGTTAGCATACCTATTAATAAACTACTGCTACAAAGTAAAGCTTAACATAATAGTAAGAACTGTTGAAACATAAAAGCAACAATAACATGGTTTATGCATTCCCTCTCAGAAAGGTTACCCTACCTATTAATAAACTACTGCTACAACGTAAGGCTTAACATAATAGTAAGAACTGTTGAAACATAAAAGCAACAATAACATGGTTTATGCATTCCCTCTCAGAAAGGTTAGCCTGCCTATTAATAAACTACTGCTACAACGTAAGGCTTAACATAATAGTAAGAACTGTTGAAACATAAAAGCAACAATAACATAGTTTATGCATTCCCTCCCAGAAAGGTTAGCATACCTATTAATAAACTACTGCTACAAACTCAGGCTTAACATAATAGTAAGAACTGTGGAAACATAAAAGCAACAATAAAATGGTTTATGCATTCCCTCCCGTAAGCTTAGCATACCTTTTAATAAACTACTGCTACAAAATCAGGCTTAACACAATAGTAAGAACTGGTGAAACATAAAAGCAACAGTAACATGGTTTATGCATTCCCTCCCAGAAAGGTTAACCTACCTATTAATAAACTACTGCTACAAACTCAGGCTTAACATAATAGTAAGAACTGTTGAAACATAAAAGCAACAGTAACATGGTTTATGCATTCCCTCCCAGAAAGGTTAGCATACCTATTAATAAACTACTGCTACAAACTCAGGCTTAACATAATAGTAAGAACTGTGGAAACATAAAAGCAACAATAACATGGTTTATGCATTCCCTCCCGTGAGCTTAGCATACCTTTTAATAAACTACTGCTACAAAATCAGGCTTAACACAAAATAGTAAGAACTGGTGAAACATAAAAGCAACAATAACATGGTTTATGCATTCCCTCCCAGAAAGGTTAACCTACCTATTAATAAACTACTGCTACAAACTCAGGCTTAACATAATAGTAAGAACTGTTGAAACATAAAAGCAACAGTAACATGGTTTATGCATTCCCTCCCAGAAAGGTTAGCATACCTATTAATAAACTACTGCTACAAACTCAGGCTTAACATAATAGTAAGAACTGGTGAAACATAAAAGCAACAGTAACATGGTTTATGCATTCCCTCCCAGAAAGGTTAACCTACCTATTAATAAACTACTGCTACAAACTCAGGCTTAACGAAATAGTAAGAACTGTTGAAACATAAAAGCAACAGTAACATGGTTTATGGATTCCCTCCCAGAAAGGTTAGCATACCTATTAATAAACTACTGCTACAAACTCAGGCTTAACATAGTAGTAAGAACTGTGGGAACATAAAAGCAACAATAACATGGTTTATGCATTCCCTCCCGTAAGCTTAGCATACCTTTTAATAAACTACTGCTACAAAATCAGGCTTAACACAATAGTAAGAACTGGTGAAACATAAAAGCAACAGTAACATGGTTTATGCATTCCCTCCCAGAAAGGTTAACCTACCTATTAATAAACTACTGCTACAAACTCAGGCTTAACATAATAGTAAGAACTGTTGAAACATAAAAGCAACAGTAACATAGTTTATGCATTCCCTCCCAGAAAGGTTAGCATACCTATTAATAAACTACTGCTACAAACTCAGGCTAAACACAATAGTAAGAACTGGTGAAACATAGAAGCAACAGTAACATGGTTTATGCATTCCCTCCCAGAAAGGTTAGCATACCTATTAATAAACTATTGCTACAAACTCAGGCTTAACATAATGGTAAGAACTGGTGAAACATAAAAGCAACAGTAACATGGTTTATGTATTCCCTCCCAGAAAGGTTAGCATACCTATTAATAAGCTACTGCTACAAACTCAGGCTTAACACAATAGTAAGAACTGGTGAAACATAAAAGCAAAAATAACATGGTTTATGCATTCCCTCCCGTAAGCTTAGCATACCTTTTAATAAACCACTGCTACAAACTCAGGCTTAACACAATAGTAAGAACTGGTGAAACATAAAAGCAACAGTAACATGGTTTATGCATTCCCTCCCAGAAAGGTTAGCATACCTATTAATAAACTACTGCTATAAACTCAGGCTTAACACAATAGTAAGAACTGGTGAAACATAAAAGCAACAGTAACATGGTTTATGCATTCCCTCCCAGAAAGGTTAGCATACCTATTAATAAACTATTGCTACAAACTCAGGCTAAACACAATAGTAAGAACTGGTGAAACATAGAAGCAACAGTAACATGGTTTATGCATTCCCTCCCAGAAAGGTTAGCATACCTATTAATAAACTATTGCTACAAACTCAGGCTTAACATAATGGTAAGAACTGGTGAAACATAAAAGCAACAGTAACATGGTTTATGTATTCCCTCCCAGAAAGGTTAGCATACCTATTAATAAGCTACTGCTACAAACTCAGGCTTAACATAATAGTAAGAACTGTGGAAACATAAAAGCAACAGTAACATGGTTTATGCATTCCCTCCCAGAAGGGTTAGCCTACCTATTAATAAACTACTGCTACAAAGTAAAGCTTAACATAATAGTAAGAACTGTGGAAACATAAAAGCATCAATAACATGGCTTATGCATTCCCTCCCAGAAAGGTTAGCATACCTATTAATAAACTATTGTACAAACTCAGGTTTAACATAATAGTAAGAACTGTGGAAATATAAAAGCAACAGTAACATGGTTTATGCATTCCCTCCCAGAAAGGTTAGCCTACCTATTAATAAACTACTGCTACAAAGTAAAGCTTAACATAATATTAAGAACTGTGGAAACATAAAAGCAACAATAACGTGGTTTATGCATTCCCTCCCAGAAAGGTTAGCATACCTTTTAATAAACTACTGCTACAAAATAAGGGTTAACATAATAGTAAGAACCATTGAAACATAAAAGCAACAATAACATGGTTTATGCATTCCCTCCTAGACAGGTTAGCATACCTATTAATAAACTACTGCTACAAAGTAAAGCTGAACATAATAGTAAGAACTGTTGAAACATTAAAGCAACAATAACATGGTTTATGCATTCCCTCCCCGAGAGGTTAGCATACCTATTAATAAACTACTGCTACAAACACAGGCTTAACATAATAGTAAGAACTGTTGAAACATAAAAGCAACGGTAACATGGTTTATGCATTCGCTCGCAGAAAGGTTAGCCTACCTATTAATAAACTACTGCTACAAAGAGGCTTAACATAATAGTAAGAACTGTTGAAACTTAAAAGCAACAATAACATGGTTTATGCATTCCCTCGCAGAAAGGTTAGCCTACCTATTAATAAACTACTGCTACAAACTCAGGCTTAACATAATAGTAAGAACTGTGGAAACATAAAAGCAACAATAACATGGTTTATGCATTCCCTCCCAGAAAGGTTAGCCTACCTATTAATAAACTACTGCTACAAACACAGGCTTAACATAATAGTAAGAACTGTTGAAACATAAAAGCAACGGTAACATGGTTTATGCATTCGCTCGCAGAAAGGTTAGCCTACCTATTAATAAACTACTGCTACAAAGAGGCTTAACATAATAGTAAGAACTGTTGAAACTTAAAAGCAACAATAACATGGTTTATGCATTCCCTCGCAGAAAGGTTAGCCTACCTATTAATAAACTACTGCTACAAACACAGGCTTAACATAATAGTAAGAACTGTTGAAACATAAAAGCAACGGTAACATGGTTTATGCATTCGCTCGCAGAAAGGTTAGCCTACCTATTAATAAACTACTGCTACAAAGAGGCTTAACATAATAGTAAGAACTGTTGAAACTTAAAAGCAACAATAACATGGTTTATGCATTCCCTCGCAGAAAGGTTAGCCTACCTATTAATAAACTACTGCTACAAACTCAGGCTTAACATAATAGTAAGAACTGTTGAATCTTAAAAGCAACAATAACATGGTTTATGCATTCCCTCCCAGAAAGGTTAGCCTACCTATTAATAAACTACTGCTACAAACTCAGGCTTAACATAATAGTAAGAACTGTGGAAACATAAAAGCAACAATAACATGGTTTATGCATTCCCTCCCAGAAAGGTTAGCCTACCTATTAATAAACTACTGCTACAAACTCTGGCTTAACATAATAGTAAGAACTGTTGAAACATAAAAGCAACAATAACATGGTTTATGCATTCCCTCGCAGAAAGGTTAACCTACCTATTATTAAACTACTGCTACAAACTCAGGCTTAACATAATAGTAAGAACTGTTGAAACATAAAAGCAACAATAACATGGTTTATGCATTCCCTCCCAGAAAGGTTAACCAACCTATTAATAAACTACTGCTACAAACTCAGGCTTAACATAATAGTAAGAACTGTGGAAACATAAAAGCAACAATAACATGGTTTATGCATTCCCTCCCAGAAAGGTTAGCCTACTTATTAATAAACTACTCCTACAAAGTAAAGCTTAACATAATAGTAAGAACTGTGGAAACATAAAAGCAACAATAACGTGGTTTATGCATTCCCTCCCAGAAAGGTTAGCATACCTTTTAATAAACTACTGCTACAAAATAAGGGTTAACATAATAGTAAGAACCATTGAAACATAAAAGCAACAATAACATGGTTTATGCATTCCCTCCTAGACAGGTTAGCATACCTATTAATAAACTACTGCTACAAAGTAAAGCTGAACATAATAGTAAGAACTGTTGAAACATTAAAGCAACAATAACATGGTTTATGCATTCCCTCCCAGAAAGGTTAGCCTACCTATTAATAAACTACTGCTACAAACACAAGCTTAACATAATAGTAAGAACTGTTGAAACATAAAAGCAACAATAACATGGTTTATGCATTCGCTCGCAGAAAGGTTAGCCTACCTATTAATAAACTACTGCTACAAAGAGGCTTAACATAATAGTAAGAACTGTGGAAACATAAAAGCAACAATAACATGTTTATGCATTCCCTCGCAGAAAGGTTAGCCAACCTATTAATAAACTACTGCTACAAACTCTGGCTTAACATAATAGTTAGAACTGTTGAAACATAAAAGCAACAATAACATGGTTTATGCATTCCCTCGCAGAAAGGTAAACCTACCTATTATTAAACTACTGCTACAAACTCAGGCTTAACATAATAGTAAGAACTGTGGAAACATAAAAGCAACAATAACATGTTTATGCATTCCCTCGCAGAAAGGTTAGCCAACCTATTAATAAACTACTGCTACAAACTCTGGCTTAACATAATAGTTAGAACTGTTGAAACATAAAAGCAACAATAACATGGTTTATGCATTCCCTCGCAGAAAGGTTAACCTACCTATTATTAAACTACTGCTACAAACTCAGGCTTAACATAATAGTAAGAACTGTTGAAACATAAAAGCAACAATAACATGGTTTATGCATTCCCTCCCAGAAAGGTTAACCAACCTATTAATAAACTACTGCTACAAACTCAGGCTTAACATAATAGTAAGAACTGTGGAAACATAAAAGCAACAATAACATGGTTTATGCATTCCCTCCCAGAAAGGTTAGCCTACTTATTAATAAACTACTCCTACAAAGTAAAGCTTAACATAATAGTAAGAACTGTGGAAACATAAAAGCAACAATAACATGTTTATGCATTCCCTCCCAGAAAGGTTAGCATACCTTTTAATAAACTACTGCTACAAAATAAGGGTTAACATAATAGTAAGAACCATTGAAACATAAAAGCAACAATAACATGGTTTATGCATTCCCTCCTAGACAGGTTAGCATACCTATTAATAAACTACTGCTACAAAGTAAAGCTGAACATAATAGTAAGAACTGTTGAAACATTAAAGCAACAATAACATGGTTTATGCATTCCCTCCCAGAAAGGTTAGCCTACCTATTAATAAACTACTGCTACAAACACAAGCTTAACATAATAGTAAGAACTGTTGAAACATAAAAGCAACAATAACATGGTTTATGCATTCGCTCGCAGAAAGGTTAGCCTACCTATTAATAAACTACTGCTACAAAGAGGCTTAACATAATAGTAAGAACTGTGGAAACATAAAAGCAACAATAACATGTTTATGCATTCCCTCCCAGAAAGGTTAGCCAACCTATTAATAAACTACTGCTACAAACTCAGGCTTAACATAATAGTAAGAACTGTGGAAACATAAAAGCAACAATAACATGGTTTATGCATTCCCTCGCAGAAAGGTTAGCCAACCTATTAATAAACTACTGCTACAAACTCAGGCTTAACATAATAGTAAGAACTGTTGAAACATAAAAGCAACGGTAACATGGTTTATGCATTCGCTCGCAGAAAGGTTAGCCTACCTATTAATAAACTACTGCTACAAAGAGGCTTAACATAATAGTAAGAACTGTTGAAACTTAAAAGCAACAATAACATGGTTTATGCATTCCCTCGCAGAAAGGTTAGCCTACCTATTAATAAACTACTGCTACAAACTCAGGCTTAACATAATAGTAAGAACTGTGGAAACATAAAAGCAACAATAACATGGTTTATGCATTCCCTCCCAGAAAGGTTAGCCTACCTATTAATAAACTACTGCTACAAACTCTGGCTTAACATAATAGTTAGAACTGTTGAAACATAAAAGCAACAATAACATGGTTTATGCATTCCCTCGCAGAAAGGTTAACCTACCTATTATTAAACTACTGCTACAAACTCAGGCTTAACATAATAGTAAGAACTGTTGAAACATAAAAGCAACAATAACATGGTTTATGCATTCCCTCCCAGAAAGGTTAACCAACCTATTAATAAACTACTGCTACAAACTCAGGCTTAACATAATAGTAAGAACTGTGGAAACATAAAAGCAACAATAACATGGTTTATGCATTCCCTCCCAGAAAGGTTAGCCTACTTATTAATAAACTACTCCTACAAAGTAAAGCTTAACATAATAGTAAGAACTGTGGAAACATAAAAGCAACAATAACGTGGTTTATGCATTCCCTCCCAGAAAGGTTAGCATACCTTTTAATAAACTACTGCTACAAAATAAGGGTTAACATAATAGTAAGAACCATTGAAACATAAAAGCAACAATAACATGGTTTATGCATTCCCTCCTAGACAGGTTAGCATACCTATTAATAAACTACTGCTACAAAGTAAAGCTGAACATAATAGTAAGAACTGTTGAAACATTAAAGCAACAATAACATGGTTTATGCATTCCCTCCCAGAAAGGTTAGCCTACCTATTAATAAACTCCTGCTACAAACACAAGCTTAACATAATAGTAAGAACTGTTGAAACATAAAAGCAACAATAACATGGTTTATGCATTCGCTCGCAGAAAGGTTAGCCTACCTATTAATAAACTACTGCTACAAAGAGGCTTAACATAATAGTAAGAACTGTGAAAACATAAAAGCAACAATAACATGTTTATGCATTCCCTCGCAGAAAGGTTAGCCAACCTATTAATAAACTACTGCTACAAACTCAGGCTTAACATAATAGTAAGAACTGTGGAAACATAAAAGCAACAATAACATGGTTTATGCATTCCCTCCCAGAAAGGTTAGCCTACCTATTAATAAACTACTGCTACAAACTCAGGCTTAACATAATAGTAAGAACTGTTGAAACATAAAAGCAACAATAACATGGTTTATGCATTCCCTCGCAGAAAGGTTAACCTACCTATTAATAAACTACTGCTACAAACTCAGGCTTAACATAATAGTAAGAACTGTTGAAACATAAAAGCAACAATAACATGGTTTATGCATTCCCTCCCAGAAAGGTTAACCTACCTATTAATAAACTACTGCTACAAACTCAGGCTTAACATAATAGTAAGAACTGTGGAAACATAAAAGCAACAATAACATGGTTTATGCATTCCCTCCCAGAAAGGTTAGCCTACCTATTAATAAACTACTGCTACAAACTCAGGCTTAACATAATAGTAAGAACTGTGGAAACATAAAAGCAACAATAACGTGGTTTATGCATTCCCTCCCACAAAGGTTAGCATACCTTTTAATAAACTACTGCTACAAAATAAGGGTTAACATAATAGTAAGAACCATTGAAACATAAAAGCAACAATAACATGGTTTATGCATTCCCTCCTAGACAGGTTAGCATACCTATTAATAAACTACTGCTACAAAGTAAAGCTGAACATAATAGTAAGAACTGTTGAAACATTAAAGCAACAATAACATGGTTTATGCATTCCCTCCCAGAAAGGTTAGCCTACCTATTAATAAACTACTGCTACAAACACAAGCTTAACATAATAGTAAGAACTGTTGAAACATAAAAGCAACAATAACATGGTTTATGCATTCGCTCGCAGAAAGGTTAGCCTACCTATTAATAAACTACTGCTACAAAGAGGCTTAACATAATAGTAAGAACTGTGGAAACATAAAAGCAACAATAACATGTTTATGCATTCCCTCGCAGAAAGGTTAGCCAACCTATTAATAAACTACTGCTACAAACTCAGGCTTAACATAATAGTAAGAACTGTGGAAACATAAAAGCAACAATAACATGGTTTATGCATTCCCTCCCAGAAAGGTTAGCCTACCTATTAATAAACTACTGCTACAAACTCAGGCTTAACATAATAGTAAGAACTGTTGAAACATAAAAGCAACAATAACATGGTTTATGCATTCCCTCGCAGAAAGGTTAACCTACCTATTAATAAACTACTGCTACAAACTCAGGCTTAACATAATAGTAAGAACTGTTGAAACATAAAAGCAACAATAACATGGTTTATGCATTCCCTCCCAGAAAGGTTAACCTACCTATTAATAAACTACTGCTACAAACTCAGGCTTAACATAATAGTAAGAACTGTGGAAACATAAAAGCAACAATAACATGGTTTATGCATTCCCTCCCAGAAAGGTTAGCCTACCTATTAATAAACTACTGCTACAAACTCAGGCTTAACATAATAGTAAGAACTGTGGAAACATAAAAGCAACAATACATGGTTTATGCATTCCCTCCCAGAAAGGTTAGCATACCTATTAATAAAATACTGCTACAAAGTAAGGCTAAACATAATAGTAAGAACTGTGGAAACATAAAAGCAACAATAACATCGTTTATGCATTCCCTCCCAGAAAGGTTAGCATACCTATTAATAAAATACTGCTACAAAGTAAGGCTAAACATAATAGTAAGAACTGTGGAAACATAAAAGCAACAGTATCATGGTTTATGCATTCCCTCCTAGACAGGTTAGCATACCTATTAATAAACTACTGCTACAAAGTAAAGCTGAACATAATAGTAAGAACTGTTGAAACATAAAAGCAACAATAACATGGTTTATGCATTCCCTCGCAGAAAGGTTAACCTACCTATTAATAAACTACTGCTACAAACTCAGGCTTAACATAATAGTAAGAACTGTTGAAACATAAAAGCAACAATAACATGGTTTATGCATTCCCTCGCAGAAAGGTTAACCTACCTATTAATAAACTACTGCTACAAACTCAGGCTTAACATAATAGTAAGAACTGTGGAAACATAAAAGCAACAATAACATGGTTTATGCATTCCCTCCCAGAAAGGTTAGCCTACCTATTAATAAACTACTGCTACAAACTCAGGCTTAACATAATAGTAAGAACTGTGGAAACATAAAAGCAACAATAACGTGGTTTATGCATTCCCTCCCAGAAAGGTTAGCATACCTTTTAATAAACTACTGCTACAAAATAAGGGTTAACATAATAGTAAGAACCATTGAAACATAAAAGCAATAATAACATGGTTTATGAATTCCCTCCTAGACAGGTTAGCATACCTATTAATAAACTACTGCTACAAAGTAAAGCTGAACATAATAGTAAGAACTGTTGAAACATTAAAGCAACAATAACATGGTTTATGCATTCCCTCCCAGAAAGGTTAACCTACCTATTAATAAACTACTGCTACAAACACAAGCTTAACATAATAGTAAGAACTGTTGAAACATAAAAGCAACAATAACATGGTTTATGCATTCGCTCGCAGAAAGGTTAGCCTACCTATTAATAAACTACTGCTACAAAGAGGCTTAACATAATAGTAAGAACTGTTGAAACATAAAAGCAACAATAACATGTTTATGCATTCCCTCGCAGAAAGGTTAGCCTACCTATTAATAAACTACTGCTACAAACTCAGGCTTAACATAATAGTAAGAACTGTGGAAACATAAAAGCAACAATAACATGGTTTATGCATTCCCTCCCAGAAAGGTTAGCCTACCTATTAATAAACTACTGCTACAAACTCAGGCTTAACATAATAGTATGAACTGTTGAAACATAAAAGCAACAATAACATGGTTTATGCATTCCCTCGCAGAAAGGTTAACCTACCTATTAATAAACTACTGCTACAAACTCAGGCTTAACATAATAGTAAGAACTGTTGAAACATAAAAGCAACAATAACATGGTTTATGCATTCCCTCCCAGAAAGGTTAACCTACCTATTAATAAACTACTGCTACAAAATAAGGGTTAACATAATAGTAAGAACCATTGAAACATAAAAGCAACAATAACATGGTTTATGCATTCCCTCCTAGACAGGTTAGCATACCTATTAATAAACTACTGCTACAAAGTAAAGCTGAACATAATAGTAAGAACTGTTGAAACATTAAAGCAACAATAACATGGTTTATGCATTCCCTCCCCGAGAGGTTAGCATACCTATTAATAAACTACTGCTACAAACACAGGCTTAACATAATAGTAAGAACTGTGGAAAAATAAAAGCAACAATAACATGGTTTATGCATTCCCTCCCAGAAAGGTTAGCCTACCTATTAATAAACTACTGCTACAAACACAGGCTTAACATAATAGTAAGAACTGTTGAAACATAAAAGCAACGGTAACATGGTTTATGCATTCGCTCGCAGAAAGGTTAGCCTACCTATTAATAAACTACTGCTACAAAGAGGCTTAACATAATAGTAAGAACTGTTGAAACTTAAAAGCAACAATAACATGGTTTATGCATTCCCTCGCAGAAAGGTTAGCCTACCTATTAATAAACTACTGCTACAAACTCAGGCTTAACATAATAGTAAGAACTGTGGAAACATAAAAGCAACAATAACATGGTTTATGCATTCCCTCCCAGAAAGGTTAGCCTACCTATTAATAAACTACTGCTACAAACTCAGGCTTAACATAATAGTAAGAACTGTTGAAACATAAAAGCAACAATAACATGGTTTATGCATTCCCTCGCAGAAAGGTTAACCTACCTATTATTAAACTACTGCTACAAACTCAGGCTTAACATAATAGTAAGAACTGTTGAAACATAAAAGCAACAATAACATGGTTTATGCATTCCCTCCCAGAAAGGTTAACCAACCTATTAATAAACTACTGCTACAAACTCAGGCTTAACATAATAGTAAGAACTGTGGAAACATAAAAGCAACAATAACATGGTTTATGCATTCCCTCCCAGAAAGGTTAGCCTACTTTTTAATAAACTACTCCTACAAAGTAAAGCTTAACATAATAGTAAGAACTGTGGAAACATAAAAGCAACAATAACGTGGTTTATGCATTCCCTCCCAGAAAGGTTAGCATACCTTTTAATAAACTACTGCTACAAAATAAGGGTTAACATAATAGTAAGAACCATTGAAACATAAAAGCAACAATAACATGGTTTATGCATTCCCTCCTAGACAGGTTAGCATACCTATTAATAAACTACTGCTACAAAGTAAAGCTGAACATAATAGTAAGAACTGTTGAAACATTAAAGCAACAATAACATGGTTTATGCATTCCCTCCCAGAAAGGTTAGCCTACCTATTAATAAACTACTGCTACAAACACAAGCTTAACATAATAGTAAGAACTGTTGAAACATAAAAGCAACAATAACATGGTTTATGCATTCGCTCGCAGAAAGGTTAGCCTACCTATTAATAAACTACTGCTACAAAGAGGCTTAACATAATAGTAAGAACTGTGGAAACATAAAAGCAACAATAACATGTTTATGCATTCCCTCGCAGAAAGGTTAGCCAACCTATTAATAAACTACTGCTACAAACTCAGGCTTAACATAATAGTAAGAACTGTGGAAAAATAAAAGCAACAATAACATGGTTTATGCATTCCCTCTCAGAAAGGTTAGCCTACCTATTAATAAACTACTGCTACAAACTCAGGCTTAACATAATAGTAAGAACTGTGGAAAAATAAAAGCAACAATAACATGGTTTATGCATTCCCTCCCAGAAAGGTTAGCCTACCTATTAATAAACTACTGCTACAAACACAGGCTTAACATAATAGTAAGAACTGTTGAAACATAAAAGCAACGGTAACATGGTTTATGCATTCGCTCGCAGAAAGGTTAGCCTACCTATTAATAAACTACTGCTACAAAGAGGCTTAACATAATAGTAAGAACTGTTGAAACTTAAAAGCAACAATAACATGGTTTATGCATTCCCTCGCAGAAAGGTTAGCCTACCTATTAATAAACTACTGCTACAAACTCAGGCTTAACATAATAGTAAGAACTGTGGAAACATAAAAGCAACAATAACATGGTTTATGCATTCCCTCCCAGAAAGGTTAGCCTACCTATTAATAAACTACTGCTACAAACTCAGGCTTAACATAATAGTAAGAACTGTTGAAACATAAAAGCAACAATAACATGGTTTATGCATTCCCTCGCAGAAAGGTTAACCTACCTATTATTAAACTACTGCTACAAACTCAGGCTTAACATAATAGTAAGAACTGTTGAAACATAAAAGCAACAATAACATGGTTTATGCATTCCCTCCCAGAAAGGTTAACCAACCTATTAATAAACTACTGCTACAAACTCAGGCTTAACATAATAGTAAGAACTGTGGAAACATAAAAGCAACAATAACATGGTTTATGCATTCCCTCCCAGAAAGGTTAGCCTACTTATTAATAAACTACTCCTACAAAGTAAAGCTTAACATAATAGTAAGAACTGTGGAAACATAAAAGCAACAATAACGTGGTTTATGCATTCCCTCCCAGAAAGGTTAGCATACCTTTTAATAAACTACTGCTACAAAATAAGGGTTAACATAATAGTAAGAACCATTGAAACATAAAAGCAACAATAACATGGTTTATGCATTCCCTCCTAGACAGGTTAGCATACCTATTAATAAACTACTGCTACAAAGTAAAGCTGAACATAATAGTAAGAACTGTTGAAACATTAAAGCAACAATAA
Organism: Prosapia bicincta; assembly: GCA_036971475.1. Taxonomy (NCBI): domain Eukaryota; kingdom Metazoa; phylum Arthropoda; class Insecta; order Hemiptera; family Cercopidae; genus Prosapia; species Prosapia bicincta. The sequence continues at coordinate 25,675,868 of JBAIZL010000005.1, forward strand.
CATGGTTTATGCATTCCCTCCCAGAAAGGTTAGCCTACCTATTAATAAACTACTGCTACAAACACAAGCTTAACATAATAGTAAGAACTGTTGAAACATAAAAGCAACAATAACATGGTTTATGCATTCGCTCGCAGAAAGGTTAGCCTACCTATTAATAAACTACTGCTACAAAGAGGCTTAACATAATAGTAAGAACTGTGGAAACATAAAAGCAACAATAACATGTTTATGCATTCCCTCGCAGAAAGGTTAGCCAACCTATTAATAAACTACTGCTACAAACTCAGGGTTAACATAATAGTAAGAACTGTGGAAAAATAAAAGCAACAATAACATGGTTTATGCATTCCCTCGCAGAAAGGTTAACCTACCTATTATTAAACTACTGCTACAAACTCAGGCTTAACATAATAGTAAGAACTGTGGAAACATAAAAGCAACAATAACGTGGTTTATGCATTCCCTCCCAGAAAGGTTAGCATACCTTTTAATAAACTACTGCTACAAAATAAGGGTTAACATAATAGTAAGAACCATTGAAACATAAAAGCAACCATAACATGGTTTATGCATTCCCTCCTAGACAGGTTAGCATACCTATTAATAAACTACTGCTACAAAGTAAAGCTGAACATAATAGTAAGAACTGTTGAAACATTAAAGCAACAATAACATGGTTTATGCATTCCCTCCCAGAAAGGTTAGCCTACCTATTAATAAACTACTGCTACAAAGTAAAGCTGAACATAATAGTAAGAACTGTTGAAACATTAAAGCAACAATAACATGGTTTATGCATTCCCTCCCAGAAAGGTTAGCATACCTTTTAATAAACTACTGCTACAAAATAAGGGTTAACATAATAGTAAGAACCATTGAAACATAAAAGCAACCATAACATGGTTTATGCATTCCCTCCTAGACAGGTTAGCATACCTATTAATAAACTACTGCTACAAAGTAAAGCTGAACATAATAGTAAGAACTGTTGAAACATTAAAGCAACAATAACATGGTTTATGCATTCCCTCCCAGAAAGGTTAGCCTACCTATTAATAAACTACTGCTACAAACACAAGCTTAACATAATAGTAAGAACTGTTGAAACATAAAAGCAACAATAACATGGTTTATGCATTCCCTCCCAGAAAGTTTAGCCTAACTATTAATAAACTACTGCTACAAACTCAGGCTTAACATAATAGTAAGAACTGTGGAAACATAAAAGCAACAATACATGGTTTATGCATTCCCTCCCAGAAAGGTTAGCATACCTATTAATAAAATACTGCTACAAAGTAAGGCTAAACATAATAGTAAGAACTGTGGAAACATAAAAGCAACAGTATCATGGTTTATGCATTCCCTCCTAGACAGGTTAGCATACCTATTAATAAACTACTGCTACAAAGTAAAGCTGAACATAATAGTAAGAACTGTTGAAACATTAAAGCAACAATAACATGGTTTATGCATTCCCTCCCAGAAAGGTTAGCCTACCTATTAATAAACTACTGCTACAAACACAAGCTTAACATAATAGTAAGAACTGTTGAAACATAATAGCAACAATAACATGGTTTATGCATTCCCTCCCAGAAAGGTTAACCTACCTATTAATAAACTACTGCTACAAACTCAGGCTTAACATAATAGTAAGAACTGTGGAAACATAAAAGCAACAATAACATGGTTTATGCATTCCCTCCCAGAAAGTTTAGCCTAACTATTAATAAACTACTGCTACAAACTCAGGCTTAACATAATAGTAAGAACTGTGGAAACATAAAAGCAACAATACATGGTTTATGCATTCCCTCCCAGAAAGGTTAGCATACCTATTAATAAAATACTGCTACAAAGTAAGGCTAAACATAATAGTAAGAACTGTGGAAACATAAAAGCAACAATAACATCGTTTATGCATTCCCTCCCAGAAAGGTTAGCATACCTATTAATAAAATACTGCTACAAAGTAAGGCTAAACATAATAGTAAGAACTGTGGAAACATAAAAGCAACAGTATCATGGTTTATGCATTCCCTCCCAGGAAGGTTAACCTACCTATTAATAAACTACTGCTACAAACTCAGGCTTAACATAATAGTAAGAACTGTTGAAACATAAAAGCAACAATAACATGGTTTATGCATTCCCTCGCAGAAAGGTTAACCTACCTATTAATAAACTACTGCTACAAAGTAAAGCTGAACATAATAGTAAGAACTGTTGAAACATAAAACCAACAATAACATGGTTTATGCATTCCCTCGCAGAAAGGTTAACCTACCTATTAATAAACTACTGCTACAAACTCAGGCTTAACATAATAGTAAGAACTGTTGAAACATAAAAGCAACAATAACATGGTTTATGCATTCCCTCCTAGACAGGTTAGCATACCTATTAATAAACTACTGCTACAAAGTAAAGCTGAACATAATAGTAAGAACTGTTGAAACATAAAAGCAACAATAACATGGTTTATGCATTCCCTCCCAGAAAGGTTAACCTACCTATTAATAAACTACTGCTACAAACTCAGGCTTAACATAATAGTAAGAACTGTTGAAACATAAAAGCAACAGTATCATGGTTTATGCATTCCCTCCTAGACAGGTTAGCATACCTATTAATAAACTACTGCTACAAAGTAAAGCTGAACATAATAGTAAGAACTGTTGAAACATAAAACCAACAATAACATGGTTTATGCATTCCCTCGCAGAAAGGTTAACCTACCTATTAATAAACTACTGCTACAAACTCAGGCTTAACATAATAGTAAGAACTGTTGAAACATAAAAGCAACAATAACATGGTTTATGCATTCCCTCGCAGAAAGGTTAACCTACCTATTAATAAACTACTGCTACAAACTCAGGCTTAACATAATAGTAAGAACCGTGGAAACATAAAAGCAACAATAACATGGTTTATGCATTCCCTCCCAGAAAGGTTAGCCTACCTATTAATAAACTACTGCTACAAACTCAGGCTTAACATAATAGTAAGAACTGTGGAAACATAAAAGGAACAATAACGTGGTTTATGCATTCCCTCCCAGAAAGGTTAGCATACCTTTTAATAAACTACTGCTACAAAATAAGGGTTAACGTAATAGTAAGAACCATTGAAACATAAAAGCAACAATAACATGGTTTATGAATTCCCTCCTAGACAGGTTAGCATACCTATTAATAAACTACTGCTACAAAGTAAAGCTGAACATAATAGTAAGAACTGTTGAAACATTAAAGCAACAATAACATGGTTTATGCATTCCCTCCCAGAAAGGTTAACCTACCTATTAATAAACTACTGCTACAAACACAAGCTTAACATAATAGTAAGAACTGTTGAAACATAAAACCAACAATAACATGGTTTATGCATTCGCTCGCAGAAAGGTTAGCCTACCTATTAATAAACTAATGCTACAACGTAAGGCTTAACATAATAGTAAGAACTGTTGAAACATTAAAGCAACAATAACATGGTTTATGCATTCCCTCCCAGAAAGGTTAACCTACCTATTAATAAACTACTGCTACAAACACAAGCTTAACATAATAGTAAGAACTGTTGAAACATAAAAGCAACAATAACATGGTTTATGCATTCCCTCCTAGAAAGGTTAGCCTACCTATTAATAAACTACTGCTACAAAGAGGCTTAACATAATAGTAAGAACTGTTGAAACATAAAAGCAACAATAACATGTTTATGCATTCCCTCGCAGAAAGGTTAGCCTACCTATTAATAAACTACTGCTACAAACTCAGGCTTAACATAATAGTAAGAACTGTGGAAACATAAAAGCAACAATAACATGGTTTATGCATTCCCTCCCAGAAAGGTTAGCCTACCTATTAATAAACTACTGCTACAAACTCAGGCTTAACATAATAGTATGAACTGTTGAAACATAAAAGCAACATAAACATGGTTTATGCATTCCCTCGCAGAAAGGTTAACCTACCTATTAATAAACTACTGCTACAAACTCAGGCTTAACATAATAGTAAGAACTGTTGAAACATAAAAGCAACAATAACATGGTTTATGCATTCCCTCCCAGAAAGGTTAACCTACCTGTTAATAAACTACTGCTACAAACGCAGGCTTAACATAATAGTAAGAACTGTGGAAACATAAAAGCAACAATAACATGGTTTATGCATTCCCTCTCAGAAAGGTTAGCCTACCTATTAATAAACTACTGCTACAAACTCAGGCTTAACATAATAGTAAGAACTGTGGAAACATAAAAGCAACAATACATGGTTTATGCATTCCCTCCCAGAAAGGTTAGCATACCTATTAATAAAATACTGCTACAAAGTAAGGCTAAACATAATAGTAAGAACTGTGGAAACATAAAAGCAACAATAACATCGTTTATGCATTCCCTCCCAGAAAGGTTAGCATACCTATTAATAAAATACTGCTACAAAGTAAGGCTAAACATAATAGTAAGAACTGTGGAAACATAAAAGCAACAGTATCATGGTTTATGCATTCCCTCCTAGACAGGTTAGCATACCTATTAATAAACTACTGCTACAAAGTAAAGCTGAACATAATAGTAAGAACTGTTGAAACATAAAAGCAACAATAACATGGTTTATGCATTCCCTCGCAGAAAGGTTAACCTACCTATTAATAAACTACTGCTACAAACTCAGGCTTAACATAATAGTAAGAACTGTTGAAACATAAAAGCAACAATAACATGGTTTATGCATTCCCTCGCAGAAAGGTTAACCTACCTATTAATAAACTACTGCTACAAACTCAGGCTTAACATAATAGTAAGAACTGTTGAAACATAAAAGAAACAATAACATGGTTTATGCATTCCCTCCCAGAAAGGTTAGCCTACCTATTAATAAACTACTGCTACAAACTCAGGCTCAACATAATTGTAAAAACTGTTGAAACATAAAAGCAACAGTAACATGGTTTATGCATTCCCTCCCAGAAAGGTTAGCATACCTATTAATAAAATACTGCTACAAAGTAAGGCTAAACATAATAGTAAGAACTGTGGAAACATAAAAGCAACAGTAACATGGTTTATGCATTCCCTCCCAGAAAGGTTAGCATACCTATTGATAAACTACTGCTACAAAGAGGCTTAACGTAATAGTAAGAACTGTTGAAACATAAAAGCAACAATAACATGGTTTATGCATTCCCTCCCACAAAGGTTAGCATACCTATTAATAAACTACTGCTACAAAGAGGCTTAACGTAATAGTAAGAACTGTTGAAACATAAAAGCAACAATAACATGGTTTATGCATTCCCTCCCTTAAAGGTTAGCCTACCTATTAATAAACTACTGCTACAAACTCAGGCTCAACATAATTGTAAAAACTGGTGAAACATAAAAGCAACAGTAACATGGTTTATGCATTCCCTCCCAGAAAGGTTAGCATACCTATTAATAAAATACTGCTACAAAGTAAGGCTAAACATAATAGTAAGAACTGTGGAAACATAAAAGCAACAGTAACATGGTTTATGCATTCCCTCCCAGGAAGGTTAGCATACCTATAATAAACTACTGCTACAAACTCAGGCTTAACATAATAGTAAGAACTGTTGAAACATAAAAGCAACAATAACATGGTTTTTTGCATTCCCTCCCAGAAAGGTTAGCATACCTATTAATAAACTACTGCTACAAACTCAGGCTTAACATAATAGTAAGAACTGTTAAAACATAAAAATAACTATAACATGAAAGAATTGAAATAAAATAAGCTAATCATAAATTAATCCAAATAGAATCTTTAAAAAATTAATAAATTTTACTAAATAAACAAAGTTGGCAAAAGAAGGCGACGAGATGGTTTAAAATGACAGTTTTATCACCAAGTCGTGTCTAGTGAGTGCTAGAACCGAACCGGTGCATGCAGGCCTGGTTAACATTTACCCTGCTAACAAGCAAACCGAATAGTCATGTCAGCCGATGATGGGTTGATTGGGAGTGTCGGGAAATCCAATATTTGCCTGCCGAACAATGCATCTATTTTTTACTTTAATATCTGACAAATAGTAGACCTATTTAAATATGAATAAGTTTGATTTATCAAATCAGGATTGAATAATTTATGTGTTTCTAATTTTAAGTTATAAAGTAAATAAAAAATGGATGTGGAGTTGTTTCAATTTTTAACGAGATTAATTGTCCGTGTTTTTATATCTTAAGGCATAAGGGTAATATCAGCTGTTATGAAAATGACAACTACTTCTTTTTCAGTTAAATTCGTCAAAATCACCTGAATTGGTTACTAATTAAAACATTAAATTATACTACAAGAAAAATGTAAAGATCAAAGTTAAAAGCTGTAATTTCCGTAAGTGTAGCGGAAAGTGAGACTAGACGAGAAACTAGTACGTCTGTTGTCCCCTACGAAGGATTATAGGCAAGGTGAAAGTGTGGCAACATATCCTGCTTTTACAGGATATAGGAAGGATATCGCAATACGTCACATGCAAGCTGTCATACCTGAAGCAAATCTGGGCTCTATCGGCGACATAAAGGGTCTATGTGTTACAGACACTTGTAAGGACACGAGTCTTGGCGGAATTATGGCATTGTACAGGATCATGTGCACATTATTAGAGGTAAAAAAGGGATAAGACACCTAGTGTAAGGATAAGGAATTGTAAAAGGAATTAGGGTGAGCTAATCAGGACATCGTGTTTTTTTATGTACTGGGAACAAGTAATATAAACAAAAATTTTTTAAAGTCCAGTTATGTTTAAATCCATAGAGAACATTTTATTCTAGTTACTCTTTATTAAATATTACAATTATTATAAATAAAGTAAGATAACAAATGCTTTAAAACAGCTGTTCTATTACATAACCTACAACATAAAATCAGCTGTTTTATTAAATCATATGTTATCACCTATTTTAAGCAAAATAACTGTATTGCATAGCTTGCACCTTTTATAAATATAAAACTAAAATTAAATCATTAAATTTAATAATGAATTAATATTTGAAAAAAACTGTACAAGTTTAAAAAAATGTGTTTGAACTTGAGGATGAATAACAAGTATTTAACTAACGACTGAAATTTTGTCGTATATAATATATATATAAGGTGAGTGTGAACTAGTAGCAGGAATTGAATAAAAAGCTATTTAAAACATCAACTAAGAAAATAAAAGATATACAATAAAAAAGGGCTCCCAGGGAAAATTAAAAGAAAGCAAACAATGAGAAACTCAACGATAACGTTTATTAAGAATATTTGCATCAACATGATGAGATTTACTCGCTCATAAATGCCTTGAAGCGTGTGCCATAGATAGATTTTGTCGGTGAGATTACAACACAATGTGGACATAAAGTGCTTGTTCCCTTACTTTATGACGTCATAACTTTGTTCTCTAAATAGTTTCAAACAACGTACAAGACGCCAACCCGAGTAAATCTACAGTTTAGAGTTTAATCGATCTGGCATGTGGAATATTTCTAAAAATAATCGATTTTAATTCTGTCCGATTCCGGTCAGGTGGGCGCGTTTCATTGGCTATAAAATCAAACCCGGTGGGCCTAACCAGAGGGTCACGACAATATTACATAAAAATATCGGCTTTATGTTTGCACGAAGAGAACGCGAGATCGGCGGAAGCGATAAGAAAAGCGCGATTATTTTCACTGGGTTCAAAAATGTC
>JBAIZL010000005.1:25688574-25701074 GCA_036971475.1 Prosapia bicincta
TATGTATGTTTGTATGCTTTTTGAAAGTGATTTCTTAAAGTGTTGATTATCAGAAAATCAAGGGAGTCTAAGTCATCACGTTTGCAGATCCATGTACGTAAAGTAGATCTACACCTTATCTGGGTTATAAAGAGGTGTCTTTACATACAACCGCATGTAAGTAAAAGGTAATCAGGTGGGCCATCATGATCCTTAGGTGTGGCGTATCCCCAGCGCCGAGGACACATTACACTCCTCAGCGCCAAAATTTTATCATATTCAGTCGGAAAAAATGCTTTTTTATTTTGTATATATCGAATAATCTAATGAATATGCTTGTTAGTTTCACTCCTTTATTATACCTAAGTTTGTAAAGATGTATTAGTTTTTCAAAATTTTTTAAGCATAATTTTTTTTCATGTAACAGTGGGTAAATAAAATTAAACAAAACCATACGGCCGCTTATTATATACTGGACTTGATTTGTATTGTTAAACCAAATAATGCTAGTAATATATAACTGGCTGTGTTTACTATATACAGATATAACTGCAGACTCAAACAGTGACATCAGGCGTTGTATAGGCAATTTAACGCCATCTAAAACGTTTTAACTGTTGAATCATGAAGCTGTAGCGAATTAATCCAAAGTGTTTTTGAATGTCAAAAAAATAAAACCATTGTTAAGCGTTGGAATAATTTTATATTTATAAAGAGATCCGAAAGGTAGGGTAAACCTTCTGTGCCCATCCAGGCGTGTAGCTTTCCTTGTGTTATGCAGTAAAAGTGAGGAAAAGTTTCGTCCTTAGACAATGTGACAAGACGCTGAACAAAGGGAAAAATAAACCTGAAATATTTTTCGTTTGAGAAAACACTCTTGATAGCCTTTGTACTGTAGAAATGAAAAGATGTAAAAAGTTGGATTCTTTTTAAATATTTTCATTAATAAAAATATAAAGGTGCAAACACAAGTATTTTAGAAATTCTAAATATCACTGTCAAATTGATTCACAAATCGAAAAAGTGGTTAGTAGAATAACTAATGCAGAGACATAAAGTCTACTAATTGTAGAACACTGCAATCAATGATGGCATACGCGTGCAGGGCTGCTTATTTTAGTCTAGCCTTTATGGATACCATAGGGCAGTAGATTTTCGTTTTTCTGTGGTTTTAAGTGATCAGCCACTTTGTGCGTTAGAAATAAAATATCTGAATATACCTAATAGTAGCAACAAAAAAATCCACTGACGGGAAAATCATTGCATACCTTGTGCAGGACCTTGTGACTGAAATTTAACTAGTCTCCATCTGGCTCATAAAGAGTTGCATCACCTAGTGAGATGAGAAAACGGGGTATGTACGTACAGAGGGGTAGGTGCAATTAGGAACGACTGAAAACAACTGGTACTAGGGATAGGGGGCGGATTTTGGTTTTTCGGGGTAAAAAAGGTTTGACCTGAGTGTAAACTGCTCTATATCGGGGCGAAGGAGGTGTTTATCTGTACATCCTGGAAAGAAAAGGTTAAAGAGTGTTAGATGAAATTCAAGACTAAGAAGAGGACATGACAAACTGTTAGTGAAAAAAAGGGAATGCTTAGCATCTCGTGGTAATAGTTGAACTGAAAAATACCTGATCTTACCCGGGTGACAATGGGTATGTACGGGGCATAGTAAAGGATGACTGCATCACGTGATAGATCAAAAAATAGACCTAAAACTTTCAGAATCGTATATAAGTTATTTTCCAAATAAACCCCCTTGCAGCAATAAGAATGACAATAGCTATATGGCATAGGTGAAGGAATTTTGCACGGATAATTGAAATGGGAGGAAATTTCAACACGGAATGGATAGTGTCGTCACTTCAAACATAACACCGGAAGGAGCACAGAAGATATGTAGCGTGGTGGAGTGATGTTTACCTGTAAATTGAGAAAATAGTAAAGATTGGTAGGTGAAATTAAGAAGAACTAAGGAGAGGACATGACAAACTGGTAATGCGAAAAGGGGGGTGTATGAATCCCGTGGTAATAGTTGCTTACCAGAAGAAGACATGCTTTTACTTGGGTGATGGATGTGTGAACGGGCAAAGTGGGATAAAATAAAGGTTGATTGCGTCACGTATCACAAAATAGACCTATTTTTCGCGCTCCAATAGAAGAGGGTTTCCAATAAACTCCCTTGCAGGAATAAAAATAAGATTGAATATACGGTCAAATCTAATGGATACTTATCAACGGAAATTTGAAATAGGGTGAAACTTCAACATTGCACGGGAACTTGAATCAAACGTGACCTGTATCGGAATCGGGGATATATCTCTACCCGTTGCTATGGGAAACTACGTGACACACCTATGCGTAGGAATGCATTTAAAGATACCCGTGTGCTTACTACACGGAAACAATGGTGCTAAAATAGAGGAAGGCTCAAGATACACTGAAGGGGTTTTACTGAGTTTCCAAGCTAGTTAGATCCAACAGAATATATTTACACTGCAAATATCATCAACTTAGTCCCGCACAACAAGATTGCATTTAAAGCGCGCATTGCACTCGTCACGAGCGGAAATTAGCAATAAGAATGTACGCCGAGTTGGCTGAATAAAATATAAGGACTGGATGAGATATGGTGCAGTCACGTAGGGCCGTGCATTCACAACGCCGTCACGTAGCCGCGCTCGCGTAAGTCTCGGCCCAACACTCAACATACGAGACGGTGGCTACGATACTATAAGTTTTGATTTCAGTTTAATTGAAGCCTTCCAGTTCGTGATTCATGTCGTATCGCTTACCGCATGGAGAACTCCGATAAATAAGGGTTTATTTCATCCACGATTTTATTTCCTATTTTACATTAAATTTATATAAATCACGCATATTTCAAGCTAAATGGTAAATTTACACACGGCAGTCATAATTATTGAATTCCTTCTGTTAGCTCACACCCTTCTCATATATATATATATATATGGGTAGATATATATATATATATATATATATATATATATATATATATATATATATATCTTGTACAAATTTTCAATCGTTGATAAAATACTTTTTTATTCATCCAATGAAGTTCGAACTCATTTTTATTTTTAACCTATGGTGGATGACATTTGGATGTTAATATAGTTTTTCAAATATTTTTTGAATAAATAAATTATAGAATTTTGGGGTCTAGGCTAGATTCGAACTGAGTGGTCTTTGGCACTGAGCTAACTTTTCCTTAGCTAGAAATGTATTTTTCAAAGATGTAAGTGGATTTTCTTTTACCCCCATCTGGTTGTCGTCCAAACCTTCATTGTACAGCCTTAAATTGTGTCCATTGCTAACACACAATATCATAAATAATGCTCTAGGATGAAAAATTATTGAAAAATATAAAATAAAGAAACAAACTGGATTAACGGTATCGAACCTTGCTTTAGAAACGGACAATGCGAAAGGGAAGCGAAAAGAAACTACAACACAATGCACGACGAATAAAAGAAAGCGTATAAATAGTAACAAATAAAAATAATAGTCCAGCAACACGCATAGAAATAAACATGGAAATTTCCAAGGAAATTCACTTTTTATTTTACCACTTATTATTGTTATTCTGACATTTGTATATGGATATATATTTATAAAATACAACTAGGGTTATTCAAATACAAGGATTAGTTAATAATTTTGATTAATAAAATACGTTTTTTTGTATAACAAACATAAATAAACAATTCTTGTATTTAAATAACCTTAGTTGTTTTTTTTATTACTATACAAGAATATATATATATATATATCGTATTTAAAAATTTAAAAGAAACTCAAATAAAATTTGTCTTTGTTGACTTGAATAGGAATTTACTTTTAAAAAAATGTCTATATAACTTGTTTGTATAAATAGTTGTAGTTGGCATGAGGGATGTGTATGGTTAGTTACTTATGCTCATAATTCATAGAACAATAATTATTAGTAATATTTATCATAGTAATAAATAATTAGTAAGAATTATTAAACAGCTACACGTGTGCAGGCTTTCTTGATTAAATGTGCAAGCAGACGGGTTTATGAAATAGAGTCCTAGGAGGGATACTGGAAGAATATGGGAAGAATTGTGTCTAGCTACAAATAGGATCAACTTAGAAATACTGATGACCCCCCTGTCTAGGTGTTAATTAAGTATAAGGCACAAGTGTAAATGTTTTCCTGATTAAACCTTCCGCAGCAGAGATCAAAGGGCGGTTGTGTCTTTTATCTACACCACGAGGTACGGCAAATGATTTCTACAGAACCTGCGCTTTACCTAGTGTTTGGAGCTCGAGTAAAAGAATGCTTCCCGAAGGAAGCATCTCTTCCCAGAACTATAACTGCTTCGTACCAGTCACGTAGAAAATTGATTATAGCAACGGCAAATTTTAAAAATGAAAGACACAGTTATTTATGTTACGCGTAAATTTGTATTTTTGCGAAAAACCAATATGGTTAAAATCACAAGTTCTAACAATAACTTTTAAACTTAACTACTAACAAGCTCATGACTAAACATTAGAACTAGTTTACTTGAAGGAAACATAAATGCAACAATTAAATAATTAACTAATATTAATTTTAAATTAAACTATCATAACGAAATCTAAACAGAACTTTAATGAGTTTTATTAAAACTGTTTACACTGGGAATTTTTGTTACGACGAAAAACCAAATATGGTTATAAATGCATATACGAAATTATACTAATCTAAAAAAGTAAGATAATATAACAAAAATTTTAATTAAAGAAATTTTAAATTTTACAAACTAAAACTAAATAAAATGTTATTAAATAAATTTAAGTAGCCTAGAAAGGTGATGATATAGCCTCCTAACACCACCTGTAAACTCCCTCGAAGATTGTAACGCTGATGAATCTCGGAACTCATCACACTCAAGCAGTGGTACCACCACAAAACTTAGTGGTGATTACTGCTTCGCATTAACCATCCATGCAATAACAAATAGTAGCCGATGCGAAGTCGAGCAACCACTACTTCCTCTCTACGAACTGAAGACTTACGTGGTCGGACGGTGTTCTTGATTTTGCTCAGCTTGTTTCCATTTACAGACTGTTATTCTTCGGTCGAAGCAAGGGATAGTTCAGACTTAACTTTGTATACGAAATCAGATACCATGACACGTTGCGTCCATGGCAACTTACTTGAAGGCAATTTCATGATACGTTGTTAGTTTCGCCCCTTCATCTGCTTTTGTGTTTCCGAAAATTCCACAGTGACCCAGCAAAATGCAACCCTAACACTCCGTATTTGGAGTCCGTGTATTGAACACAGGATGTCTAAAAATAATGGGTTCTTAGTGTACATTTTCTGAATCACCTAGAGAGCACTTTTGGATTCGGAGCACATAAGATAATACGTACCGCGAAGACGAGTAACCACCACTTCCTCTCTACGATTGGAGCGAACAGAAGACCTCCAGGACGGACGGTATTCTTGATTTGCCTGAGCTTGTTTCCATTCACATTTTGCCATTTAGCATTCCATCCAAGGGATATTTCATATTTCGCTTTGCATACAAAGTCAGATATGTCACTTTGTGTCGATGGCACCATACTTGTAACCAATTTCAACCCTCCAATTAAAAACAGATTTACTTGAGAGAATATTGTTTATCGACGCACAGAAAATTCATCACGAACGCCAAAGACTGAAACTGTAATGCTTCAAGGGAAACCGTTAGTTCTCAGATGTCACCCGAGACGAGAGGGTTCACTGCATTATGCATAGAATACTTTTAAGGAAGATTGATCGTCAACAGCCCGAAACTACTTTGCTTTTACACTATTAAAAAAACAGTTTATTTTTCTAGCTTTCAACTTACATTAAGCGATAAAATAGATATTATCCGTAGAAGAAGTAATATAAACAAACGTTTGTTTAAGTTAATTCTTACTTGGGTCAGATTATTCAAGCTACTTTTTATTAATTACAATTAATATAAAAAAAGTAGCATAACCTATGCGTTGAACATGGAGCTAAATGGACGGACGGTATTTTTATTCCCATTCAAGTTTCCCATTCCACATTCCATACAAGGCACGAGTAGCCAGAGTAAGATTTATAAACAATAAAAGAAAGCAAACATAACTTTAATGGTGTAAGAAACCTAATAAGAATGGTGTAAATTAACATAACATTGATCTTTAATGAATATAGAAAGTGAATAATTGCTTTGCGTCCGTGCGCAGGATCACAAATCTAAACTAGATGTAGAAAATTAAGAGTTAACTACTACAGTTGTCCCACAGAAGCATACGCAGATGTCTGAGTACTGGAGACTCACTGGAGATTATCGACCGACCCTGCTACAAAACCTCCATTTCTAGTCGCTTTCTTCATCCATATTACTGAACGTATAATTGCTACGTAACACAACCTGACACTTTTATTTTAAAACTTCCGTTACCCTCACTAAGAGTGTTACAGAACAATGGGGCCGCTGATTGTTTTGCGTCAAACTGAAAAGGTAAAAGGACCTCCCTTCTTTTGAAATGTAACGCTTCGCGCGTTATAAAATATGCATCGCTCAATCTCGGCCGAAGTGCTTATCTGGGCTGTACAGTGCCCCGTCTCTGTCTGGTTGCACTTTGAAACCTCCACAGCAATCAAGCCTCTGCTATCAATGAATTAATTTTTTTCAGTTTAGAGAGCATCTCTATTTTTAACGTGTTCTAGGGGAAATGAACGTTACGGTAGGGATATGGCAACGTACAGAACTGTTTTATTTTTCTAAGTGACATGAAACGCCTCTGAACTGGGAGATGGGGCGAAGAAAGTTACGGTAGGGATATGGCAACTTACAGAACTGTTTTATTTTTCTAAGTGACATGAAACGCCTCTGGTCTGGGAGATGGGGCGAAGAAAGTTACGGTAGGGATATGGCAACTTACAGAACTGTTTTATTTTTCTAAGTGACATGAAACGCCTCTGGTCTGGGAGATGGGGCGAAGAATGTTACGATAGAGATATGGCAACTTACAGAACTGTTTTATTTTTCTAAGTGACATGAAACGCCTCTGGTCTGGGAGATGGGGCGAAGAAGGTTACGGTAGGGATATGGCAACTTACAGAACTGTTTTATTTTTCTAAGTGACATGAAACGCCTCTGGTCTGGGAGATGGGGCGAAGAATGTTACGGTAGAGATATGGCAACGTACAGAACTGTTTTATTTTTCTAATTGACATGAAACGCCTCTGGTCTGGGTGATGGGGCGAAGAAAGTTACGGTAGGGATATGGCAACTTACAGAACTGTTTTATTTTTCTAAGTGACATGAAACGCCTCTGGTCTGGGAGATGGGGAGAAGAACGTTACGGTAGAGATATGGCACGTACAGAACTGTTTTATTTTTCTAAGTGACATGAAACGCCTCTGGTCTGGGAGATGGGGCGAAGAAAGTTACGGTAGGGATATGGCAACTTACAGAACTGTTTTATTTTTCTAAGTGACATGAAACGCCTCTGGTCTGGGAGATGGGGCGAAGAATGTTACGATAGAGATATGGCAACGTACAGAACTGTTTTATTTTTCTAAGTGACATGAAACGCCTCTGGTCTGGGAGATGGGGAGAAGAATGTTACGATAGAGATATGGCACGTACAGAACTGTTTTATTTTTCTAAGTGACATGAAACGCCTCTGGTCTGGGAGATGGGGAGAAGAACGTTACGGTAGAGATATGGCACGTACAGAACTGTTTTATTTTTCAAAGTGACATGAAACGCCTCTGGTCTGGGAGATGGGGCGAAGAAAGTTACGGTAGGGATATGGCAACTTACAGAACTGTTTTATTTTTCTAAGTGACATGATACGCCTCTGGTCTGGGAGATGGGGCGAAGAATGTTACGATAGAGATATGGCAACGTACAGAACTGTTTTATTTTTCTAAGTGACATGAAACGCCTCTGGTCTGGGAGATGGGGCGAAGAATGTTACGATAGAAATATGGCAACGTACAGAACTGTTTTATTTTTGTAAGTGACATGAAACGCCTCTGGTCTGGGAGATGGGTAGAAGAATGTTACGATAGAGATATGGCACGTACAGAACTGTTTTATTTTTCTAAGTGACATGAAACGCCTCTGGTCTGGGAGATGGGGAGAAGAACGTTACGGTAGAGATATGGCAACTTACAGAACTGTTTTATTTTTCTAAGTGACATGAAACGCCTCTGGTCTGGGTGATGGGGCGAAGAATGTTACGGTAGAGATATGGCACGTACAGAACTGTTTTATTTTTCTAAGTGACATGAAACGCCTCTGGTCTGGGTGATGGGGCGAAGAATGTTACGGTAGAGATATGGCGCGTACAGAACTGTTTTATTTTTCTAAGTGACATGAAACGCCTCTGGTCTGGGAGATGGGGCGAAGAATGTTACGATAGAGATATGGCAACGTACAGAACTGTTTTATTTTTCTAAGTGACATGAAACGCCTCTGGTCTGGGAGATGGGGCGAAGAATGTTACGGTAGAGATATGGCACGTACAGAACTGTTTTATTTTTCTAAGTGACATGAAACGCCTCTGGTCTGGGAGATGGGGAGAAGAACGTTACGGTAGAGATATGGCACGTACAGAACTGTTTTATTTTTCTAAGTGACATGAAACGCCTCTGGTCTGGGAAATGGGGAGAAGAACGTTATGGTAGAGATATGGCACGTACAGAACTGTTTTATTTTTCTAAGTGACATGAAACGCCTCTGGTCTGGGAGATGGGGCGAAGAATGTTACGGTAGGGATATGGCAACTTACAGAACTGTTTTATTTTTCTAAAAGACATGAAACGCCTCTGGTCTGGGAGATGGGTAGAAGAATGTTACGATAGAGATATGGCACGTACAGAACTGTTTTATTTTTCTAAGTGACATGAAACGCCTCTGGTCTGGGAGATGGGGCGAAGAATGTTACGGTAGAGATATGGCACGTACAGAACTGTTTTATTTTTCTAAGTGACATGAAACGCCTCTGGTCTGGGTGATGGGGCGAAGAATGTTACGGTAGAGATATGGCACGTACAGAACTGTTTTATTTTTCTAAGTGACATGAAACGCCTCTGGTCTGGGTGATGGGGCGAAGAATGTTACGGTAGAGATATGGCACGTACAGAACTGTTTTATTTTTCTAAGTGACATGAAACGCCTCTGGTCTGGGTGATGGGGCGAAGAATGTTACGGTAGAGATATGGCGCGTACAGAACTGTTTTATTTTTCTAAGTGACATGAAACGCCTCTGGTCTGGGAGATGGGGCGAAGAATGTTACGATAGAGATATGGCAACGTACAGAACTGTTTTATTTTTCTAAGTGACATGAAACGCCTCTGGTCTGGGAGATGGGGCGAAGAATGTTACGGTAGAGATATGGCACGTACAGAACTGTTTTATTTTTCTAAGTGACATGAAACGCATCTGGTCTGGGAGATGGGGAGAAGAACGTTACGGTAGAGATATGGCACGTACAGAACTGTTTTATTTTTCTAAGTGACATGAAACGCCTCTGGTCTGGGAAATGGGGAGAAGAACGTTATGGTAGAGATATGGCACGTACAGAACTGTTTTATTTTTCTAAGTGACATGAAACGCCTCTGGTCTGGGAGATGGGGCGAAGAATGTTACGGTAGGGATATGGCAACTTACAGAACTGTTTTATTTTTCTAAGTGACATGAAACGCCTCTGGTCTGGGAGATGGGTAGAAGAATGTTACGATAGAGATATGGCACGTACAGAACTGTTTTATTTTTCTAAGTGACATGAAACGCCTCTGGTCTGGGAGATGGGGAGAAGAACGTTACGGTAGAGATATGGCACGTACAGAACTGTTTCATTTTTCTAAGTGACATGAAACGCCTCTGGTCTGGGAGATGGGGCGAAGAAAGTTACGGTAGGGATATGGCAACTTACAGAACTGTTTAATTTTTCTAAGTGACATGAAACGCCTCTGGTCTGGGTGATGGGGCGAAGAATGTTACGGTAGAGATATGGCACGTACAGAACTGTTTTATTTTTCTAAGTGACATGAAACGCCTCTGGTCTGGGAGATGGGGAGAAGAACGTTACGGTAGAGATATGGCACGTACAGAACTGTTTTATTTTTCTAAGTGACATGAAACGCCTCTGGTCTGGGAGATGGGGCGAAGAATGTTACGATAGAGATATGGCAACGTACAGAACTGTTTTATTTTTCTAAGTGACATGAAACGCCTCTGGTCTGGGAGATGGGGCGAAGAATGTTACGGTAGAGATATGGCACGTACAGAACTGTTTTATTTTTCTAAGTGACATGAAACGCCTCTGGTCTGGGAGATGGGGAGAAGAACGTTACGGTAGAGATATGGCACGTACAGAACTGTTTTATTTTTCTAAGTGACATGAAACGCCTCTGGTCTGGGAAATGGGGAGAAGAACGTTATGGTAGAGATATGGCACGTACAGAACTGTTTTATTTTTCTAAGTGACATGAAACGCCTCTGGTCTGGGAGATGGGGCGAAGAATGTTACGGTAGGGATATGGCAACTTACAGAACTGTTTTATTTTTCTAAGTGACATGAAACGCCTCTGGTCTGGGAGATGGAGAGAAGAAGGTTACGGTAGAGATATGGCAACGTACAGAACTGTTTTATTTTTCTAAGTGACATGAAACGCCTCTGGTCTGGGTGATGGGGCGAAGAATGTTACGGTAGAGGTATGGCAACGTACAGAACTGTTTTATTTTTCTAAGTGACATGAAACGCCTCTGGTATGGGAGATGGGGAGAAGAATGTTACGGTAGAGATATGGCAACGTACAGAACTGTTTTATTTTTTTAAGTGACATGAAACGCCTCTGGTCTGGGTGATGGGGCGAAGAATGTTACGGTAGGGATATGGCAACTTACAGAACAGTTGTATTTTTCTAAGTGACATGAAACGCCTCTGGTCTGGGTGATGGGGCGAAGAATGTTACGGTAGAGATATGGCAACGTACAGAACTGTTTTATTTTTCTAAGTGACATGAAACGCCTCTGGTCTGGGAGATGGGGAGAAGAATGTTACGATAGAGATATGGCAACGTACAGAACTGTTTTATTTTTCTAAGTGACATGAAACGCCTCTGGTCTGGGAGATGGGGAAAGAATGTTACGGTAGAGATATGGCAACGTACAGAACTGTTTTATTTTTCTAAGTGACATGAAACGCCTCTGGTCTGGGTGATGGGGCGAAGATGGTTACGGTAGAGATATGGCAACGTACAGAACTGTTTTATTTTTCTAAGTGACATGAAACGCCTCTGGTCTGGGAGATGGGGAGAAGAATGTTACGATAGAGATATGGCAACGTACAGAACTGTTTTATTTTTCTAAGTGACATGAAACGCCTCTGGTCTGGGAGATGGGGCGAAGAGTATTACGGTAGGGATATGGCAACTTACAGAACAGTTTTATTTTTCTAAGTGACATGAAACGCCTCTGGTCTGGGTGATGGGGCGAAGAATGTTACGGTAGAGATATGGCAACGTACAGAACTGTTTTATTTTTCTAAGTGACATGAAACGCCTCTGGTCTGGGTGATGGGGCGAAGAATGTTACGGTAGAGATATGGCAACGTACAGAACTGTTTTATTTTTCTAAATGACATGAAACGCCTCTGGTCTGGGAGATGGGGAGAAGAATGTTACGATAGAGATATGGCAACGTACAGAACTGTTCTTTCCCAATGTGACATGAAACGCCTCTGGTCTGGGAAATGGGGAGATGAATGTTACGCTAGAGATATGGCAACGTACAGAACTGTTCTTTTCCAAAGTGACATGAAACGCCTCTGGTCTGGGAAATGGGGAGAAGAATGTTACGATAGAGATATGGCAACGTACAGAACTGTTCTTTTCCAAAGTGACATGAAACGCCTCTGGTCTGGGAAATGGGGAGAAGAATGTTACGATAGAGATATGGCAACGTACAGAACTGTTCTTTTCCAAAGTGACATGAAACGCCACTGGTCTGGGAGATGAAGAGAAGAATGTTACGATAGAGATATGGCAACGTACAGAACTGTTTTTTTCCAAAGTGACATGAAACGCCTCTGGTCTGGGAGATGGGGAGAAGAATGTTACGATAGAGATATCGCAACGTACAGAACTGTTCTTTTCCAAAGTGACATGAAACGCCTCTGGTCTGGGAGATGGGGAGAAGAATATTACGATAGAGATATGGCAACGTACAGAACTGTTCTTTCCCAAAGTGACATGAAACGCCTCTGGTCTGGGAGATGGGGAGAAGAATGTTACGGTAGAGATTTGGCAACGTACAGAACTGTTTTTTCCCAAAGTGACATGAAACGCCTCTGGTCTGGGAGATGGGGAGAAGAATGTTACGATAGAGATATGGCACGTACAGAACTGTTCTTTCCCAAAGTGACATGAAACGCCTCTGGTTTGGGAGATGGGGAGAAGAATGTTACGATAGAGATATGGCAACGTACAGAACTGTTCTTTCCCAAA
>JBAIZL010000005.1:25706074-26083574 GCA_036971475.1 Prosapia bicincta
TTATCGGCGAAAACCTTTTAATAATGTATGCATTAAAAGTATTCTTGTTTTTGAAATGTTTTAAATTTATTAACTATATTTCAAGAAAACATATCACCATATTTAATATATATATATATATATATATATATATATATATATATATATATATATATATATATAGATATATATATATCGCAATATGTATTCTTGTGAATTAATAAAGAACTAAGTCAAAATAAAAATACAAAAATTATAATAGAATTTACAATTCAAAGCTTTTCGTTGGCCAACAGTACCAACATCATCAGGAATATTAAACAATTAAAATTAACATATGTGCAAATTAGACCAAATAAATAGCTATGCCAAATCAATTACAATGTTGTTAAACTTGTATTTTGCTGCCCTAACATTACAAACACTGAATATTTTATCAAATTTAGATTTTACTTGTATTTGTTCATTTATCAACTCATTATTAGTATTATATTTATGTTTTTCTAAAGCTTCATAAATATTCATTCTCAGGCTTTTGTTAATTTCTTTTACAAGTATCATATTATCTATATTAGGAAATATGTGATTATTTTTAATACAATGACTAGCAAAATTTGATTTATAAATTTCTGGCTTTTTATATGCATTAAAATGCTCTTTATATCTATCTTTAAGTTTTTTCTTAGTTTGTCCTATATAAACTTTATTACAATAATCACATTCTAATTTATATACACCGTTTTTTTCATGCATATTATTAATATTATTATTATTCATTATATTTAATAATTTATTATTAGTATTATGTGCGAATTTTATGTTGCTACCCTTAAACAGTTTTGTGATATTTTTTATTTCATTACCAAAAAATGTAAATGAAGTCCATATGGCATTTTCATCATTATTTTTGTAAATTAGTTTATTATTTTGTTTCTTTAAAATATTATAGTTAGTTTATCAACAGTTTTCTTTTTATAGCCATTCTTAATTGCAATTTGATAGATAATGTTTTTCTCTCTTATTTTGTTTTCATTATTCATAGGTATTTTATGTAATCTATATAATAAATTGTATAATGCAGCCATTTTATGATTATATGGATGGTTAGAATTATTAGGTATAATTTGGTTAGTTTGTGTCGGTTTACGATATATGCTAAATTCAAATTCATTATTATGTCTTATAATTGTTATATCTAGAAAGTTGATCTTATTATTTTTCTCCATTTCATAAGTAAAATTATTATTTTTATTTATCTCATTTATTTTATCTAAAATAGTTATTAGGTTTATACCATTATTATTAGATACATACAAACCATCATCTACATATCTAAACCAATAACTGTTTTTATTAAATGTCTGCATAATTTTATTTCTTTTATCATCTATATATTGTAAAAATATTTCAGATATTATATTCGATAAGGGAGAACCAGTGGCAAGACCATCTTCCTGTTTGTAAATTTTATTATTATATGAAAAATAATTTTAATTTAATATTATTTTTAATGTATTTATAATTTCTAATATTAATTTTCTATATTTTTCATTTTGCTCTAATCTAGATTTTATAATATTGAGAGTCTATTTTATACACATAAAAAAACAGAAAAATATATAAATGAAAATCAATTTAGTAAAATATATAAAGATCCTACAAAGAAATAATAAAATGAAATGAAAAATTCAATAAAATCTCCTTAAAAATTATTTAATAAAAATAATATTAGTAATTATATGAACGATAATCCAAAAATTCCAATAATGAATGGACTTATTAAATTACACAAAATTGAGAAACCAATTAGACCATTACTAAATTTTACAAACGCCCCTTATAAAATATCTAAAATCATAACATCTATTCTTAAAGATAAAATGAAACTAAATAATAATCATACCATAAGTGATTCTATTAACCTTATTAAAAAATTAAAAATAAATAATATTGATAATAAAACAAAATTAATATCATTAGATATAAATAATATGTACACACATATTCCTATAAAAGAGACTCCCAATATTATAAAATCTGGATTAGAGCAAAATGAAAATGATAGAAAATTAATATTAGAAATTATAAATACATTAAAAATAATATTAAATCAAAATTATTTTACATATAATAATAAAATTTACAAACAGGAAGATGGTCTTGCCATGGGTTCTCCTTTATCGAATATAATATTTGAAATATTTTTACAATATATAGATGATAAAATAAATAAAATTATACAGACATTTGATAAAAACGGTTATTGGTTTAGATATATAGATGATGGTTTGTATGTATCTAATAATAATGGTATAAACCTAATAACTATTTTAGATAAAATAAATGAGATAAATAAAAATAATAATTTTACTTATGAAATGGAGAAAAATAATAAGATCAACTTTCTAGATATAACAATTATAAGACATAATAATGAATTTGAATTTAACTTATATTGTAAACCGACACAAACTAACCAAATTATACCTAATAATTCTAACCATCCGTATAATCAAAAAATGGCTGCATTATACAATTTATTAAATAGATTACATAAAATACCTATGAATAATGAAAACAAAATAAGAGAGAAAAACATCTATCAAATTGCAATTAAGAATGGCTATAAAAAGAAAACTGTTGATAAACTTAATTATAATATTTTAAAGATACAAAATAATAGCCTAATTTACAAAAATAATGATGAAAATGTCATATGGACTTCATTTACATTTTTTTGTAATGAAATAAAAAATATCACAAAACTGTTTAAGGGTAGCAACATAAAATTCGCATTTAAAACTAATAATAAATTAATAAATATAATAAATAATAATAATATAATAATTATGCATGAAAAAAACGGTGTATATAAATTAGAATGTGATCATTGTAATAAAGTTTATATAGGACAAACTAAGAACAAACTTAAAGATAGATATAAAGAGCATTTTAATGCATATAAAAAGCCAGAAATTTATAAATCAAATTTTGCTAGTCATTGTATTAATAATAATCACTTATTTCCTAATATAGATAATATGATACTTGTAAAAGAAATTAACAAAGGCCTGAGAATGAATATTTATGAAGCTTTAGAAATACATAAATATAATACTAATAATGAGTTGATAAATGAACAAATACAAGTAAAATCTAAATTTGATACTATATTCAGTGTTTGTAATTTTAGGGCAGCAAAATAAAAGTTTAACAACATTGTAATTGATTTGGCATAGCTATTTATTTGGTCTAATTTGCACATATGTTAATTTTAATTGTTTAATATTCCTGATGATGTTGGTACTGTTAGCCAACGAAAAGCTTTGAATTGTAATTTCTATTATAATTCTTGTATTTGTATTTTGACTTAGTTCTTTATATATATATATTTGTACTTAATTATTCATTTTTTGCAAGATAGTTACAGAAGCTTTAGAATTAACAACATTCTTTTATTGTTTTTAGATATTTGAAATGTACTTGTTTTGAAATATTTTTGAGCTATTTAAATATTTCTTTAGTTATTTAGATAATATATTCTTGAGTTAGCTACATGTGTGTGAGTATGGAGGTAATTAGATTGTTTTTCCTTTGTTAGTTATTTCGTTTTGTAATTACAGATGTTTTATAGTTATTTAGTTATGTTTTGGAGTTGGTGGGATAGCTTTTGGAATTACATATGTTATGGAGTTGTTTAGACGGCTTTTGTAATAAATTAAAAGCGTTTTGGAGTTACATAGATATTTTTAAAAGTGGGATATATTTTTGACTTAAACATATAACTTGACACAAAACTGTAAAGTATGTTTTGAGCTAATTAGATATGTTTTAGAGCTAGTTACAAAATGTATAGTTTATTTAAATATGATTAGAGTAAGACAGACTATTATTGAAAAAGATATATTTTTAAGTTAATTTGGTTTGTTTTTGAGTTATTTAAGTATGTGTGGAGCTAATTAGATATGTTCTGGAGTTAAAGAAAGTTTTGAACACAATTAGATATATTTTAAAGTTAATTAGATATGTTGAGGCGTTATGAGGTACATTTTGAAGTTTGATACAGCTATTTGGTAGTTGTTTTAGATGTTACTATAACTACATTGTTTAAAACGATTAAGGCAACACATTGAAAGATCGCACGTTTTCCATAGGACATTAAAGCAGAACGTATTACAAAGAAATAAATCTGTTTTCATATAATCATTAATACTTTTAAACCCAGTAAGCTTTTAAAAAACTATATTACTCAGAACCTTGAACAGTTCGTTTAGAAACGCAAATAAATGATAACCAGTGGTTGTTGCCAGGGTGACTTGTTCAATAGACCACAAGAAAGAGCGTGATCAGGTGACGTCGCTGGTTTTCATCCCTTGTCACGCGAACCCCTCGACCTAAATTCAAAGTAGGCGTTCTTTACATGTCCATGTGTAAATAGATATCGATTTATAATTTATGTCACACTTGGAGTCGTAAAAAGAGCGTGCGTTGAATTTCTATTACTGTCGAATTTGGATTAATGTTTCCTTACGGATTGCTTGATATAATGACTTGAAGGCGATGAGCACAATAAAGCGTGTTTATATGAAGCAAGTGATTGATTGAAAGTCGTAGCTAAGATTAAAGGCCCTCCCTTATTTGTCCCCGTGTAGAAGGGTTGGGACGAATATTGCACCAGCTAGGCCTCATTGCAATTATAACACAAACCCTTGTCTATGTACGAGAGCAATGTTTTGTGGTGGTATGTTACTAACCCTTGGATATGTACGAGAGCAATGTTTCGTGGTTGTATGTTACTAACCCTTGGATATGTACGAGAGCAATGTTTCGTGGTTGTATGTTACTAACCCTTGCATATGTACGAGAGCAATGTTTCGTGGTTGTATGTTACTAACCCTTGGATATGTACGAGAGCAATGTTTTGTGGTGGTATGCTACTAACCCTTGCATATGTACGAGAGCAATGTTTCGTGGTTGTATGTTACTAACCCTTGCATATGTACGAGAGCAATGTTTCGTGGTTGTATGTTACTAACCCTCGGATATGTACGAGAGCAATGTTTTGTGGTGGTATGTTACTAACCCTTGGATATGTACGAGAGCAATGTTTTGTGGTGGTATGTTACTAACCCTTGCATATGTACGAGAGCAATGTTTCGTGGTTGTATGCTACTAACCCTTGGATATGTACGAGAGCAATGTTTCGTGGTGGTATGTTACTAACCCTTGGATATGTACGAGAGCAATGTTTCGTGGTGGTATGTTACTAACCCTTGGATATGTACGAGAGCAATGTTTTGTGGTGGTATGTTACTAACCCTTGGATATGTACGAGAGCAATGTTTTGTGGTGGTATGTTACTAACCCTTGCATATGTACGAGTGCAATGTTTCGTGGTGGTATGTTACTAACCCTTGGATATGTACGAGAGCAATGTTTTGTGGTTGTATGTTACTAACTCTTGGATATGTACGAGAGCAATGTTTCGTGGTTGTATGTTACTAACCCTTGGATATGTACGAGAGCAATGTTTTGTGGTGGTATGTTACTAACCCTTGGATATGTACGAGAGCAATGTTTTGTGGTGGTATGTTACTAACCCTTGCATATGTACGAGAGCAATGTTTCGTGGTGGTATGTTACTAACCCTTGGATATGTACGAGAGCAATGTTTTGTGGTTGTATGTTACTAACTCTTGGATATGTACGAGAGCAATGTTTCGTGGTTGTATGTTACTAACCCTTGGATATGTACGAGAGCAATGTTTTGTGGTGGTATGTTACTAACCCTTGGATATGTACGAGAGCAATGTTTTGTGGTTGTATGTTACTAACTCTTGGATATGTACGAGAGCAATGTTTCGTGGTTGTATGTTACTAACCCTTGGATATGTACGAGAGCAATGTTTCGTGGTTGTATGTTACTAACCCTTGGATATGTACGAGAGCAATGTTTCGTGGTTGTATGTTACTAACCCTTGGATATGTACGAGAGCAATGTTTCGTGGTTGTATGTTACTAACCCTTGGATATGTACGAGAGCAATGTTTCGTGGTTGTATGTTACTAACCCTTGGATATGTACGAGAGCAATGTTTTTTGGTGGTATGTTACTAACCCTTGGATATGTACGAGAGCAATGTTTCGTGGTTGTATGTTACTAACCCTTGGATATGTACGAGAGCAATGTTTTGTGGTGGTATGTTACTAACCCTTGGATATGTACGAGAGCAATGTTTCGTGGTTGTATGCTACTAACCCTTGGATATGTACGAGAGCAATGTTTCGTGGTGGTATGTTACTAACCCTTGGATATGTACGAGAGCAATGTTTCGTGGTTGTATGCTACTAACCCTTGGATATGTACGAGAGCAATGTTTCGTGGTGGTATGTTACTAACCCTTGGATATGTACGAGAGCAATGTTTCGTGGTGGTATGTTACTAACCCTTGGATATGTACGAGAGCAATGTTTTGTGGTGGTATGTTACTAACCCTTGGATATGTACGAGAGCAATGTTTTGTGGTGGTATGTTACTAACCCTTGCATATGTACGAGAGCAATGTTTCGTGGTGGTATGTTACTAACCCTTGGATATGTACGAGAGCAATGTTTTGTGGTTGTATGTTACTAACTCTTGGATATGTACGAGAGCAATGTTTCGTGGTTGTATGTTACTAACCCTTGGATATGTACGAGAGCAATGTTTCGTGGTGGTATGTTACTAACCCTTGGATATGTACGAGAGCAATGTTTCGTGGTTGTATGTTACTAACCCTTGGATATGTACGAGAGCAATGTTTCGTGGTGGTATGTTACTAACCCTTGGATATGTACGAGAGCAATGTTTCGTGGTTGTATGTTACTAACCCTTGGATATGTACGAGAGCAATGTTTCGTGGTTGTATGTTACTAACCCTTGGATATGTACGAGAGCAATGTTTCGTGGTGGTATGTTACTAACTCTTGGATATGTACGAGAGCAATGTTTCGTGGTTGTATGTTACTAACTCTTGGATATGTACGAGAGCAATGTTTCGTGGTTGTATGTTACTAACTCTTGGATATGTACGAGAGCAATGTTTCGTGGTTGTATGTTACTAACTCTTGGATATGTACGAGAGCAATGTTTCGTGGTTGTATGTTACTAACTCTTGGATATGTACGAGAGCAATGTTTCGTGGTTGTATGTTACTAACTCTTGGATATGTACGAGAGCAATGTTTCGTGGTTGTATGTTACTAACTCTTGGATATGTACGAGAGCAATGTTTCGTGGTTGTATGCTACTAACCCTTGGATATGTACGAGAGCAATGTTTCGTGGTGGTATGTTACTAACCCTTGGATATGTACGAGAGCAATGTTTCGTGGTGGTATGTTACTAACCCTTGGATATGTACGAGAGCAATGTTTTGTGGTGGTATGTTACTAACCCTTGGATATGTACGAGAGCAATGTTTTGTGGTGGTATGTTACTAACCCTTGCATATGTACGAGAGCAATGTTTCGTGGTGGTATGTTACTAACCCTTGGATATGTACGAGAGCAATGTTTTGTGGTTGTATGTTACTAACTCTTGGATATGTACGAGAGCAATGTTTCGTGGTTGTATGTTACTAACCCTTGGATATGTACGAGAGCAATGTTTCGTGGTGGTATGTTACTAACCCTTGGATATGTACGAGAGCAATGTTTCGTGGTTGTATGTTACTAACCCTTGGATATGTACGAGAGCAATGTTTCGTGGTGGTATGTTACTAACCCTTGGATATGTACGAGAGCAATGTTTCGTGGTTGTATGTTACTAACCCTTGGATATGTACGAGAGCAATGTTTCGTGGTTGTATGTTACTAACCCTTGGATATGTACGAGAGCAATGTTTCGTGGTTGTATGTTACTAACTCTTGGATATGTACGAGAGCAATGTTTCGTGGTTGTATGTTACTAACTCTTGGATATGTACGAGAGCAATGTTTCGTGGTTGTATGTTACTAACTCTTGGATATGTACGAGAGAAATGTTTCGTGGTTGTATGTTACTAACCCTTGGATATGTACGAGAGCAATGTTTCGTGGTGGTATGTTACTAACTCTTGGATATGTACGAGAGCAATGTTTCGTGGTTGTATGTTACTAACCCTTGGATATGTACGAGAGCAATGTTTTGTGGTTGTATGTTACTAACTCTTGGATATGTACGAGAGCAATGTTTCGTGGTTGTATGTTACTAACCCTTGGATATGTACGAGAGCAATGTTTCGTGGTGGTATGTTACTAACCCTTGGATATGTACGAGAGCAATGTTTCGTGGTTGTATGTTACTAACCCTTGGATATGTACGAGAGCAATGTTTCGTGGTGGTATGTTACTAACCCTTGGATATGTACGAGAGCAATGTTTCGTGGTGGTATGTTACTAACTCTTGGATATGTACGAGAGCAATGTTTCGTGGTTGTATGTTACTAACCCTTGGATATGTACGAGAGCAATGTTTCGTGGTGGTATGTTACTAACCCTTGGATATGTACGAGAGCAATGTTTCGTGGTTGTATGTTACTAACCCTTGGATATGTACGAGAGCAATGTTTCGTGGTGGTATGTTACTAACCCTTGGATATGTACGAGAGCAATGTTTCGTGGTTGTATGTTACTAACCCTTGGATATGTACGAGAGCAATGTTTCGTGGTTGTATGCTACTAACCCTTGGATATGTACGAGAGCAATGTTTCGTGGTGGTATGTTACTAACCCTTGGATATGTACGAGAGCAATGTTTCGTGGTGGTATGTTACTAACCCTTGGATATGTACGAGAGCAATGTTTTGTGGTGGTATGTTACTAACCCTTGGATATGTACGAGAGCAATGTTTTGTGGTGGTATGTTACTAACCCTTGCATATGTACGAGAGCAATGTTTCGTGGTGGTATGTTACTAACCCTTGGATATGTACGAGAGCAATGTTTTGTGGTTGTATGTTACTAACTCTTGGATATGTACGAGAGCAATGTTTCGTGGTTGTATGTTACTAACCCTTGGATATGTACGAGAGCAATGTTTTGTGGTGGTATGTTACTAACCCTTGGATATGTACGAGAGCAATGTTTTGTGGTGGTATGTTACTAACCCTTGCATATGTACGAGAGCAATGTTTCGTGGTGGTATGTTACTAACCCTTGGATATGTACGAGAGCAATGTTTTGTGGTTGTATGTTACTAACTCTTGGATATGTACGAGAGCAATGTTTCGTGGTTGTATGTTACTAACCCTTGGATATGTACGAGAGCAATGTTTTGTGGTGGTATGTTACTAACCCTTGGATATGTACGAGAGCAATGTTTTGTGGTTGTATGTTACTAACTCTTGGATATGTACGAGAGCAATGTTTCGTGGTTGTATGTTACTAACCCTTGGATATGTACGAGAGCAATGTTTCGTGGTTGTATGTTACTAACCCTTGGATATGTACGAGAGCAATGTTTCGTGGTTGTATGTTACTAACCCTTGGATATGTACGAGAGCAATGTTTCGTGGTTGTATGTTACTAACCCTTGGATATGTACGAGAGCAATGTTTCGTGGTTGTATGTTACTAACCCTTGGATATGTACGAGAGCAATGTTTTTTGGTGGTATGTTACTAACCCTTGGATATGTACGAGAGCAATGTTTCGTGGTTGTATGTTACTAACCCTTGGATATGTACGAGAGCAATGTTTTGTGGTGGTATGTTACTAACCCTTGGATATGTACGAGAGCAATGTTTTGTGGTGGTATGTTACTAACCCTTGCATATGTACGAGAGCAATGTTTCGTGGTGGTATGTTACTAACCCTTGGATATGTACGAGAGCAATGTTTTGTGGTTGTATGTTACTAACTCTTGGATATGTACGAGAGCAATGTTTCGTGGTTGTATGTTACTAACCCTTGGATATGTACGAGAGCAATGTTTTGTGGTGGTATGTTACTAACCCTTGGATATGTACGAGAGCAATGTTTTGTGGTGGTATGTTACTAACCCTTGGATATGTACGAGAGCAATGTTTCGTGGTTGTATGTTACTACTACTATCTCCTAGTGGTACTTAAATACTCTATTCTAGTGGCAGATGAATATTATCTTTTACTTACAGATGAGTATCATCTCCCATGAAAGCCAGGGATCGATTGTGAATGATATAATGTTTTACGATAGGATTATGAAAGCCTTGGTTTCGCCACCACAACTCTTGCATTGTTCTTAAAGTAGGAGAGCGACAGTACACCTTACATATACCAGAGCCCGGAGCCATTGGAAGGAACCTTCCTACTACTCTTCTTTGCATAAAGAAGGCTAAGGAACATTAATGGAAACAAGAATATTACTAGGGGAGGGCCCCTCATAGGGGATATAACTGGAGGGCTTAACGATAAATTAAGCCCTGAAAAACAGTCTCACCTGTTGGCCTCACCAACTCTGCAGTCACAGTAGATATGACTACGAAATATTTGTGTAGCTCTTATCATATATCAATATATAGTTACGTGAAAACGAACGAGATTATCTGTTTATTTAAAGTTGTGTGGAAGCAGCCGTTCTATAGCATCCCCAGTGCTAAAATGTAGTTTATAATCTCTAATTGGAAGTCAGATAGGAGAATGACATGTCAAGATGATGACATGTACGCATTGCATGTTGTAACGGATCAAATGATATGCCAATTAAATAAGTAGTTTACCGACGACAAATATTTGCACTAACCTATGTATGAAGGTCGCTAAGGAGAGACAGTAAAACTTATTCTGACATAAAGGACGACTTGAAACGTGTTGAACAATGTAATGCATTCCTTTATTTCATTGTCGGGATAAATAAAATATAAAAACTGCCCAAGAGACTTGCACCCCGGCGTCAAGACAATGCAAATTAATTCCACTCTCTGTCCCTTGGAGCTGCGGCCACTTGAAGCGACGTTATACGGACTTTTTAAAACACACGGAGAATTCTCCGTGCTCGAGCTAGAGCTGAATAAATACCAGGAAAGCCGCAACAGTATAGAGGCTTTTATAAAATGACTTCACGTTTTATTAATTGCTATTTTCTTTAAAAGAGCACACACACGCCCTTAGATTTGAATATAATAGTATAGAATAAATCCAATAAATAAATCAACTATAAATTTACCGAATATTGTCTTGAAAATAAAGAGAAGGAAAAGCTTCTGCTTGTAACATAACATTTGAAAAATATAACTAGCCTCGAAAGATGAATAACCACAAATAATTACTATCAGCTGTTTAAATATGTTTAATAGTGACTTTTACAGGTGATTATCAGCTGATTAAGCCAAGTCAAGTATGTAATGAATATAGATAATTTAGTGTTAAGGCCAGTGAGGCGGAATTTCTAAATAAAGATAGGCACATGGGTTAACAAAGGACTATAAGAATGTCCATATATAATTTCAGCTCAATGGGTCCAGTCACTTTTTTCGTGATTCAGTAACACACACACACACACACACACACACACACACACCATTAGATTTTAATATAATAGTATAGCTTTTTAATCAGTTAACAAATATTACAATGAAAATATTGGAAAGAACCCCAATACCACAAAAATAACAAATAAAACAAGTTACTTAAGAATAAACCCTTATGTACATTTCGATGACCATGTTATCATCATCAGAGGGTCATATTACAAAATTACAATCTAGCAAACAAGATGTTACACACTAGAGTGACCATATATATATATATATATATATATATATATATAGAGAGAGAGAGAGAGAGAGAGACAGAGAGAGAGAGAGAGAGAGAGAGAGAAAGAAAGAGAGAGAGAGAGAGAGAGAGAGAGTTAGCAAATATATAAATTTAATCCCAAATAAATCTTACTACAGTTATATCTGTTTAAAGATTTTGAGCTATATATTTTTATGAAAGTTTTTCAAATGAAAAGATCCGAGGAACTTCTGATTTTTGTAACAATCGAATTCAGATAAAATCATTAAATAAAATTATTAATCAATAAATAAAGTCCATTCTTCAAGTATTTACTTCTGTCGACCAAACTTCCGTCAATATGACTATTACCGACTAAAGAGAAGACTAGGTTTTTAACACAGATAGAGTTAAAGAATGAACATAAATCCCTCTGGTAGAGGATGTAGGTAAGATCATAGGACATTTGTGTATCTAAACTAGACCTACTCTTTATCGGAGTCGTAAAAAGGTCTATTAAATTACGAAGCATAAATGGAATTAGGCTGAGCATGGAGAAGGATATAGGATCTCCTAATACTGCGAGTAGAGGAAACCTATGACGTTGTAAGGAGAGTCACTTACCTTAAGCAGACCTACTCTCTATCGGAGTCCTAAAAATGTCTATTGTATTTACGAAAGGGTATAAAGAATTAGGTTGAAGAATAAAAAGGATATAGGATCTTCAAATACTTTGAGTTGTGGAAAATTATGGCGTTGTATGGAGAGACACTTATACATATCATTTCACTGCACTACTTCCTATATCATTTCATAAAAATAGATTTAAAAAAATAATAATAACAATGAATAAAAAAGAGCTCCTAAATATGAATTAGATGTATTTTTAATATTTATTTTCTCGCACAGGTTGCTGAAATAAACGTCTACCCTCATATAAATTTCTTCGGCTTGACCAATCTTCGAAATCTTACCTCTCAACACAACCTTTTTCAAATCTTTTGAGGAACAGTGTAATTTTAGATACGTAACTTATAAAATAATTTTACTTATCATAAAAATTCTATCTAAGTTATCAAAAATTAGGATTTGATAAATTTTCATTTTAGTTGAACAAAGTACATGTCATAAATAGTGGTGGGTTATGAAACCTAATCCTCGGTGTTCCTCATTCTATAGGAGCGTTCACCTGGTGGAGGTTCG
The DNA here is from genome assembly GCA_036971475.1 of Prosapia bicincta. Taxonomy (NCBI): domain Eukaryota; kingdom Metazoa; phylum Arthropoda; class Insecta; order Hemiptera; family Cercopidae; genus Prosapia; species Prosapia bicincta. The sequence goes on from JBAIZL010000005.1 coordinate 25,718,967, forward strand.
CAAGAAATGTTGTGGAGCTTGGATGAGGTTCACACACTCCTGTAAGGGAGTGAAGGTTCAATGCATCCAGTTTAGAGGATACAAATGTATAAGATTTGAAGCTATTCTAAAGTTATTCAACACTCAACCTATTTAAAAACTAAATCCATCGTTCAACTTTTTATGTACTCAATTATGTACTTTTTATGGACATATCGTTGAAAACGTTTTTTCTAGTATTGCTGGGTAACCTCCTCTCCACTACCGTGTCTAGGTTCCCTACTTGCAGTAAACATTAAGACTCACAAAGGATCTATGAATGTAAAATCTAGTTTTATAAAATAAAAAACCGCCAGTATTACTGAAGTTGAATTATACTCTGGAAACGAAATGTGTTTACACTTAAATTTCTGGTGTATTTCTCATTCCCTAATTTGACAAGTAGGAGCTCTCAAAGTACAGCGCTTTGACAAGTTAAAAAATCTAACTAAGCTACATATGTCAAGAGGTATAGAAGAATACGAAATGCAATACGGCTTATTAGAAATAGAGTCGCAACTCCGGAGTACTGCGACCGATTCTCGAATATGTAGTATCTGAAAGGCAAAACCCTTGTAGTGGGAGTATGTCGCAACACAAAAACCTATTTTAAAGTATTGTAAAATATTTAGGTGCGAAATTATTTACAATTTTTCTAATGAAATTTTGTATGAGTATTGAATTTTGTATTTAAATTTCATATCATGCCCCTTTCTCGTTTATTTCACTTGCTCTTTGAAAGTTTTCTGTTGCGACCAAAATAATTAATTATAATAAAAGAGATTTTTTTTATGAGTAAGAATATATTTCATAAAAAATAAGAATATACTTCATACATACATATTTCACACATATTTTGAACGTAGCCTTTTATGAAAATAATACAATCTATAATAATATATAAAAATCTAATGTTGTGTTTGTATGTTCCTCAATCATTTAAAAATTACTTTACCCATTGAGCTGAAATTTTACATAGACATTCTTAGGGCACCTGGTTAAAACAGAGCCATATTTGTATTCAGAAATTCCGTCAGGGCGTCGCCCCATGGGTCTTGAAAGCTCCTTTAACACTTAATTTACTATACTCCATGTAATACTTAACTTGACTTAACCAGCTAATAACCACCTACAACAGTCACTTTTAAAGACATTTAAACAGCTGATAGTAATTGATTGTTATTCATCTTTCTAGGTTAGTTTACTTTACAAATGTTATGTTACAAGCAGAAGTGTTTCCTTCCCTTGGTTTTCAAGACAATAATCAGTAAGTTTATAGTTTGATATATTTATTGGGAACTATACTATTATATATAAAAATCTAATGGTGTCTGTCTTTGTGTGTATTACTTAATCACGTAAAAACTACTGAACCCATTGAGTTGAAATTTTACATAGATATTTTTAGGGTCCCTGGTTTTCACATAAGCTTATCCTTATTTAGAAATTCCGTCAGGGCACCACCCCACTGACATTGGAAACTCCCTTAATGGTAAGTTTATAAACTATAGTATGATAAATTTATTGGGATTTAGTTTTAGTAATTTCAACCCAAATACAAATTAAATCAATACAAATATTTATCAACCCCGTACGAAGGACGGGTACTCTGCTAGTTATTTTATAAGACTTCTTGTTTAATATAATGCAATACATACATTAGTATCTTCATTTATCGTCTCGCGTCCCCAGCTAGGCGCTACACGCAAAGCCTCGGAGCGTTAGGATCAAGTATATTTAAATATTATATATGTATTATGCTTTATACTCAGGTTAGAAAATACTTTTTAAAAAAAACATGTTTGTGTATTAAACTTATTTAGGTTTTGAGTTTAGGTTTTAAATTTTAAAAGTTTTTCACTCAACTTTGTTTGAGTTTATCAAATCATAAAACATATTGAAACATTTTGAGAAAATACTCGTTCAGCAGGAAAAACCTTCGAGATCGTATAGCAAATCTAGTTTTCAAGTAATAAAACCCAAATAAAATTGGAAACTTTCTGTAGAAGATATCACGAGTATAACACACAAAAATATCGAACATAAAACTTTTACTTAGACGTACTAATTAGATGGTGCCCCACTAACGTTTTCATAAAACAACCCTCACTTGAATTCAGCGCTATTGGAAACAACAACCAACACCAAAACTAATACTATCAAGGTTACATGTTTTCCAACTCCTACCAGTTTAATTAGAACTTGAGCCATCACACTGTTTCTAAAGACCAGAAACTATTATATGTCAGTTAAGGGAACTAAACGTTGAGCTAGCTTGTATTATAAGGGCATAATGTGTCTACGTTCAAAACTAGTAACTACCTCTTTTACACTTGTATTATATCTTATTATTGTGATTATTATTATCGATATTAGAACTTTACAATTAAAAGTTATAACATTACACATTCCAATACATAATAAAAGAATTGAATGATAAAAATTATGTCTATATTTCAAACCATTTTATTTGGAAAATGTATTTGTTTTACAACGCCCCAAACCTACTCAGCAGCGCCAATGGTCCTTAGCGTACAATGGATTGGCATTCATACACTTTGTCAATATAAAAATTATAAATGCATTACGTAGCTTAGTAGGTTAAACGTAATGATTTTGTCATGACATAACAATACAATATTAACAATACAATCAATAACATCAACAAAATTATTGTAATGAGCAACTTAGGCAGAACATTCAAATTATTGTAATGAGCAACTAAAGCAGCACATCCAAATTATTGTGATGAGCAACAGAAGCAGCATATATAAATATTTGTAATAAGGAAATGAAGCACCTCAACAAAATTATTGTAATGAGCAACAGAAGAAGCATATATAAATTATTGTAATAAGGAAATGAAGAACCTCAACAAAATTATTGTAATAAAAAACTAAAGCAGCACATTCAAATTATTGCAATGAAGCAGCACATTCAAATTATTGTAATGAGCAACAGAAGCAGCATATATAAATTTTTGTAATAAGGCAAAGAAGCACCTCAACAACATTATTGTAATGAGCAACTAAAACAGCATATATAAATTATTGTAATAAGGAAATGAAGAACCTCAACAAAATTATTGTAATGAGCAACTAAAGCAGCACATTATAATTATATTAATGAGCAACAGAAGCAGCATATATAAATTATTGTAACGAGCAACAGAAACAGCATTTATAAATTATTTTAATAAGGAAATGAAGCACCTCAACAAAATTATTGTAATGAGCAACTAAAGCAGCACATCCAAAATATTGTAATGAGCAAGACAAGCAGCATATATAAATTATTGTAATAGGGAAATGATGAACCTCAACAAAATTATTGTAATGAGCAACTAAAGCAGCACATCCAAATTATTGTAAATGAGCAACAGAAGGAACATATATAAATTCCTGTAATATGGAAATGAAGCACCTCAACAAAATTATTGTAATGAGCAACAGAAGAAGCATATATAATTTATTGTAATAAGGAAATGAATAGCCTCAACAAAATTATTGTATTGAGCAACTAAAGCAGCACATTCAAATTATTGTAATGAACAACTAAAGCAGCATATATAAATTATTGTAATAAGGAAATGAATAACCTCAACAAAATTATTGTAATGAGCAACTAAAGCAGCACATCCAAATTATTGTAAATGAGCATTAGAAGGAGCATATATAAATTATTGTAATAAGGAAAGGAAGAATCGTCCCCTTTCATCATTCATGTTGTTTTATATGAAAAAGAAAAACAAAATTGCAAAATCCAATCCAAATCTGAAAATGACAGATATATCAAAGATAATTGGAGAGAAATACAACGCTTTACCACAAAGTAAAAAGGATTCACATGTCAACTTGGCCAAAAAAATGCAAGAAGAATATAAAAAAGCAATGGATAACGTTTATGTTAAACATTCAGAAGCAGCCCCACAACCTACACAAAATCACAAAAAAGGATCAAAGGAAATCCATGGATTGCGTAAACCATTAACTGTGCAACTAAAGTAGCACATCCAAATTATTGTAATGAGCAACAGAAGCAGCATATATAAATTATTGTAATAAGGAAATGAAGCACCTCAACAAAATTATTGTAATGAGCAACTAAAGTAGCACATCCAAATGATTGTAAAGAGCAACAGAAGCAGCATATATAAATTACTGTAATAAGGAAATGAAGCACATCAACAAAATTAATGTAATGAGCAACAGAAGCAGCATATATAAATTATTGTAATAAGGAAATGAAGCACCTCAACAAAATTATTGTAATGAGCAACTAAAGCAGCACATCCAAATTATTGTAATGAGCAAGAGAAGCAGCATATATAAATTATTGTAATAGGGAAATGATGAACCTCAACAAAATTATTGTAATGAGCAACTAAAGCAGCACATCAAAATTATTGTGATGAGCAACAGGAGCAGCATATATAAATTATTGTAATAAGAAAATGAAGAAACTCAACAAAATTATTGTAATGAGCAACTAAAGTAGCATATATAAATTATTGTATTAAGGAAATGAAACACCTCTACACAATTATTGTAATGAGCAACTAAAGCAGAACATTCAAATTATTGTAATGAGCAACACAAGCAGCATATATAAATTATTGTAATAAGGAAATGAAGCAACTCAAAAAAATTATTGTAATGAGCAACAGAAGAAGCATATATAAATCATTGTAATAAGGAAATGAAGCACCTCAAAAAAATTATTGTAATGAGCAACTAAAGCAGCACATCCAAATTATTGTAATGAGCAACAGAAGCAGCATATATAAATTATTGTAGTAAGGAAATGAAGCAACTCAACAAAATTATTGTAATGAGCAACTAAAGCAGCACATCCAAATTATTGTAATGAGCAACCGAAGCAGCATGTATAAATTATTGTAATAAGGAAATGAAGAACCTCAACAAAAATATTGTAATGAGCAACTAAAGTAGCACATCCAAATTATTGTAATGAGCAACAGAAGCAGCATATATAAATTATTGTAATAAGGAAATGAAGCACCTCAAAAAAATTATTGTAATGAGCAACTAAAGCCGCATATATAAATTATTGTAATAAGGAAATGAATAACCTCAACAAAATTATTGTAATGATCAACTAAAGCAGGACATCGAAATTATTATAATGAGCAACAGAAGCAGCATATATAAATTATTGTAGTAAGGAAATGAAGTAACTCAACAAAATTATTGTAATGAGCAACTAAAGCAGCACATCCAAATTATTGTAATGAGCAACCGAAGCAGCATGTATAAATTATTGTAATAAGGAAAAGAAGAGTCTCAAGAAATTTATTGTAATAAGACACTTAAGCAGCACATCCAAATTATTGTAAATGAGCAACAGAAGGAGCATATATAAATTATTGTAATAAGGAAATGAAGCAATTCAACAAAATTATTGTAATGAGCAACTAAAGCAGAACATTCAAATTATTGTAATGAGCAACAGAAGCAGCATATATAAATTATTGTAATAACGAAATAAATCAACTCAACAAAATTATTGTAATGAGCAACTAAAGCAGTACATCCAAATTATTCTAATGAGCAACAGAAGCGGCATATATAAATTATTGTAATAAGGAAATGAAGCACCTCAACAAAATTATTGTAATGAGCAACTAAAGCAGCACATCCAAATTATTGTAAATGAGCATTAGAAGGAGCATATATAAATTATTGTAATAAGGAAAAGAATAATCGTCCCCTTTCATCATACATGTTGTTTTATATGAAAAAGAAAAACAAAATTACAAAATCCAATCCAAATCTGAAAATGACAGATATATCAATAATATTTGGAGAGAAATACAACGCATTACCACAAAGTAAAAAGGATTCATATGTCAACTTGGCCAAAAAAATGCAAGAAGAATATAAAAAAGCAATGGATAACTTTTATGTTAAAAATCCAGAAGCAGCCCCACAACCTACACAAAATCACAAAAAAGGATCAAAGGAAATCCATGGATTGCATAAACCATTAACTGTGCAACTAAAGTACCACATCCAAATGATTGTAAAGAGCAACAGAAGCAGCATATATAAATTACAGTAATAAAGAAATAAAGCACCTCAACAAAATTATTGTAATGAGCAACTAAAGCAGCACATCAAAATTATTGTAATGAGCAACAGGAGCAGCATATATAAATTATTGTAATATGGAAATGAAGAAGCTCAACAAAATTATTGTAATGAGCAACTAAAGCAGCATATATAAATTATGGTCATAAGGAAATGAATAACATCAACAAAATTATTGTAATGAGCAACTAAAGCAGTACATTCATATTTTGTAATGAGCAACAGAAGCAGCATATATAAATTTTTGTAATAAGGCAATGAAGCAACTCAACAAAATTATTGTAATGAGCAACAGAAGAAGCATATATAAATCATTGTAATAAGGAAATGAAGCACCTCAAAAAAATTATTGTAATGAGCAACTAAAGCAGCACATCCAAATTATTGTAATGAGCAACAGAAGCATCATATATAAATTATTGTAATAAGGAAATGAAGAACCTCAACAAAATAATTGTAATGAGCAACTAAAGTAGCACCTCCAAATTATTGTAATGAGCAACAGAAGCAGCATATATAAATTATTGTAATAAGGAAATGAAGCACCTCAAAAAAATTATTGTAATGAGCAACTAAAGCAGCATATATAAATTATTGTAATAAGGAAATGAATAACCTCAACAAAATTATTGTAATGATCAACTAAAGCAGCACATCCAAATTATTGTAATGAGCAACAGAAGCAGCATATATAAATTATTGTAATAAGGAAATGAAGCAACTCAACAAAATTATTGTAATGAGCAACTAAAGCAGCACATCCAAGTTATTGTAATGAGCAACCGAAGCAGCATGCATAAATTATTGTAATAAGGAAAAGAAGAGCCTCAAGAAATTTATTGTAATGAGACACTAAAGCAGCACATTCAAATTATTGTAAATGAGCAACAGAAGGAGCATATATAAATTATTATAATAAGGAAATGAAGCACCTCAACAAAATTATTGTAATAATCAACTAAAGCAGCACATTCAAATTATTGTAATGAGGAACAGAAGCAGCATATATAAATTATTGTAATAGGGAAATGAAGCACCTCAACAAAATTATTGTAATGAGCAACTAAAGCAGCACATCCAAATTATTGTAAATGAGCAACAGAAGGAGCATATATAAATTATTGCAATAAGGAAATGAAGCAATTCAACAAAATTATTGTAATGAGCAACTAAAGCAGAACATTCAAATTATTGTAATGAGCAACCGAAGCAGCATGTATAAATTATTGTAATAAGGAAAAGAAGAGTCTCAAGAAATTTATTGTAATGAGACCTAAAGCAGCACATTCAAATTATTGTAAATGAGCAACAGAAGGAGCATATATAAATTATTGTAATAAGGAAATGAAGCAATTCAACAAAATTATTGTAATGAGCAACTAAAGCAGAACATTCAAATTATTGTAATGAGCAACAGAAGCAGCATATATAAATTATTGTAATAACGAAATAAATCAACTCAACAAAATTATTGTAATGAGCAACTAAAGCAGTACATCCAAATTATTGTAATGAGCAACAGAAGCGGCATATATAAATTATTGTAATAAGGAAATGAAGCACCTCAACAAAATTATTGTAATGAGCAACTAAAGCAGCACATCCAAATTATTGTAAATGAGCATTAGAAGGAGCATATATAAATTATTGTAATAAGGAAAAGAATAATCGTCCCCTTTCATCATACATGTTGTTTTATATGAAAAAGAAAAACAAAATTACAAAATCCAATCCAAATCTGAAAATGACAGATATATCAATAATATTTGGAGAGAAATACAACGCATTACCACAAAGTAAAAAGGATTCATATGTCAACTTGGCCAAAAAAATGCAAGAAGTATATAAAAAAGCAATGGATAACTTTTATGTTAAAAATCCAGAAGCAGCCCCACAACCTACACAAAATCACAAAAAAGGATCAAAGGAAATCCATGGATTGCATAAACCATTAACTGTGCAACTAAAGTAGCACATCCAAATGATTGTAAAGAGCAACAGAAGCAGCATATATAAATTACTGTAATAAAGAAATGAAGCACCTCAACAAAATTATTGTAATGAGCAACTAAAGCAGCACATCAAAATTATTGTAATGAGCAACAGAAGCAGCATATATAAATTACAGTAATAAAGAAATGAAGCACCTCAACAAAATTATTGTAATGAGCAACTAAAGTAGCACATCCAAATGATTGTAAAGAGCAACAGAAGCAGCATATATAAATTACAGTAATAAAGAAATGAAGCACCTCAACAAAATTATTGTAATGAGCAACTAAAGCAGCACATCAAAATTATTGTAATGAGCAACAGGAGCAGCATATATAAATTATTGTAATATGGAAATGAAGAAGCTCAACAAAATTATTGTAATGAGCAACTAAAGCAGCATATATAAATTATGGTCATAAGGAAATGAATAACATCAACAAAATTATTGTAATGAGCAACTAAAGCAGTACATTCATATTTTGTAATGAGCAACAGAAGCAGCATATATAAATTTTTGTAATAAGGCAATGAAGCACATCAACAAAATTATTGTAATGAGCAACTAAAGTAGCATATATAAATTATTGTAATAAGGAAATGAAATACCTCTACACAATTATTGTAATGAGCAACTAAAGCAGAACATTCATATTATTGTAATGAGCAACAGAAGCAGCATATACAAATTATTGTAATAAGGAAATGAAGCAACTCAACAAAATTATTGTAATGAGCAACAGAAGAAGCATATATAAATCATTGTAATAAGGAAATGAAGCACCTCAAAAAATTATTGTAATGAGCAACTAAAGCAGCACATCCACATTATTGTAATGAGCAACAGAAGCATCATATATAAATTATTGTAATAAGGAAATGAAGAACCTCAACAAAATAATTGTAATGAGCAACTAAAGTAGCACCTCCAAATTATCGTAATGAGCAACAGAAGCAGCATATATAAATTATTGTAATAAGGAAATGAATAACCTCAACAAAATTATTGTAATGATCAACTAAAGCAGCACATCGAAATTATTGTAATGAGCAACAGAAGCAGCATATATAAATTATTGTAATAAGGAAATGAAGCAACTCAACAAAATTATTGTAATGAGCAAGTAAAGCAGCACATCCAAGTTATTGTAATGAGCAACCGAAGCAGCATGCATAAATTATTGTAATAAGGAAAAGAAGAGCCTCAAGAAATTTATTGTAATGAGACACTAAAGCAGCACATTCAAATTATTGTAAATGAGCAACAGAAGGAGCATATATAAATTATTATAATAAGGAAATGAAGCACCTCAACAAAATTATTGTAATGAGCAACTAAAGCAGTACATCCAAATTATTGTAATGAGCAACAGAAGCGGCATATATAAACTATTGTAATAAGGAAATGAAGCCCCTCAACAAAATTATTGTAATGATCAACTAAAGCAGCACATCCAAATTATTGTAAAGAGCAACAGAAGCAGCATATATAAATTATTGTAATAAAGAAATGAAGAACCCCAACAAAATTATTGTAATGAGCAACTAAAGCAGCACATCCAAATTATTGTAATGAGCAACGGAAGCAGCATATATAAATTATTGTAATAAGGAAAAGAAGAGCCTCAACAAAATTATTGTAATGAGCAACTAAAGCAGCACATTCAAATTATTGTAAATGAGCAACAGAAGGAGCATATATAACTTACTGTAATAAGGAAATGAAGCACCTCAACAAAATTATTGTAATGAACAACAGAAGAAGCATATATAAATTATTGTAATAAGGAAATGAAGAACCTCAACAAAATTATTGTAAAGAGCAACTAAAGCAGAACATTCAAATTATTGTAATGAGGAACAGAAGCAGCATATATAAATTATTGTAATAAGGAAATGAAGCACCTTAACAAAATTATTGTAATGAGCAACTAAAGCAGCACATCCAATTTATTGTAATGAGCAACAGCAGCAGCATATATAAATAAATATAATAAAGAAATGAAGAACCTCAACAAAATAATTGTAATAAGCAACTAAAGCAGCACATCCAAATTATTGTAATGAGCAACAGAAGCAGCATATAAAAATTATTGTAATAAGGAAATGAAGCACCTCAACAAAATTATTGTAATGAGCAACTGAAGCAGCATATATATATATATATATATATATATATATATATATATATTGTAATAAGGAAATGAAGCACCTCAACAAAATTATTGTAATAATCAACTAAAGCAGCACATTCAAATTATTGTAATGAGGAACAGAAGCAGCATATATAAATTATTGTAATAGGGAAATGAAGCACCTCAACAAAATTATTGTAATGAGCAACTAAAGCAGCACATCCAAATTATTGTAAATGAGCAACAGAAGGAGCATATATAAATTATTGCAATAAGGAAATGAAGCAATTCAACAAAATTATTGTAATGAGCAACTAAAGCAGAACATTCAAATTATTGTAATGAGCAACCGAAGCAGCATGTATAAATTATTGTAATAAGGAAAAGAAGAGTCTCAAGAAATTTATTGTAATGAGACCTAAAGCAGCACATTCAAATTATTGTAAATGAGCAACAGAAGGAGCATATATAAATTATTGTAATAAGGAAATGAAGCAATTCAACAAAATTATTGTAATGAGCAACTAAAGCAGAACATTCAAATTATTGTAATGAGCAACAGAAGCAGCATATATAAATTATTGTAATAACGAAATAAATCAACTCAACAAAATTATTGTAATGAGCAACTAAAGCAGTACATCCAAATTATTGTAATGAGCAACAGAAGCGGCATATATAAATTATTGTAATAAGGAAATGAAGCACCTCAACAAAATTATTGTAATGAGCAACTAAAGCAGCACATCCAAATTATTGTAAATGAGCATTAGAAGGAGCATATATAAATTATTGTAATAAGGAAAAGAATAATCGTCCCCTTTCATCATACATGTTGTTTTATATGAAAAAGAAAAACAAAATTACAAAATCCAATCCAAATCTGAAAATGACAGATATATCAATAATATTTGGAGAGAAATACAACGCATTACCACAAAGTAAAAAGGATTCATATGTCAACTTGGCCAAAAAAATGCAAGAAGTATATAAAAAAGCAATGGATAACTTTTATGTTAAAAATCCAGAAGCAGCCCCACAACCTACACAAAATCACAAAAAAGGATCAAAGGAAATCCATGGATTGCATAAACCATTAACTGTGCAACTAAAGTAGCACATCCAAATGATTGTAAAGAGCAACAGAAGCAGCATATATAAATTACAGTAATAAAGAAATGAAGCACCTCAACAAAATTATTGTAATGAGCAACTAAAGTAGCACATCCAAATGATTGTAAAGAGCAACAGAAGCAGCATATATAAATTACAGTAATAAAGAAATGAAGCACCTCAACAAAATTATTGTAATGAGCAACTAAAGCAGCACATCCAAATTATTGTAAATGAGCAACAGAAGGAGCATATATAAATTATTGCAATAAGGAAATGAAGCAATTCAACAAAATTATTGTAATGATCAACTAAAGCAGAACATTCAAATTATTGTAATGAGCAACCGAAGCAGCATGTATAAATTATTGTAATAAGGAAAAGAAGAGTCTCAAGAAATTTATTGTAATGAGACACTAAAGCAGCACATTCAAATTATTGTAAATGAGCAACAGAAGGAGCATATATAAATTATTGTAATAAGGAAATGAAGCAATTCAACAAAATTATTGTAATGAGCAACTAAAGCAGAACATTCAAATTATTGTAATGAGCAACAGAAGCAGCATATATAAATTATTGTAATAACGAAATAAATCAACTCAACAAAATTATTGTAATGAGCAACTAAAGCAGTACATCCAAATTATTGTAATGAGCAACAGAAGCGGCATATATAAATTATTGTAATAAGAAAATGAAGCACCTCAACAAAATTATTGTAATGAGCAACTAAAGCAGCACATCCAAATTATTGTAAATGAGCATTAGAAGGAGCATATATAAATTATTGTAATAAGGAAAAGAATAATCGTCCCCTTTCATCATACATGTTGTTTTATATGAAAAAGAAAAACAAAATTACAAAATCCAATCCAAATCTGAAAATGACAGATATATCAATAATATTTGGAGAGAAATACAACGCATTACCACAAAGTAAAAAGGATTCATATGTCAACTTGGCCAAAAAAATGCCAGAAGTATATAAAAAAGCAATGGATAACTTTTATGTTAAAAATCCAGAAGCAGCCCCACAACCTACACAAAATCACAAAAAAGGATCAAAGGAAATCCATGGATTGCATAAACCATTAACTGTGCAACTAAAGTAGCACATCCAAATGATTGTAAAGAGCAACAGAAGCAGCATATATAAATTACAGTAATAAAGAAATGAAGCACCTCAACAAAATTATTGTAATGAGCAACTAAAGTAGCACATCCAAATGATTGTAAAGAGCAACAGAAGCAGCATATATAAATTACAGTAATAAAGAAATGAAGCACCTCAACAAAATTATTGTAATGAGCAACTAAAGCAGCACATCCAAATTATTGTAATGAGCAACAGAAGGAGCATATATAAATTATTGTAATAAGGAAATGAAGCAATTCAACAAAATTATTGTAATGAGCAACTAAAGCAGAACATTCAAATTATTGTAATGAGCAACAGAAGCAGCATATATAAATTATTGTAATAACGAAATAAATCAACTCAACAAAATTATTGTAATGAGCAACTAAAGCAGTACATCCAAATTATTGTAATGAGCAACAGAAGCGGCATATATAAATTATTGTAATAAGGAAATGAAGCACCTCAACAAAATTATTGTAATGAGCAACTAAAGCAGCACATCCAAATTATTGTAAATGAGCATTAGAAGGAGCATATATAAATTATTGTAATAAGGAAAAGAATAATCGTCCCCTTTCATCATACATGTTGTTTTATATGAAAAAGAAAAACAAAATTACAAAATCCAATCCAAATCTGAAAATGACAGATATATCAATAATATTTGGAGAGAAATACAACGCATTACCACAAAGTAAAAAGGATTCATATGTCAACTTGGCCAAAAAAATGCAAGAAGTATATAAAAAAGCAATGGATAACTTTTATGTTAAAAATCCAGAAGCAGCCCCACAACCTACACAAAATCACAAAAAAGGATCAAAGGAAATCCATGGATTGCATAAACCATTAACTGTGCAACTAAAGTAGCACATCCAAATGATTGTAAAGAGCAACAGAAGCAGCATATATAAATTACAGTAATAAAGAAATGAAGCACCTCAACAAAATTATTGTAATGAGCAACTAAAGTAGCACATCCAAATGATTGTAAAGAGCAACAGAAGCAGCATATATAAATTACAGTAATAAAGAAATGAAGCACCTCAACAAAATTATTGTAATGAGCAACTAAAGCAGCACATCCAAATTATTGTAAATGAGCAACAGAAGGAGCATATATAAATTATTGCAATAAGGAAATGAAGCAATTCAACAAAATTATTGTAATGAGCAACTAAAGCAGAACATTCAAATTATTGTAATGAGCAACCGAAGCAGCATGTATAAATTATTGTAATAAGGAAAAGAAGTGTCTCAAGAAATTTATTGTAATGAGACACTAAAGCAGCACATTCAAATTATTGTAAATGAGCAACAGAAGGAGCATATATAAATTATTGTAATAAGGAAATGAAGCAATTCAACAAAATTATTGTAATGAGCAACTAAAGCAGAACATTCAAATTATTGTAATGAGCAACAGAAGCAGCATATATAAATTATTGTAATAACGAAATAAATCAACTCAACAAAATTATTGTAATGAGCAACTAAAGCAGTACATCCAAATTATTGTAATGAGCAACAGAAGCGGCATATATAAATTATTGTAATAAGGAAATGAAGCACCTCAACAAAATTATTGTAATGAGCAACTAAAGCAGCACATCCAAATTATTGTAAATGAGCATTAGAAGGAGCATATATAAATTATTGTAATAAGGAAAAGAATAATCGTCCCCTTTCATCATACATGTTGTTTTATATGAAAAAGAAAAACAAAATTACAAAATCCAATCCAAATCTGAAAATGACAGATATATCAATAATATTTGGAGAGAAATACAACGCATTACCACAAAGTAAAAAGGATTCATATGTCAACTTGGCCAAAAAAATGCAAGAAGTATATAAAAAAGCAATGGATAACTTTTATGTTAAAAATCCAGAAGCAGCCCCACAACCTACACAAAATCACAAAAAAGGATCAAAGGAAATCCATGGATTGCATAAACCATTAACTGTGCAACTAAAGTAGCACATCCAAATGATTGTAAAGAGCAACAGAAGCAGCATATATAAATTACAGTAATAAAGAAATGAAGCACCTCAACAAAATTATTGTAATGAGCAACTAAAGCAGCACATCAAAATTATTGTAATGAGCAACAGGAGCAGCATATATAAATTATTGTAATATGGAAATGAAGAAGCTCAACAAAATTATTGTAATGAGCAACTAAAGCAGCATATATAAATTATGGTCATAAGGAAATGAATAACATCAACAAAATTATTGTAATGAGCAACTAAAGCAGTACATTCATATTTTGTAATGAGCAACAGAAGCAGCATATATAAATTTTTGTAATAAGGCAATGAAGCACATCAACAAAATTATTGTAATGAGCAACTAAAGTAGCATATATAAATTATTGTAATAAGGAAATGAAATACCTCTACACAATTATTGTAATGAGCAACTAAAGCAGAACATTCATATTATTGTAATGAGCAACAGAAGCAGCATATACAAATTATTGTAATAAGGAAATGAAGCAACTCAACAAAATTATTGTAATGAGCAACAGAAGAAGCATATATAAATCATTGTAATAAGGAAATGAAGCACCTCAAAAAAATTATTGTAATGAGCAACTAAAGCAGCACATCCACATTATTGTAATGAGCAACAGAAGCATCATATATAAATTATTGTAATAAGGAAATGAAGAACCTCAACAAAATTATTGTAATGATCAACTAAAGCAGCACATCCAAATTATTGTAAAGAGCAACAGAAGCAGCATATATAAATTATTGTAATAAAGAAATGAAGAACCCCAACAAAATTATTGTAATGAGCAACTAAAGCAGCACATCCAAATTATTGTAATGAGCAACGGAAGCAGCATATATAAATTATTGTAATAAGGAAAAGAAGAGCCTCAACAAAATTATTGTAATGAGCAACTAAAGCAGCACATTCAAATTATTGTAAATGAGCAACAGAAGGAGCATATATAACTTACTGTAATAAGGAAATGAAGCACCTCAACAAAATTATTGTAATGAACAACAGAAGAAGCATATATAAATTATTGTAATAAGGAAATGAAGAACCACAACAAAATTATTGTAAAGAGCAACTAAAGCAGAACATTCAAATTATTGTAATGAGGAACAGAAGCAGCATATATAAATTATTGTAATAAGGAAATGAAGCACCTTAACAAAATTATTGTAATGAGCAACTAAAGCAGCACATCCAATTTATTGTAATGAGCAACAGCAGCAGCATATATAAATAAATATAATAAAGAAATGAAGAACCTCAACAAAATAATTGTAATAAGCAACTAAAGCAGCACATCCAAATTATTGTAATGAGCAACAGAAGCAGCATATAAAAATTATTGTAATAAGGAAATGAAGCACCTCAACAAAATTATTGTAATGAGCAACTGAAGCAGCATATATATATATATATATATATATATATATATATATATATATATTGTAATAAGGAAATGAAGCACCTCAACAAAATTATTGTAATAATCAACTAAAGCAGCACATTCAAATTATTGTAATGAGGAACAGAAGCAGCATATATAAATTATTGTAATAGGGAAATGAAGCACCTCAACAAAATTATTGTAATGAGCAACTAAAGCAGCACATCCAAATTATTGTAAATGAGCAACAGAAGGAGCATATATAAATTATTGCAATAAGGAAATGAAGCAATTCAACAAAATTATTGTAATGAGCAACTAAAGCAGAACATTCAAATTATTGTAATGAGCAACCGAAGCAGCATGTATAAATTATTGTAATAAGGAAAAGAAGAGTCTCAAGAAATTTATTGTAATGAGACCTAAAGCAGCACATTCAAATTATTGTAAATGAGCAACAGAAGGAGCATATATAAATTATTGTAATAAGGAAATGAAGCAATTCAACAAAATTATTGTAATGAGCAACTAAAGCAGAACATTCAAATTATTGTAATGAGCAACAGAAGCAGCATATATAAATTATTGTAATAACGAAATAAATCAACTCAACAAAATTATTGTAATGAGCAACTAAAGCAGTACATCCAAATTATTGTAATGAGCAACAGAAGCGGCATATATAAATTATTGTAATAAGGAAATGAAGCACCTCAACAAAATTATTGTAATGAGCAACTAAAGCAGCACATCCAAATTATTGTAAATGAGCATTAGAAGGAGCATATATAAATTATTGTAATAAGGAAAAGAATAATCGTCCCCTTTCATCATACATGTTGTTTTATATGAAAAAGAAAAACAAAATTACAAAATCCAATCCAAATCTGAAAATGACAGATATATCAATAATATTTGGAGAGAAATACAACGCATTACCACAAAGTAAAAAGGATTCATATGTCAACTTGGCCAAAAAAATGCAAGAAGTATATAAAAAAGCAATGGATAACTTTTATGTTAAAAATCCAGAAGCAGCCCCACAACCTACACAAAATCACAAAAAAGGATCAAAGGAAATCCATGGATTGCATAAACCATTAACTGTGCAACTAAAGTAGCACATCCAAATGATTGTAAAGAGCAACAGAAGCAGCATATATAAATTACAGTAATAAAGAAATGAAGCACCTCAACAAAATTATTGTAATGAGCAACTAAAGTAGCACATCCAAATGATTGTAAAGAGCAACAGAAGCAGCATATATAAATTACAGTAATAAAGAAATGAAGCACCTCAACAAAATTATTGTAATGAGCAACTAAAGCAGCACATCCAAATTATTGTAAATGAGCAACAGAAGGAGCATATATAAATTATTGCAATAAGGAAATGAAGCAATTCAACAAAATTATTGTAATGATCAACTAAAGCAGAACATTCAAATTATTGTAATGAGCAACCGAAGCAGCATGTATAAATTATTGTAATAAGGAAAAGAAGAGTCTCAAGAAATTTATTGTAATGAGACACTAAAGCAGCACATTCAAATTATTGTAAATGAGCAACAGAAGGAGCATATATAAATTATTGTAATAAGGAAATGAAGCAATTCAACAAAATTATTGTAATGAGCAACTAAAGCAGAACATTCAAATTATTGTAATGAGCAACAGAAGCAGCATATATAAATTATTGTAATAACGAAATAAATCAACTCAACAAAATTATTGTAATGAGCAACTAAAGCAGTACATCCAAATTATTGTAATGAGCAACAGAAGCGGCATATATAAATTATTGTAATAAGGAAATGAAGCACCTCAACAAAATTATTGTAATGAGCAACTAAAGCAGCACATCCAAATTATTGTAAATGAGCATTAGAAGGAGCATATATAAATTATTGTAATAAGGAAAAGAATAATCGTCCCCTTTCATCATACATGTTGTTTTATATGAAAAAGAAAAACAAAATTACAAAATCCAATCCAAATCTGAAAATGACAGATATATCAATAATATTTGGAGAGAAATACAACGCATTACCACAAAGTAAAAAGGATTCATATGTCAACTTGGCCAAAAAAATGCAAGAAGTATATAAAAAAGCAATGGATAACTTTTATGTTAAAAATCCAGAAGCAGCCCCACAACCTACACAAAATCACAAAAAAGGATCAAAGGAAATCCATGGATTGCATAAACCATTAACTGTGCAACTAAAGTAGCACATCCAAATGATTGTAAAGAGCAACAGAAGCAGCATATATAAATTACAGTAATAAAGAAATGAAGCACCTCAACAAAATTATTGTAATGAGCAACTAAAGTAGCACATCCAAATGATTGTAAAGAGCAACAGAAGCAGCATATATAAATTACAGTAATAAAGAAATGAAGCACCTCAACAAAATTATTGTAATGAGCAACTAAAGCAGCACATCCAAATTATTGTAATGAGCAACAGAAGGAGCATATATAAATTATTGTAATAAGGAAATGAAGCAATTCAACAAAATTATTGTAATGAGCAACTAAAGCAGAACATTCAAATTATTGTAATGAGCAACAGAAGCAGCATATATAAATTATTGTAATAACGAAATAAATCAACTCAACAAAATTATTGTAATGAGCAACTAAAGCAGTACATCCAAATTATTGTAATGAGCAACAGAAGCGGCATATATAAATTATTGTAATAAGGAAATGAAGCACCTCAACAAAATTATTGTAATGAGCAACTAAAGCAGCACATCCAAATTATTGTAAATGAGCATTAGAAGGAGCATATATAAATTATTGTAATAAGGAAAAGAATAATCGTCCCCTTTCATCATACATGTTGTTTTATATGAAAAAGAAAAACAAAATTACAAAATCCAATCCAAATCTGAAAATGACAGATATATCAATAATATTTGGAGAGAAATACAACGCATTACCACAAAGTAAAAAGGATTCATATGTCAACTTGGCCAAAAAAATGCAAGAAGTATATAAAAAAGCAATGGATAACTTTTATGTTAAAAATCCAGAAGCAGCCCCACAACCTACACAAAATCACAAAAAAGGATCAAAGGAAATCCATGGATTGCATAAACCATTAACTGTGCAACTAAAGTAGCACATCCAAATGATTGTAAAGAGCAACAGAAGCAGCATATATAAATTACAGTAATAAAGAAATGAAGCACCTCAACAAAATTATTGTAATGAGCAACTAAAGTAGCACATCCAAATGATTGTAAAGAGCAACAGAAGCAGCATATATAAATTACAGTAATAAAGAAATGAAGCACCTCAACAAAATTATTGTAATGAGCAACTAAAGCAGCACATCCAAATTATTGTAAATGAGCAACAGAAGGAGCATATATAAATTATTGCAATAAGGAAATGAAGCAATTCAACAAAATTATTGTAATGAGCAACTAAAGCAGAACATTCAAATTATTGTAATGAGCAACCGAAGCAGCATGTATAAATTATTGTAATAAGGAAAAGAAGTGTCTCAAGAAATTTATTGTAATGAGACACTAAAGCAGCACATTCAAATTATTGTAAATGAGCAACAGAAGGAGCATATATAAATTATTGTAATAAGGAAATGAAGCAATTCAACAAAATTATTGTAATGAGCAACTAAAGCAGAACATTCAAATTATTGTAATGAGCAACAGAAGCAGCATATATAAATTATTGTAATAACGAAATAAATCAACTCAACAAAATTATTGTAATGAGCAACTAAAGCAGTACATCCAAATTATTGTAATGAGCAACAGAAGCGGCATATATAAATTATTGTAATAAGGAAATGAAGCACCTCAACAAAATTATTGTAATGAGCAACTAAAGCAGCACATCCAAATTATTGTAAATGAGCATTAGAAGGAGCATATATAAATTATTGTAATAAGGAAAAGAATAATCGTCCCCTTTCATCATACATGTTGTTTTATATGAAAAAGAAAAACAAAATTACAAAATCCAATCCAAATCTGAAAATGACAGATATATCAATAATATTTGGAGAGAAATACAACGCATTACCACAAAGTAAAAAGGATTCATATGTCAACTTGGCCAAAAAAATGCAAGAAGTATATAAAAAAGCAATGGATAACTTTTATGTTAAAAATCCAGAAGCAGCCCCACAACCTACACAAAATCACAAAAAAGGATCAAAGGAAATCCATGGATTGCATAAACCATTAACTGTGCAACTAAAGTAGCACATCCAAATGATTGTAAAGAGCAACAGAAGCAGCATATATAAATTACAGTAATAAAGAAATGAAGCACCTCAACAAAATTATTGTAATGAGCAACTAAAGCAGCACATCAAAATTATTGTAATGAGCAACAGGAGCAGCATATATAAATTATTGTAATATGGAAATGAAGAAGCTCAACAAAATTATTGTAATGAGCAACTAAAGCAGCATATATAAATTATGGTCATAAGGAAATGAATAACATCAACAAAATTATTGTAATGAGCAACTAAAGCAGTACATTCATATTTTGTAATGAGCAACAGAAGCAGCATATATAAATTTTTGTAATAAGGCAATGAAGCACATCAACAAAATTATTGTAATGAGCAACTAAAGTAGCATATATAAATTATTGTAATAAGGAA
Source organism: Prosapia bicincta (assembly GCA_036971475.1). Taxonomy (NCBI): domain Eukaryota; kingdom Metazoa; phylum Arthropoda; class Insecta; order Hemiptera; family Cercopidae; genus Prosapia; species Prosapia bicincta. The sequence goes on from JBAIZL010000005.1 coordinate 25,739,532, forward strand.
ATGAAATACCTCTACACAATTATTGTAATGAGCAACTAAAGCAGAACATTCATATTATTGTAATGAGCAACAGAAGCAGCATATACAAATTATTGTAATAAGGAAATGAAGCAACTCAACAAAATTATTGTAATGAGCAACAGAAGAAGCATATATAAATCATTGTAATAAGGAAATGAAGCACCTCAAAAAAATTATTGTAATGAGCAACTAAAGCAGCACATCCACATTATTGTAATGAGCAACAGAAGCATCATATATAAATTATTGTAATAAGGAAATGAAGAACCTCAACAAAATAATTGTAATGAGCAACTAAAGTAGCACCTCCAAATTATTGTAATGAGCAACAGAAGCAGCATATATAAATTATTGTAATAAGGAAATGAATAACCTCAACAAAATTATTGTAATGATCAACTAAAGCAGCACATCGAAATTATTGTAATGAGCAACAGAAGCAGCATATATAAATTATTGTAATAAGGCAATGAAGCAACTCAACAAAATTATTGTAATGAGCAACAGAAGAAGCATATATAAATCATTGTAATAAGGAAATGAAGCACCTCAAAAAAATTATTGTAATGAGCAACTAAAGCAGCACATCCAAATTATTGTAATGAGCAACAGAAGCATCATATATAAATTATTGTAATAAGGAAATGAAGAACCTCAACAAAATAATTGTAATGAGCAACTAAAGTAGCACCTCCAAATTATTGTAATGAGCAACAGAAGCAGCATATATAAATTATTGTAATAAGGAAATGAAGCACCTCAAAAAAATTATTGTAATGAGCAACTAAAGCAGCATATATAAATTATTGTAATAAGGAAATGAATAACCTCAACAAAATTATTGTAATGATCAACTAAAGCAGCACATCCAAATTATTGTAATGAGCAACAGAAGCAGCATATATAAATTATTGTAATAAGGAAATGAAGCAACTCAACAAAATTATTGTAATGAGCAACTAAAGCAGCACATCCAAGTTATTGTAATGAGCAACCGAAGCAGCATGCATAAATTATTGTAATAAGGAAAAGAAGAGCCTCAAGAAATTTATTGTAATGAGACACTAAAGCAGCACATTCAAATTATTGTAAATGAGCAACAGAAGGAGCATATATAAATTATTATAATAAGGAAATGAAGCACCTCAACAAAATTATTGTAATAATCAACTAAAGCAGCACATTCAAATTATTGTAATGAGGAACAGAAGCAGCATATATAAATTATTGTAATAGGGAAATGAAGCACCTCAACAAAATTATTGTAATGAGCAACTAAAGCAGCACATCCAAATTATTGTAAATGAGCAACAGAAGGAGCATATATAAATTATTGCAATAAGGAAATGAAGCAATTCAACAAAATTATTGTAATGAGCAACTAAAGCAGAACATTCAAATTATTGTAATGAGCAACCGAAGCAGCATGTATAAATTATTGTAATAAGGAAAAGAAGAGTCTCAAGAAATTTATTGTAATGAGACCTAAAGCAGCACATTCAAATTATTGTAAATGAGCAACAGAAGGAGCATATATAAATTATTGTAATAAGGAAATGAAGCAATTCAACAAAATTATTGTAATGAGCAACTAAAGCAGAACATTCAAATTATTGTAATGAGCAACAGAAGCAGCATATATAAATTATTGTAATAACGAAATAAATCAACTCAACAAAATTATTGTAATGAGCAACTAAAGCAGTACATCCAAATTATTGTAATGAGCAACAGAAGCGGCATATATAAATTATTGTAATAAGGAAATGAAGCACCTCAACAAAATTATTGTAATGAGCAACTAAAGCAGCACATCCAAATTATTGTAAATGAGCATTAGAAGGAGCATATATAAATTATTGTAATAAGGAAAAGAATAATCGTCCCCTTTCATCATACATGTTGTTTTATATGAAAAAGAAAAACAAAATTACAAAATCCAATCCAAATCTGAAAATGACAGATATATCAATAATATTTGGAGAGAAATACAACGCATTACCACAAAGTAAAAAGGATTCATATGTCAACTTGGCCAAAAAAATGCAAGAAGTATATAAAAAAGCAATGGATAACTTTTATGTTAAAAATCCAGAAGCAGCCCCACAACCTACACAAAATCACAAAAAAGGATCAAAGGAAATCCATGGATTGCATAAACCATTAACTGTGCAACTAAAGTAGCACATCCAAATGATTGTAAAGAGCAACAGAAGCAGCATATATAAATTACTGTAATAAAGAAATGAAGCACCTCAACAAAATTATTGTAATGAGCAACTAAAGCAGCACATCAAAATTATTGTAATGAGCAACAGAAGCAGCATATATAAATTACAGTAATAAAGAAATGAAGCACCTCAACAAAATTATTGTAATGAGCAACTAAAGTAGCACATCCAAATGATTGTAAAGAGCAACAGAAGCAGCATATATAAATTACAGTAATAAAGAAATGAAGCACCTCAACAAAATTATTGTAATGAGCAACTAAAGCAGCACATCAAAATTATTGTAATGAGCAACAGGAGCAGCATATATAAATTATTGTAATATGGAAATGAAGAAGCTCAACAAAATTATTGTAATGAGCAACTAAAGCAGCATATATAAATTATGGTCATAAGGAAATGAATAACATCAACAAAATTATTGTAATGAGCAACTAAAGCAGTACATTCATATTTTGTAATGAGCAACAGAAGCAGCATATATAAATTTTTGTAATAAGGCAATGAAGCACATCAACAAAATTATTGTAATGAGCAACTAAAGTAGCATATATAAATTATTGTAATAAGGAAATGAAATACCTCTACACAATTATTGTAATGAGCAACTAAAGCAGAACATTCATATTATTGTAATGAGCAACAGAAGCAGCATATACAAATTATTGTAATAAGGAAATGAAGCAACTCAACAAAATTATTGTAATGAGCAACAGAAGAAGCATATATAAATCATTGTAATAAGGAAATGAAGCACCTCAAAAAATTATTGTAATGAGCAACTAAAGCAGCACATCCACATTATTGTAATGAGCAACAGAAGCATCATATATAAATTATTGTAATAAGGAAATGAAGAACCTCAACAAAATAATTGTAATGAGCAACTAAAGTAGCACCTCCAAATTATTGTAATGAGCAACAGAAGCAGCATATATAAATTATTGTAATAAGGAAATGAATAACCTCAACAAAATTATTGTAATGATCAACTAAAGCAGCACATCGAAATTATTGTAATGAGCAACAGAAGCAGCATATATAAATTATTGTAATAAGGAAATGAAGCAACTCAACAAAATTATTGTAATGAGCAACTAAAGCAGCACATCCAAGTTATTGTAATGAGCAACCGAAGCAGCATGCATAAATTATTGTAATAAGGAAAAGAAGAGCCTCAAGAAATTTATTGTAATGAGACACTAAAGCAGCACATTCAAATTATTGTAAATGAGCAACAGAAGGAGCATATATAAATTATTATAATAAGGAAATGAAGCACCTCAACAAAATTATTGTAATGAGCAACTAAAGCAGTACATCCAAATTATTGTAATGAGCAACAGAAGCGGCATATATAAACTATTGTAATAAGGAAATGAAGCCCCTCAACAAAATTATTGTAATGATCAACTAAAGCAGCACATCCAAATTATTGTAAAGAGCAACAGAAGCAGCATATATAAATTATTGTAATAAAGAAATGAAGAACCCCAACAAAATTATTGTAATGAGCAACTAAAGCAGCACATCCAAATTATTGTAATGAGCAACGGAAGCAGCATATATAAATTATTGTAATAAGGAAAAGAAGAGCCTCAACAAAATTATTGTAATGAGCAACTAAAGCAGCACATTCAAATTATTGTAAATGAGCAACAGAAGGAGCATATATAACTTACTGTAATAAGGAAATGAAGCACCTCAACAAAATTATTGTAATGAACAACAGAAGAAGCATATATAAATTATTGTAATAAGGAAATGAAGAACCTCAACAAAATTATTGTAAAGAGCAACTAAAGCAGAACATTCAAATTATTGTAATGAGGAACAGAAGCAGCATATATAAATTATTGTAATAAGGAAATGAAGCACCTTAACAAAATTATTGTAATGAGCAACTAAAGCAGCACATCCAATTTATTGTAATGAGCAACAGCAGCAGCATATATAAATAAATATAATAAAGAAATGAAGAACCTCAACAAAATAATTGTAATAAGCAACTAAAGCAGCACATCCAAATTATTGTAATGAGCAACAGAAGCAGCATATAAAAATTATTGTAATAAGGAAATGAAGCACCTCAACAAAATTATTGTAATGAGCAACTGAAGCAGCATATATATATATATATATATATATATATATATATATATATATATATATATATATATATATTGTAATAAGGAAATGAAGCACCTCAACAAAATTATTGTAATAATCAACTAAAGCAGCACATTCAAATTATTGTAATGAGGAACAGAAGCAGCATATATAAATTATTGTAATAGGGAAATGAAGCACCTCAACAAAATTATTGTAATGAGCAACTAAAGCAGCACATCCAAATTATTGTAAATGAGCAACAGAAGGAGCATATATAAATTATTGCAATAAGGAAATGAAGCAATTCAACAAAATTATTGTAATGAGCAACTAAAGCAGAACATTCAAATTATTGTAATGAGCAACCGAAGCAGCATGTATAAATTATTGTAATAAGGAAAAGAAGAGTCTCAAGAAATTTATTGTAATGAGACCTAAAGCAGCACATTCAAATTATTGTAAATGAGCAACAGAAGGAGCATATATAAATTATTGTAATAAGGAAATGAAGCAATTCAACAAAATTATTGTAATGAGCAACTAAAGCAGAACATTCAAATTATTGTAATGAGCAACAGAAGCAGCATATATAAATTATTGTAATAACGAAATAAATCAACTCAACAAAATTATTGTAATGAGCAACTAAAGCAGTACATCCAAATTATTGTAATGAGCAACAGAAGCGGCATATATAAATTATTGTAATAAGGAAATGAAGCACCTCAACAAAATTATTGTAATGAGCAACTAAAGCAGCACATCCAAATTATTGTAAATGAGCATTAGAAGGAGCATATATAAATTATTGTAATAAGGAAAAGAATAATCGTCCCCTTTCATCATACATGTTGTTTTATATGAAAAAGAAAAACAAAATTACAAAATCCAATCCAAATCTGAAAATGACAGATATATCAATAATATTTGGAGAGAAATACAACGCATTACCACAAAGTAAAAAGGATTCATATGTCAACTTGGCCAAAAAAATGCAAGAAGTATATAAAAAAGCAATGGATAACTTTTATGTTAAAAATCCAGAAGCAGCCCCACAACCTACACAAAATCACAAAAAAGGATCAAAGGAAATCCATGGATTGCATAAACCATTAACTGTGCAACTAAAGTAGCACATCCAAATGATTGTAAAGAGCAACAGAAGCAGCATATATAAATTACAGTAATAAAGAAATGAAGCACCTCAACAAAATTATTGTAATGAGCAACTAAAGTAGCACATCCAAATGATTGTAAAGAGCAACAGAAGCAGCATATATAAATTACAGTAATAAAGAAATGAAGCACCTCAACAAAATTATTGTAATGAGCAACTAAAGCAGCACATCCAAATTATTGTAAATGAGCAACAGAAGGAGCATATATAAATTATTGCAATAAGGAAATGAAGCAATTCAACAAAATTATTGTAATGATCAACTAAAGCAGAACATTAAAATTATTGTAATGAGCAACCGAAGCAGCATGTATAAATTATTGTAATAAGGAAAAGAAGAGTCTCAAGAAATTTATTGTAATGAGACACTAAAGCAGCACATTCAAATTATTGTAAATGAGCAACAGAAGGAGCATATATAAATTATTGTAATAAGGAAATGAAGCAATTCAACAAAATTATTGTAATGAGCAACTAAAGCAGAACATTCAAATTATTGTAATGAGCAACAGAAGCAGCATATATAAATTATTGTAATAACGAAATAAATCAACTCAACAAAATTATTGTAATGAGCAACTAAAGCAGTACATCCAAATTATTGTAATGAGCAACAGAAGCGGCATATATAAATTATTGTAATAAGGAAATGAAGCACCTCAACAAAATTATTGTAATGAGCAACTAAAGCAGCACATCCAAATTATTGTAAATGAGCATTAGAAGGAGCATATATAAATTATTGTAATAAGGAAAAGAATAATCGTCCCCTTTCATCATACATGTTGTTTTATATGAAAAAGAAAAACAAAATTACAAAATCCAATCCAAATCTGAAAATGACAGATATATCAATAATATTTGGAGAGAAATACAACGCATTACCACAAAGTAAAAAGGATTCATATGTCAACTTGGCCAAAAAAATGCAAGAAGTATATAAAAAAGCAATGGATAACTTTTATGTTAAAAATCCAGAAGCAGCCCCACAACCTACACAAAATCACAAAAAAGGATCAAAGGAAATCCATGGATTGCATAAACCATTAACTGTGCAACTAAAGTAGCACATCCAAATGATTGTAAAGAGCAACAGAAGCAGCATATATAAATTACAGTAATAAAGAAATGAAGCACCTCAACAAAATTATTGTAATGAGCAACTAAAGTAGCACATCCAAATGATTGTAAAGAGCAACAGAAGCAGCATATATAAATTACAGTAATAAAGAAATGAAGCACCTCAACAAAATTATTGTAATGAGCAACTAAAGCAGCACATCCAAATTATTGTAATGAGCAACAGAAGGAGCATATATAAATTATTGTAATAAGGAAATGAAGCAATTCAACAAAATTATTGTAATGAGCAACTAAAGCAGAACATTCAAATTATTGTAATGAGCAACAGAAGCAGCATATATAAATTATTGTAATAACGAAATAAATCAACTCAACAACATTATTGTAATGAGCAACTAAAGCAGTACATCCAAATTATTGTAATGAGCAACAGAAGCGGCATATATAAATTATTGTAATAAGGAAATGAAGCACCTCAACAAAATTATTGTAATGAGCAACTAAAGCAGCACATCCAAATTATTGTAAATGAGCATTAGAAGGAGCATATATAAATTATTGTAATAAGGAAAAGAATAATCGTCCCCTTTCATCATACATGTTGTTTTATATGAAAAAGAAAAACAAAATTACAAAATCCAATCCAAATCTGAAAATGACAGATATATCAATAATATTTGGAGAGAAATACAACGCATTACCACAAAGTAAAAAGGATTCATATGTCAACTTGGCCAAAAAAATGCAAGAAGTATATAAAAAAGCAATGGATAACTTTTATGTTAAAAATCCAGAAGCAGCCCCACAACCTACACAAAATCACAAAAAAGGATCAAAGGAAATCCATGGATTGCATAAACCATTAACTGTGCAACTAAAGTAGCACATCCAAATGATTGTAAAGAGCAACAGAAGCAGCATATATAAATTACAGTAATAAAGAAATGAAGCACCTCAACAAAATTATTGTAATGAGCAACTAAAGTAGCACATCCAAATGATTGTAAAGAGCAACAGAAGCAGCATATATAAATTACAGTAATAAAGAAATGAAGCACCTCAACAAAATTATTGTAATGAGCAACTAAAGCAGCACATCCAAATTATTGTAAATGAGCAACAGAAGGAGCATATATAAATTATTGCAATAAGGAAATGAAGCAATTCAACAAAATTATTGTAATGAGCAACTAAAGCAGAACATTCAAATTATTGTAATGAGCAACCGAAGCAGCATGTATAAATTATTGTAATAAGGAAAAGAAGTGTCTCAAGAAATTTATTGTAATGAGACACTAAAGCAGCACATTCAAATTATTGTAAATGAGCAACAGAAGGAGCATATATAAATTATTGTAATAAGGAAATGAAGCAATTCAACAAAATTATTGTAATGAGCAACTAAAGCAGAACATTCAAATTATTGTAATGAGCAACAGAAGCAGCATATATAAATTATTGTAATAACGAAATAAATCAACTCAACAAAATTATTGTAATGAGCAACTAAAGCAGTACATCCAAATTATTGTAATGAGCAACAGAAGCGGCATATATAAATTATTGTAATAAGGAAATGAAGCACCTCAACAAAATTATTGTAATGAGCAACTAAAGCAGCACATCCAAATTATTGTAAATGAGCATTAGAAGGAGCATATATAAATTATTGTAATAAGGAAAAGAATAATCGTCCCCTTTCATCATACATGTTGTTTTATATGAAAAAGAAAAACAAAATTACAAAATCCAATCCAAATCTGAAAATGACAGATATATCAATAATATTTGGAGAGAAATACAACGCATTACCACAAAGTAAAAAGGATTCATATGTCAACTTGGCCAAAAAAATGCAAGAAGTATATAAAAAAGCAATGGATAACTTTTATGTTAAAAATCCAGAAGCAGCCCCACAACCTACACAAAATCACAAAAAAGGATCAAAGGAAATCCATGGATTGCATAAACCATTAACTGTGCAACTAAAGTAGCACATCCAAATGATTGTAAAGAGCAACAGAAGCAGCATATATAAATTACAGTAATAAAGAAATGAAGCACCTCAACAAAATTATTGTAATGAGCAACTAAAGCAGCACATCAAAATTATTGTAATGAGCAACAGGAGCAGCATATATAAATTATTGTAATATGGAAATGAAGAAGCTCAACAAAATTATTGTAATGAGCAACTAAAGCAGCATATATAAATTATGGTCATAAGGAAATGAATAACATCAACAAAATTATTGTAATGAGCAACTAAAGCAGTACATTCATATTTTGTAATGAGCAACAGAAGCAGCATATATAAATTTTTGTAATAAGGCAATGAAGCACATCAACAAAATTATTGTAATGAGCAACTAAAGTAGCATATATAAATTATTGTAATAAGGAAATGAAATACCTCTACACAATTATTGTAATGAGCAACTAAAGCAGAACATTCATATTATTGTAATGAGCAACAGAAGCAGCATATACAAATTATTGTAATAAGGAAATGAAGCAACTCAACAAAATTATTGTAATGAGCACCAGAAGAAGCATATATAAATCATTGTAATAAGGAAATGAAGCACCTCAAAAAAATTATTGTAATGAGCAACTAAAGCAGCACATCCACATTATTGTAATGAGCAACAGAAGCATCATATATAAATTATTGTAATAAGGAAATGAAGAACCTCAACAAAATTATTGTAATGATCAACTAAAGCAGCACATCCAAATTATTGTAAAGAGCAACAGAAGCAGCATATATAAATTATTGTAATAAAGAAATGAAGAACCCCAACAAAATTATTGTAATGAGCAACTAAAGCAGCACATCCAAATTATTGTAATGAGCAACGGAAGCAGCATATATAAATTATTGTAATAAGGAAAAGAAGAGCCTCAACAAAATTATTGTAATGAGCAACTAAAGCAGCACATTCAAATTATTGTAAATGAGCAACAGAAGGAGCATATATAACTTACTGTAATAAGGAAATGAAGCACCTCAACAAAATTATTGTAATGAACAACAGAAGAAGCATATATAAATTATTGTAATAAGGAAATGAAGAACCTCAACAAAATTATTGTAAAGAGCAACTAAAGCAGAACATTCAAATTATTGTAATGAGGAACAGAAGCAGCATATATAAATTATTGTAATAAGGAAATGAAGCACCTTAACAAAATTATTGTAATGAGCAACTAAAGCAGCACATCCAATTTATTGTAATGAGCAACAGCAGCAGCATATATAAATAAATATAATAAAGAAATGAAGAACCTCAACAAAATAATTGTAATAAGCAACTAAAGCAGCACATCCAAATTATTGTAATGAGCAACAGAAGCAGCATATAAAAATTATTGTAATAAGGAAATGAAGCACCTCAACAAAATTATTGTAATGAGCAACTGAAGCAGCATATATATATATATATATATATATATATATATATATATATATATATATATATTGTAATAAGGAAATGAAGCACCTCAACAAAATTATTGTAATAATCAACTAAAGCAGCACATTCAAATTATTGTAATGAGGAACAGAAGCAGCATATATAAATTATTGTAATAGGGAAATGAAGCACCTCAACAAAATTATTGTAATGAGCAACTAAAGCAGCACATCCAAATTATTGTAAATGAGCAACAGAAGGAGCATATATAAATTATTGCAATAAGGAAATGAAGCAATTCAACAAAATTATTGTAATGAGCAACTAAAGCAGAACATTCAAATTATTGTAATGAGCAACCGAAGCAGCATGTATAAATTATTGTAATAAGGAAAAGAAGAGTCTCAAGAAATTTATTGTAATGAGACCTAAAGCAGCACATTCAAATTATTGTAAATGAGCAACAGAAGGAGCATATATAAATTATTGTAATAAGGAAATGAAGCAATTCAACAAAATTATTGTAATGAGCAACTAAAGCAGAACATTCAAATTATTGTAATGAGCAACAGAAGCAGCATATATAAATTATTGTAATAACGAAATAAATCAACTCAACAAAATTATTGTAATGAGCAACTAAAGCAGTACATCCAAATTATTGTAATGAGCAACAGAAGCGGCATATATAAATTATTGTAATAAGGAAATGAAGCACCTCAACAAAATTATTGTAATGAGCAACTAAAGCAGCACATCCAAATTATTGTAAATGAGCATTAGAAGGAGCATATATAAATTATTGTAATAAGGAAAAGAATAATCGTCCCCTTTCATCATACATGTTGTTTTATATGAAAAAGAAAAACAAAATTACAAAATCCAATCCAAATCTGAAAATGACAGATATATCAATAATATTTGGAGAGAAATACAACGCATTACCACAAAGTAAAAAGGATTCATATGTCAACTTGGCCAAAAAAATGCAAGAAGTATATAAAAAAGCAATGGATAACTTTTATGTTAAAAATCCAGAAGCAGCCCCACAACCTACACAAAATCACAAAAAAGGATCAAAGGAAATCCATGGATTGCATAAACCATTAACTGTGCAACTAAAGTAGCACATCCAAATGATTGTAAAGAGCAACAGAAGCAGCATATATAAATTACAGTAATAAAGAAATGAAGCACCTCAACAAAATTATTGTAATGAGCAACTAAAGTAGCACATCCAAATGATTGTAAAGAGCAACAGAAGCAGCATATATAAATTACAGTAATAAAGAAATGAAGCACCTCAACAAAATTATTGTAATGAGCAACTAAAGCAGCACATCCAAATTATTGTAAATGAGCAATAGAAGGAGCATATATAAATTATTGCAATAAGGAAATGAAGCAATTCAACAAAATTATTGTAATGATCAACTAAAGCAGAACATTCAAATTATTGTAATGAGCAACCGAAGCAGCATGTATAAATTATTGTAATAAGGAAAAGAAGAGTCTCAAGAAATTTATTGTAATGAGACACTAAAGCAGCACATTCAAATTATTGTAAATGAGCAACAGAAGGAGCATATATAAATTATTGTAATAAGGAAATGAAGCAATTCAACAAAATTATTGTAATGAGCAACTAAAGCAGAACATTCAAATTATTGTAATGAGCAACAGAAGCAGCATATATAAATTATTGTAATAACGAAATAAATCAACTCAACAAAATTATTGTAATGAGCAACTAAAGCAGTACATCCAAATTATTGTAATGAGCAACAGAAGCGGCATATATAAATTATTGTAATAAGGAAATGAAGCACCTCAACAAAATTATTGTAATGAGCAACTAAAGCAGCACATCCAAATTATTGTAAATGAGCATTAGAAGGAGCATATATAAATTATTGTAATAAGGAAAAGAATAATCGTCCCCTTTCATCATACATGTTGTTTTATATGAAAAAGAAAAACAAAATTACAAAATCCAATCCAAATCTGAAAATGACAGATATATCAATAATATTTGGAGAGAAATACAACGCATTACCACAAAGTAAAAAGGATTCATATGTCAACTTGGCCAAAAAAATGCAAGAAGTATATAAAAAAGCAATGGATAACTTTTATGTTAAAAATCCAGAAGCAGCCCCACAACCTACACAAAATCACAAAAAAGGATCAAAGGAAATCCATGGATTGCATAAACCATTAACTGTGCAACTAAAGTAGCACATCCAAATGATTGTAAAGAGCAACAGAAGCAGCATATATAAATTACAGTAATAAAGAAATGAAGCACCTCAACAAAATTATTGTAATGAGCAACTAAAGTAGCACATCCAAATGATTGTAAAGAGCAACAGAAGCAGCATATATAAATTACAGTAATAAAGAAATGAAGCACCTCAACAAAATTATTGTAATGAGCAACTAAAGCAGCACATCCAAATTATTGTAAAGAGCAACAGAAGCAGCATATATAAATTACAGTAATAAAGAAATGAAGCACCTCAACAAAATTATTGTAATGAGCAACTAAAGTAGCACATCCAAATGATTGTAAAGAGCAACAGAAGCAGCATATATAAATTACAGTAATAAAGAAATGAAGCACCTCAACAAAATTATTGTAATGAGCAACTAAAGCAGCACATCCAAATTATTGTAATGAGCAACAGAAGGAGCATATATAAATTATTGTAATAAGGAAATGAAGCAATTCAACAAAATTATTGTAATGAGCAACTAAAGCAGAACATTCAAATTATTGTAATGAGCAACAGAAGCAGCATATATAAATTATTGTAATAACGAAATAAATCAACTCAACAAAATTATTGTAATGAGCAACTAAAGCAGTACATCCAAATTATTGTAATGAGCAACAGAAGCGGCATATATAAATTATTGTAATAAGGAAATGAAGCACCTCAACAAAATTATTGTTATGAGCAACTAAAGCAGCACATCCAAATTATTGTAAATGAGCATTAGAAGGAGCATATATAAATTATTGTAATAAGGAAAAGAATAATCGTCCCCTTTCATCATACATGTTGTTTTATATGAAAAAGAAAAACAAAATTACAAAATCCAATCCAAATCTGAAAATGACAGATATATCAATAATATTTGGAGAGAAATACAACGCATTACCACAAAGTAAAAAGGATTCATATGTCAACTTGGCCAAAAAAATGCAAGAAGTATATAAAAAAGCAATGGATAACTTTTATGTTAAAAATCCAGAAGCAGCCCCACAACCTACACAAAATCACAAAAAAGGATCAAAGGAAATCCATGGATTGCATAAACCATTAACTGTGCAACTAAAGTAGCACATCCAAATGATTGTAAAGAGCAACAGAAGCAGCATATATAAATTACAGTAATAAAGAAATGAAGCACCTCAACAAAATTATTGTAATGAGCAACTAAAGTAGCACATCCAAATGATTGTAAAGAGCAACAGAAGCAGCATATATAAATTACAGTAATAAAGAAATGAAGCACCTCAACAAAATTATTGTAATGAGCAACTAAAGCAGCACATCCAAATTATTGTAAATGAGCAACAGAAGGAGCATATATAAATTATTGCAATAAGGAAATGAAGCAATTCAACAAAATTATTGTAATGAGCAACTAAAGCAGAACATTCAAATTATTGTAATGAGCAACCGAAGCAGCATGTATAAATTATTGTAATAAGGAAAAGAAGTGTCTCAAGAAATTTATTGTAATGAGACACTAAAGCAGCACATTCAAATTATTGTAAATGAGCAACAGAAGGAGCATATATAAATTATTGTAATAAGGAAATGAAGCAATTCAACAAAATTATTGTAATGAGCAACTAAAGCAGAACATTCAAATTATTGTAATGAGCAACAGAAGCAGCATATATAAATTATTGTAATAACGAAATAAATCAACTCAACAAAATTATTGTAATGAGCAACTAAAGCAGTACATCCAAATTATTGTAATGAGCAACAGAAGCGGCATATATAAATTATTGTAATAAGGAAATGAAGCACCTCAACAAAATTATTGTAATGAGCAACTAAAGCAGCACATCCAAATTATTGTAAATGAGCATTAGAAGGAGCATATATAAATTATTGTAATAAGGAAAAGAATAATCGTCCCCTTTCATCATACATGTTGTTTTATATGAAAAAGAAAAACAAAATTACAAAATCCAATCCAAATCTGAAAATGACAGATATATCAATAATATTTGGAGAGAAATACAACGCATTACCACAAAGTAAAAAGGATTCATATGTCAACTTGGCCAAAAAAATGCAAGAAGTATATAAAAAAGCAATGGATAACTTTTATGTTAAAAATCCAGAAGCAGCCCCACAACCTACACAAAATCACAAAAAAGGATCAAAGGAAATCCATGGATTGCATAAACCATTAACTGTGCAACTAAAGTAGCACATCCAAATGATTGTAAAGAGCAACAGAAGCAGCATATATAAATTACAGTAATAAAGAAATGAAGCACCTCAACAAAATTATTGTAATGAGCAACTAAAGCAGCACATCAAAATTATTGTAATGAGCAACAGGAGCAGCATATATAAATTATTGTAATATGGAAATGAAGAAGCTCAACAAAATTATTGTAATGAGCAACTAAAGCAGCATATATAAATTATGGTCATAAGGAAATGAATAACATCAACAAAATTATTGTAATGAGCAACTAAAGCAGTACATTCATATTTTGTAATGAGCAACAGAAGCAGCATATATAAATTTTTGTAATAAGGCAATGAAGCACATCAACAAAATTATTGTAATGAGCAACTAAAGTAGCATATATAAATTATTGTAATAAGGAAATGAAATACCTCTACACAATTATTGTAATGAGCAACTAAAGCAGAACATTCATATTATTGTAATGAGCAACAGAAGCAGCATATACAAATTATTGTAATAAGGAAATGAAGCAACTCAACAAAATTATTGTAATGAGCAACAGAAGAAGCATATATAAATCATTGTAATAAGGAAATGAAGCACCTCAAAAAAATTATTGTAATGAGCAACTAAAGCAGCACATCCACATTATTGTAATGAGCAACAGAAGCATCATATATAAATTATTGTAATAAGGAAATGAAGAACCTCAACAAAATAATTGTAATGAGCAACTAAAGTAGCACCTCCAAATTATTGTAATGAGCAACAGAAGCAGCATATATAAATTATTGTAATAAGGAAATGAATAACCTCAACAAAATTATTGTAATGATCAACTAAAGCAGCACATCGAAATTATTGTAATGAGCAACAGAAGCAGCATATATAAATTATTGTAATAAGGAAATGAAGCAACTCAACAAAATTATTGTAATGAGCAACTAAAGCAGCACATCCAAGTTATTGTAATGAGCAACCGAAGCAGCATGCATAAATTATTGTAATAAGGAAAAGAAGAGCCTCAAGAAATTTATTGTAATGAGACACTAAAGCAGCACATTCAAATTATTGTAAATGAGCAACAGAAGGAGCATATATAAATTATTATAATAAGGAAATGAAGCACCTCAACAAAATTATTGTAATGAGCAACTAAAGCAGTACATCCAAATTATTGTAATGAGCAACAGAAGCGGCATATATAAACTATTGTAATAAGGAAATGAAGCACCTCAACAAAATTATTGTAATGATCAACTAAAGCAGCACATCCAAATTATTGTAAAGAGCAACAGAAGGAGCATATATAAATTATTGTAATAAAGAAATGAAGAACCCCAACAAAATTATTGTAATGAGCAACTAAAGCAGCACATCCAAATTATTGTAATGAGCAACGGAAGCAGCATATATAAATTATTGTAATAAGGAAAAGAAGAGCCTCAACAAAATTATTGTAATGAGCAACTAAAGCAGCACATTCAAATTATTGTAAATGAGCAACAGAAGGAGCATATATAACTTACTGTAATAAGGAAATGAAGCACCTCAAAAAAATTATTGTAATGAACAACAGAAGAAGCATATATAAATTATTGTAATAAGGAAATGAAGAACCTCAACAAAATAATTGTAATAAGCAACTAAAGCAGCACATCCAAATTATTGTAATGAGCAACAGAAGCAGCATATAAAAATTATTGTAATAAGGAAATGAAGCACCTCAACAAAATTATTGTAATGAGCAACTGAAGCAGCATATATATATATATATATATATATATATATATTGTAATAAGGAAATGAAGCACCTCAACTAAATTATTGTAATGAGGAACTGAAGCAGCACATTCAAATTATTGTAATGAGCAACTGAAGCAGCACATCTAAATTATTGTAATGAGCAACAGAAGCAGCATATATAAATTTTTGTAATAAGGCAATGAAGCACCTTAACAAAATTATTGTAATGAGCAACTAAAACAGCATTAATAACATATTGTAATAAGGAAAAGAAACGTCTCAACAAAATTATTGTAATGAGCAACTAAAGCAGAACATTCAAATTATTGTAATGAGCAACAGAAGCAGCATATACAAATTATTGTAATAAGGAAATGAAGCACCTCAACAAAATTATTGTAATGAGCAACTGAAGCAGCATATATATATATATATATATATATATATATATATATATATATATATATATATATATATATATATATATTGTAATAAGGAAATGAAGCACCTCAACTAAATTATTGTAATGAGGAACTGAAGCAGCACATTCAAATTATTGTAATGAGCAACTGAAGCAGCACATCTAAATTATTGTAATGAGCAACAGAAGCAGCATATATAAATTTTTGTAATAAGGCAATGAAGCACCTTAACAAAATTATTGTAATGAGCAACTAAAACAGCATTAATAACATATTGTAATAAGGAAAAGAAACGTCTCAACAAAATTATTGTAATGAGCAACTAAGGCAGAACATTCAAATTATTGTAATGAGCAAAAGAAGCAGTATATATAAATTATTGTAATAGGGAAATGATGAACCTCAACAAAATTATTGTAATGAGACACTAAAGCAGCACATCAAAATTATTGTAATGAGCAACATGAGCAGCATTTATAAATTATTGTAATAAGGAAATGAATAACCTCAACAAAATTATTGTAATGAGCAAGTAAAGTAGCACATCCAAATGATTGTAATAAGCAACAGAAACAGCATATATAAATTACTGTAATAAGGAAATGAAGAACCTCAACAAAATAATTGTAATGAGTAACTAAAGCAGAACATTCAAATTATTGTAATGAGCAACAGAAGCAGCATATATAAATTATTGTAGTAAGAAAATGAAGCACCTCAACAAAATTATTTTAATGAGCAACAGAAGAAGCATATATAAAATATTGTAATAAGGAAATGAAGAACCTCAACAAAATTATTGTAATGAGCAACTAAAGCAGCACATCCAAATTATTGTAATGATCAACAGAAGCAGCATATATAAATTATTGTAATAAGGAAATGAAGAACCTCAACAAAATTATTGTAATGCGCCACTAAAGCAGCACATTCAAATTATTTTAATGAGCAACAGAAGCAGCATATATAAATTATTGTAGTAAGAAAATGAAGCACCTCAACAAAATTATTTTAATGAGCAACAGAAGAAGCATATATAAATTATTGTAATAAGGAAATGAAGAACTTCAACACAATTATTGTAATGAGCAACAGAAGCATCATATATAAATTATTGTAATAAGGAAATGAAGAACCTCAACAAAATTATTGTAATGAGCAACTAAAGTAGCACATCCAAATTATTGTAATGAGCAACAGAAGCAGCATATATAAATTATTGTAATAAGGAAATGAAGAGCCTCAACAAAATTATTGTAATGAGTAACTAAAGGAGCACATTCAAATTATTGTAAATGAGCAACAGAAGGAGCATATATAAATTATTGTAATAAGGAAATGATGCACCTCAACAAAATTATTGTAATGAGCAACAGAAGAAGCATATATAAGTTATTGTAATAAGGAAATGAAGAACCTTAACAAAAATATTGTAATGAGCAACTAAAGCAGCACATTCAAATTATTGTAATGAGGAACTGAAGCAGCATATATAAATTATTGTAATAAGGAAATGAAGCACCTCAACAAAATTATTGTAATGAGCAACTAAAGCAGCACATCCAAATTATTGTAATGAGGAACAGAAGCACCACATCTAAATTATTGTAGTAAGAAAATGAAGCACCTCAACAAAATTATTGTAATGAGCAACTGAAGCAGTACATTCAAATTATTGTAATGAGCAACAGAAGCAGCATATATATATATATATATATATATATATATATATATATATTATTGTAATAAGGAAATGAAGCACCTTAACAAAGTTATTGTAATGAGCCACTAAAGCAGCACATTCAAATTATTGTAATGATCAACAGAAGCAGTACATCTAAATTATTGTAGTAAGAAAATGAAGCACCTCAACAAAATTATTGTAATATGGAAAAGAAGCAGCACTTCTAAATTATTCTAGTAACGTTAAAATTGTCATAGTAAAGTGATTGAAAACATGTTAAAACTATTGTAATAAGCATGTGAAGCAGCACATCAATATATCTATAACAAAAAGAAAATAAAATTTTCCGTCTTTCAATGTAATTTTTTGTAAATTTATTATTCTGATGCCCTATTGTTAAATTGTATGTGGATATGTTTTTAATATACTCCTATGTATAATTTATATAAAAACAAAAGTAGAAATTAGTTCCCAAGGTTTTTATGCCTTGCTTCCTAAAATTCGCTTCTTGTACTTTGTTTGCTAAGACTCTTTGTCCATGCCTTGCTGAAAATGGTTAATTATAGTTACACTTAATATTAAAATATTGCTAGATCTTATTATTAGCTTTATTATTGTAAGTGCATCAAACATTTCAGAATCCGCACATCAATGTAGTTCAATATCAAACATTCATGTTCAAATTCCTTACTCTGTCTGACATCGCTCTGTTGGTAGAATAAAATATAACATTAAAAACTATAGTAAAAATATAAAATGCCAGTTTCAAATTAACATCTCACCAACTTCCCTCTGTCAATATACATATACATGAGATCTATGAAACTAAAATCATAACCCACTTTAACCTAATCACTTGACCTAAAACATGAGGATTTTTATATTGTTGGAAAATTGTTGTTGAAATTTTAAATGGAATTGTGTTATATAAGGAAAAAGATTTACTTTCCTCTAATACTGCGAGAGGGGGTTACCTTAAATATGATGAGTCGCTTACTCAAAATAAAGAAAGGTGTGTACCCGCTTCAGTTCGTACACAAATAGGTCACCTGATGAGGGACGCCAGGACAACAAGGTATTGTTAATGCTTTTATACAACATCGTTGCCTAACCGACGTTTTTATAGCTTTATGCAGCAATCACAGATTTATCTCTGTATTTCACGAGTGGAATAAACAGTAAACCTCCTAAAACACTTTTAAAGTGTCATATCACACATTTTACCAAAAAAGATGGTAAGATGTATGTGTCATACATCTTTTACCAAAAACAATCTATCGACTACGTCCTCTTGTAGCAGAGAAAATGCAAGACTAAATCGTTTACGGGAATATTTGATATTCATTATTGATATTTTATACGCTTCGCAAGGTGCGCTCAGAGGAGGCGGCCATATTGGCATAGCAACACCTCTCCGTCTCCTAGCAACGCGGCCTGCCTTGCTAGTTACACTGTTAGAACGTTGTTTTATCATTCAATTATGTCACTCTTTATATTCTGATTTTCCGTTCGAAATTGTAGCTAAATAAAGTTATTGGGAAAATTAGTTTATCACATGACTACGTGTCGGAAAGGCATATAAAATCGAATAAAGGTACACATGATGTCATTGTTTTAAGGACAGCGCTACCTGTGTTTACACATAATCGTGGGAGCCTTCTTGAGGTTTAAACAATAACTTTTATCACATTCTACAATATTTTGTTTCACCTAGATATATTTTTCTTATTTATTAAACATTATTATATGTATTTTGAATATGAGATTTTTAAATTTTTATTAAAACTGTAGGTATTGAAAATTTGTTTGAAAGGACTAGGCTCTAGGTTAAAATATATATATATATATATATATATATATATATATGCCTATAAAACCCTCTTAAGCAGAGGCAACTAGCCCACATTCACCAGAGATCGTATATTTCCTATGTGTGTGTCTGTCTGGAATGTATGTGTATGGATACATGTAAGTTTGTGCATATTGTAGAAGTATGTGTTGTAATGTTAAACTGAAGTACCGATAGGTACGCCAAACCCTAGTTAGTAGGTCCAGTTAACCTCCCTGAGGGTGTATTACGTGCCCAAGCGTGTGTATGGATACGCGTAGGGTTGCCTATATTGTAGAAGTGAGTGTTGTGAGGGGTGTAATTTTAGACTCACACACCGCGAGGGACGCAAATCCCTCTTAGTATGTGCAGCTAGTCCGAACCTCCTGTGCGTGAAACGAAACGAGTTAAAGATAGAAAAAGCTTATTTGCAACAAAACCTTAGAATAACAGAGGAACGTACGTTATTGCTACTACAGTTTACAAAACGTTCAAAATAAACGAGAAAACAGAGAGAATACGAAAATTATAACGGAATAAAATGTTACAATTTCAATTGTTCAAAATAGCAACAAAAATATGTTTTATTTTTTCAGAGGAGCCAAATACAATCACCGTTTGTAAATGTTGTAAAGAATTGTAGAAGCAGAATTAGGGTGCATCGATGGAATCGAGACGTGCCTTGTTTAAGGATATTCTCAGATATGTTCTTGTGTAGTTATCAGAAAATCATAATAACCAAGTAGCATAACCAATAACAAATTATATTAAATTTGTAAATTATAAAAATGTGAAATATTTGGTAAATATACTATTCAAAAGATACTAAAACATTTGATGCAGATCTAAATTTTATTTTTTTTAAAATATATATGATTAGTAGTTGGTTTTTTTAATACTACATTACACACACACACACACCCATATACACAAACATAATAATAGAAACACATACAGACATACTCATCCTCACGTGTACAGGCAGACACACACACACACACACACACACACACACATACATGTACTTACACACACGCGCTTGTATCCACGTGCGTACAGACATAAACACACACACACACGCGCGCGCGCGCACACACACACACAAACACACCCTCGCTCACACACACACACACACACCCATACACACACACACACACACACACACACACACACACACTCATACACACACACACACATACACACACACACATACACACACACACACACACACACACACACACACACACACACACACACACACACACACACACACACACACACACACACACACACACACACACACACACACACACACACACATACATACACACACACACACACACACACACACACACACACACACACACACACACACACACACACATACACACACACACACACACACACAGTATGAGTGTGTGAGATCTCCAAAACGAAAATCGTTACACGTAACCTTTTCGTATCGTATCGTATTGCTTTGATGTGAAATGACGTGGCGAAAAATCGCAGACATTTTTCGTCAGGAGGAAGGCAAGCGTCAATTCTTTTCAAATACAGAGCATATCAATAAAAAAGCCAACTGACGCGGAAACTGATATAGAAAGCGATTTGTAAACAAATGTTTTGTGAGCTTTAAGGTAAGGCCGACTTCATGCTAGACGAAACAGAATTAATAACGATAAATCAAAATGCGGGACTTTACACAATCTGTTCCTGAATAGGAACGTTTTCTCCCAACCAACACTTTCCATGTTTCCACCCTTCTACGTTTCATAGAAGGGGAATAAGTAGATAAATTGTGACAATAAATCCTCTAATAAAGTATTTTTTGACATCACGAGGAACGTTTAATCCCCTATGAGTTAAGTTTAAACTCGCAATGGAGTGATGGTTATTATTTTATAGCTTTTCACCTCTGCCCTAATTAGTTTCTAACAAAGAGAATGCACTGCAGTCCTTTTGATTAGGTGATTGAACAGATTATTCATTTCCTACTATACGTTCACACTCTCCCTATTTATGTTTATTTAGATATATCCCGTTCAAATTTTCAGTAGACATTAAAACACGTTTTCATCCTCTCAAGTACAAGTATTTTTTTTAAATTTGTAATGCATAACACTTTATGTTAATATAGTTTTTTTCAAATAATTTTTAATTTCGCTTCCTATTTTGCCACTCTAATTGTGATTCCGTCTTATGTAGGCCTATATACATATTTATATTAATTGTGATCCATATATAAGATTTCGTAAGCCGAATATTGAGAGAAAGAATGTGGGAGCTTAGAAGTTCGTACAGAGCTGGCAAAGGTATTGACACGAAGGAGCGGGGAAAAATATAGGTTTTTCTCAATTTAAAACATTTATAGGGTATTGAGGAACTTCAAATACCCAAAATCTTCATAAGAAATACATTGCCACGGAAAACAGCTGAGTACATCTGAGAAACAGCTGTACAAATATTATATAAAGAACAGCTGAGTACAAATATTTTAACAGTATTAAAGGTTACTTAGAAATATGAGCTGGGGATCAGGTTTAGTTAAAGGAGTACGTCTTATCGTACTAGATATGTTTGACAAGTGTATTAAATTAGAAATAATCACTGGTTCTGAAAAAGAAAACATATTTTTACCATGAATTAAATTAATACCAACAGATCCTAACATGCCATTTCATATGAAAGGAACCAAATTCTTTTAAGACTTGCATTTTCCATAACTATAAATAAGACTCAGGTCAAACATTCCCAAGAGCAGGGCTTCAGTTGACCAAAGCTGTTTTTACACATGGTCAACTTTATGTTGCACTAAGTCGAGTAAAATCTCAAGATGGATTAAAAATACATATTGAAAATACGATTAGTTAAAAAAATCAAATTGAAAACGCATTCATAAAAAATATAGTTTATGGGGAAATTTTTTTTTGAAAAACTTGAATTACATTAAATTTAATTTGTATTAATAAATAAAATTCCGATACAAAAGTTTGAAATTTGTTTCAATAAGAATAGAGGCACTTGGTCCTACAAGCCCCTAGTTATTTAATAAAAGTTTAAGTAAAATAATAATTTTCTTTGTTGGCCTTACTAGGAATTGTCCTTTTTTACTTGTTTTTAGGTAGCTTTATTAGTAAATAAGACAAATGGAATTACGATCATATTGCAACACTTAATGTATTTGCCATATTGTGAACTGGAATGTTGAAATCTTCTCTAGTTTATAAATCCATATCTAGAGGAATTACTTTTAAACTATTAATAGAAAATAATGTTAAGTAAACATTAGAACGTTCGTATTCAATGTCACTTTCTAACTCATCTCAATGATACAGTACAACCTCATTATAACAAGCCAATTAGGTTTCTGTCTAAACTCTGATACACCGTAAAAAGGTAATAAAATGATTAAAATGCAAATAAACTGGAGAAGAAGCCATACAATCCTAATAATCTGATTTAAAATATGTGTAAGTTTTATTTACAACGATTAAAAATCAATTATCACATTCAATGTGACTATTGTTAGGTAGTATACAATGACAGTGTACTGTAATTCGATACAACAGCCGTTTATGCGTTTCGTCTGTCTACGTGGATGACGGATATAATGATCTATCTTTAAAACACAGTCCCCTAAAAGCGACTTCAGGTTTAATAGAGTCCGCTACAATGACTATATTCTTACCTAAATTTCGAAAGGTTAAATACATTTTGTACTGATAATCTTTATATGAAACATTTTTAATTGATTTCAATATTGTTTTAGAATTGCAGGAAAAACGTGCATTCGTTTTTCGCGTTATTTCTTTTCGCTTCACTCCATTTGGTTTGCCATTACATAGTGTGTCACGTGGACGCAATATCGAACTACCGTTCCGTGATTTGCCCGGGGAAAGAAATATCAATTCGTGTTTGAAGTAACCAGGTATAGCTGTCATAGAGGATCAGTTTGCCATTCCAATACGTAATGTTTGGAATGCCAACTATCAGTGTAAGAACGTCCGATGGCATAAAAATCAAAGTCGAAGGGAATCACTGTACGGATAGCACAGTGTGCGGTCGTGTTTTGTGAAAACGTTGAAGAAGTGAAAAAAGATGTTGAAGCAGAAGAGTGCAGCAAAGGAGCGCCTAGCCTTTCGGCTCTTATCTCCTTTACCAAAGAACAGAGTTTAGGAGAGTGTAGCAAAGGAGCGCCTAGCCTCTCGGCTCTTATCTCCTTTACCAAAGAACAGAGGTTAGGAGAGTGTAGCAAAGGAGCGCCTAGCCTCTCGGCTCTTATCTCCTTTACCAAAGAACAGAGGTTAGGAGAGTGTAGCAAAGGAGCGCCTAGCCTCTCGGCTCTTATCTCCTTTACCAAAGAACAGAGGTTAGGAGAGTGTAGCAAAGGAGCGCCTAGCCTCTCGGCTCTTATCTCCTTTACCAAAGAACAGAGTTTAGACGAGGTAACAAAGGAGCGCCTAGCCTCTCGGCTCTTATCTCCTTTACCAAAGAACAGAGTTTAGGAGAGTGTATCAAAGGAGCGCCTAGCCTCTCGGCTCTTATCTCCTTTACCAAAGAACAGAGGTCAGGAGAGTGTAGCAAAGGAGCGCCTAGCCTCACGGCTCTTATCTCCTTTACCAAAGAACAGAGGTTAGGAGAGTGTAGCAAAGGAGCGCCTAGCCTCTCGGCTCTTATCTCCTTTACCAAAGAACAGAGGTTAGGAGAGTGTAGCAAAGGAGCGCCTAGCCTCTCGGCTCTTATCTCCTTTACCAAAGAACAGAGTTTAGGAGAGTGTAGCAAAGGAGCGCCTAGCCTCTCGGCTCTTATCTCCTTTACCAAAGAACAGATGTTAGGAGAGTGTAGCAAAGGAGCGCCTAGCCTCTCGGCTCTTATCTCCTTTACCAAAGAACAGAGTTTAGACGAGGTAACAAAGGAGCGCCTAGCCTCTCGGCTCTTATCTCCTTTACCAACGAACAGAGTTTAGGAGAGTGTAGCAAAGGAGCGCCTAGCCTCTCGGCTCTTATCTCCTTTACCAAAGAACAGAGGTTAGGAGAGTGTAGCAAAGGAGCGCCTAGCATCTCGGCTCTTATCTCCTTTACCAAAGAACAGAGTTTAGACGAGGTAACAAAGGAGCGCCTAGCCTCTCGGCTCTTATCTCCTTTACCAAAGAACAGAGTTTAGGAGAGTGTAGCAAAGGAGCGCCTAGCCTCTCGGCTCTTATCTCCTTTACCAAAGAACAGAGGTTAGGAGAGTGTAGCAAAGGAGCTTTTTTTTTTTTTTTTCCAGGCGAAAAACCTATCGAGGTTATCATCGCCTAACTAAAATTTTGAGCGCCTAGCCTCTCGGCTCTTATCTCCTTTACCAAAGAACAGAGTTTAGACGAGGTAACAAAGGAGCGCCTAGCCTCTCGGCTCTTATCTCCTTTACCAAAGAACAGAGTTTAGGAGAGTGTAGCAAAGGAGCGCCTAGCCTCTCGGCTCTTATCTCCTTTACCAAAGAACAGAGTTTAGACGAGGTAACAAAGGAGCGCCTAGCCTCTCGGCTCTTATCTCCTTTACCAAAGAACAGAGTTTAGGAGAGTGTAGCAAAAAAGCGCCTAGCCTCTCGGCTCTTATCTCCTTTACCAAAGAACAGAGTTTAGACGAGGTAACAAAGGAGCGCCTAGCCTCTCGGCTCTTATCTCCTTTACCAAAGAACAGAGTTTAGGAGAGTGTAGCAAAGGAGCGCCTAGCCTCTCGGCTCTTATCTCCTTTACCAAAGAACAGAGTTTAGACGAGGTAACAAAGGAGCGCCTAGCCTCTCGGCTCTTATCTCCTTTACCAAAGAACAGAGTTTAGAAGAGTGTAGCAAAGGAGTGCCTAGCCTCTCGGCTCTTATCTCCTTTACCAAAGAACAGAGTTTAGAAGAGTGTAGCAAAGGAGCGCCTAGCCTCTCGGCTCTTATCTCCTTTACCAAAGAACAGAGTTTAGAAGAGTGTAGCAAAGGAGCGCCTAGCCTCTCGGCTCTTATCTCCTTTACCAAAGAACAGAGTTTAGAAGAGTGTAGCAAAGGAGTGCCTAGCCTCTCGGCTCTTATCTCCTTTACCAAAGAACAGAGTTTAGAAGAGTGTAGCAAAGGAGTGCCTAGCCTCTCGGCTCTTATCTCCTTTACCAAAAAACAAAGTTTAATTCATAAAGTTCGAGATGTCTTCAGTGCAGTTAATGATACATCTGTTACTACGAATCCAATCTCAAACTCGTGACTACCGTCCGGGTGACTAGTGTCAGACCCGAGGCGGGGGGGATTGGAGCCACGACCTGTAGTACCAGTATGCAAAGAGTCTTTCTACCTTACTGTAAGTCCTTGACTGATATTCACCGATACTGGGACGAGACGAACTCCACCAGTGACAGCAGTTCGGCCTTCTTCCAGAATTACTCGGGACCAGTAGAACCTTCCAAACGATCACGTTACAGTACTTAATACCCCATCTGATTACATCGGTCCAGGTAGTGCAATCGGACATTTATCCACTTTCGGGTGGCCTCAACTAAGGGCCAGATCCCCAGACCATGGTCCTAAGTCGGTGGCATAGCCCGACCCGATAAACCTTGAAAGCGCACAAATTGCACACCTGGTACGTAACAAACGAACACTGCATTATCATTTTGAACTTGGTCAAATCGAAAAGCATTTGAATCCCCTGACGAGGCAAATCTGAGATTTAAGTAGAAGTAATATTAAAGCAAAGATATGAATCGCTTTTGGCATTGAATGATGGAGAAGGAACGAAGCTTATAAGGAGGGAATGATTTTATCAAACCCATTAAGATCAAATCCTTTTCTGGTTCAAGTGTATTAGACAATGTGTTTAATATGGAAAGTTTTTAAAGGTTATAAATTCGAACATTTTAAAATATATTTTATTCGTACGCTCTGTGAAATATTGTCAACATTGCTTAGATTGAAACTTGATCTAAAATTGTCTCTTAAAACTTTAAATTATTCACAAGCATAGTAATTCTTTTAAACGAATTTTTTTTAAATATTTTTGTAATTAATTATATTATTGGTTTGTCAAGATTTAAACACGAAATTGAGGTCTAACGTAAAACTATCTTTAAAAAATAACAATATTGTGTTTAAGAATATGATAAATTACAGACAAATTCATGCTGCTACAAATAGACTCTACGTTTTTATTTTCTATGCGAAAATCCTTTTCAATAGCTAAAGGTTTTTACAATCTAATATTAAAACATAATTTACAATTTTATAACATTTATAAACGATAATTTTACCATAATTTAAATCAAATACTTCATTATTCTTAAAAAATATTCACATTTGCAAGTCAAATTGCACTACTAGATAAGTCAAATTTTGATCCCAAGGTGTATCAAAATTTATTATCATGTATTAACGTGATGTAGGAACGACAGGGTAGTTTCCTTACTTGGGGCATATAAACGTAATCAGCTCAGTATTATGGTTCCCACCCCCATTATTACCGTACGTGTACCCCTAGGGGAGACGAAATGGGGACAGGAAATCTAAACCAGAACCGTTTAGGCTACTAGCCAATCGCTCTACCTAATACACCACACAGCCACCATGATAAGAGTATAGTTATAATTGTATTGAACTACCAACAAACAGTATATGCAGAGAAGAGTATTGCCCCCTGTTTCGTTAAATTAAACCTTGTATTGTGGAGGGTTGGAAGGTAATCAATCGTAGTTGCAGCGTGCTAATGCAAAACTACTCTCAACACACAGATGCATCTCCAACTGTTTTAAACCTGAGTGTAACCAGGGTTACAGGAGTGTAAGAGGATTAAGGTAGAATCCAGAAAACATACCTGTATGGTACTAAATATAATCATAGATCGCGTGTACAGGGTACCCTCCTTACAGACAATATTCTCTGAGCCAAGGAAAAAGGGTAGACTGAATTTATATCGGATTAAATAAACACAAACCCATATACATGTAGAGAACCTCCGATCTATAGAGGCTTTATAATGAACGCTTTAGGCTAATTCTCGTTTCGAGACACTAATCGTACTGCAAATATAAAAAGGTGTTAACAGTCTGTTTAATTCGCCGCAGCGTAACTCGCGCTTCGTTGCTTCTCCCTTCGACATAACCTCAACACGGTTCACAGATTTAAATATTTCATCAACACACCAATCTGTCCCAGGACGCAGCGGGAAATGTCGTTAGCTGTGGTCCCCAGGTGCTCGTAGCTTACTTGGGATAACGCGATTTCCAGCCTCCCGTTTAGGTTGCGTTCGGTCCGGATTTTATGACGACTTAAAAAAAAAAAAAAACCATAGAAATACGTAATCGAATTGGTTGAGGCAGTTTTTTTCATTTCCCTGATTTATTAAAAAAACAAGTAATATAAAAAAAATTGTTGAAAGTCAATTCCCCACTTGGATCAACAAAGACAAGTTTTGTTTCAGTTACTTTTTAAATGTAACTGAATTATCTATTATTTATTACAATTACATTTACTTATTACAATTACAAATAATGTAAATAGAGTAACAAAACGTATGCATTGAAACAGCTGTTGCACCACATAACCTGCAATAACAAATCAGCTGTACTATGAAATCATATGTTATCACGTATTTTTCGCCAAATAGGACGAAATAACTATATTGCATACCTTTCCCCTTTTGTGAAACGTTTTCCTCCCATTAAAACTAAAACTAATTCATTAAATTTAACAAATGAATATTATTTGAAAATACTGTATTAAAACCAATTATCATCCACTACAATTTTAAACAAATGTATTTGAAATCAAGTGGATGAATAAAAGGTATTTCATTTATGATGGAAAATTTGAACACGATATATATATATATATATATATATATATATATATATATATATAAGGATAGTGGGGAATACTAGACGACTAGGAATAGCATGATTGGGCTATAGTAGATTGTTGGAAGATTGGACAGAATCAAGGAAGGAGTGAGGGGGAGATGACGGAGAAGTAAGGACAGTTGCTTTACCTGTCTATGCTGCATAATGTGGAGTAGGCACTTCGCTTCACGAGTAGTAGGCATGCATAATTTTGTCGTTTGATAAAATGGAAACGTTTGCACGACACTGTCAATAAACCGATATTCTCTTGGGAATTATGCATCGTGTTTCCGTATGACATCAGTTATTAGCGCCTATCAAGTTGGCATTATTGCTGCATAATGCAGACTAATGTTATCGCAGTGGCGCAGCCCTAAGGCAAACAATGCTCCATACACGAGACAGGATCAACATTACGTCGCGCCGCCGAATACATTTAGAGAAACCTTTCTATACGACTGTCACACAGCGTCAGATTTCTGTTTTAAACAAAGGGAAAAGGTTTTTTTAACGTTTATTAGTCATAAATTTGTATTTTGTTGTATTTGAAAGTGTTGAAAGTTTTATAAATTCTATATCTAGTCAATTTTACTAACGAGAATAAATTAAAAGAATTGTACAAATTACAGATGTAACTAATTGTAAGTGCTGTAAATTGTAGATTTTACTGATTCTAAATATTTAAAATTTTTCTATTTAAAAATGTTGCAAACTGTTTCTGTAAGTTTTCCATTTACAGTAGATCCTCAAAATTCCGAGTCTATATTTCGAGCATATTTCTAATTGAGCCTATTTTATCTATTTGAAAGAAAACCATGAGTCGGGCTTCCAAAAAATGTTTGTATCAATGCGGTATGCAAAGGAAATAGAATGGGTTTCCAAAAAATGTTTATATCAATACGGTATGCAAAAAATGAGTCGGGTTTTCGAAAAAATGTATATATAAGTACGGAATGGAGAGGAAATGAATCGGGCTTCCAAGAAATTTTCATTTTTAATTATAGGGTTGGAGTTTATTAAAACTCCTATTTTTTTAAGGCACAGGAACTTGTTTCCATGTAATCCGAGGGGTGTCGGTCCCGTCCACCTCGAAATATCGAAACTCTACTGTATTTGCTTGAATTATTTATTCGGACGATTGATGTTTTTATTAAAAACGTTTAGGAATCTCCGATTGACATTGACGATGAAATCCACGATGTTATTACTCGTGTCAATCCTCACATCACCTTGACACATCCCTCTAACTCCATTTCATTCGGCGTTTTAGGTGTTTAAGACACTGTGCACAATTTTCCCTATATTAAAAGCACGTGTTGTCGAAAAGATCAAAGACAGAACTAAAACCGGACCTGCTTTGAGGAAACACCTGGCTAACGTGTACGTATCGAGATACTCTTTATCATAGTAGAAGAAAGCTATCTTCATAAACCCCTTCCATTATAAAAGATGCACTACACTTAACATTGGGACAAAATGTCATTTAGTGAAAATCCCTTCATGAATCTCAGAGAAGAGAAGCCTTCGCCAAACGCAGAGAAGACAGGCACAAGATAGGTTATCAAGTTTGTAAAAATAGAGTAGAATTGGGAAAAAAAATAATTAAATGATACTTAACTAAGTGAATACATATGGCTAATACTTGTTGACGCGTTTCGAAACAGTCGTTTCTTTTACGAAGCAAAAGAATAAAGAAACTTTGACAAAAGAAAGGTCCAACTATTTTAAGATAGGACTTTCCAAGAACCAAAATACCTGGGTTATAATAACACTGTACTGTTAGGAAAGGCTCTTTGTAGATGGGTATGGGCATAACCAAATCAACTACAATACGTGAGGGGGAGAGATGATGCGAGGTTGGAAAAGAGATCGAGGAGTCTTGGAGGAACTTCAGAAGAGGGCAGACGTATTGGTGGGGATCAAGGGTCAGTAATGTTGATAAGGGGTAAATTTTGTTAATAGAATTAAGGGAAATGTATTTTTTTTTATGTGTTCAACTTGAAAAAGTGCGACGTAAATAATTTAGTAAAGAATTAGGAAAAATAAGTTAGTTATGTGAAAGTGCATCGAAGCAGTATCAACGGTCAAGGCCCAGGAAATCAACATTCAATAAGTACTTTCTTTTTACATTAAAAGTAGCCAACAGAGCTTTATAAACAGTAAATTCAGAACAATTTTAAATTCATTAGTATAAAATATTAATCTAGTTTTTCCCCCACGTTCTAAATTATAAAAAAGGTCTTTAATAAGGACGGTTGGAAAAGCGAAGTGATCGAGGAGTCTTGGAGGAACTTCAGAAGAGGGCTGACGTATTGGGGGGTCAAGGGTCAGTAATGTAAAAGGAAACGCGTCAACAAGTACGCCCTATTTATGCACTTAGTTAAGTATCATTTAATTATAGTTTAATCAGTGAATTTAAGATGATTACATCAAGCAACTTTTAAAAAAATTAAGTGTGGAAATAAAGTAAAGGAATGTTTCCTCTTTTAAAAGCAACAATATGAATGAGGCAGTTCTTTTTAACATTGCCATTAGAACAACACTTAAGATGGCTGATAAAGCTGGTTTGCCAATAAGTTAGGGTAGGATATGAACAACGCGTCACGACTCCTCTCCAAATCTTCCTTATTTATGTAAAAGCCTTCATGCCAACGTTAATGTGTTTCAGTGAGACCTTTTAATGTTTTTGTGGTGTGGAGGGGCCTGAAACTAAAATTATCCATAACAATTTAAATTATTTTTTACATACTTCCCTGCAGTACTGCTAATTATTTCAATATACATTTATTATTATATAAGTAAGTTGTAGTCAGGATCATTTTATATTTGATGAACGTTTTAAGTAGTAAAATATTGTAATAATATCCACTTGTAATGTTACCGTTATAAGTGGACTTCATATCAAGTATAATTGTGACTTTATTACAGTTAAACAAATTTATAAATCTAAAGTAATGAAGATATAGATAGCACTATACCACCGTATTATACCCACTCGTAAGATATGAGACGATATTTCAACTTGTATGAATGTCAAAATTGTATTATCTGACCTTTGGTATAGTACTTTAAAGTACTATAGTAATAATTATAATAAATTATTATTTTATAATATTATATTTATATTTAATATATAGGTAAAGTATATATTATAACCTAAGTAATGTGGAATATAACTTCCTTTAGATTATAAATTTAATTACCTTAACACTCTTTTGTCTTACCTTCATGTTTCTAAATTAATTAACACCAATATCAATTTTAACATCGCTTGCATTTATTCTTGATACTTAATTAATACATATTATACCCATTTACCTTTTATGTACTATTTATAATATTATTTAGTGACAAGATTAATTCCTTGACTAAAGTTACAACTACAAAAGAAAAGGCGACCTCTTGAGCCTTTAGGTTATTACAATAAAGTTTAATAATTACAGTGTTAATTCCTCTTTCCCTGGGTTCGTTATTAAAGACCTTTTTTTATAAATTAGAACGTGGTGAAAAAAACTAGATTCTTATTTTATACTAATGAATTTAAAATTGTTCTGAATTTACTGTTTATAAAGCTCTGTTGGCTAATTTTAATGTAAAAAGAAAGTATTTATTGTTTGTTGATTTCCTGGGATCTTGACCGCTGATGCTGCTTCGATGCACTTTCACATAACTAACTTATTTTTCCTAATTGTTTACTAAATTATTTACGTCGCACTTTTTCAAGTTGAACGCATACAAAAAAAATACATTTCCGTTAATACTATTAACAAAATTTACCCCTTATTAACATTACTGACACTTGGTCCCCCCCCCAATACGTCTTCCCGCTTCTGAAGTTCCTCCAAGACTCTCCGATCACTTCCTTTTCCAACCCATCATCTCTCCCTCTCACGTATCTTAGTTTATTTGGTTATCCCCATACCCATCTACAAAGAGCCTTCCCTAACGGTAACCCAGGTATTTTGGTCCTTGGAAAGTCCTATCTTAAAATAGTTGGACCCTTCTTTTGTCAAAGTTTCCCGCAGTCCCTCTATGACTACTTGAAATAGAACAATGGTTAAGTACTTTGTCCGTAATTTATATATATATATATATATATATATATATATTAAGTCAAAATACAAATACAAGAATTATAATTGAATTTACAATTCAAAGCTTTTCGTTGGCTAACAGTACCAACATCATACTTATATATAATATATATATTGTAATCCTTGGATGAATTTCTTTGTCTTGTTTTATATATACACAATTAAATAACACTTTCATAAAGAAGAATATTTATTTTAGTTTTCTTCATACACTGAAACCTTTTGCTGATTGGCAGTATCAGCATTGTCAAAATTTTCCAAATACCTCATAGTTCTATGACTACATCTGGACTGTTCATACAGTCGTACTATGCTTAAAATATTAGTTATTCTTATCTTATATGCTTTATTACACAATCATCAATAATCTGTATTTATTTTAATCTTTTATTCTTAAGATTTTATTGAATACCCTAAAAATAGTATTATGTTTAGACTTTATATGTAGGCCTACTTGTTCCTCAATAAGTGTATGTTTATATTAATTATATATTTCTAAATTCTCAATGATATTTATTATTAAACCTTTTTGAGCACGTTTAATTAACATGTAGGACAAACTAAAAATAAAATAAAATAAAGGTATAAAGAACATTTAAATGCATATAAAAAAAGTATTATATATAAATCAAATTTGACAACATATTGTATAGATAGTAAATACAATTTCCCCGAGATACATAATATAAAGTTAATTCCTATATTAATTTGATGTTCAATTTTTTTAATTAAGTTTCATTGTGTAGCACCACTGAAGATGATGACATATTATCATTGAAACGCGTCTGATATAAAGATTTTATAATTATGAGTCACGGCCTCTTTATTCGCTTGTTTATAACCTTCACTCACAAGCCAGCTCGAATATTGGTTATAATAATAATTACATTAAATATTTATATTTTGTCCATTTTTTAACAATACAAATAATTCTTGAATAAACGTTACAATTATTAATAGAAGGGAATAAAGTTTTAAGATTATTTTTAACACAAATACAAATATCGTTTGCCCCAAAAGGACTATAATGATTTTTTAAGGATTTAAAAAAAATTTTCCGGCTTGAAACATTAATCTAAAGTTGCCTATTTTCATATAAATTCCAAACACTAAAATATTATAACTGCAAGGTAGCTAGACTGGCAGTTATCTGTGTGCTGTGGATATTATGCGAATAGAATGTCCGTGAAAGAGTACAAACAGTGTAGGCAAAGACCGCGGCTCTGCAAAGTACTCAGACATCTAGTATTAAGTGAGCCACAACCTATTGTTTGTAGAGCAAAGGTTAATTCCTAGTTGGCACACTGTCAAGCTCAGTATTTCAGTGATAGCCTACTTTTAAATTTAATATTTGACGTTGACCATCAAAATAAAACAAGAATCTGCCTTTAATTACCACAAATAAATTGTTTGTTTTGATTATTATAAATTACAAGTTGAAATTTAATTATAAACACAAGTGATAATTACAGGTATTTCTTCAAAATCAAGTGAAAAAGCACATAAAAAAATTACCATCTACTAGTAGCCAGGGCTGTGGCAATTTGATGGTGCTTTGAAGCAAATATCTTGATTAAGGTTCTACCAGATAATATTTATGTAGTAGGAATATTAAGCTGCAAACATCTCCCTAGGTGCCTAAACGCTCACCTAGTGCAGAGATGCATTCCGACATAATATGCCTCTTTATATTTGTCAACGGTAGCCTATCTTTATATCCGATACAGCCAAAAAATGTAGGAAAATATTAATATATTACGGCAGAATAATTCATTTATACTTGTAAGTACCGATGTGTTGCACCAGTCAGTGTGAACTGTGCTTCGTACGAGTCACCGTAACTGTATCAATGCAGAATGCAATCATCACATGGATGCAACTTCTGGAATACTACTTGTAGAATAATTATAATTTGTCTAGTTGATGTAATAGGTATTGAAAAAAAGGAGTATTATATATTAATTCTTCACAGGTTATATTTATATATAAACCATCCCACGGAAAAATGAAGAAATATAAGGCGAGTGAGTTGAAAAAAGAATTCCTGATAGTAGGCATGAGAGTTGATTATGAGACCTGAGGATAGATTTGCATAGTTAAAGGAGACCAGCTTTCTGCCTGCGTCATGGGATGATGCTCTTCCTAGTTTATTACGAGATAAACATAAGTTGGGGTAAGGAGGAATAAGGTACAAGGAATAAGCCATGAATATAGCACCCCGGAAAGAGGGCAAGATAGCTGGAGAATGCCCGCTTTTTACCGAAGTCATTGAGATGTCATGACTCTTCTCATGGTTAGATATAAAAAAGATATAAATGTAGTACTGGATTTTATAGGTTTTAGTACTCGACGTAAAAGGAATATTTAGTATTAGGGTATGATTAGGACACCATGTGTACAGGGTAAGATACGAGGAGAATACCCGCTTTTTACTGAAGTCATTGAGATGTCATGACTCATCTCATGGTTAGATATAAAACAGATATAAATGTAGTACTAGATGTTTTAGGTTTTAGTACTCGACGTAGAAGGAATATTTAGTATTAGGGTAAGATTAGAACACCAAGTGTACAGGGCAAGATACGAGCAGAATACTCGCTTTTTACTGAAGCCATTGAGATGTCATGACTCTTCTCATGGTTAGATATAAAACAGATATAAATGTAGTACTAGATGTATTAGGTTTTAGTACTCGTAGTAAAAGGATTATTTAGTATTAGGGTATGATTAGGACACCATGTGTACAGGGTAAGATACGAGGAAAATACTCGCTTTTTACTGAAGCCATTGAGATGTCATGATTCTTCTCATGGTTAGATATAAAACAGATATAAATGTAGTACTAGATGTATTAGGTTTTAGTACTCGACGTAAAAGGAATATTTAGTATTAGGGTAAGATTAGAACACCATGTGTACAGGGTAAGATACGTGGAGAATACTCGCTTTTTACTGAAGCCATTGAGATGTCATGACTCATCTCATGGTTAGATATAAAACAGATATAAATGTAGTACTAGATGTATTAGGTTATAGTACTCGACGTAAAAGGAATATTTAGTATTAGGGTATGATTAGGACACCATGTGTACAGGGTAAGATACGAGGAGAATACTCGCTTTTTACTGAAGCCATTGAGATGTCATGACTCATCTCATGGTTAGATATAAAACAGATATAAATGTAGTACTGGATGTTATACGTTTTAGTACTCGACGTGAAAGGAATATTTAGTATTAGGGTAAGATTAGAAAACCATGTGTACAGGGTAAGATACGTGGAGAATACCCGCTTTTTACTGAAGCCATTGAAACGTCATGACTCTTCTCATGGTCAGATATAAAACAGATATAAATGTAGTACTAGATGTATTAGGTTTTAGTACTCGACGTAAAAGGAATATTTAGTATTAGGGTAAGATTAGGACACCATGTGTACAGGGTAAGATACGAGAAGAATACCCGCTTTTTACTGAAGCCATTGAGATGTCATGACACTTCTCATGGTTAGATATAACACAGATATAAATGTAGTACTGGATGTTATAGGTTTCAGTACTCGACGTAGAAGGAATATTTAGTATTAGGGTATGATTATTACACCATGTGTACAGGGTAAGATACAAGGAGAATACCCACTTTATACCGAAGTCATTGAGATGACATGACTCTTCACATGGTTAGATATAACAGGTATAAATGTAGTACTAGATGTTTTAGGTTTTAGTACTCGACGGAGAAGGAATATTTAGTATTAGGGTATGATTAGGACACCATGTGTACAGGGTGAGATACGAGGAGAATACCCGCTTTTTACTGAAGCCATTGAGATGTCATGACTCTTCTCATGGTTAGATATAAAAAACATATAAGTGTAGTACTGGATGTTTTAGGTTTTAGTACTCGACGTAGAAGGAATATTTAGTATTAGGGTATGATTAGGATACTATGTGTACAGGGTAAGGTACGTGGAGAATACCCGCTTTTTAATGAAGTCATTGAGATGTCATGACTCTTCTTATGGTTAGATATAAAAGAGATATAAATGTAGTACTAGATGCTTTAGGTTTTAGTACTCGACGTAGAAGGAATATTTAGTACTAGGGTATGATTAGGACACCATGTGTACAGGGTAAGATAAGAGGAGAATACCCGCTTTTTACTGAAGCCATTGAGATGTCATGACTCTTCTCATGGTTAGATATAAAAAACATATAAGTGTAGTACTGGATGTTTTAGGTTTTAGTACTCGACGTAGAAGGAATATTTAGTATTAGGGTATGATTAGGATACTATGTGTACAGGGTAAGGTACGTGGAGAATACCCGCTTTTTAATGAAGTCATTGAGATATCATGACTCTTCTTATGGTTAGATATAAAACAGATATAAATGTAGTACTAGATGTTTTAGGTTTTAGTACTCGACGTAAAAGGAATATTTAGTATTAGGGTATGATTAGGACACCATGTGTACAGGGTAAGTAAGATACGTGGAGAATAACCGCTTTTTACTGAAGTCATTGAGATGTCAAGACTCTTCTCATGGTTAGATATAAAACAGATATAAATGTAGTACTAGATGTATTAGACTTTAGTACTAGACGTAGAAGGAATATTTAGTATTAGGGTATGATTAATACACCATGTGTACAGGGTAAGATACTTGGAGAATACCCGCTTTTTACTGAAGTAATTGAGATGTCATGACTCTTCTCATGGTTAGATATAAAACCTATATAAATGTAGTACTAAATGTTTTAGATTTTAGTACTCGACGAGAAGGAATATTTAGTATTAGGGTATGATTAGGACAACTTGTGTACAGGGTAAGATACGTGGAGAATACCCGCTTTTTACTGAAGTCATTGAGATGTCATGACTCTTCTCATGGTTAGATATAAAACAGATATAAATGTAGTACTAGATGTATTAGGTTTTAGTACTCGACGTAGAAGGAATATTTAGTATTAGGGTATGATTAGGACACCATGTGTACAGGGTAAGTAAGATACGTGGAGACTAACCGCTATTTACTGAAGTCATTGAGATGTCATGACTCTTCTCATGGTTAAATATAAAACGGATATAAATGTAGTACTAGATGTATTGGGTTTTAGTACTAGGGTATGATTAGGGTACCGTGTGTACAGGGTAAGTAAGATACGTGGAGACTAACCGCTATTTTCTGAAGTCATTGAGATGTCATGACTCTTCTCATGGTTAAATATAAAACGGATATAAATGTAGTACTAGATGTATTTGGTTTTAGTACTAGGGTATGATTAGGGTACCGTGTGTACAGGGTAAGATACCTGGAGGATACCCGCTTTTTACTGAAGCCATTGAGATGTCATGACTCTACTCATGGTTAGATATAAAACAGATACAAATGTAGTACTAGATGTATTAGGTTTTAGTACTAGGGTATGATTAGAACACCATGTGTACAGGGTAAGATAACTGGAGAATACCCGCTTTTTACTGAAGCCATTGAGACGTCATGACTCTTCTCATGGTTAGATATAAAACAGATATAAATGTAGTACTAGATGTTTTAGGTTTTAGTACTCGACGTAGAAGGAATATTTAGTATTAGGGTATGATTAGGACACCATGTGTACAGGGTAAGATACGTGGAGAATACCCGCTTTTTACTGAAGTCATTGAGATGTCATGACTCTTCTCATGGTTAGATATAAAACAGATATAAATGTAGTACTAGATGTATTAGGTTATAGTACTCGACGTAAAAGGAATATTTAGTATTAGGGTATGATTAGGACACCATGTGTACAGGGTAAGATACGAGGAGAATACTCGCTTTTTACTGAAGCCATTGAGATGTCATGACTCATCTCATGGTTAGATATAAAACAGATATAAATGTAGTACTGGATGTTATACGTTTTAGTACTCGACGTGAAAGGAATATTTAGTATTAGGGTAAGATTAGAAAACCATGTGTACAGGGTAAGATACGTGGAGAATACCCGCTTTTTACTGAAGCCATTGAAACGTCATGACTCTTCTCATGGTCAGATATAAAACAGATATAAATGTAGTACTAGATGTATTAGGTTTTAGTACTCGACGTAAAAGGAATATTTAGTATTAGGGTAAGATTAGGACACCATGTGTACAGGGTAAGATACGAGAAGAATACCCGCTTTTTACTGAAGCCATTGAGATGTCATGACACTTCTCATGGTTAGATATAACACAGATATAAATGTAGTACTGGATGTTATAGGTTTCAGTACTCGACGTAGAAGGAATATTTAGTATTAGGGTATGATTATTACCCCATGTGTACAGGGTAAGATACAAGGAGAATACCCACTTTATACCGAAGTCATTGAGATGACATGACTCTTCACATGGTTAGATATAACAGGTATAAATGTAGTACTAGATGTTTTAGGTTTTAGTACTCGACGGAGAAGGAATATTTAGTATTAGGGTATGATTAGGACACCATGTGTACAGGGTGAGATACGAGGAGAATACCCGCTTTTTACTGAAGCCATTGAGATGTCATGACTCTTCTCATGGTTAGATATAAAAAACATATAAGTGTAGTACTGGATGTTTTAGGTTTTAGTACTCGACGTAGAAGGAATATTTAGTATTAGGGTATGATTAGGATACTATGTGTACAGGGTAAGGTACGTGGAGAATACCCGCTTTTTAATGAAGTCATTGAGATGTCATGACTCTTCTTATGGTTAGATATAAAAGAGATATAAATGTAGTACTAGATGCTTTAGGTTTTAGTACTCGACGTAGAAGGAATATTTAGTACTAGGGTATGATTAGGACACCATGTGTACAGGGTAAGATAAGAGGAGAATACCCGCTTTTTACTGAAGCCATTGAGATGTCATGACTCTTCTCATGGTTAGATATAAAAAACATATAAGTGTAGTACTGGATGTTTTAGGTTTTAGTACTCGACGTAGAAGGAATATTTAGTATTAGGGTATGATTAGGATACTATGTGTACAGGGTAAGGTACGTGGAGAATACCCGCTTTTTAATGAAGTCATTGAGATATCATGACTCTTCTTATAGTTAGATATAAAACAGATATAAATGTAGTACTAGATGTTTTAGGTTTTAGTACTCGACGTAAAAGGAATATTTAGTATTAGGGTATGATTAGGACACCATGTGTACAGGGTAAGTAAGATACGTGGAGAATAACCGCTTTTTACTGAAGTCATTGAGATGTCAAGACTCTTCTCATGGTTAGATATAAAACAGATATAAATGTAGTACTAGATGTATTAGACTTTAGTACTAGACGTAGAAGGAATATTTAGTATTAGGGTATGATTAATACACCATGTGTACAGGGTAAGATACTTGGAGAATACCCGCTTTTTACTGAAGTAATTGAGATGTCATGACTCTTCTCATGGTTAAATATAAAACGGATATAAATGTAGTACTAGATGTATTGGGTTTTAGTACTAGGGTATGATTAGGGTACCGTGTGTACAGGGTAAGTAAGATACGTGGAGACTAACCTCTATTTTCTGAAGTCATTGAGATGTCATGACTCTTCTCATGGTTAAATATAAAACGGATATAAATGTAGTACTAGATGTATTTGGTTTTAGTACTAGGGTATGATTAGGGTACCGTGTGTACAGGGTAAGATACCTGGAGGATACCCGCTTTTTACTGAAGCCATTGAGATGTCATGACTCTACTCATGGTTAGATATAAAACAGATACAAATGTAGTACTAGATGTATTAGGTTTTAGTACTAGGGTATGATTAGAACACCATGTGTACAGGGTAAGATAACTGGAGAATACCCGCTTTTTACTGAAGCCATTGAGACGTCATGACTCTTCTCATGGTTAGATATAAAACAGATATAAATGTAGTACTAGATGTTTTAGGTTTTAGTACTCGACATAGAAGGAATATTTAGTATTAGGGTATGATTAGGACACCATGTGTACAGGGTAAGATACGTGGAGAATACCCGCTTTTTACTGAAGTCATTGAGATGTCATGACTCTTCTCATGGTTAGATATAAAACAGATATAAATGTAGTACTAGATGTATTAGGTTTTAGTACTCGACGTAAAAGGTATATTTAGTATTAGGATATGATTAGGACCCCATGTGTACAGGGTAAGTAAGATACGTGGAGACTAACCGCTATTTACTGAAGTCATTGAGATGTCATGACTCTTCTCATGGTTAAATATAAAACAAATATAAATGTAGTACTAGATGTATTGGGTTTTACTACTAGGGTATGATTAGGGCACCGTGTGTACAGGGTAAGATACCTCGAGAATACCCGCTTTTTACTGAAGTCATTGAGATGTCATGACTTTTCTCATGGTTAGATATAAAACAGATACGAATGTAGTACTAGATGTATTAGGTTTTTGTACTAGGGTATGATTAGGACACCATGGGTACAGGGTAAGATACCTGGAGAATACCCGCTTTTTACTGAAGCAATTGAGACGTCATGACTCTTCTCATGGTTAGATATAAAACAGATATAAATATAGTACTGGATGTTCAGGTTTTAGTACTCGACGTAAAAGGATTATTTAGTACTAGGGTATGATTAGGACACCATGTGTACAGGGTATACTAGGAGAATACCCGCTTTTTACTGAAGCCATTGAGATATCATGACTCTTCTTATGGTTAGATGTAAAACAGATATAAATGTAGTACTAGATGTTTTAGGTTTTAGTACTAGACGTAGAAGGAATATTTAGTATTAGGGTATGATTAATACACCATGTGTACAGGGTAAGATACTTGGAGAATACCCGCTTTTTACTGAAGTCATTGAGATGTCATGACTCTTCTCATGGTTAAATATAAAACAGATATAAATGTAGTACTAGATGTATTAGGTTTTAGTACTCGACGTAAAAGGTATATTTAGTATTAGGATATGATTAGGTCACCATGTGTACAGGGTAAGTAAGATACGTGGAGACTAACCGCTATTTACTGAAGTCATTGAGATGTCATGACTCTTCTCATGGTTAAATATAAAACAAATATAAATGTAGTACTAGATGTATTGGGTTTTAGTACTAGGGTATGATTAGGGCACCGTGTGTACAGGGTAAGATACCTCGAGAATACCCGCTTTTTACTGAAGCCATTGAGATGTCATGACTCTTCTCATGGTTAGATATAAAACAAATATAAATGTAGTACTAGATGTTTTAGGTTTTAGTACTCGACGTAGAAGGAATATTTAGTATTAGGGTATGATTAGGACACCATGTGTACAGGGTAAGATACGAGGAGGATACCCGCTTTTTACTGAAGCCATTGAGATGTCATGACTCTTCTCATGGCTAGATATAAAAAAGATATAAATGTAGTACTGGATGTTCAGGTTTTAGTACTCGACGTAAAAGGATTATTTAGTACTAGGGTATGATTAGGACACCATGTGTACAGGGTATACTAGGAGAATACCCGCTTTTTACTGAAGCCATTGAGACGTCATGACTCTTCTCATGGTTAGATATAAAAAAGATATAAATGTAGTACTAGATGCTTTAGGTTTTAGTACTCGACGTAGAAGGAATATTTAGTATTAGGGTATGATTAGGACACCATGTGTACAGGGTAAGATACGAGGAGAATACCCGCTTTTTACTGAAGCCATTGAGATGTCATGACTGTTCTCATGGTTAGATATAAAACAGATATAAATGTAGTACTAGATGTTTTAGGTTTTAGTACTAGACGTAGAAGGAATATTTAGTATTAGAGTATGATTAATACACCATGTGTACAGGGTAAGATACTTGGAGAATACCCGCTTTTTACTGAAGTCATTAAGATGTCATGACTCTTCTCATGGTTAGATATAAAACAGATATAAATGTAGTACTAGATGTTTTAGGTTTTAGTACTCGACGTAGAAGGAATATTTAGTACTAGGGTATGATTAGGACACCATGTGTACAGGGTAAGATACGAGGAGGATACCCGCTTTTTACTGAAGCCATTGAGATGTCATGACTCTTCTCATGGTTAGATATAAAAAAGATATAAATGTAGTACTGGATGTTCAGGTTTTAGTACTCGACGTAAAAGGATTATTTAGTACTAGGGTATGATTAGGACACCATGTGTACAGGGTAAGATACGAGGAGAATACCCGCTTTTTACTGAAGCCATTGAGATGTCATGACTGTTCTCATGGTTAGATATAAAACAGATATAAATGTAGTACTAGATATTTTAGGTTTTAAAACTCGACGTAGAAGGAATATTTAGTATTAGGGTATGATTAGGACACCATGTGTACAGGGTAAGATACGTGGAGAATACCCGCTTTTTACTGAAGTCATTGAGATGTCATGACTCTTCTCATGGTTAGATATAAAACAGATATAAATGTAGTACTAGATGTATTAGGTTTTAGTACTCGACGTAAAAGGAATATTTAGTATTAGGGTATGATTAGGACACCATGTGTACAGGGTAAGTAAGATACGTGGAGAATAACCGCTTTTTACTGAAGTCATTGAGATGTCATGACTCTTCTCATGGTTAAATATAAAACAGATATAAATGTAGTACTAATTGTATTGGGTTTTAGTACTCGACGTAAAAGGAAAATTTAGTATTAGGGTATGATTAGGACACCATGTGTACAGGGTAAGTAAGATACGTGGAGAATAACCGCTTTTTACTGAAGTCATTGAGATGTCATGACTCTTCTCATGGTTAAATATAAAACGGATATAAATGTAGTACTAGATGTATTGGGTTTTAGTACTAGGGTATGATTAGGGTACCGTGTGTACAGGGTAAGATACCTGGAGGATACCCGCTTTTTACTGAAGCCATTGAGACGTCATGACTCTTCTCATGGTTAGATATAAAACAGATATAAATGTAGTACTAGATGTATTAGGTTTTAGTACTCGACGTAAAAGGAATATTTAGTATTAGGGTATGATTAGGACACCATGTGTACAGGGTAAGTAAGATACGTGGAGAATAACCGCTTTTTACTGAAGTCATTGAGATGTCATGACTCTTCTCATGGTTAAATATAAAACAGATAT
Organism: Prosapia bicincta; assembly: GCA_036971475.1. Taxonomy (NCBI): domain Eukaryota; kingdom Metazoa; phylum Arthropoda; class Insecta; order Hemiptera; family Cercopidae; genus Prosapia; species Prosapia bicincta. The sequence goes on from JBAIZL010000005.1 coordinate 25,783,726, forward strand.
AAATGTAGTACTAATTGTATTGGGTTTTAGTACTCGACGTAAAAGGTATATTTAGTATTAGGATATGATTAGGACACCATGTGTACAGGGTAAGTAAGATACGTGGAGACTAACCGATAATTACTGAAGTCATTGAGATCTCATGACTCTTCTCATGGTTAAATATAAAACAAATATAAATGTAGTACTAGATGTATTGGGTTTTAGTACTAGGGTATGATTAGGGCACCGTGTGTACAGGGTAAGATACCTCGAGAATACCCGCTTTTTACTGAAGCCATTGAGATGTCATGACTCTTCTCATGGTTAGATATAAAACAGATACAAATGTAGTACTAGATGTATTAGGTTTTAGTACTAGGGTATGATTAGGACACCATGGGTACAGGGTAAGATACCTGGAGAATACCCGCTTTTTACTGAAGCCATTGAGACGTCATGACTCTTCTCATGGTTAGATATAAAACAGATATAAATGTAGTACTAGATATTTTAGGTTTTAGTACTCGACGTAGAAGGAATATTTAGTATTAGGGTATGATTAGGACACCATGTGTACAGGGTAAGATACTTGGAGAATACCCGCTTTTTACTGAAACGATTGAGATGTCATGACTCTTCTCATGTTTAGATATATAAAAGATATAAATGTAGTACTGGATGTTTCAGGTTTTAGTACTCGACGTAAAAGGATTATTTAGTACTAGGGTAAGATTAGGACACCATGTGTATAGGGTATGATACGAGGAGAATACCCGCTTTTTACTGAAGTCATTGAGATGTCATGACTCTTCTCATGGTTAGATATAAAACAGATATAAATGTAGTACTAGATGTTTTAGGTTTTAGTACTCGACGTAGAAGGAATATTTAGTATTATGGTAAGATTAGGACACCATGTGTACAGGGTAAGATACGAGGAGAATACCCGCTTTTTACTGAAGTCATTAAGATGTCATGACTCTTCTCATGGTTAGATATAAAACAGATATAAATGTAGTACTAGATGTTTTAGGTTTTAGTACTCGACGTAGAAGGAATATTTAGTACTAGGGTATGATTAGGACACCATGTGTACAGGGTAAGATACGAGGAGGATACCCGCTTTTTACTGAAGCCATTGAGATGTCATGACTCTTCTCATGGTTAGATATAAAAAAGATATAAATGTAGTACTGGATGTTCAGGTTTTAGTACTCGACGTAAAAGGATTATTTAGTACTAGGGTATGATTAGGACACCATGTGTACAGGGTAAGATACGAGGAGAATACCCGCTTTTTACTGAAGCCATTGAGATGTCATGACTGTTCTCATGGTTAGATATAAAACAGATATAAATGTAGTACTAGATATTTTAGGTTTTAAAACTCGACGTAGAAGGAATATTTAGTATTAGGGTATGATTAGGACACCATGTGTACAGGGTAAGATACGTGGAGAATACCCGCTTTTTACTGAAGTCATTGAGATGTCATGACTCTTCTCATGGTTAGATATAAAACAGATATAAATGTAGTACTAGATGTATTAGGTTTTAGTACTCGACGTAAAAGGAATATTTAGTATTAGGGTATGATTAGGACACCATGTGTACAGGGTAAGTAAGATACGTGGAGAATAACCGCTTTTTACTGAAGTCATTGAGATGTCATGACTCTTCTCATGGTTAAATATAAAACAGATATAAATGTAGTACTAATTGTATTGGGTTTTAGTACTCGACGTAAAAGGAAAATTTAGTATTAGGGTATGATTAGGACACCATGTGTACAGGGTAAGTAAGATACGTGGAGAATAACCGCTTTTTACTGAAGTCATTGAGATGTCATGACTCTTCTCATGGTTAAATATAAAACGGATATAAATGTAGTACTAGATGTATTGGGTTTTAGTACTAGGGTATGATTAGGGTACCGTGTGTACAGGGTAAGATACCTGGAGGATACCCGCTTTTTACTGAAGCCATTGAGACGTCATGACTCTTCTCATGGTTAGATATAAAACAGATATAAATGTAGTACTAGATGTATTAGGTTTTAGTACTCGACGTAAAAGGAATATTTAGTATTAGGGTATGATTAGGACACCATGTGTACAGGGTAAGTAAGATACGTGGAGAATAACCGCTTTTTACTGAAGTCATTGAGATGTCATGACTCTTCTCATGGTTAAATATAAAACAGATATAAATGTAGTACTAATTGTATTGGGTTTTAGTACTCGACGTAAAAGGAATATTTAGTATTAGGGTATGATTAGGACACCATGTGTACAGGGTAAGTAAGATACGTGGAGAATAACCGCTTTTTACTGAAGTCATTGAGATGTCATGACTCTTCTCATGGTTAAATATAAAACGGATATAAATGTAGTACTAGATGTATTGGGTTTTAGTACTAGGGTATGATTAGGGTACCGTGTGTACAGGGTAAGATACCTGGAGGATACCCGCTTTTTACTGAAGCCATTGAGACGTCATGACTCTTCTCATGGTTAGATATAAAACAGATATAAATGTAGTACTAGATGTATTAGGTTTTAGTACTCGACGTAAAAGGAATATTTAGTATTAGGGTATGATTAGGACACCATGTGTACAGGGTAAGTAAGATACGTGGAGAATAACCGCTTTTTACTGAAGTCATTGAGATGTCATGACTCTTCTCATGGTTAAATATAAAACAGATATAAATGTAGTACTAATTGTATTGGGTTTTAGTACTCGACGTAAAAGAAAATTTAGTATTAGGGTATGATTAGGACACCATGTGTACAGGGTAAGTAAGATACGTGGAGAATAACCGCTTTTTACTGAAGTCATTGAGATGTCATGACTCTTCTCATGGTTAAATATAAAACGGATATAAATGTAGTACTAGATGTATTGGGTTTTAGTACTAGGGTATGATTAGGGTACCGTGTGTACAGGGTAAGATACCTGGAGGATACCCGCTTTTTACTGAAGCCATTGAGACGTCATGACTCTTCTCATGGTTAGATATAAAACAGATATAAATGTAGTACTAGATGTTTTAGGTTTTAGTACTCGACGTAGAAGGAATATTTAGTATTAGGGTATGATTAGGACACCATGTGTACAGGGTAAGATACGTGGAGAATACCCGCTTTTTACTGAAGTCATTGAGATGTCATGACTCTTCTCATGGTTAGATATAAAACAGATATAAATGTAGTACTAGATGTATTAGGTTTTAGTACTCGACGTAAAAGGTATATTTAGTATTAGGATATGATTAGGACACCATGTGTACAGGGTAAGTAAGATACGTGGAGACTAACCGATAATTACTGAAGTCATTGAGATCTCATGACTCTTCTCATGGTTAAATATAAAACAAATATAAATGTAGTACTAGATGTATTGGGTTTTAGTACTAGGGTATGATTAGGGCACCGTGTGTACAGGGTAAGATACCTCGAGAATACCCGCTTTTTACTGAAGCCATTGAGATGTCATGACTCTTCTCATGGTTAGATATAAAACAGATACAAATGTAGTACTAGATGTATTAGGTTTTAGTACTAGGGTATGATTAGGACACCATGGGTACAGGGTAAGATACCTGGAGAATACCCGCTTTTTACTGAAGCCATTGAGACGTCATGACTCTTCTCATGGTTAGATATAAAACAGATATAAATGTAGTACTAGATATTTTAGGTTTTAGTACTCGACGTAGAAGGAATATTTAGTATTAGGGTATGATTAGGACACCATGTGTACAGGGTAAGATACGAGGAGAATACCCGCTTTTTACTGAAACGATTGAGATGTCATGACTCTTCTCATGTTTAGATATATAAAAGATATAAATGTAGTACTGGATGTTTCAGGTTTTAGTACTCGACGTAAAAGGATTATTTAGTACTAGGGTAAGATTAGGACACCATGTGTATAGGGTATGATACGAGGAGAATACCCGCTTTTTACTGAAGTCATTGAGATGTCATGACTCTTCTCATGGTTAGATATAAAACAGATATAAATGTAGTACTAGATGTTTTAGGTTTTAGTACTCGACGTAGAAGGAATATTTAGTATTATGGTAAGATTAGGACACCATGTGTACAGGGTAAGATACGAGGAGAATACCCGCTTTTTACAGAAGCCATTGAGATGTCATGACTCTTCTCATGGTTAGATATAAAACAGATATAAATGTAGTACTAGATGTTTTAGGTTTTAGTACTCGACGTAGAAGGAATATTTAGTATTAGGGTATGATTAGGACACCATGTGTACAGGGAAAGATACGAGGAGAATACCCGCTTTTTACTGAAGCCATTGAGACGTCATGACTCTTCTCATGGTTAGATATAAAAAAGATATAAATGTAGTACTAGATGTTTTAGGTTTTAGTACTCGACGTAGAAGGAATATTTAGTATTAGGGTATGATTAGGACACCATGTGTACAGGGTAAGTAAGATACGTGGAGAATAACCGCTTTTTACTGAAGTCATTGAGATGTCATGACTCTTCTCATGGTTACATATAAAACAGATATAAATGTAGTACTAGATGCTTTAGGTTTTAGTACTCGACGTAGAAGGAAAATTTAGTATTAGGGTATGATTATTACACCATGTGTACAGGGTAAGATACCTGGAGAATACCCACTTTATACCGAAGTCATTGAGATGACATGACTCTTCACATGGTTAGATATAACAGGTATAAATGAAGTACTAGATGTTTTAGGTTTTAGTATTAGCGTATGATTAGGGCACCATGTGTACAGGGTAAGACACCTGGAGAATACCAGCTTTTTACCGAAGTGATTGAGATGTCATGATCCTTCTTGTGATTAGATATAAAACAGATATAAATGTAGTACTAGATGTTTTAGGTTTTAGTACTAGAGTATGATTAGGGCACCATGTGTACAGGGGATCACACTTGAACCTGGTTTATAGAGAAGTGGTACCCTTAATACAGTTGCTATTTGTCCGCACTGCATTTTAAATTAAATTATCCATTCATTACAGCTCTTTATTTGGAAACGTATAAAATGTGTGAAATTTAATAATATACATAAAATAGCCACACTCACTACACGTTGACAGTCTGTATGGTTGTTCTCGGTGCAGAGAATATATGCGATTTCAATTAACCTCAATTTAGATAAACCGATTAAGGGATTTAGTTCGGGCGCCGGTCCAAACTTTGAACTAGAAACAACCCTTCTGCAGGATTTATCACTTCAGATAAGACGAGGGAATTTTAATTGCCAAAAGGGATATTATTGTTTGGACTTTTATTACTTTTCATCAGAGCTATTAATTATGTCTGTCAATTAAACACAAAATATTTACATTAAATAGTTAATTATATTATATAAAAGGTTTACAAGGTGTAAAAATAAAATGAAATCAAATATTACTGTTAAAGGGTTATATCTCAGAGATATATGCAAATAAGTTGACTAAAAGTATTTCTGTCATTCCTAGCATTGTTTTGTTTAGTTACTAAATTAAAAATTAATCAGGATAATAACCGACTATTGTGAATGTGTTAGTTTTTACTGTTATATATTAACATGGTATAGCCTACTTGTTTTGAATGAGGACGGGCGTTTCGAGTGATGTGTCCCATTGTCAACTCTTAATGCTGATCCCCCGTGAAACGGTCGCCCTCATTTAAAAACAAACTAAGTGCTACTACAGACAAGTGTCACATAATAATAAATGTCAAACAAACTGATTTTTATTGACAAACTATGAAATGACTCTCAGAGTAAATTTTCGAACGTGACGCCAATTGAAAATGTTTCCCATATAGAGGTTTATTTTCTCAATACCATTTGTAAAAACATTCTCACTTTCAAATACGACATTAATTTTGTAAACGACCCGTAATTTGTACAAATCCACTTCGGACGTAATTCAGAGTTAATTACCATTTAATCGCTTTTAATTCTCATTATGTCACAAACATACATTGATGCGACGAAATTTAATATCATATACATTATTTATTAATAAGACATTATTGAATTTCATAATTACTAAATATTAGAGTTAATATTGCCCGTTAGTGTTTGTTTAATTGCCTGTTGTATTATATAATTTACTAAACCCTAATTGCACAAAATATGCTGTAAACAGTTCATATAATTAGATTGGATTAGTAAAACGTGGATTATATGAGGGTCATGTTTTTAGGTACAATGAAAATTTTAGGGCTATATTATGCGAATAGAGGAAGGGCGGGTATATATTTTGTAAAATTTAGAAATTTATTAATCCCAATTAAAGAAAGAAAACACATTAAAGAGACGAGTAAATTCACAGTCGGACGTTATTTTCAGATGTTTCAAATTGTTAAGTAGTTTGACGGGAGGAGTCAAGAGTAGGCGTGAACCAATAGGAAGCGAAGTCTCAAGTGGCGGGGGCGGGGCTAACAGTGTATGAAGACGAGCTCAAGATTTGGGCGAACAGTACTTTTAAAGTACTGAGAACTGAATTATTCCGAAACGCGGCAACAAAAAATATTGTAATGTTAGGGAAGGCAGAAAAATGTAATCAAATGAATACCACAAATAGCTTTGCGCTCCTTCAACTTTTGTCCAATACGATCGATTTAGAACCTTCTGACTTACATTTGTTTGCCTCACTGAAGGAGGCATTACGTGGGAAGAATGTCCAGGATAACAAGGGTGCAAGAAATTTGTGTGACATTGTTTCCGTTACCAAGACAAAGAGTTCTTTGTAGCCGGTATGAAAAAGCTAGTAACCTGATGGGATGGTTGTATAAATGTTGAAAATATGGAAAGTTTTGTTTTGTAAAATAAATAGTTTCTCTTCAAATCAATTGGTCTCTTTAATTATTGATTGACGCAACAACTGTATTTTCCGAATGCTAGAACTATAAGATTTGTAAAAACATATATTAATAAGCAAGTATAGTATTATTTAAATATAAAATCACAGCCCACTCACCACTAGCGTAACGGATTTCTACATCACATCCAGGTTTAACTAATCCATTCTAATTGATTGTCGTAACAGCCGTTGCACCTGAAACATAAAACCACTGTGCAAATAGAAGCAGGCAAGAAGGCCAACAATGTAATGGCCGGCTGACGTCACAATACTTATGCAAACAATTTAGAGAGCCTTATCGATCAGGGGATTTGTTTTGTTGCGGAACGGAAATTACCGACATATGCATGTGTTCCAACCGTTTCCGGTTGCTATTTGTGAGGGGATGATGGCGAAAGCGATGTTGGATTGGCCGAATTTATAGTTTCAGTTATTATTTTATGGCCTATAAATTGATTTTGAATTTCGTTGAAAAAAAACTATTGAAATCTACGAGTATACAGTTTGGTATTTATTGTTTTTAGGTGATCAGTAATTTTAATATTAGCTTTTTTTCTCTGGCGAAAAACCAAATATGGCTACAACCGCCATGACAAATTATACTAATCTAAACATAGATATTTAAAACCAAATATCTGAACGCTAATACCTACAACTAAACTACAGCTACAAATATAGGACTAAACAGGTTGCGCATATTACTTAAAGTAAATGATAAAAATAAATTTAGATCAAGAAATATAAACAAACAAAAAAATTAAAGTTTATTCCTGCTTATGGAAACAAAAGATTCCATTTTACAGTAGTTACTTTTTATTAAATAATTACAATAAAAATAAATAAATTATTAACATCGTGTGTCATCCAATACAAGTTTAAAAAAAAATAGCCTATTTGAACTTGAGTGGATGAATCAAAAATGTTTTATTAACGATTGAAAATTTGAACAAGATAAGGAGAATGTGAACTAATAGAAGGAATTGGATGAATGAATAACGATTCAGATTAAACTAATTCTAACCTAAACTAACTAAAACTAAACAACATATTATTAAATAAATGTAGGTGGGGTAAGGAGGTGATGATACGGCCAATAGCCGTGACATCGTCCCTTAACACCCCCTAAAAACTCCCTCGAAGACCATAAAGTTAATGAATCCCGGTAAACTCATCACATTCAAGCAGCACATGCTTAACTGGGATGGTACTTCGACATCTTGACATAGTGGTGGGTCGTCCATGAAGATTAGGGAATTAGAGTAGGGATATAAAACCCCTAGTTAGAAGTATATAATACTTTACGTTTTAACTTTTTTCTGTTATCACGTGATTCCACCGATAAAGCAGCAAAATAATAGTTACTAGTTTCCAATGTAGCAGCACGGCGCAGTGCTCCTTTTATGAATATGCCACACATTTGAATTTTCCGGACCTTTAAAAAAAATCGAGATTGCGAAGGCAGTGTCGAGAACGTACTAGGCAAAGGAAGGGAGTGTAGCTGGTAACTGCGGGTGACATCTCGTCGATCTGGAGTCATCTAAAGGAGCCACCCATTACAACCAGGAGGTAACCTTTTACTAAACACCACGACACAGGAGAATTTTTTAAATTTTTATATTTGTCAGTATGCTCACTATTCACGGCCGAGGATGGCTATTTGTCAAAATCACTTTTAAGTGAGGGACATTTTAAAGTCAATTTCGGGGAACAACTTCACTATTTAACCTTCCTACGGCGGTGCACATCAATGTGTAATTTTAAGGCGGTCCGTCTGTGTGACTTCCCTACAGAGGATAGGAAGGATCCCCTGGCAGAGGATAGGGAGGATCCACTGGCAGAGGATATTATACCGTCAGAGTAGAGAGGACTACATTATGTGATATACGGTGAATATGAAGTGTTGTAAGTAGGGAAGTGTAGCATGGAAGGGGCACATGGAACTTGCCAAGTCCTACACAGCTATTCCTCACCTCGCCTGTGGGAATTATATTGCCGCTCGTAACATCAACAAATAGTAACTAAAAAGAGAAATAACTAAAAAAATTCAAAACTATTTAAACACACACACACAATTTTTAAACTATTATATAGATATTTTATTTTAAATAAATAAAACCTCTCACCATAAAAGCTTTTATTTAAACCCTTATGTACAACTCGATTACAAAACAATTGATATTCAGAAGACATTATCACAAAAACAAGCCATACAAACAAAAGATTTTTAAAGACAACTCCTACTTAGGTCAATAAGAGAAAATTTTGTTTTAGTTACTATTACTGTTATTATAAAATTACAGATAATAGAAAATAAAATCACATAACCTATATGTTAAAAACAGCTGTTCTGTCACATAACCCATAACATAAAATCATCTGTTTTATGGAAATCATATGCTATTATTTATTTTAAACCAAATGGGACGAAATAACTGAATTGTATACCCAGCCCCTTTTGTGAAAGCTTTTTTCCCATTTAATACTAAAATTAAATTCAATATTAAATTTAATTGTGAATTAATATTTGAAAAAACTGTATTAACATCAAGTGTCATCCACTACAGTCTTGAAAAATGTCTTTGAATTTGAGTGGATGAATTATATATTTTATTAATGATTGAAAATTTGAACCAAGGTATATATAAGGAAAGTGTGAACTAATAGAAGGAATTGAATAACTCTATTTTAACCTAGTTATTTTGGTAACAATTTCCTCTGTAGATGATTGAGTTGCAATCTAAATATTCATACGGGTTAAAGTAAAAAAGGTTTTAGGGTTTTATTTATTTAAAATTAAAAAAGTACGACAGTTGCTCCAAGTTGTTATGGTATAGTAGACCAACTGTAAGGCGTCTCAGTTTAAGTTGAGGCAAGCCAGATAGCTGGGGTATTAGGACTGGCCTATAATATTTTTTTCTTAGAGAAAAACCAAATTTGGTTATCACCGCCAAGCAGGTTTGCTTACAAAGCAAAACACTGAATAAATTCTCTAAAAGTAATAACAGCTAAAACATAAATGTAAAACAATATATAAACCACAACATAGGCGTAATTATTCTGCCACTTCTAGCGATGGCGTCTCCACAACCGGTGAGACTTTTAGGGGGTCCTCAGACGTATTTGTGCCTAACCCTCGACAAACACTGGGTACACTAGGATTTGTTTCGTTCCTACTTATGTTATTTAAAAATTCGTTCCTAACAAGACAACGCTATTTACATATAAATTACCATAGATGGTGTATAAATTTTACAAAAAAACAAACATAACATCAACATACGACACTGCATGAAGTGAACGTGTAGTAATAAATCACATTACTAGCTTATACTGCATTAATACATAGCTGTATTACATCGTAACTAGAAGGTACGGTTAGGACAAATTTGGTTATCAATAAAATTCGGCTTACAAATATTTTTGTAAACATGTCAAACTTAATTTTTTTCGAACAATAATCACCCCCAAATATGCGAAATTATGATCGGTAATTAAATAAACATAACCTCTAAATGTAGGGGAAAACAGCTATTCAAAGAAATGAAATGTGAACTTAATTTTTAAAATCAGCTGGTCGGGTGAACGGGTGCTTAGGTATCTTAAAGGACTGGAATTTAACTATGAAGTGAAATAGGTTTTCCCATTATATGTGAAGATGATACGGCTGAAGAAACATCTCTTATGTGGAATAAAATGGGCGTTTTTTTGGTAATTGTTCCGACGTGCGACTACCGCTATTTTCGTGACATTTTTTCACTTTTCTTATGTATTTTTACGTCCTAGACTCGAATCCAACATTATTTTTTGTCGATGTCGCCGTTTTTTTAAACTATACTTTAAAAAACATAACCTTTATTGACGTACATTCCGGCGTGCGACTACCGCTGTTCCGACGTGCGACTACCGCTATTTTCGTGAATTTGTTTTTACTTTTCTTATGTATTTTCACGTTTTTACATATGTACTTTCCTTACATTTTTATGTATTTTTGTGAAAGTTACTTTATTTCACATTTTAAATGTTAGATTGTAATGACATGTAGGCCTATAGCGTGAACCGAGCACGCAGTAGCTACAGCGCACTGCACTACGTCTAGATCTGTAATATAATACATTACTATATACCAACAATAAATATACCTACAAAGTATCCAGTCATGATAGATTTGGTAATAATTTTATTCAGAATTACTATCTATTTTTATTAAATTATAACCAAATATATCCTGACTTGATACTTCATAGGTATATTTTAATGTAGGTATATAGTAATGTAGGTATATAGTAATGTTGTATAAAATTATAACCAAATCTATCCTGACTGATTACTTCGTAGGTATATTTCAATATAGGTAGATAGTAAAATTGAATATAATTATAACCAAATCTATCCTGACTGGATACTTCGTAGGTATATTTTAATATAGGTAAATATATAGTAATGTTGTATAAAATTATAACCAAATCTATACGTATTATAATAAATTAATAATGGCAATACGACGTAGACGACAAAAAATAATGTTGGATTCGTGTGAACGTACGTCAATTAAGGTTAGTTTAGGTTATGTTTTTTTAAGTATATTTCAAACGTACGTACGTTTACGGAACGTACGTCAATTAGGGTTATGTTTTTTAAAGTATATTTTAAAATAACGGCGTCAGCGACAAAAAAAATGTTGGATTCGTGTCTAGGACGTAAAAATACAGAAGGAAATTTAAAAAATTTCACGAAAATAGCGGTAGTCGCACGTCAGAACAGCGGTAGTCGCACGTCTAGGACGTAAAAATACATAAGAAAAGTAAAACAATTTCACGAAAATAGTGGTAGTCGCACGTGGGAACGTACGTCAATAAAGGTTAGTTTAGGTTATGTTATTTTTTAGTATATTTTAAAAAAACGGCATTAGCGACAATAATTAATGTTAGATTCGTGTCTAGGACGTAAAAATATATAAGAAAAGTAAACATATTTCACGAAAATAGCGGTAGTCGCACGTCGGAACAGCAGTAGTCGCACGTCGAAACGTACGTCAATAAAGGTTATGTTTTTTTAAGTATATTTAAAAAAAAGGCCTCAGCGACAAAAAATAATGTTGGATTCGTGTCTAGGACGTAAAAATACATAAGAAAAGTAAAACAATTTCACGAAAATAGCGGTAGTCGCACGTCGGAACGTACGTCAATAAAGGTTAGTTTAGGTTATGTTATTTTTTAGTATATTTTAAAAAAACGGCATTAGCGACAATAATTAATGTTGGATTCGTGTCTAGGACGTAAAAATATATAAGAAAAGTAAACATATTTCACGAAAATAGCGGTAGTCGCACGTCGGAACAGCAGTAGTCGCACGTCGAAACGTACGTCAATAAAGGTTATGTTTTTTTAAGTATATTTAAAAAAAAGGCCTCAGCGACAAAAAATAATGTTGGATTCGTGTCTAGGACGTAAAAATACATAAGAAAAGTAAAACAATTTCACGAAAATAGCGGTAGTCGCACGTCGGAACGTACGTCAATAAAGGTTAGTTTAGGTTATGTTATTTTTTAGTATATTTTAAAAAAACGGCATTAGCGACAATAATTAATGTTGGATTCGTGTCTAGGACGTAAAAATATATAAGAAAAGTAAACATATTTCACGAAAATAGCGGTAGTCGCACGTCGGAACAGCAGTAGCCGCACGTCGGAACGTACGTCAATAAAGGTTATGTTTTTTTTAAGTATATTTAAAAACAAAGGCCTCGGCGACAAAAAATAATGTTGGATTCGTGTCTAGGACGTAAAAATACATAAGAAAAGTAAAACAATTTCACGAAAATAGCGGTAGTCGCACGTCGGAACAGCAGTAATCGCACGTCGGAACGTACGTCAATAAAGGTTATGTTTTTTTAAGTATATTTAAAAAAAAAAGGCCTCAGCGACAAAAAATAATGTTGGATTCGTGTCTAGGACGTAAAAATACATAAGAAAAGTAAAACAATTTCACGAAAATAGCGGTAGTCGCACGTCGGAACAATTACCGTTTTTTTTTTTTTTTAGAAAGTTATTAAAGAAGTAATATAAACAAAAAGTGTTTAAAGTCAATACGTACTTAGTCCAACAAAGGAAAACAGGATTTTAGTTACTTTTTTAAAAATTATTACAATTAATATAAATAAAGTAACATAACCTATGCGTTAAAACAGCTGTTCTGCAACTTAACCTATAGCATAAAATCAGTTGTTTTATGAAATCATATCTTAGGCCTTTCACTTATTTTAAGCTAAATGGGAGAAAATAACAAAATTTCATACCTTGCCTCTTTTGTGTAAAGTTTTTTTTCTCGTATAAAAAATATTTAAATAATGAAATAATATTTGAAAAAATGTTATTCAATCAAGTGTCGTCCACTACAAGTTTTATATAGTGTACTTGAACTTGAGTGGATGAATAAAAAGTATTTTATTAACGACTGAACATTTGAACAAGATAAATATAGGGCGAGCGTGAACTAATAGATGGAATTGAAAAGAAGACTGAGAACTAACGAGGAAAATTGTTTGAATCTCTGAACCTTTTATTACAGTTCATGCTGTACAATAAGTCACGCTATGCTCCCTTGTGTGTACTCCGTGATTATTTCACCGCTCAGTAAACGCTCGTGTGTATGAGAACTGAAAATGTTTATAATGCCGCCTCAGACTGTACGAACCAATACAGAATCCCTGAAGAATTTATAAGATCGAGAGTTGTATTTGTGTCCCGTAGGATGTAGTTAATAAAGCCGGGCGCGACATAAAAGCACCGTAAAACCGATCCTATACAAGATACAACCCGATAATGCCGACGCGGAGCCAAGTTAACGAGCTGGCTGAAACGACGGCGCGAAGGCATGATCGTTCAGATTAGGCCGGAGGAAAGATGAGACTCACTCGAAATTTTCCCTTCAGGTGATATCTACAATACCAAACATTACCTTCACAATATGAGTGCAGCTGTTCTGTATCGGGGTCGTAAAGACGTTACACCACAAGGAGGCGTTATGAACACGAATCAGGAAGGATATACGGACTAAGTTAGGATGAAGGAAAGGACATAATGACGCTCTGCTACTAAGGATAGGGAAAGATTAGGCCTATGTAAGTTCCAAAGAAGCAAGTGTTTATAAGTATAAAGATTGTGTAGAAGTGTAACAGCGTGTGTTGTCAGTAGTGTTCATGTTAGACTGGAGTCCCGAGGGATGTAGTAGGTGCGGCTAGTCTATTCCCCCCTGCGTGACCCGTGGTACTAGTATGCAAGAATGTTGCGACTTTGCGACCTGGACTGGTGACCGGCCGCCACTGCAACTTCGACCGCTTTTACAGAACAACTCGGGACCTTCCGAACGGTCCCGTGGATTAGCTAGGTCCAGAGAGTGCAGTCGGACCTTTAACTACTCTCGTTTGGCCTTATCTAAGAGCCGAACCCTCAGACTCGGGACTTGGTCCTAGGTGGGCTCAAACTTTGAGAGGTGAAACAAGTTTCTATAGCCGCTACCCACTTTAGTGTAACAAGTTGAGACCAGGTTTACCCAAAGAATATTGAGATCGGACTTAAACCGTGTCTGCTCACCCCAAGAAAATTACCAAAATCCTGCCCTGAGTTATTGGCATCCCGTCTGCCTATATCGCTTATGTGTGAACATCATAATGGGGAGGTGCCTCGCACCTCTCTCTGCGGCAAGTGTTAATGTGGCATTGCAATTGTAAACGTGTTTTTACGACTATAGATTTGTTTATTTAAAACAACACACTTGAAGCCCGTAGCACCTTATTTATTGCTACAAAGTTAGATTCATCATGGGGAAAAAATTTCAAAACACTTTAAGTATCTTTTTATCAGAAACAAATGCAAATATAATGTTAAAATTTTCAAGTTGCTCGAAACTAAATTCTAAAATGTTGTAGCACATTATATTCATGACATGTCAGACCATTAAATATGCAAATGTTCCGCTGAGAGGAATCCCCTCCTGAATGCAACAAAGCAACTATCTCAATATAGCATAACGAATGAAGTGTGCGCCTGGGAATAATGCCAGTGTATCCTATGTACACATTCTTATACATACATCGTGCGCGCGCCCACACACAAACACACACCCACGCTTACGCACACAAGATTTATACACCCACACTCATACACGAGCTCGCGCGCTCGCGCACACGCCCACAAATACACACCCGCGCTTACGCACACAACATTTATACACCCACACTCATACACGAGCTCGCGCGCGATACACACACAAACACACACACCCGCGCTTACGCACACAACATTTATACGCCCACACTCATACACGAGCTCTCTCTCGTCGCGCGCACACACACACACACACACGCGCGCGCTTACGCTAACAACATTTATACACCCACACTCATACACGAGCTCGCGCGCGCGCACACGCACACAAATACACACCCGCGCTTACGCACACAACATTTATACACCCACACTCATACACGAGCTCGCTCGCGCACACACACACATACACACACATCGAAATAAACTAAAAAAGGTTACAAAATCAAAATAACAGAAAAATTGTTGATAATTTTGGAACTTATTGTAGATAACTCCGAGTTACATTTTGTTTGTACAAATTATTATTTACAGATTAATATTTGTAGCGAAACCTATATTTGTAGCGGATTCCGATTTCATGGCCGAGTTTGTTTCTGTTTATTTCCATCCGATTTAAGAAGCATGTTTAGCGACTTTTTTTTGTTTCACGGATTCCGGGGGCTTCCAGCCTAACCCTCTTCCTTCTCACCAGGCTTGATACCGGGTACAGCCGAGATTTATATAAACAAAAGGGTAAAACTGAAATATGTAGCTCACTCAGGCCTACACAGACATTAGTGGTAAATATTATGGACATAGGTGTCAAGTAATAGTGACAAAGCTGGTAAATAGTATGGCGTGGGTGGTAAATAAAAGATTGTACCTTTAAAAAAGAACCTTCAGATTAACGTCAAGAGGCAGACCACCAAATAAAGACATAAGGGAACGAATAAATGTAAGAGGACTAAATATATAAATAGAAAGACAAAAACTACTTTAATATGGGCGAAGCACTCTTATGAGACACGAATGCCGCTGACAGCTTGGTAACAAAATAGGAAAAAAGAACGTGATCCTAGATTGCAATGAAAGAAATACAAGTGGCGATGAAAGAAATAAATCTCAATGTGGAAGATAATTATGACAAAAATTGCCGAAATGGATGAAGTAAGTGGCAAATGTATGCTGTTTAACTCTGTGTAAGGCCAAGGTAAGGACAGGTAAGCCTACCCTTTGTCACCATTCTTCTTTCTTTTACACTTTTCAGTAAACATACACTGCCCAATGTGCAAGGCCACGGACTACGTGGACCGAACTAAACAGATAGGGTACGAAAACCTGGCCGTTCGGAAGGTTCTGGTCACGAGTAGTTCTGAAAAAGCGGTCGAAACCGTAGTGTCTGGTTAGAGTTCGTCTCATCCCACGGATTGTACTACCAAGCCACCCTTCTCGGGCCTGACGCTAGTCACCCGGGTGGGAGTCACGAGTTTTGTGGGGGTAGAGGTTTCGTATATTTATATTGGAGATAGTTCCACATTAGTATTTACTTTTGTGTTCTTTGGCAAGAAGGTGGAGTAGAAAGATAGTTACTCCTTTCCCCCTTATTTCCATCTCTACGCTTTTTCTGCATTACATACTGCCACCTATGCAAGACCAAGGATAAGTAAGTAACACCTAAAACTCCTACAGTACAAAGCTACCAGTTCTAATGAAACAATATAGACTACCAAACGTACAAAGTGTAAAACCAAGTCCAACTGCATCTAACCTATAAAGCAGCTAATGTATAAACTGTTAATATTTTTCTGCATTACATACTGCCACCTATGCAAGACCAAGGATAAGTAAGTAACACCTAAAACTCCTACAGTACAAAGCTACCAGTTCTAATGAAACAATATAGACTACCAAACGTACAAAGTGTAAAACCAAGTCCAACTGCATCTAACCTATAAAGCAGCTAATGTATAAACAGTTATTATTTTTCTGCATTACATACTGCCACCTATGCAAGACCAAGGATAAGTAACACCTAAAACTCCTCCAGTACAAAGCTACCAGTTCTAATGAAACAATATAGACTACCGAACGTACAAAGTGTAAAACCAAGTCCAACTGCATCTAACCTATAAAGCAGCTAATGTATAAACAGTTATTATTTTTCTGCATTACATACTGCCACCTATGCAAGACCAAGGATAAGTAACACCTAAAACTCCTCCAGTACAAAGCTACCAGTTCTAATGAAACAATATAGACTACCGAACGTACAAAGTGTAAAACCAAGTCCAACTGCATCTAACCTATAAAGCAGTTAATGTATAAACTGTTAATATTTTTCTGCATTACATACTGCCACCTATGCAAGACCAAGGATAAGTAAGTAACACCTAAAACTCCTACAGTACAAAGCTACCAGTTCTAATGAAACAATATAGACTAGCAAACGTACAAAGTGTAAAACCAAGTCCAACTGCATCTAACCTATAAATCAGTTAATGTATAAACTGTTAATATTTTTCTGCATTACATACTGCCACCTATGCAAGACCAAGGATAAGTAAGTAACACCTAAAACTCCAACAGTACAAAGCTACCAGTTCTAATGAAACAATATAGACTACCAAACGTACAAAGTGTAAAACCAAGTCCAACTGCATCTAGCCTATAAAGCAGCTAATGTATAATCAGTTAATATTTTTCTACATTACATACTACCACCTATGCAAGACCAAGGATAAGTAAGTAACACCTAAAACTCCAACAGTACAAAGCTACCAGTTCTAATGAAACAATATAGACTACCAAACGTACAAAGTGTAAAACCAAGTCCAACTGCATCTAACCTATAAAGCAGCTAATGTATAAACAGTTAATAATAAACAACAAAGAATTTTGAAAATGTTATTATAGTCTACGTCCCAAAATTACTCAATGTAGGCTACGAATTCAACAGTTTGTTTCATGCAGAAAGAAACATAAGATAGTATACAAACAAGCAAAATTACTGAGTGTAATGGATAACAATAAATATATTATAAGCCACTGGTAGACATATTTGATTTTTTATATATTTTACATATATTACTTGAACAGTGTAAACAAAAAACGAGTGATATCAAGCGCCACAAAACATAGAGTGCTTAAAAATATGAAACGTAACCTCATTCTAGTAACACTCTAAAAACAGTATGAAGTAAATGTCTCTTTTATATTATTCGTACTGTATTAATATACCGTATTACCTCGACTTACGCAACCCCGTCTTACGCGATTCCCAAGTTACGCGGTTGTAAATCATGCTGTCCGAGTTACGCAAAAACTGACCTGCTCTGGAAGAAAACATCTAAAAGAACTTTTATAGTGCATGAAGAGAAAACATTTCCAGGTTTTAAGGCCGCCAAAGACCGATTGACAGTGATGGTTAGGGCAAATACAGCTGGTAACTGTAAGTTGCAACCTCTCATAAACTATGAGACAGAACAACAAGATCTGTGTTGAAGATTTTTGGAAACAATTCAATGTTTTAGATGCTTTGTAAATCATTGGACTAACTTGGAATGAAATTTTTTAAAAAAAACATTAAATGGTGTTTGAAAAAAACCGTTTCTATTTTTTTTTTTTTTTGCCACCTAAACTCAAGCGGAATCAGTGCTACAGTCTTATGAAATTGCTGATGTGATTGAAGAAGTTGTCGGTTTTGCCAGACAATGCAATTTAGAAGTGGATAATGATGACTTTCAAGAACTGCTGGATTTACACAACAAGGACTTTTAATTGATGAGCTCATAGAAATGTGTGAGCAAGAACAAGACCTTAAATACTGAAAATTTGGAAGAACAGCCTCAGTTTCCATTTTGTAAACAAATAGAAGGTTCAGTTCAGTCCCTTACAAGAAAGTTGAAAATACGTGAAGGTGAATGGACTGCCACAGCAATGATAACTGATGGAAAAATTCCTTTTGAAGTTCAGTTTTCATCAGAGGTATGTTTTATTTGATAGAATAACTAAAAGTATTTTTTTAAAGAAATTAGTTCAGAGAATTCCTGTTATTTTTAAATATGATTACTGTAAATATTTTACTAATTTTTCTAAACATTTTTTTTTTAGTAATAAAAACAAGTATTAACCCTTAGCACTTGACTGTCGAGGGAGCCCCGCCAAGCGTATATTGCAGTTTACTTGTATGTCGGGGGTCACCCGACACGATTTTCAAATGCCTATAACTCGTCTGCGGCGAAGCCCACGGCATTCAATCTTTAACCGATTGGTGCTACACTCTATTGAAAATAATGTGAACTAAGTTGAAAATGCCTAGGAATATGTGAGTCATCACAAAATCTAGTTGGCCGCTACGTTGTAAGCTGCAGGTAGGTTACAGTTTTGCCGGTTATTTGTTTACTCGTAGTTTGCCGTTGCTTCTCGTGCAATTAGTGATTCTGAAATTCCTGATCTTTTACTTGATCCTGATTTATTAGAATGTTGTTCAGTTTCAAAAACAAAATAACTAAACCAACAGGTATTTGTAAATATAACCAGTTTATGGGTGGTATAGATTTAGCTGTTAAATATAATGAACCGTGCAGTTTTACAAAACGAACAAATAAATGGTGGAGGACAATGTTTTTCTGGCTATTAGATGTAGCTGTAGCAAATAGTTTTATTATCTATAATAACAAAAAAAGGAAATGAGAGAAAATCCTTTAAAAAAAAAATAGTTTCGCCAAAAATTGGTGAGGGAACGCATTGGTGATATCAGGAATAACCCGTATAGTGAGAGGGGTCGGCCGTCAACTACTGACAAAGAAGAAAGACTGAATGGGAAATTACATTTAATCTTTTCCAATGATAAAAATACTTCTAAGGATTGTGTAGTTTGCAGTAATAGGAAGATAAAAGGAGGTAGAAGGGAAACAGTTTTTCACTACAAAACATGCGGCAGAAAACCAGGACCTCATCCGGAAGACTATTTTCAAAGATATCATACTCTGCAAAACTACAAATAAGATAATAAAATCATGTACATACAGTATTAGTGAATAAAAATAGCTTAGTTTACTAAAATCATGTAAGAGAAAACAAGGTTTTCCATAAACAATAATGCAACCTGCAGGTAAGGAATTTGTCCCAATTTAATTACAAGTGGGGAAGCAAAGCATGTTACAAAAATCCGAGCGTTAAGGGTTAAAAATAATCAATATAATATAATCATATTTTAAATACCTTTCATTGACTTTACAGAACAAGACTTATTTATTGGTAAAGTCTTCTAACAGTTAGGTTTTAACCACCTGATGAATGATTTTATGACAAATAAACTCCGTAAATATCTGTTCAACAAACGTACAAAAAATCAATCAGTTTATCACCAGGAAAAAATATTAGTACTTAAATAAGCATTTATTTAGTTACAAAACTCAAGAAAAGCTGGATATAAAACCACAGTGCTGTAAGCTCTTCTGTATCAACACTGTTAGCACTAGCAGGCTTTTGGTGAAAATTTCAATGAATTTTCATTTGCAGATATTGTGCATTTAAAATTACAATCTGTTGTAAAAAGAAATTAAAGATAAAACTGATACAATTGCAAATAAAAGATTTTATATATAGATAAACTTATAAAGATATAATTTTGTACAATTTAACGAATTATTTTATTACTCCTAATATAAATTTATATATAGGTGGTAATTTGTTTCCATTTTGTTTTATAAGTTTTTAATTTCAGTAAACCTATAAAACACATACTAGTGCATCTTGCAGGATGTTAAACATTTTTGCTTATAATTCACCAAAGTTGTTCCATAAATTAGCACGAAATATTGGGACTGTTCTTTTGTTTTTATGAAAACAACAAAGAATTTTGAAAATGTTATTATAGTCTACTTCCCAAAATTACTCAATGTAGGCTACGAATTCAACAGTTTGTTTCATGCAGAAAGAAACATAAGATAGTATACAAACAAGCAAAATTACTGAGTGTAATGGATAACAATAAATATATTATAAGCCACTGGTAGACATATTTGATTTTTTATATATTTTACATATATTACTTGAACAGTGTAAACAAAAACCGAGTGATATCAAGCGCCTCAAAACATAGAGTGCTTAAAAATATGAAACGCAACCTCATTCTAGTAACACTCTAAAAACAGTATGAAGTAAATGTCTCTTTTATATTACTCGTACTGTATTAATATACCGTATTACCTCGACTTACGCAACCCCGTCTTACGCGATTCCCAAGTTACGCGGTTGTAAATCATGCTGTCCGAGTTACGCAAAAACTGACCTGCTCTGGAAGAAAACATCTAAAAGAACTTTTATAGTGCATGAAGAGAAAACATTTCCAGGTTTTAAGGCCGCCAAAGACCGATTGACAGTGACGGTTAGGGCAAATACAGCTGGTAACTGTAAGTTGCAACCTCTCATAAACTATGAGACAGAACAACAAGATCTGTGTTGAAGATTTTTGGAAACAATTCAATGTTTTAGATGCTTTGTAAATCATTGGACTAACTTGGAATGAAATTTTATAAAAAAAAACATTAAATGGTGTTTGAAAAAAGCCGTTTCTATTTTTTTTTTTTTTGCCACCTAAACTCAAGCGGAATCAGTGCTACAGTCTTATGAAATTGCTGATGTGATTGAAGAAGTTGTCGGTTTTGCCAGACAATGCAATTTAGAAGTGGATAATGATGACTTTCAAGAACTGCTGGATTTACACAACAAGGACATTTAATTGATGAGCTCATAGAAATGTGTGAGCAAGAACAAGACCTTAAAAACGTAGATTCTTTAGACCCAGTTGATGTAGAAGATGCAATGGCGGTTAGGAACTTGACAAAAAGCCTTACAAAACAATACAATTTCTGTAACAAAACATTACAATTAGCGAGTTACAAGGAATTCTGCGTGAAAAGACAAAATCTTCAATTCATCAAACGAATTTACAAGATTTTATGAAGTCTTCTATGTCAAAATAACTTCTTTTTACTTACTTCTTTGAAATATGTATGTATATAATATAATTTTTTGTTGTATTATGTATTTAAGATTTTAATACAAACACATTTTTCTTCTAAATTATTAGTTTATTTATATAACTCGACTAATGATAAAACTCAAGTCAAGAAATGGTTGAATATGTACAAAACAAAATATGTTTATTAATAGCAGATGAAACTGTGTTATCTTGACATATGTAATTCAAATAACTTAATGTTTATTCATGTGCACCTGGAAATGGAGTGTGTGTTATACAAGTGCATTTTATGTTTAAAAGTTTATGCTTTAGTTTTTTTTTGAACCAAATCTATCATAACTAGATATATTATAGCTATTTTTTAATACAGGTATATAGCAATTTAGTCAGTTATAGGAAGAGAATTCCTTGTTACAGGGTTATCCTAATAAAGTTTGGTTGTTACCCATATAATAATTTATTAAATTTTTAACCACCAGTAATTGTGAATTGCGGCACTTCAAATCACTTGTTTCTTATTTAGAACATATATATGCAAAAATCAAACTTTTGCTATTATTTAGTCAAGTATTACAATATTGTGACATTCTATTAAAAAGTTATTCAGTTATGGATTGTCCACCAAGCACCAATGATAGGATTTTGGGAAGTGGAGGATTCAGTTCAAATGATATGACTCCCGATAAGGTGATGTGGGAGATACAATTTTTTAAAAATAAAATGAGTAAAACTTAATTAAATTATATGGCTTTAGGTTGTTGATTTTTTAAAAAATTAAAATAATTTAAAATTTACAAATATTAAGTAAAAAATACTATTCCAAGAAATAGGAACTTCCACAAGAACCCTTGGCAACCAAAGATGAAAAATAAGTATTAAAAGTTCATCCAAAATGCAATAATAAACCTCAAACAAGTGTAATAAATTCATACGTCTTCTATTAAAATCTTAATAATAAAAAATGGATAGGAAAAAGGAGAAATATCTCTTCAATACTTTCATAATTTTTGGGATAAAAAACATCTAGGGATGGTATTTTTGACCCCTCAGATCCCCTCTGTGTCAGTAAAAATTTCTATGTCCATTGTTATACTTCAAACAGGGTTTGAAAAATGAATAAATTTCATGTCTTTGAAATTTTTTAATTTTTTTGTATCAAGGAAAAGTTGTTTTTTTATTTACTCCACTATAGGGAATTTGTTACTGTGTCTAATAATGTAATGCATCATTTTGATTCACTGTTGAAATAAAGAATAATTTCCCAAAGAGTTTTATTTTCTTCGTTGTCATGGCTTCATATATTTTAAAAAGTGGATTAGTATTAAAATACTATTATTTGTTAAGGCTTCATCTTTACAAGCAAAAGAGGTTAAGAAGCTGGTATTCCTGAATCCAAAGTTACAAGAAAATTATCATCTTTACTGATTTTTTGTTGCTTTTCTGGGAACAGCAGATGGAAAATATGATCGATGTTTACTCATCATGTTTTAAACCATCAGTATTTACTCTAGAAAATACATTTTTTTCAACTTTATTCCATTTCTTTGAAACTTCTATGTTTTCTTACAAACGTTGAATTCGCTTTGACCCAAAGCTTAAAGATTTATTGTTGATTTTCTTAGAAGAAACTCAAACTAAATGACCTTTTGAATCAGTTTTGTTGAGGGCATTATTATTTATAGGTTAAAGAAACAAAAAACTGTCTTGAATTTAATAAGAAAATTTTTGGACAGTATGTTTTAAAAGAAATATATTACTTGGTTTCAGTGTAATTTTCAGAAGCAGGTATTTGTAACCTGTATAGGATACATTTTTATTTACCACATAATTAGCTTTGGTTTAGTTGCAAGTGTAAAGTATAATATTTTATTTTAGTTAGCTTAAAGATTTTGCTCTATTATTAATAAATCTTTCATAAAATTTACTATTTGTAGTAACTGAATATTTAGGTAATTGGATATCTAGTTCGTGATAACTGAGCAATATTGTCTATGTAAAATAACATTTTACTTGTTCATGTTTAAAACCAATTCTTTTTTATTAAATTCCTTCTATTAGCTCACACTCCTGATATTTATATCTTGTACAAATTTTCAATCATTAACAAAATACGTTTTTATTCATCCAATCAAGTTCAGACAATTGATGTTAATAAAGTTTTTTAAAATATTTATTCAATAATTATATTATAAAAATTTGGGGGTTTATCAGGATTTGAATTGTGAATCTTCATGTTCAAAGTCTAGCACACTTTGGCACTGCGCCAACTTTCCAATACCAAGAAATAAATTTCTCAGACATATGAATTCCCTCCCATCTGGTTGTCATCAAAACCTCCATTGTACAGGCGCGTATCCAAGGGGGGGGGGCGATCGCCCATCGCCCCCCCAACCCTCAAGAACTTTGGGTTAAAAATCGACAATATATTATTAAATTAGGACTTTCTATTAAATTAGACTTTTACTTAAGTTAATTCGTCTTTTATTGTAAATAAAAAATAAAATTTTAATTTGAAAATGTGACGAGTTTCCTCGGCATACCCTCGTAAACGTCTAAACGTTTTAACAACAGATAGCGCTAGTGAAGCTTAGTCTCGAACGTATGTACAGTAATTTACAATACGTAATTTTGCAAGCGTAATATTCGCAGTTGACTCCGGAATTGTTCGTGTTGGAAGAATAACGACTTATATTAATTAATAAACCATTTTTAAAATAATAGCTTATTATGAAATTAATAATATTCTCTAGCCATAAGTGTTATCGAAACTGGAATAATTATTTATTAAAAAGTCTAACTTGTTACGAATCTTTATCACGTTACCGATTTCTAACGCAAGCGTAGAAAGAACTTTTTCTGTCGTATGTTTTTACATACACGCACACGCGCGCACCCACACACACACACACACACACATTATATATATATATATATATATATATATATATATATATATATATATAATGCATCGATCGCCCCCCCCCCCCCAAAGCAAGTCTCTGGATACGCACCTGATTGTACAACCTTAAAGTGTTGTCATGGTTTTTGAATGTCTCATGAAAATATAGGCCCGGTTCAGGAAACTCCACAATAACCTATAATCCACCTATAATTAATTCTAAATATTTTAGGAGTAATGAAGAATCTGTAAATACATCAGACCCTATAGATGTGATTTTAATTTCATCAAGTGATGATGAAGTTTCAATTGTTGAAAATGTGGAAGAACAGCCTCAACTTCCATATTGTACCCAAATAGAAGGTTCAGTTAAGTCTTTTAAAAGAAAATTAAAAATATGTGAAGGTAAATGGATGGCCACAGCAGAGATAACCGACGGAAAAAATAATTTTGACGTTGAGTTTTCATCAGAGGTATGTTTTATTTGATAGAATAACTACAAGTATTTTTTTAAAAAAATTAGTTCAGAGGATTCCTGTTATTTTTAAATATGATTACTGTAAATATTTTACTAATTTTTCTAAACATTTTTTTTTTAGTCATAAAAACAAGTATTAAAAATAATCAATATAATATAATCATATTTTAAATACCTTTCATTGACTTTACATAACAAGACTTATTTATTGGTAAAGTCTTCTAACAGTTAGGTTTTAACCACCTGATGAATGATTTTATGACAAATAAACTCTGTAAATATCTGTTCAACAAACGTACAAAAAATCAATCAGTTTATCACCAGGAAAAAACATTAGTACTTAAATAAGCATTTATTTAGTTACAAAACTCAAGAAAAGCTGGATATAAAACCACAGTGCGGTAAGCTCTTCTGTATCAACACTGTTAGCACTAGCAGGCTTTTGGTGAAAATTTCAATGAATTTTCATTTGCAGATATTGTGCATTTAAAATTACAATCTGTTGTAAAAAGAAATTAAAGATAAAAGCTGATACAATTGCAAATAAAAGATTTTATATATAGATAAACTTATAAAGATATAATTTTGTACAATTTAACGAATTATTTTATTACTCTTAATATAAATTTATATATAGGTGGTAATTTGTTTCCATTTTGTTTTATAAGTTTTTAATTTCAGTAAACCTATAAAACACATACTAGTGCATCTTGCAGGATGTTAAACATTTTTGCTTATAATTCACCAAAGTTGTTCCATAAATTAGCACGAAATATTGGGATTGTTCTTTTATTTTTATGAAAACAACAAAGAATTTTGAAAATGTTATTATAGTCTACTTCCCAAAATTACTCAATGTAGGCTACGAATTCAACAGTTTGTTTCATGCAGAAAGAAACATAAGATAGTATACAAACAAGCAAAATTACTGAGTGTAATGGATAACAATAAATATATTATAAGCCACTGGTAGACATATTTGATTTTTTATATATTTTACATATATTACTTGAACAGTGTAAACAAAAAACGAGTGATATCAAGCGCCACAAAACATAGTGTGCTTGAAAATATGAAACGTAACCTCATTCTAGTAACACTCTAAAAACAGTATGAAGTAAATGTCTCTTTTATATTATTCGTACTGTATTAATATACCGTATTACCTCGACTTACGCAACCCCGTCTTACGCGATTCCCAAGTTACGCGGTTGTAAATCATGCTGTCCGAGTTACGCAAAAACTGGCCTGCTCTGGAAGAAAACATCTAAAAGAACTTTTATAGTGCATGTAGAGAAAACATTTCCAGGTTTTAAGGCCGCCAAAGACCGATTGACAGTGACGGTTAGGGCAAATACAGCTGGTAACTGTAAGTTGCAACCTCTCATAAACTATGAGACAGAACAACAAGATCTGTGTTGAAGATTTTTGGAAACAATTCAATGTTTTAGATGCTTTGAAAATCATTGGACTAACTTGGAATGAAATTTTATAAAAAAAACATTAAATGGTGTTTGAAAAAAGCCGTTTCTATTTTTTTTTTTTTTTTGCCACCTAAACTCAAGCGGAATCAGTGCTACAGTCTTATGAAATTGCTGATGTGATTGAAGAAGTTGTCGGTTTTGCCAGACAATGCAATTTAGAAGTGGATAATGATGACTTTCAAGAACTGCTGGATTTACACAACAAGGACATTTAATTGATGAGCTCATAGAAATGTGTGAGCAAGAACAAGACCTTAAAAACGTAGATTCTTTAGACCCAGTTGATGTAGAAGATGCAATGGCGGTTAGGAACTTGACAAAAAGCGTTACAAAACAATACAATTTCTGTAACAAAACATTACAATTAGCGAGTTACAAGGAATTCTGCGTGAAAAGACAAAATCTTCAATTCATCAAACGAATTTACAAGATTTTATGAAGTCTTCTATGTCAAAATAACTTCTTTTTACTTACTTCTTTGAAATATATATGTATATAATATAATTTTTTGTTGTATTATGTATTTAAGATTTTAATACAAACACATTTTTCTTCTAAATTATTAGTTTATTTATATAACTCGACTAATGATAAAACTCAAGTCAAGAAATGGTTGAATATGTACAAAACAAAATATGTTTATTAATAGCAGATGAAACTGTGTTATCTTGACATATGTAATTCAATTAACTTAATGTTTATTCATGTGCATCTGGAAATGGAGTGTGTGTTATACAAGTGCATTTTATGTTTAAAAGTTTATGCTTTAGTTTTTTTTTGAACCAAATCTATCATAACTAGATATATTATAGCTATTTTTTAATACAGGTATATAGCAATTTAGTCAGTTATAGGAAGAGAATTCCTTGTTACAGGGTTATCCTAATAAAGTTTGGTTGTTACCCATATAATAATTTATTTAATTTTTAACCACCAGTAATTGTGAATTGCGGCACTTCAAATCACTTGTTTCATATTTAGAACATATATATGACAAAAATCAAACTTTGCTATTATTTAGTCAAGTATTACAATATTGTGACATTCTATTAAAAAGTTATTCAGTTATGGATTGTCCACCAAGCACCAATGATAGGATTTTGGGAAGAGGAGGATTCAGTTCAAATGATATGACTCCCGATAAGGTGATGTGGGAGATACAATTTTTTAAAAATAAAATGAGTAAAACTTAATTAAATTATATGGCTTTAGGTTGTTGATTTTTAAAAAAATTAAAATAATTTAAAATTTACAAATATTAAGTAAAAAATACTATTCCAAGAAATAGGAACTTCCACAAGAACCCTTGGCAACCAAAGATGAAAAATAAGTATTAAAAGTTCATCCAAAATGCAATAATAAACCTCAAACAAGTGTAATAAATTCATACGTCTTCTATTAAAATCTTAATAATAAAAAACATCTAGGGAGGGTATTTTTGACCCCTCAGATCCCCTCTGTGTCAGTAAAAATTTCTATGTCCATTGTTATACTTCAAACAGGGTTTGAAAAATGAATAAATTTCATGTCTGAAATTTTTTAATTTTTTTGTATCAAGGAAAAGTTGTTTTTTTATTTACTCCACTATAGGAAATTTGTTACTGTGTCTAATAATGTAATGCATCATTTTGATTCACTGTTGAAATAAAGAATAATTTCCCAAAGAGTTTTATTTTCTTCGTTGTCATGGCTTCATATATTTTAAAAAGTGGATTAGTATTAAAATACTATTATTTGTTAAGGCTTCATCTTTACAAGCAAAAGAGGTTAAGAAGCTGGTATTCCTGAATCCAAAGTCACAAGAAAGTTATCATCTTTACTGATTTTTTGTTGCTTTTCTGGGAACAGTGGATGGAAAATATGATCGATGTTTACTCGTCATGTTTTAAACCATCAGTATTTACTCTAGAAAATACATTTTTTTCAACTTTATTCCATTTCTTTGAAACTTCTATGTTTTCTTACAAACCTTGAATTTGCTTTGACCTAAAGCTTAAAGATTTATTGTTGATTTTCTTGAACAGACATTCCAAAAGACACAAACTTACGCATAGACAAGTTTTTTGTTTTTTGCACTTTTGATATGCGGACAAATGTACTGCGAAACATAGCTGACGTATAGAATCAGGAGAAACAATCGAATTTGTACACTTGCCTCGGCAGCACATTTATTCATTCATATCTTCCGTTACAGCTGTGATGATGTCTTCAATGTTGATGAAATAGGTGTCATAGTGCATTTCAACCTTTTCAATTTCTGTTGCCCACTTTTCAATATCTAAAAGATAAAAACATCAATCAAGTACAGAAAATTGCAGTTACTGATATTCAGAAAATTTAAGTTTAAATATTATTTTGAAATAATCCAAATGAGTGATTTAGATAAGCATGCATGTAGAATTGGACTCCTCAAATTGGGATATGTCTTTCATAAAACTGGATTTATAATGTTCTTATGACATTGTAAAAATATGTCCTAAGTAAAAATGAGTTGTGCGAGGATATAAACCAGAAGTATAAACTGAAAGATGTCCTGAGGATTCCTTCCCTCACTTTTAGAAAGGAATATTATTTTCTTTACTGGGTTTATTACTAAACCTAAACTGTTAGAAGTTTAGTACCAAATACAATTAATATTTTTTAAAAAATTTAGGTCTGGCAAGCGAGTGAAAACTATGGACAAGGCAGCTTTAAGAGGCAAAAGTCATTGTCTCCTGACATTATCTTAGAAGCTAGCTGTTTGTACACATACATTGAATATTTTGTTTGTAATTCTTTCAAAATGTTTATATTTGAGTAAAAATAAACTTACAAAAGTAGAGTTGTTGAATTCTCAGCAACTCAATAGATTTTACTATATGTGTAAATTGCTTATACAATATTTTAAAGGTGGTTAAAAAATAAAATTTTTATCAGGGGGTTTATCAGGATTTGAATTGTGAATCTTCATGTTCAAAGTCTAGCACACTTTGGCACTGCGCCAACTTTCCAATACCAAGAAATAAATTTCTCAGACATCAATTCACTCCCATCTGGTTGTCATCAAAACCTCCATTGTACAGGCGCGTATCCAAGGGGGGGGCGATCGCCCATCGCCCCCCCCAACCCTCAAGAACTTTGGATTAAAAATCGACAATATATTATTAAATTAGGACTTTCTATTAAATTAGACTTTTACTTAAGTTAATTCGTCTTTTATTGTAAATAAAAAATAAAATTTTAATTTGAAAATGTGACGAGTTTCCTCGGCATACCCTCGTAAACGTCTAAACGTTTTAACAACAGATAGCGCTAGTGAAGCTTAGTCTCGAACATATGTAATTTTGCAAGCGTAATATTCGCAGTTGACTCCGGAATTGTTCGTTTTGGAAGAATAACTACTTCTATTAATTAATAAACCATTTTTAAAATAATAGCTTATTATGAAATTAATCATATTCATAGATAGCCCCCCCCCCCAAAGCAAGTCTCTGGATACGCGCCTGATTGTACAACCTTAAAGTGTTGTCATGGTTACCACAAAATATCATAAATAGTGCTGAAGGGTTAAAAATGAATGAAAGGAATAAACTAAACAATCAAACTGGAAATAAGCAAACAATGATACATTTTTATTTCTTGACCTCAGTAGGAATTTACTTTTAAAAATACTATTTTATGTTACTTGTTTGAAGACATTTTTGAGTGCTCCTTTGGTCTAATTATACTTTCTGTTTATCTAGTCCAAGAAAATGGTTATAAATATTATAAATTCTTATAAGTATATAAAAAGTATAAGATGTCTTGTTCTTAGGTATTAGAAGAAATATTTGGTTCTTCTGCAGCAGCAGAAATTGAAGCTAAACAAGATGAAATCAATGCCATCAGAAGAAGAATTAATGCCGTAAGTACACATAAAATCTACATTTCAGTAAAAACTAGTTTTATTTTCTTTACATATACCATAGTTTAGAAATGGATTACTTCAATTTTTTGTAATTATTCCGACGTGCGACTACCGCTATTTTCGTGAATTTTTTTTACTTTTCTTATGTATTTTTACATCCTAGACACGAATCCAACATTATTTTTTGTCGCTGATGCCGTTTTTTTAAAATATACTTAAAAAACATAACCTAAACTAACCTTTATTGACGTACGACTAACGCTATTTTCGTGAATTTGTTTTTACTTTTCTTATGTATTTTACACATATATATAGCCTATATAATGCATCGATTGCCCCCCCCCAAAGCAAGTCTCTGGATACGCGCCTGATTGTACAACCTTAAAGTGTTGTCATGGTTACCACAAAATATCATAAATAGTGCTGAAGGGTTAAAAATGAATGAAAGGAATAAACTAAACAATCAAACTGGAAATAAGCAAACAATGATACATTTTTATTTCTTGACCTCAGTAGGAATTTACTTTTAAAAATACTTTTTTATGTTACTTGTTTGAAGACATTTTTGAGTGCTCCTTTGGTCTAATTATACTTTCTGTTTATCTAGTCCAAGAAAATGGTTATAAATATTATAAATTCTTATAAGTATATAAAAAGTATAAGATGTCTTGTTCTTAGGTATTAGAAGAAATATTTGGTTCTTCTGCAGCAGCAGAAATTGAAGCTAAACAAGATGAAATCAATGCCATCAGAAGAAGAATTAATGCCGTAAGTACACATAAAATCGACATTTCAGTAAAAACTAGTTTTATTTTCTTTACATATACCATAGTTTAGAAATGGATTACTTCAATTTTTTGTAATTATTCCGACGTGCGACTACCGCTATTTTCGTGAATTTTTTTTACTTTTCTTATGTATTTTTACATCCTAGACACGAATCCAACATTATTTTTTGTCGCTGATGCCGTTTTTTTAAAATATACTTAAAAAACATAACCTAAACTAACCTTTATTGACGTACGACTAACGCTATTTTCGTGAATTTGTTTTTACTTTTCTTATGTATTTTACACATATATATAGCCTATATAATGCATCGATTGCCCCCCCCCAAAGCAAGTCTCTGGATACGCGCCTGATTGTACAACCTTAAAGTGTTGTCATGGTTACCACAAAATATCATAAATAGTGCTGAAGGGTTAAAAATGAATGAAAGGAATAAACTAAACAATCAAACTGGAAATAAGCAAACAATGATACATTTTTATTTCTTGACCTCAGTAGGAATTTACTTTTAAAAATACTTTTTTATGTTACTTGTTTGAAGACATTTTTGAGTGCTCCTTTGGTCTAATTATACTTTCTGTTTATCTAGTCCAAGAAAATTAGTTAAATTCTTATAAGTATATCAAAAGTATAAGATGTCTTGTTCTTAGGTATTAGAAGAAATATTTGGTTCTTCTGCAGCAGCAGAAATTGAAGCTAAACAAGATGAAATCAATGCCATCAGAAGAAGAATTAATGCCGTAAGTACACATAAAATCTACATTTCAGTAAAAACTAGTTTTATTTTCTTTACATATACCATAGTTTAGAAATGGATTACTTCAATTTTTTGTAATTATTCCGACGTGCGACTACCGCTATTTTCGTGAATTTTTTTTACTTTTCTTATGTATTTTACACATATATATAGCCTATATAATGCATCGATTGCCCCCCCCCCCAAAGCAAGTCTCTGGATACGCGCCTGATTGTACAACCTTAAAGTGTTGTCATGGTTACCACAAAATATCATAAATAGTGCTGAAGGGTTAAAAATGAATGAAAGGAATAAACTAAACAATCAAACTGGAAATAAGCAAACAATGATACATTTTTATTTCTTGACCTCAGTAGGAATTTACTTTTAAAAATACTTTTTTATGTTACTTGTTTGAAGACATTTTTGAGTGCTCCTTTGGTCTAATTATACTTTCTGTTTATCTAGTCCAAGAAAATGGTTATAAATATTATAAATTCTTATAAGTATATAAAAAGTATAAGATGTCTTGTTCTTAGGTATTAGAAGAAATATTTGGTTCTTCTGCAGCAGCAGAAATTGAAGCTAAACAAGATGAAATCAATGCCATCAGAAGAAGAATTAATGCCGTAAGTACACATAAAATCTACATTTCAGTAAAAACTAGTTTTATTTTCTTTACATATACCATAGTTTAGAAATGGATTACTTCAATTTTTTGTAATTATTCCGACGTGCGACTACCGCTATTTTCGTGAATTTTTTTTACTTTTCTTATGTATTTTTACATCCTAGACACGAATCCAACATTATTTTTTGTCGCTGATGCCGTTTTTTTAAAATATACTTAAAAAACATAACCTAAACTAACCTTTATTGACGTACGACTAACGCTATTTTCGTGAATTTGTTTTTACTTTTCTTATGTATTTTACACATATATATAGCCTATATAATGCATCGATTGCCCCCCCCCCCAAAGCAAGTCTCTGGATACGCGCCTGATTGTACAACCTTAAAGTGTTGTCATGGTTACCACAAAATATCATAAATAGTGCTGAAGGGTTAAAAATGAATGAAAGGAATAAACTAAACAATCAAACTGGAAATAAGCAAACAATGATACATTTTTATTTCTTGACCTCAGTAGGAATTTACTTTTAAAAATACTTTTTTATGTTACTTGTTTGAAGACATTTTTGAGTGCTCCTTTGGTCTAATTATACTTTCTGTTTATCTAGTCCAAGAAAATGGTTATAAATATTATAAATTCTTATAAGTATATAAAAAGTATAAGATGTCTTGTTCTTAGGTATTAGAAGAAATATTTGGTTCTTCTGCAGCAGCAGAAATTGAAGCTAAACAAGATGAAATCAATGCCATCAGAAGAAGAATTAATGCCGTAAGTACACATAAAATCTACATTTCAGTAAAAACTAGTTTTATTTTCTTTACATATACCATAGTTTAGAAATGGATTACTTCAATTTTTTGTAATTATTCCGACGTGCGACTACCGCTATTTTCGTGAATTTTTTTTACTTTTCTTATGTATTTTTACATCCTAGACACGAATCCAACATTATTTTTTGTCGCTGATGCCGTTTTTTTAAAATATACTTAAAAAACATAACCTAAACTAACCTTTATTGACGTACGACTAACGCTATTTTCGTGAATTTGTTTTTACTTTTCTTATGTATTTTACACATATATATAGCCTATATAATGCATCGATTGCCCCCCCCCAAAGCAAGTCTCTGGATACGCGCCTGATTGTACAACCTTAAAGTGTTGTCATGGTTACCACAAAATATCATAAATAGTGCTGAAGGGTTAAAAATGAATGAAAGGAATAAACTAAACAATCAAACTGGAAATAAGCAAACAATGATACATTTTTATTTCTTGACCTCAGTAGGAATTTACTTTTAAAAATACTTTTTTATGTTACTTGTTTGAAGACATTTTTGAGTGCTCCTTTGGTCTAATTATACTTTCTGTTTATCTAGTCCAAGAAAATGGTTATAAATATTATAAATTCTTATAAGTATATAAAAAGTATAAGATGTCTTGTTCTTAGGTATTAGAAGAAATATTTGGTTCTTCTGCAGCAGCAGAAATTGAAGCTAAACAAGATGAAATCAATGCCATCAGAAGAAGAATTAATGCCGTAAGTACACATAAAATCTACATTTCAGTAAAAACTAGTTTTATTTTCTTTACATATACCATAGTTTAGAAATGGATTACTTCAATTTTTTGTAATTATTCCGACGTGCGACTACCGCTATTTTCGTGAATTTTTTTTACTTTTCTTATGTATTTTTACATCCTAGACACGAATCCAACATTATTTTTTGTCGCTGATGCCGTTTTTTTAAAATATACTTAAAAAACATAACCTAAACTAACCTTTATTGACGTACGACTAACGCTATTTTCGTGAATTTGTTTTTACTTTTCTTATGTATTTTACACATATATATAGCCTATATAATGCATCGATTGCCCCCCCCCCCCAAAGCAAGTCTCTGGATACGCGCCTGATTGTACAACCTTAAAGTGTTGTCATGGTTACCACAAAATATCATAAATAGTGCTGAAGGGTTAAAAATGAATGAAAGGAATAAACTAAACAATCAAACTGGAAATAAGCAAACAATGATACATTTTTATTTCTTGACCTCAGTAGGAATTTACTTTTAAAAATACTTTTTTATGTTACTTGTTTGAAGACATTTTTGAGTGCTCCTTTGGTCTAATTATACTTTCTGTTTATCTAGTCCAAGAAAATTAGTTAAATTCTTATAAGTATATAAAAAGTATAAGATGTCTTGTTCTTAGGTATTAGAAGAAATATTTGGTTCTTCTGCAGCAGCAGAAATTGAAGCTAAACAAGATGAAATCAATGCCATCAGAAGAAGAATTAATGCCGTAAGTACACATAAAATCTACATTTCAGTAAAAACTAGTTTTATTTTCTTTACATATACCATAGTTTAGAAATGGATTACTTCAATTTTTTGTAATTATTCCGACGTGCGACTACCGCTATTTTCGTGAATTTTTTTTACTTTTCTTATGTATTTTTACATCCTAGACACGAATCCAACATTATTTTTTGTCGCTGATGCCGTTTTTTTAAAATATACTTAAAAAACATAACCTAAACTAACCTTTATTGACGTACGACTAACGCTATTTTCGTGAATTTGTTTTTACTTTTCTTATGTATTTTACACATATATATAGCCTATATAATGCATCGATTGCCCCCCCCCCAAAGCAAGTCTCTGGATACGCGCCTGATTATACAACCTTAAAGTGTTGTCATGGTTACCACAAAATATCATAAATAGTGCTGAAGGATTAAAAATGAATGAAAGGAATAAACTAAACAATCAAACTGGAAATAAGCAAACAATGATACATTTTTATTTCTTGACCTCAGTAGGAATTTACTTTTAAAAATACTTTTTTATGTTACTTGTTTGAAGACATTTTTGAGTGCTCCTTTGGTCTAATTATACTTTCTGTTTATCTAGTCCAAGAAAATGGTTATAAATATTATAAATTCTTATAAGTATATAAAAAGTATAAGATGTCTTGTTCTTAGGTATTAGAAGAAATATTTGGTTCTTCTGCAGCAGCAGAAATTGAAGCTAAACAAGATGAAATCAATGCCATCAGAAGAAGAATTAATGCCGTAAGTACACATAAAATCTACATTTCAGTAAAAACTAGTTTTATTTTCTTTACATATACCATAGTTTAGAAATGGATTACTTCAATTTTTTGTAATTATTCCGACGTGCGACTACCGCTATTTTCGTGAATTTTTTTTACTTTTCTTATGTATTTTTACATCCTAGACACGAATCCAACATTATTTTTTGTCGCTGATGCCGTTTTTTTAAAATATACTTAAAAAACATAACCTAAACTAACCTTTATTGACGTACGACTAACGCTATTTTCGTGAATTTGTTTTTACTTTTCTTATGTATTTTACACATATATATAGCCTATATAATGCATCGATTGCCCCCCCCCCAAAGCAAGTCTCTGGATACGCGCCTGATTGTACAACCTTAAAGTGTTGTCATGGTTACCACAAAATATCATAAATAGTGCTGAAGGGTTAAAAATGAATGAAAGGAATAAACTAAACAATCAAACTGGAAATAAGCAAACAATGATACATTTTTATTTCTTGACCTCAGTAGGAATTTACTTTTAAAAATACTTTTTTATGTTACTTGTTTGAAGACATTTTTGAGTGCTCCTTTGGTCTAATTATACTTTCTGTTTATCTAGTCCAAGAAAATTAGTTAAATTCTTATAAGTATATAAAAAGTATAAGATGTCTTGTTCTTAGGTATTAGAAGAAATATTTGGTTCTTCTGCAGCAGCAGAAATTGAAGCTAAACAAGATGAAATCAATGCCATCAGAAGAAGAATTAATGCCGTAAGTACACATAAAATCTACATTTCAGTAAAAACTAGTTTTATTTTCTTTACATATACCATAGTTTAGAAATGGATTACTTCAATTTTTTGTAATTATTCCGACGTGCGACTACCGCTATTTTCGTGAATTTTTTTTACTTTTCTTATGTATTTTTACATCCTAGACACGAATCCAACATTATTTTTTGTCGCTGATGCCGTTTTTTTAAAATATACTTAAAAAACATAACCTAAACTAACCTTTATTGACGTACGACTAACGCTATTTTCGTGAATTTGTTTTTACTTTTCTTATGTATTTTACACATATATATAGCCTATATAATGCATCGATTGCCCCCCCCCAAAGCAAGTCTCTGGATACGCGCCTGATTGTACAACCTTAAAGTGTTGTCATGGTTACCACAAAATATCATAAATAGTGCTGAAGGGTTAAAAATGAATGAAAGGAATAAACTAAACAATCAAACTGGAAATAAGCAAACAATGATACATTTTTATTTCTTGACCTCAGTAGGAATTTACTTTTAAAAATACTTTTTTATGTTACTTGTTTGAAGACATTTTTGAGTGCTCCTTTGGTCTAATTATACTTTCTGTTTATCTAGTCCAAGAAAATGGTTATAAATATTATAAATTCTTATAAGTATATAAAAAGTATAAGATGTCTTGTTCTTAGGTATTAGAAGAAATATTTGGTTCTTCTGCAGCAGCAGAAATTGAAGCTAAACAAGATGAAATCAATGCCATCAGAAGAAGAATTAATGCCGTAAGTACACATAAAATCTACATTTCAGTAAAAACTAGTTTTATTTTCTTTACATATACCATACTTTAGAAATGGATTACTTCAATTTTTTGTAATTATTCCGACGTGCGACTACCGCTATTTTCGTGAATTTTGTTTACTTTTCTTATGTATTTTTACATCCTAGACACGAATCCAACATTATTTTTTGTCGCTGATGCCGTTTTTTTAAAATATACTTAAAAAACATAACCTAAACTAACCTTTATTGACGTACGACTAACGCTATTTTCGTGAATTTGTTTTTACTTTTCTTATGTATTTTACACATATATATAGCCTATATAATGCATCGATTGCCCCCCCCCCCAAAGCAAGTCTCTGGATACGCGCCTGATTGTACAACCTTAAAGTGTTGTCATGGTTACCACAAAATATCATAAATAGTGCTGAAGGGTTAAAAATGAATGAAAGGAATAAACTAAACAATCAAACTGGAAATAAGCAAACAATGATACATTTTTATTTCTTGACCTCAGTAGGAATTTACTTTTAAAAATACTTTTTTATGTTACTTGTTTGAAGACATTTTTGAGTGCTCCTTTGGTCTAATTATACTTTCTGTTTATCTAGTCCAAGAAAATTAGTTAAATTCTTATAAGTATATAAAAAGTATAAGATGTCTTGTTCTTAGGTATTAGAAGAAATATTTGGTTCTTCTGCAGCAGCAGAAATTGAAGCTAAACAAGATGAAATCAATGCCATCAGAAGAAGAATTAATGCCGTAAGTACACATAAAATCTACATTTCAGTAAAAACTAGTTTTATTTTCTTTACATATACCATAGTTTAGAAATGGATTACTTCAATTTTTTGTAATTATTCCGACGTGCGACTACCGCTATTTTCGTGAATTTTTTTTACTTTTCTTATGTATTTTTACATCCTAGACACGAATCCAACATTATTTTTTGTCGCTGATGCCGTTTTTTTTAAATATACTTAAAAAACATAACCTAAACTAACCTTTATTGACGTACGACTAACGCTATTTTCGTGAATTTGTTTTTACTTTTCTTATGTATTTTACACATATATATAGCCTATATAATGCATCGATTGCCCCCCCCCCAAAGCAAGTCTCTGGATACGCGCCTGATTGTACAACCTTAAAGTGTTGTCATGGTTACCACAAAATATCATAAATAGTGCTGAAGGATTAAAAATGAATGAAAGGAATAAACTAAACAATCAAACTGGAAATAAGCAAACAATGATACATTTTTATTTCTTGACCTCAGTAGGAATTTACTTTTAAAAATACTTTTTTATGTTACTTGTTTGAAGACATTTTTGAGTGCTCCTTTGGTCTAATTATACTTTCTGTTTATCTAGTCCAAGAAAATTAGTTAAATTCTTATAAGTATATAAAAAGTATAAGATGTCTTGTTCTTAGGTATTAGAAGAAATATTTGGTTCTTCTGCAGCAGCAGAAATTGAAGCTAAACAAGATGAAATCAATGCCATCAGAAGAAGAATTAATGCCGTAAGTACACATAAAATCTACATTTCAGTAAAAACTAGTTTTATTTTCTTTACATATACCATAGTTTAGAAATGGATTACTTCAATTTTTTGTAATTATTCCGACGTGCGACTACCGCTATTTTCGTGAATTTTTTTTACTTTTCTTATGTATTTTTACATCCTAGACACGAATCCAACATTATTTTTTGTCGCTGATGCCGTTTTTTTAAAATATACTTAAAAAACATAACCTAAACTAACCTTTATTGACGTACGACTAACGCTATTTTAGTGAATTTGTTTTTACTTTTCTTATGTATTTTACACATATATATAGCCTATATAATGCATCGATTGCACCCCCCCCCCCAAAGCAAGTCTCTGGATACGCGCCTGATTGTACAACCTTAAAGTGTTGTCATGGTTACCACAAAATATCATAAATAGTGCTGAAGGGTTAAAAATGAATGAAAGGAATAAACTAAACAATCAAACTGGAAATAAGCAAACAATGATACATTTTTATTTCTTGACCTCAGTAGGAATTTACTTTTAAAAATACTTTTTTATGTTACTTGTTTGAAGACATTTTTGAGTGCTCCTTTGGTCTAATTATACTTTCTGTTTATCTAGTCCAAGAAAATTAGTTAAATTCTTATAAGTATATAAAAAGTATAAGATGTCTTGTTCTTAGGTATTAGAAGAAATATTTGGTTCTTCTGCAGCAGCAGAAATTGAAGCTAAACAAGATGAAATCAATGCCATCAGAAGAAGAATTAATGCCGTAAGTACACATAAAATCTACATTTCAGTAAAAACTAGTTTTATTTTCTTTACATATACCATAGTTTAGAAATGGATTACTTCAATTTTTTGTAATTATTCCGACGTGCGACTACCGCTATTTTCGTGAATTTTTTTTACTTTTCTTATGTATTTTTACATCCTAGACACGAATCCAACATTATTTTTTGTCGCTGATGCCGTTTTTTTAAAATATACTTAAAAAACATAACCTAAACTAACCTTTATTGACGTACGACTAACGCTATTTTCGTGAATTTGTTTTTACTTTTCTTATGTATTTTACACATATATATAGCCTATATAATGCATCGATTGCCCCCCCCCAAAGCAAGTCTCTGGATACGCGCCTGATTGTACAACCTTAAAGTGTTGTCATGGTTACCACAAAATATCATAAATAGTGCTGAAGGGTTAAAAATGAATGAAAGGAATAAACTAAACAATCAAACTGGAAATAAGCAAACAATGATACATTTTTATTTCTTGACCTCAGTAGGAATTTACTTTTAAAAATACTTTTTTATGTTACTTGTTTGAAGACATTTTTGAGTGCTCCTTTGGTCTAATTATACTTTCTGTTTATCTAGTCCAAGAAAATGGTTATAAATATTATAAATTCTTATAAGTATATAAAAAGTATAAGATGTCTTGTTCTTAGGTATTAGAAGAAATATTTGGTTCTTCTGCAGCAGCAGAAATTGAAGCTAAACAAGATGAAATCAATGCCATCAGAAGAAGAATTAATGCCGTAAGTACACATAAAATCTACATTTCAGTAAAAACTAGTTTTATTTTCTTTACATATACCATACTTTAGAAATGGATTACTTCAATTTTTTGTAATTATTCCGACGTGCGACTACCGCTATTTTCGTGAATTTTTTTTACTTTTCTTATGTATTTTTACATCCTAGACACGAATCCAACATTATTTTTTGTCGCTGATGCCGTTTTTTTAAAATATACTTAAAAAACATAACCTAAACTAACCTTTATTGACGTACGACTAACGCTATTTTCGTGAATTTGTTTTTACTTTTCTTATGTATTTTACACATATATATAGCCTATATAATGCATCGATTGCCCCCCCCCAAAGCAAGTCTCTGGATACGCGCCTGATTGTACAACCTTAAAGTGTTGTCATGGTTACCACAAAATATCATAAATAGTGCTGAAGGGTTAAAAATGAATGAAAGGAATAAACTAAACAATCAAACTGGAAATAAGCAAACAATGATACATTTTTATTTCTTGACCTCAGTAGGAATTTACTTTTAAAAATACTTTTTTATGTTACTTGTTTGAAGACATTTTTGAGTGCTCCTTTGGTCTAATTATACTTTCTGTTTATCTAGTCCAAGAAAATTAGTTAAATTCTTATAAGTATATAAAAAGTATAAGATGTCTTGTTCTTAGGTATTAGAAGAAATATTTGGTTCTTCTGCAGCAGCAGAAATTGAAGCTAAACAAGATGAAATCAATGCCATCAGAAGAAGAATTAATGCCGTAAGTACACATAAAATCTACATTTCAGTAAAAACTAGTTTTATTTTCTTTACATATACCATAGTTTAGAAATGGATTACTTCAATTTTTTGTAATTATTCCGACGTGCGACTACCGCTATTTTCGTGAATTTTTTTTACTTTTCTTATGTATTTTTACATCCTAGACACGAATCCAACATTATTTTTTGTCGCTGATGCCGTTTTTTTAAAATATACTTAAAAAACATAACCTAAACTAACCTTTATTGACGTACGACTAACGCTATTTTCGTGAATTTGTTTTTACTTTTCTTATGTATTTTACACATATATATAGCCTATATAATGCATCGATTGCCCCCCCCCCAAAGCAAGTCTCTGGATACGCGCCTGATTGTACAACCTTAAAGTGTTGTCATGGTTACCACAAAATATCATAAATAGTGCTGAAGGGTTAAAAATGAATGAAAGGAATAAACTAAACAATCAAACTGGAAATAAGCAAACAATGATACATTTTTATTTCTTGACCTCAGTAGGAATTTACTTTTAAAAATACTTTTTTATGTTACTTGTTTGAAGACATTTTTGAGTGCTCCTTTGGTCTAATTATACTTTCTGTTTATCTAGTCCAAGAAAATTAGTTAAATTCTTATAAGTATATAAAAAGTATAAGATGTCTTGTTCTTAGGTATTAGAAGAAATATTTGGTTCTTCTGCAGCAGCAGAAATTGAAGCTAAACAAGATGAAATCAATGCCATCAGAAGAAGAATTAATGCCGTAAGTACACATAAAATCTACATTTCAGTAAAAACTAGTTTTATTTTCTTTACATATACCATAGTTTAGAAATGGATTACTTCAATTTTTTGTAATTATTCCGACGTGCGACTACCGCTATTTTCGTGAATTTTTTTTACTTTTCTTATGTATTTTTACATCCTAGACACGAATCCAACATTATTTTTTGTCGCTGATGCCGTTTTTTTAAAATATACTTAAAAAACATAACCTAAACTAACCTTTATTGACGTACGACTAACGCTATTTTCGTGAATTTGTTTTTACTTTTCTTATGTATTTTACACATATATATAGCCTATATAATGCATCGATTGCCCCCCCCCCCAAAAACAAGTCTCTGGATACGCGCCTGATTGTACAACCTTAAAGTGTTGTCATGGTTACCACAAAATATCATAAATAGTGGTGAAGGGTTAAAAATGAATGAAAGGAATAAACTAAACAATCAAACTGGAAATAAGCAAACAATGATACATTTTTATTTCTTGACCTCAGTAGGAATTTACTTTTAAAAATACTTTTTTATGTTACTTGTTTGAAGACATTTTTGAGTGCTCCTTTGGTCTAATTATACTTTCTGTTTATCTAGTCCGAGAAAATGGTTATAAATATTATAAATTCTTATAAGTATATAAAAAGTATAAGATGTCTTGTTCTTAGGTATTAGAAGAAATATTTGGTTCTTCTGCAGCAGCAGAAATTGAAGCTAAACAAGATGAAATCAATGCCATCAGAAGAAGAATTAATGCCGTAAGTACACATAAAATCTACATTTCAGTAAAAACTAGTTTTATTTTCTTTACATATACCATAGTTTAGAAATGGATTACTTCAATTTTTTGTAATTATTCCGACGTGCGACTACCGCTATTTTCGTGAATTTTTTTTACTTTTCTTATGTATTTTTACATCCTAGACACGAATCCAACATTATTTTTTGTCGCTGATGCCGTTTTTTTAAAATATACTTAAAAAACATAACCTAAACTAACCTTTATTGACGTACGACTAACGCTATTTTCGTGAATTTGTTTTTACTTTTCTTATGTATTTTACACATATATATAGCCTATATAATGCATCGATTGCCCCCCCCCCAAAGCAAGTCTCTGGATACGCGCCTGATTGTACAACCTTAAAGTGTTGTCATGGTTACCACAAAATATCATAAATAGTGCTGAAGGGTTAAAAATGAATGAAAGGAATAAACTAAACAATCAAACTGGAAATAAGCAAACAATGATACATTTTTATTTCTTGACCTCAGTAGGAATTTACTTTTAAAAATACTTTTTTATGTTACTTGTTTGAAGACATTTTTGAGTGCTCCTTTGGTCTAATTATACTTTCTGTTTATCTAGTCCAAGAAA
The DNA here is from genome assembly GCA_036971475.1 of Prosapia bicincta. Taxonomy (NCBI): domain Eukaryota; kingdom Metazoa; phylum Arthropoda; class Insecta; order Hemiptera; family Cercopidae; genus Prosapia; species Prosapia bicincta. The sequence goes on from JBAIZL010000005.1 coordinate 25,827,139, forward strand.
ATTAGTTAAATTCTTATAACTATATAAAAAGTATAAGATGTCTTGTTCTTAGGTATTAGAAGAAATATTTGGTTCTTCTGCAGCAGCAGAAATTGAAGCTAAACAAGATGAAATCAATGCCATCAGAAGAAGAATTAATGCCGTAAGTACACATAAAATCTACATTTCAGTAAAAACTAGTTTTATTTTCTTTACATATACCATAGTTTAGAAATGGATTACTTCAATTTTGGGTAATTATTCCGACGTGCGACTACCGCTATTTTCGTGAATTTTTTTTACTTTTCTTATGTATTTTTACATCCTAGACACGAATCCAACATTATTTTTTGTCGCTGATGCCGTTTTTTTAAAATATACTTAAAAAACATAACCTAAACTAACCTTTATTGACGTACGACTAACGCTATTTTCGTGAATTTGTTTTTACTTTTCTTATGTATTTTACACATATATATAGCCTATATAATGCATCGATTGCCCCCCCCCCAAAGCAAGTCTCTGGATACGCGCCTGATTGTACAACCTTAAAGTGTTGTCATGGTTACCACAAAATATCATAAATAGTGCTGAAGGGTTAAAAATGAATGAAAGGAATAAACTAAACAATCAAACTGGAAATAAGCAAACAATGATACATTTTTATTTCTTGACCTCAGTAGGAATTTACTTTTAAAAATACTTTTTTATGTTACTTGTTTGAAGACATTTTTGAGTGCTCCTTTGGTCTAATTATACTTTCTGTTTATCTAGTCCAAGAAAATGGTTATAAATATTATAAATTCTTATAAGTATATAAAAAGTATAAGATGTCTTGTTCTTAGGTATTAGAAGAAATATTTGGTTCTTCTGCAGCAGCAGAAATTGAAGCTAAACAAGATGAAATCAATGCCATCAGAAGAAGAATTAATGCCGTAAGTACACATAAAATCTACATTTCAGTAAAAACTAGTTTTATTTTCTTGACAAATACCATAGTTTAGAAATGGATTACTTCAATTTTGGGTAATTATTCCGACGTGCGACTACCGCTATTTTCGTGAATTTTTTTTACTTTTCTTATGTATTTTTACATCCTAGACACGAATCCAACATTATTTTTTGTCGCTGATGCCGTTTTTTTAAAATATACTTAAAAAACATAACCTAAACTAACCTTTATTGACGTACGACTAACGCTATTTTCGTGAATTTGTTTTTACTTTTCTTATGTATTTTACACATATATATAGCCTATATAATGCATCGATTGCCCCCCCCCCCAAAGCAAGTCTCTTGATACGCGCCTGATTGTACAACCTTAAAGTGTTGTCATGGTTACCACAAAATATCATAAATAGTGCTGAAGGGTTAAAAATGAATGAAAGGAATAAACTAAACAATCAAACTGGAAATAAGCAAACAATGATACATTTTTATTTCTTGACCTCAGTAGGAATTTACTTTTAAAAATACTTTTTTATGTTACTTGTTTGAAGACATTTTTGAGTGCTCCTTTGGTCTAATTATACTTTCTGTTTATCTAGTCCAAGAAAATGGTTATAAATATTATAAATTCTTATAAGTATATAAAAAGTATAAGATGTCTTGTTCTTAGGTATTAGAAGAAATATTTGGTTCTTCTGCAGCAGCAGAAATTGAAGCTAAACAAGATGAAATCAATGCCATCAGAAGAAGAATTAATGCCGTAAGTACACATAAAATCTACATTTCAGTAAAAACTAGTTTTATTTTCTTTACATATACCATAGTTTAGAAATGGATTACTTCAATTTTTTGTAATTATTCCGACGTGCGACTACCGCTATTTTCGTAAATTTTTTTTACTTTTCTTATGTATTTTTACATCCTAGACACGAATCCAACATTATGTTTTGTCGCTGATGCCGTTTTTTTAAAATATACTTAAAAAACATAACCTAAACTAACCTTTATTGACGTACGACTAACGCTATTTTCGTGAATTTGTTTTTACTTTTCTTATGTATTTTACACATATATATAGCCTATATAATGCATCGATTGCCCCCCCCCCAAAGCAAGTCTCTGGATACGCGCCTGATTGTACAACCTTAAAGTGTTGTCATGGTTACCACAAAATATCATAAATAGTGCTGAAGGGTTAAAAATGAATGAAAGGAATAAACTAAACAATCAAACTGGAAATAAGCAAACAATGATACATTTTTATTTCTTGACCTCAGTAGGAATTTACTTTTAAAAATACTTTTTTATGTTACTTGTTTGAAGACATTTTTGAGTGCTCCTTTGGTCTAATTATACTTTCTGTTTATCTAGTCCAAGAAAATGGTTATAAATATTATAAATTCTTATAAGTATATAAAAAGTATAAGATGTCTTGTTCTTAGGTATTAGAAGAAATATTTGGTTCTTCTGCAGCAGCAGAAATTGAAGCTAAACAAGATGAAATCAATGCCATCAGAAGAAGAATTAATGCCGTAAGTACACATAAAATCTACATTTCAGTAAAAACTAGTTTTATTTTCTTTACATATACCATAGTTTAGAAATGGATTACTTCAATTTTTTGTAATTATTCCGACGTGCGACTACCGCTATTTTCGTGAATTTTTTTTACTTTTCTTATGTATTTTTACATCCTAGACACGAATCCAACATTATGTTTTGTCGCTGATGCCGTTTTTTTAAAATATACTTAAAAAACATAACCTAAACTAACCTTTATTGACGTACGACTAACGCTATTTTCGTGAATTTGTTTTTACTTTTCTTATGTATTTTACACATATATATAGCCTATATAATGCATCGATTGCCCCCCCCCCAAAGCAAGTCTCTGGATACGCGCCTGATTGTACAACCTTAAAGTGTTGTCATGGTTACCACAAAATATCATAAATAGTGCTGAAGGGTTAAAAATGAATGAAAGGAATAAACTAAACAATCAAACTGGAAATAAGCAAACAATGATACATTTTTATTTCTTGACCTCAGTAGGAATTTACTTTTAAAAATACTTTTTTATGTTACTTGTTTGAAGACATTTTTGAGTGCTCCTTTGGTCTAATTATACTTTCTGTTTATCTAGTCCAAGAAAATTAGTTAAATTCTTATAAGTATATAAAAAGTATAAGATGTCTTGTTCTTAGGTATTAGAAGAAATATTTGGTTCTTCTGCAGCAGCAGAAATTGAAGCTAAACAAGATGAAATCAATGCCATCAGAAGAAGAATTAATGCCGTAAGTACACATAAAATCTACATTTCAGTAAAAACTAGTTTTATTTTCTTTACATATACCATAGTTTAGAAATGGATTACTTCAATTTTGGGTAATTATTCCGACGTGCGACTACCGCTATTTTCGTGAATTTTTTTTACTTTTCTTATGTATTTTTACATCCTAGACACGAATCCAACATTATGTTTTGTCGCTGATGCCGTTTTTTTAAAATATACTTAAAAAACATAACCTAAACTAACCTTTATTGACGTACGACTAACGCTATTTTCGTGAATTTGTTTTTACTTTTCTTATGTATTTTACACATATATATAGCCTATATAATGCATCGATTGCCCCCCCCCCCCAAAGCAAGTCTCTGGATACGCGCCTGATTGTACAACCTTAAAGTGTTGTCATGGTTACCACAAAATATCATAAATAGTGCTGAAGGGTTAAAAATGAATGAAAGGAATAAACTAAACAATCAAACTGGAAATAAGCAAACAATGATACATTTTTATTTCTTGACCTCAGTAGGAATTTACTTTTAAAAATACTTTTTTATGTTACTTGTTTGAAGACATTTTTGAGTGCTCCTTTGGTCTAATTATACTTTCTGTTTATCTAGTCCAAGAAAATGGTTATAAATATTATAAATTCTTATAAGTATATAAAAAGTATAAGATGTCTTGTTCTTAGGTATTAGAAGAAATATTTGGTTCTTCTGCAGCAGCAGAAATTGAAGCTAAACAAGATGAAATCAATGCCATCAGAAGAAGAATTAATGCCGTAAGTACACATAAAATCTACATTTCAGTAAAAACTAGTTTTATTTTCTTGACAAATACCATAGTTTAGAAATGGATTACTTCAATTTTGGGTAATTATTCCGACGTGCGACTACCGCTATTTTCGTGAATTTTTTTTACTTTTCTTATGTATTTTTACATCCTAGACACGAATCCAACATTATTTTTTGTCGCTGATGCCGTTTTTTTAAAATATACTTAAAAAACATAACCTAAACTAACCTTTATTGACGTACGACTAACGCTATTTTCGTGAATTTGTTTTTACTTTTCTTATGTATTTTACACATATATATAGCCTATATAATGCATCGATTGCCCCCCCCCCCAAAGCAAGTCTCTGGATACGCGCCTGATTGTACAACCTTAAAGTGTTGTCATGGTTACCACAAAATATCATAAATAGTGCTGAAGGGTTAAAAATGAATGAAAGGAATAAACTAAACAATCAAACTGGAAATAAGCAAACAATGATACATTTTTATTTCTTGACCTCAGTAGGAATTTACTTTTAAAAATACTTTTTTATGTTACTTGTTTGAAGACATTTTTGAGTGCTCCTTTGGTCTAATTATACTTTCTGTTTATCTAGTCCAAGAAAATGGTTATAAATATTATAAATTCTTATAAGTATATAAAAAGTATAAGATGTCTTGTTCTTAGGTATTAGAAGAAATATTTGGTTCTTCTGCAGCAGCAGAAATTGAAGCTAAACAAGATGAAATCAATGCCATCAGAAGAAGAATTAATGCCGTAAGTACACATAAAATCTACATTTCAGTAAAAACTAGTTTTATTTTCTTTACATATACCATAGTTTAGAAATGGATTACTTCAATTTTTTGTAATTATTCCGACGTGCGACTACCGCTATTTTCGTGAATTTTTTTTACTTTTCTTATGTATTTTTACATCCTAGACACGAATCCAACATTATGTTTTGTCGCTGATGCCGTTTTTTTAAAATATACTTAAAAAACATAACCTAAACTAACCTTTATTGACGTACGACTAACGCTATTTTCGTGAATTTGTTTTTACTTTTCTTATGTATTTTACACATATATATAGCCTATATAATGCATCGATTGCCCCCCCCCCCCAAAGCAAGTCTCTGGATACGCGCCTGATTGTACAACCTTAAAGTGTTGTCATGGTTACCACAAAATATCATAAATAGTGCTGAAGGGTTAAAAATGAATGAAAGGAATAAACTAAACAATCAAACTGGAAATAAGCAAACAATGATACATTTTTATTTCTTGACCTCAGTAGGAATTTACTTTTAAAAATACTTTTTTATGTTACTTGTTTGAAGACATTTTTGAGTGCTCCTTTGGTCTAATTATACTTTCTGTTTATCTAGTCCAAGAAAATGGTTATAAATATTATAAATTCTTATAAGTATATAAAAAGTATAAGATGTCTTGTTCTTAGGTATTAGAAGAAATATTTGGTTCTTCTGCAGCAGCAGAAATTGAAGCTAAACAAGATGAAATCAATGCCATCAGAAGAAGAATTAATGCCGTAAGTACACATAAAATCTACATTTCAGTAAAAACTAGTTTTATTTTCTTTACATATACCATAGTTTAGAAATGGATTACTTCAATTTTGGGTAATTATTCCGACGTGCGACTACCGCTATTTTCGTGAATTTTTTTTACTTTTCTTATGTATTTTTACATCCTAGACACGAATCCAACATTATTTTTTGTCGCTGATGCCGTTTTTTTAAAATATACTTAAAAAACATAACCTAAACTAACCTTTATTGACGTACGACTAACGCTATTTTCGTGAATTTGTTTTTACTTTTCTTATGTATTTTCACGTTTTTACATATGTACGTTCCCTACATTTTTATGTATTTTTGTGAAAGTTACTTTATTTCACATTTTAAATGTTAGATTGTAATGACATGTAGGCCTATAGCGTGAACCGAGCGCGCAGTTGCTACAGCGCACTGCACTACGTCTAGATCTGTAATTTTATACATTACTATATACCTACATTAAAATATACCTACAAAGTATCCAGTCAGGTTAGATTTGGTAATAATTTTATTCAGAATTACTATCTATTTTTATTAAATTATAACCAAATCTATCCTGACTTGATACTTCATAGGTATATTTTAATGTAGGTATATAGTAATGTTGTATAAAACTATAACCAAATCTATCCTGACTGATTACTTTGTATGTATATTTCAATATAGGTATATAGTAAAATTGAATATAATTATAACCAAATCTATCCTGACTGGATACTTCGTAGGTAATTCACGAAAATAGCGGTAGTCGCATGTCGGAATAGCGGTAGTAGCACGTCGGAACGTACATCAATAAAGATTATGTTTTTTAAGTATATTTTAAAAAAATTATTGCATGTTGTGATTAGTTATATAAACTAATAAAATATAATGAAGAACAATAAGAAAAATTTTACTTTACTAAAAGTAATTGCCTGCATACCATCCAGAATTCTATCTTAAAGAATTAATGTATCTGAAAATATTAAGTATCTGATTCAAAATACTGAACATCTGACATTCGTATTCACAGGATTATTATTGCTACCATTGATAGTGGAGGTGAAGAATCAGGCAGTGAGAGATTTAATGCGATAGAAATTCTGAATTGGCTTTGTTAGAAATGGGGATGTCATGAATTTTATTAGTCACAGTGTCAGTGGTTCACAGAGCTTCTTTATACAAATAAAATTTGGGACGGACTATGAAATACTTCCTATTTCAGAGAAGACTGTAAAGAAATATTTTAAAACATGGATATGATTTTTAAACCAAATATGCCCCATACCTTGCAGTATATTCACATTAAAGAGATTATCAAAATATCTTTAAAAATTATTTCAAAAGAATCATTTAAAAAAATAATACATATGTCTAAATATTGAGTTTGTTTAATAAATCACTACCATTATTAAATATTGTTATTTGTAAATACTTGTCTTTTACATATTCATTCATGAGAACACAGTGTCATAATTTGTATGATTGAATAGAAAGTGATGAATTCATTTGTTTTAAAAGAGTGATAGTTCCATGCACATCTACAAACTAGCTACCTCTAATTTCTCCCTATTACAATTATTCAATCATTATTATAATTTAGATATTGTAGTCTCCATTTGTAAATATTTGTATTTGCATTCATTTAATCTCTTTAAATCTTTTGGTTTTTAGACTTTTAAAGGAGACAGTAAAAGAAATTATCAATAACATTCTTCCTCAGAAGAAAACATTGGTCTCGAGCATGTTAATTTTTAGTCCACTATAAAAATTAAAGGTTCACTAATTATAAAATTAGTTTTACTTTTTGAAAATAATATAGATATTTTAATTTAACAGGAAAAACTGTATAGTCTTTGTAAAAAAAAAAATGTTTAGTGTACTATACATAATTCCTCAAAATAAGGAATTTATATGTTAAATTTCTAAAATGTTAACAAATTTTACAAAAGAGAACTTGGCATAAAGTGTTCATAAAAATATTCCAAAAAATGTTAAAAATTGAAATTCTACAGATCTTACCAATAAACTGTAACGTTAGTTTGCTGAACATTAGGCACAACATTTTGTAATTCTTCAAAATTGGTTTTTCATATAATTTAGCCAAGAATTTATATTCTTGACAATGTTTTAAAAAGAGCTTAGTGAGGATATTTTTTTAAATTATAGATTATAATTTCTTTTATATTGCATAAGAAGGGAATACACTTAACCTGTACGAGCTTTAAAAGTTATAAGAAATACAGATATTAAAATATTCTGTTGAACAGTATATAGTTTTTTGAAAAAATTAGTACTTTTTTTATTCAACACACTTGTGTTAATGTAGTTTGTGACAGTTTAAAAGCATTTTACTACACTTGTGTTTAAAGCATGACGAAAGAAACTATTGTTAATATTTTGTCAACTAACCATTTTTAAACCAAAAAGTTTTTACAAGATTTACATTTGGCTCTCTTACACTATAATAAATATATATTTTTTTTAATAAATTTTATAACAGTTTTATGATTTATAATAATTTGCAAAGATGATAAAATTTTATTTTTTAACCACCTTTAAAATATTGTATAAGCAATTTACACATTTAGTAAAATCTATTGAGTTGCTGAGAATTCAACAACTCTACTTTTGTAAGTTTATTTTTACTCAAATATAAACATTTTGAAAGAATTACAAACAAAATATTCAATGTATGTGTACAAACAGCTAGCTTCTAAGATAATGTCAGGAGGCAATGACTTTTGCCTCTTAAAGCTGCCTTGTCCATAGTTTTCACTCGCTTGCCAGACCTAAATTTTTTTTAAAATATTAATTGTATTTGGTACTCAACTTCTAACAGTTTAGGTTTAGTAATAAACCCAGTAAAGAAAATAATATTCCTTTCTAAAAGTGAGGGAAGGAATCCTCAGGACATCTTTCAGTTTATACTTCTGGTTTATATCCTCGCACAACTCATTTTTACTTAGGACATATTTTTACAATGTCATAAGAACATTATAAATCCAGTTTTATGAAAGACATATCCCAATTTGAGGAGTCCAATTCTACATGCATGCTTATCTAAATCACTCATTTGGATTATTTCAAAATAATATTTAAACTTAAATTTTCTGAATATCAGTAACTGCAATTTTCTGTACTTGATTGATGTTTTTATCTTTTAGATATTGAAAAGTGGGCAACAGAAATTGAAAAGTTTGAAATGCACTATGACAATTGAATATCATTCTTCCTCAGAGGTGCCGAGAGTCCTAATTGCAGATTTACGTAGAAGAAAATGAATCTTCAGTAATTATTCTGAGAGTTTCTAAAAACCAGTAATCCATTTGTTATGTATAATATAATATTACACTTTGTACAAACCTAATGTTAATTGTAATTGTTTTTAATAAATGACTGAAATATCTTTCTGTCTTTCCCTAGTATTAGCTTATCTAAATCACTCATTTGGATTATTTCAAAATAATATTTAAAATTAAATTTTCTGAATATCAGTAACTGCAATTTTCTGTACTTGATTGATGTTTTTATCTTTTAGATATTGAAAAGTGGGCAACAGAAATTGAAAAGTTTGAAATGCACTATGACAATTGAATATCATTCTTCCTCAGAGTTGCCGAGAGTCGTAATTGCAGATTTACGTAGAAGAAAATGAATCTTCAGTAATTATTCTGAGAGTTTCTAAAAACCAGTAATCCATTTGTTATGTATAATATAATATTACACTTTGTACAAACCTAATGTTAATTGTAATTGTTTTTAATAAATGACTGAAATATCTTTCTGTCTTTCCCTAGTATTAGCTTATCTAAATCACTCATTTGGATTATTTCAAAATAATATTTAAAATTAAATTTTCTGAATATCAGTAACTGCAATTTTCTGTACTTGATTGATGTTTTTATCTTTTAGATATTGAAAAGTGGGCAACAGAAATTGAAAAGTTTGAAATGCACTATGACAATTGAATATCATTCTTCCTCAGAGGTGCCGAGAGTCCTAATTGCAGATTTACGTAGAAGAAAATGAATCTTCAGTAATTATTCTGAGAGTTTCTAAAAACCAGTAATCCATTTGTTATGTATAATATAATATTACACTTTGTACAAACCTAATGTTAATTGTAATTGTTTTTAATAAATGACTGAAATATCTTTCTGTCTTTCCCTAGTATTACGTCAATCATTCCCATATGTTTGTCATTCCTGGAATCAATGTAAGAAAATTACATTTACAAAAATATGTCTATATGTTTTATTTTTTACATAATTTAAAAAAGCATATACATTGATTTGCTAAATAATATTATAGAACCAATTATTAATTATAAAATGAAACTAGAATTATAAGACAACGATTTGTTATTATTAATCTCTTTAATTTTACTCTTGCCAAGAAGTAAAAATACAGTTGATTATTTTTTGTATTTATACTAATCTTGCTTCTTTATTATTTATATTTATCATAAAAAATATTAAAGTAAACACACTTGCATTAAAGTAAATTTTATATATTAACTCATTAGTCCACTACACATTCATCAGTTTTAGAGATAAAATATGTCATAAACCTAACTTTATTTTAAAATTAAAACTTCAAAGGACATAATATGATAGCTTTATATTCCCTTTATTGTTAACTGAAATATCAATCCTTTGATTGAAATGACAATTCAAACTTTTGGTAAGATCCAGTAATTCTTGCTCTAATAGTGTAAGGGTAATCTCATGAAAGCATATACAACACAAATATAAAAAAATCTTGTCATTTAACAAATAATTAATTAGACATCAATTAAAAACTAAGATGATGACATCTTTCTAAATTGGACAAGGATTATTAAACTCTAGGATTCTGAATCAACTCTCTTAATTCATTTGAGTGAGTTAATGGTCTCCAAATGGTCTTCCTTCTTAGTTAAGAGTGTAAAACAAAGATGGGAGTGGCTACATTTTAACAGCAATCACCTTATGAACATCAAATGAGTTAATATTGTTAGAAATCAGGCCTAAAAATTCCTTCAATGATAATTGGAAGACTTTAATTAAATCATATCATCATCCTTCCAAAGATGTGCCAAAAAAATAAATACAGTGAAACCTCTCTCAACGGACACCTCTAACATACAGGCACTTCTCTTGAACGCACATTTTTCTGGGAACCGAAAAATTTAATAATAAGTACATAGGATATTTCCCTCTTTTGAACAGACATTTCAAAAGACACAAACTTACGCATAGACAAGTTTTTTGTTTTTTGCACTTTTGATATGCGGACAAATGTACTGCGAAACATAGCTGACGTATAGAATCAGGAGAAACAATCGAATTTGTACACTTGCCTCGGCAGCACATTTATTCATTCATATCTTCCGTTACAGCTGTGATGATGTCTTCAATGTTGATGAAATAGGTGTTTTTCCGTGCTTTACCCAGAAAAACAATGTGTTTTAAAAACAAAATCTGTGTTGGGGGAAAATTTCAAAAGAGCTGCTAACTGTTCTTTTATGTTTAAGTATGATGGGAGAGAAAATAAAACCATTAGTTATAGGGAAAGCAGTTAGGCCACGCTGCTTTAAAGGTTTCTATATCAGCCAGATTCCTGTCAAATGGGTCTATAATAAGAAATCATGGATGACGCGAGACATCATGTCAGATTGGCTTGATGAACTGAATTTATCAATGAAAAAATGTGTAAGCGAAAAATTCTTTTGTTTCTTGGTAGTATTGCTTCTCACCGCAACCTCAATCTAAGCAATATCGAGTTTTCTTCTGACCCAACATCTCAACCACTTAATCAAGGAGTTATTAACAATTTTAAAATGAAATATCGCACACAGATTTTAAACCATCTAATCTCCAACTTGGACAATGGAAATCTAACCCAGCAGCAATTAGAGAAGAATCTTGACATGCTTGAAGAAATATGATGGATTGGCAGAGCATGGAAAAAGGTAACCCAGGCAACAATATCACATTGTTTGCAACGAATATAAAAAATGTTTACACCTCTTTATGAGAACTTATAGAAAGATTACGCTACTTTATGTTTGCATCTCTCCTCGTCCTCACAAATTATGCTTCCCGGTTTGCTAATGCCGTATTGTGCATTATTCAAACGCCGTTGTCAAAATATGAATTTAATTAACAATGTTATTATAATTATAATACCAATAAAACCATAGTTTCTCTTACATAATTTCAAGATGTAACCCCCGACCAGAACGTTTCCATTGCTACACAAACACACCGCTTTGTAAATGCACACGCGCACTCACACAATTCACTTTAGGATAGCTCTATACACATATGAACGAGGAGCTGCAATGGATAACAGTCCCGATTGCAGGGAACATCCGACTTGCACTACATAGCCAGCAGTGCTAAACTGAACTACAGTTCTAACAACAATGCTGGGCGAATTTCCCTCCTCCGATGAGAAAATTCCCTCGCCATTTGTGAAGACGTATTTTTGTGTTAAAACTTTTTGCTGGAATACATTTTTAAAATAATTTTCTTTGAAGTAAAAACTTTTACATTTTTATAAAATAACACTCAAAATAATGAAATAAAACAATATTATGAATTTATAAAAAAAAGATAAAATGAAGACACAAAATTTAGTTACAATAAAGAAAAAGAAAATATTCCATGGGATATCAAACAATCAAAAACCAGAAATAAATTAAATGTGAATAATAAGCTTCAGATGACGAAGGAAGATGAGTTTTTTTATTTTATTTTGAGGCAATCAGTGGGAATAGCTATTATCGCGAAAGGATGAAGGCAAAGGATTGTGAAAATAGCTGGGACTAAATTAGGGACGAAAACTTGTTGATATATTACCAACCTACTCTCTATCGGGGTCATTTTGCCGTTATTCACTTTTGTAAGGAAAGAAAAAAGAATTAATATATGTCATAGAAACATTTGTGACGGCCAAAATTAGCTTCCGTATACATGTTCCCCGAAGGTGTACGGCAATAATAGCTGTGACTGTATTTCCCCCTTTTGATACACGATAAAAAACAACTTTCGGCCATCATTACGGTTAGTTCAATAAATAAGAAAACACTCTAAAATAAATAATTAACCAATAACTATGAAACAATAACAAAAGATATATAATTATAAATATATAACGGTAACGTTTTCACAATAAATATGGTCACTACGCCCAGAACTCTGGGACCAATAGTTTACCTCCAAATCTAGACTCGGTGGGTAAACGTCAAGACTACAGAGACTCCGACACATGTTCAGGCGGCTGGCCACCTATACGTCGTCGGCAGAGCAGACACATCAGCATCCCAGATCAGAGTTTGTAAAGTTCTGAATCTTTTCCCCTCAGAAAGCACAACGGTTCCGTTGAGTCAAAATGGCCAATAAGAGGTTTTAAGTCTTATTATGTATGAGGATTGTGTGTGTGTGTGTGTGTGTGTGTGTGTGTGTGTGTGTGTGTGTGTGTGTGTGTGTGTGTGTGTGTGTGTGTGTGTGTGTGTGTGTGTGTGTGTGTGTGTGTGTGTGTGTGTGTGTGTGTGTGTGTGTGTGTGTGTGTGTGTGCTCCACACGCGTCTGTGCGCAAGTGAGTGCTGTAGGTGAGGTTAGACTGGGGTACCGCTGTGCAGGTAATTCGCACTCACTCTCAGGACATTACTGTTTAGCTGCAGCTAGGCTTTACGCGCGCGCGCATAAATATATAGATATAATTTAATTAAATATACGAATTTTAAACCATCTAATAGTCTAAAATAAGAACGGACAAACGTTTTTCTAGCCCGTTGATTTTTGATTTTTTAATTTTTTTTCGGCCACGGGAAATTGATTGCCATTGGTCTTAACCTTGGGAAAATTCGGAATTCAGCCCCAATGTCCCCTTAGAATTGCCATGTCGTCCATATTATACTCAATCCATATGTTTTGTTCTGCCCTTATGTTCTTGGCTCAACGGTTCTGCCCAATCCGAGCCCAGCACCGGTCTCAAGCTCATTTAAATGCTACCTGGCTATGTATGAAAAGGGCTGCAAGAGTTTTGATTAAATTAAAGACCAAGCTTACTCACGCTACAATTTACGCCCGAATTCCTCAACTCCATCGGTATTGCCGATTTACCACCTCATGAACTAAGTCTAAAAAATAGCACTACCTCATAATGCTATTGGGAAACCTGGACTTTACTGAAGGGAAGTGCAACGGATCTCGATTGATCGTAACGGAGTTATGCAGCCACATTATCAAAGCCAACATCATCACCGGAGGGCATTCCGGAAGACGTGTTCATATTCCACGAATCATCCTAGACTCGAGCAAATCTCATCTCGGAAATACAATGCAGCGCCATCAGTTTCTCATACATCCAGCATTCGCAATGACCACACACAAGAGCCAAGGACAAACGCTGAAATTCGTCGGGGTAATCGTCCTCCCCGTGACTTACATGAATGACTTGCTGTACGTGCCTACTCCGGAGTTAAGTAGTTTTACCAACATCCAATCCCACACACGCCCGAAACGGCTCTGAACAATCATTCTCACGCTCCTCCAGTGCCTTTGTTCCAGGCGAAAGACCAATCAAGGTTATCATCGTCTAACTGAAGTTTTACTTGAAAAAATGGAGTTAAAATGAAATTTAAATAATAAAAATTAACGAAACAAAATAAGTGGTTAAAACGAATTTTAATTATCTAAAATTAACAATATAAAATTATAGAATCAAGTTGGACAAATTCTGAGTTAAACTAAATAAAATTAACAAGCAAAATTTTAAATTAAATATATATATTCTTCCCATGACATCTTCCCTTAAAACCCCCTTTAAACTACCTCGAAGATCGTAACGAATATACAAATCGGTCAACTCATCACAAGCGAGCAGAATATGTGGTACTCCCACAGAACCGACATAGTGGTGGATCCTCATGCCGCATCAACCATCCATGCGTTAACAAAGAGTGACCGATGCGAAGACGAGTAACCACCACTTCCTCCCTACGATTCGAACGAACAGACGTCCTCCATGGTCGGACGGTATTTTTGATGTCCCTCAGCTTGTTTCCGCTTACATTTTTCTTTCCAGGCAATGCATACTGCATTATTAACACTGCATACAAAATCCGATGACCAAAACATACTTGTAGGCAATTTTACCCCTTCATCTGCTTTTTTTTCAGGCGAAAAACCTATCAAGGTTATCATCGTCTAACTAAAGTTTTATTTTAAATAATTATTGCAAAATAAAACTAACCAACTAAACAAAATAATATAAAATAAAATGTTTAATACTAATTGTAACTAAACGAAAGAAACTAAAATTATAGATAATTTAAATATTATTAAATAGATTCAGGTGGCGTAAGAAAGCGATGACACGGTCGATAGCCGTGACATCGTCCCTTAAAACCACCTTTAAACTACCTCGAAGATCGTAACGTACATACAAATTTCATCTGCTTTTGTGTTTCCGAATATTCCTCAGTGACCAGGAACACAGTGAAAATGTAACCCCAACACCCCGTAACTTAAGTTTTTGTACTGTGCACAAAATATTCTCAACTGATTCACAGGAATAGTGGCGCACCGAAGGGGGTAAATTTCCCTGCCAAGATTTACCAATAAATAAATGGTATTCATACATTTTTTAGATTTATTTTTTCATCAATTATTAGGAGCATTAGTTAATTAGCAAATTTAATTGTGAATAACATTAGCAAATAAAAACCTTCAAGAATATCCCTTAGAAATACACATTTGTTGATTTTGCGTCCTAAAGTAAAACAAATTAAGCATTGAAGTAATTTGACTGATTAGGGGGAATATTACAACCGAGTTGGTACCCCCTGTTGTTGATGCACCTTTAACGAAATCTTAATGCACCTTTGCATATGGAACACATCCTGAAGAGCACTATTAGAATAGAACACAAAAGGTAGTGCGAGAATATCTATATTTAAGATTTAATGCTTCTCAGGGCAGATCCCTAGAGAAATGGAGTATAAAATGCCCAGATATGGGAACAAGGGGGGAGAAGATACACTATTCTTCGTGGGTGGGCAGACCGTGAGGGCGGGAAACGATTACGATCTTAGTTATATGTTAACAAACTGCAGGAGGAATATGAGACAGCAGGTTTAACAATGTACACTCCAAATTGTGAGTAGCTAATTGTAGCAAAGACGAGACTTGCGACCTTAGCTTAGAAAACTGAGACATCAAGACGGTACAAGCCAGCATATATCTAGGGGCGATCTTTAATACTATAAATTGATGAATGGAAATAACACTATATGCACAGTAAAATTCTAAGACTCAAAATGCTTCTATCACAATTAAAAAACCAGTAGAAAATTGGTAGAAGATTTCATTTCTTATCCCTTTCATTTCAAGTCTCGAAGAGGTCCAACAGGCACTGGAGTTGCATGAGCTTCAATGTCAGACATGCCATGCACTTGTTACTAAATGCACTCCAATATTATTTGGGTATAGATGGAGCAATTTTTTTTGGAGCATAAACAAAAACTTGTTGGGTGGACATGAACATACGCCTTCAAGCAGTATAATTCTGTCAGGCTATGCTCAGTGAATTGAATAATGACATAAGATTTCACGCAACAGCTGATTTTGTGTTATAGGCTATGTTATATAACAGCTGTTTTAACACGTGGGTTATGTTACATTATTTATTGAACATTGTTAAGTAAAAAGATTATTATTAAAGAGTTTTGATAAGTTAATAAATATATTAATTTATATAAATTTTGATACATCACAATAAAAATAATTTAATATAACGATAATAAAATAGGTTACGTATTTTTAACCGACTTAAAAGAAGAATCAGGTCCTGTATTCGATCCGTATGTTTTTTCTGTTTGTTCCACGATAACTTTGGAGGCATTTAACCGATCGAAGTGATTTGTTTGCAAATGTAAGAGGAAACCTTCCCAGTGGTCCCATTATTGTTACATCCCAATCCGTCTGATTTTGGAGAAAATAATAAGTTATTTTTTAAATTTCAACAAAAGAATTTTTGGAGGGTATTTTTCTAAAAATAAGGATTATGAATTATAAGATAATTAGTAAGCAAAATAAACAATCACAACCGACTTAATCAGGTTTTGTATTCGATCCGTATGTTTTTTCTGTTTATTCCACGATAACTTTGGAGGCATTTAACCGATCGAAGTGATTTGTTTGCAAATGTAAGAGGAAACCTTCCCGGTGGTCCCATTATTGTTACATCCCAATCCGTCTGCTTTGGAGAAAATAATAAGTTATTTTTTAAATTTCAACAAAAGAATTTTTGGAGGGTATTTTTCTAAAAATAAGGATTATGAATTATAAGATAATTAGTAAGCAAAATAAACAATCACAACCGACTTAATCAGGTTTTGTATTCGATCCGTATGTTCCACGATAACTCTGGAAGTATTTAACCGATCGAAGTGATTTGTTTGCAAATGTAAGAGGAAACCTTCCCGGTGGTCCCATTATAGTTACATCCCAATCCGTCTGATTTTGGAGAAAATAATAAGTTATTTTTTAAATTTCAACAAAAGAATTTTTGGAGGGTATTTTTCTAAAAATAAGGATTATGAATTATAAGATAATTAATAAGCAAAATAAACAATCACAACCGACTTAATCAGGTTTTGTATTCGATCCGTATGTTCCACGATAACTTTGGAGGCATTTAACCGATCGAAGTGATTTGTTTGCAAATGTAAGAGGAAACCTTCCCGGTGGTCCCATTATAGTTACATCCCAATCCGTCTGATTTTGGAGAAAATAATAAGTTATTTTTTAAATTTCAACAAAAGAATTTTTGGAGGGTATTTTTCTAAAAATAAGGATTATGAATTATAAGATAATTAATAAGCAAAATAAACAATCACAACCGACTTAATCAGGTTTTGTATTCGATCCGTATGTTTTTTCTGTTTGTTCCACGATAACTTTGGAGGCATTTAACCGATCGAAGTGATTTGTTTGCAAATGTAAGAGGAAACCTTTCCAGTGGCCCCATTAAAGTTACATCCCAATCCGTCTGATTTGGAGAAAATATTAAGCTATTTTAAATTTTAAAACAAAAATTTTGCAGGGACATTTCAAAGTTTTTATTATTAAGGGTTATGCGTTATAAGATAATTAGTAAGCTAAATAAACAATCACAACCGACTTAATCAGGTTTTGTATTCGACCCGTATGTTCCACGATAACTTTGGAAGTATTCAACCGATCGAAGTGATTTGTTTGCAAATGTAAGACGAAACCTTCCCGGTGGTCCCATTATTGTTACGTCCCAATCCGTCTGATTTGGAGAAAATAATAAGTTATTTTAAATTTTAAAACAAAAATTTTGCAGGGACATTTCAAAGATTTTATTATTAAGGGTTATGCGTTATAAGATAATTAGTAAGCGAAATAAACAATCACAACCGACTTAATCAGGTTTTGTATTCGATCCGTATGTTCCACGATAACTCTGGAAGTATTTAACCGATCGAAGTGATTTGTTTGCAAATGTAAGAGGAAACCTTCCCGGTGGTCCCATTATTGTTACGTCCCAATCCGTCTGATTTGGAAAAAATAATAAGTTATTTTAAATTTTAAAACAAAAATTTTGCAGGGACATTTTAAAGTTTTTATTATTAAGGATTATGAGTTATAAGATAATTAATAAGCAAAATAAACCATAACAGCATTTATTTTATCTAGTATTCTACAATACATAAAAATAACACAGAAAATAAGTGTAAAACGAATAGGATTTTTATACCTTGCTTGATAAAGCTGCTTAGAATGAGCATCATTGGATAGTAATGAATGAATTTTCCTCATTAAAAAGCGCGATCTTCGATTAACTACCCATATTGATATATAACTTGATATAACTCGAATGAGATAAACCAAAATAATTACACTGAAAATCCGATTTGATATTCAACAATCCTCAGGTGAAAAATTCATTACTTCACTAAATATCAAGAGATAAATTCATTAATTATAACTTTACTATAAATTTACACTTCATTTGTTATTATAATTTTATGAGTACAAAATGTTTTCCTAATAATTCTTAGAGACAGTATTATTGAATATTTACCTGAGATATTGCATTATGTGATTATAACACGTTTTTAAACTGAAATGGAAAAGAATAATTGCAAGATAAGAAACATGTATGATTTTTGGAAAATTAGTCAAGGGAATTTCAAACATAAATTACTCAATGTATTCGTCTGACAAACTGATATATTTATCGTTTTATTCAAGTCCGTGTCAATTATTTGAACAACGATCAAGCAATATGGTTAGAGGGATATCACATGGGAAATTTGTGTGGATAAATATTGGCAACATTGCCAACATAATCAACAGCATGAAACGAAATTCGATTAGGATGTAATTCAAATAGAAATTAAAAATCATACCTCTAAAAATAAAGAAATAATTTTTAAAAAAAACGGAACTGACTTCAAAAAAAGAACCCGAAGTATAATTTTACTTACTATAAAGTAAGAAATAATTTTCTGATGGCGAAAGCATAGTTTATCATAAGATTATTACCCACAAAATTTTGAAGTCGTTCATGCCTGCTATTTGCTAATCCATCAAATCTGTTCCAAACATTTCCGAAACAATCAACTTTTTGATTGCTTGATTTCCCGTGACTAATTATAGCGAACCATTGCGTCTTCTCTTGAAACTAAAATTTCATGTATTCGATATTACGATAATATGTGGGACGGTAATTGTCTTTGTTCTCGGCAAAGATCATACAATATGTGATTGTATATTTTTCGTTCAGATTTAGGCCTACAGATTGCGGACAATTCAACCTTTGAATGGGACTACTGTATATGCAGATAGAAGCAAGAGATAATATCTCCTTAATCCTTTTGTAAACAAATTTAATAAGTTTCTTATACTGTATCTATAAAATAAGTGTATGGAAGAAATGATTGAATAGCCTGTGTGTATCACATATATTGTTAATCTACATGCCAAGGAGCTCCAACATCATGTAAAATCCCTTTATTTGTCACGTTCAGTATGTTAAATATGAGTCCAAATATGAAACTCAGCCCCGACTACAAAATTTTATGGGTAATAGCCTAAGCTTATAATAAATTATGTTTTCGTTATCAGAAAATTATTTTTTACTTTTTAGTAAGTAAAACTTATATTTCTGGTTCTTGTTTTGAAGTCGGTTCTGTTTTTTTTTTGTTTTTTTTTTAATAATACAATTGTTTAAATGAACGCGTTTTAGACGCGTCTGATACTCTTTAAAAACTGATTTCAAAGGACTTTTCTTAAAAACTTTGCATTCAGTAAACATGTAATAAACGTTTAGTTAATTATAGCTTAACTAGTGAGAACTATTCACAAAGGTAAAAATAGTCAACTCTAAATCTCACCACACTTTAGTTTAATAAAAACAAACTCGCTAGTTTATAACACAATCAGACCAGTTTTGGCGACGATGTCACCTTCCTCAGTGTTTGGCTACTACTGAATACTACGGAGTAGTAGCCAAGCACTGAGGAAGGCGACATCGTCGCAAAAACTGGTCTGAATGTGTTATGAACTAGTGTATTTGTTTTTATTAAAGACTAATGAGTGGTGAGATTTAGAGTTTACTATTTTATTTTTTACCGTTGTATCTAATAAATTGTTTTTGTTACCAACTTATTTTATTATTAACTACAATTATTATTAATCTTTATTAAATACATTCTTCAAATAAAGATGTAATTGTTGATTAAAAAACGTATAAATTCATATTTTTTGCGTTTTTCAATTAAAATTTTGCAAAAATATTAACTCTAATTTGTTATTTGTAATTCAAATTTTGGTGGTAAATAAAAAAAATTCTGTATTATTATTTCTGATATAACACACATTAGGTAAATTCTCAATATGCAAGATTAAAGTTAATCTCAATTCAAAATTTCTGTAGTGGCTATAAAAATTTTTACCTCTGTAGGCACTCACACCGAGGGCTAGAAACATTTTTAGCCAGCTGCTTCCGTTCCACACGACATGCGATTAGTTTCTATAACGTGCGGGAAGAAATCGAGTTAGATTGACATGTATTATACCAAGCCGATAAGCTCTTCCCATGGAAAAATCCATTGAGTTTTGATATGTGCTGCTATCTCTGGATGATTTTCAGAACCTTTTGAACGTACCATGGAACTTTGTTCTTTTGTTATGTTGCAAACAGCTGTTAGCTGTCATAACACAGATTAAGACTTAACTTTTTGTAGTGTTTTATAACAAGTTACATTTATTTATCTGTCTTATTGTATTGTTATTTTGTGTTATTGTTGTTAAGGATTTTTTATTTGTTGTTTATTTACCTCTGTATATATGGATATTTTAATAATTACGTGGTAAACATTTATTCAGGTCTACTTCTAGGTTATATTTACCTTTTAAAAAGATTTGAACAAAAATATTTGGAAAGTTAGATTTAATTATTTTTTATTGATAATATATGACAATTTTTATCTGATATATTTAAAGTTTTGTATAAAAAATTCATTTTGTTGCTTGCCAACAAAAATATTGAATGCCTTATTTTTTTAAAAATAGAGTAGTTTACAATTAGGAATGGCAAGTCATTAAAAAAATATTATCGAATTGTTATTTCTTTATAAATAATGTTAGCCCTATCCAGATAAGTATGTAATGTAGCTCTTCTATATACATTTTTTACTCATGGATGTTTTTGTCCACATGTTAAGATGAAACTTTGTGTTGTTTTGACTTGTACTAAACTATTATTAAAGTAAACAAAATTACTGAGATAAAACATTTTAAACTGCACTAGAAAATTATGTTGTATCTCCAATAAAGATAAGTTTTTATCAAATTCTCAACTATAAAACTATCTGGAAAGAGGTTTTATTGTGTCAAAATGATTATTGCTTCCTTATGAATATTTTTCAATTTAATGTTCACCTTCTAACATTGTTGGTAACCATAAACCGCATATAAAACCTTCTTCTTAGGGAAGGTTATTATTTTATATTTTTAAGGCAATAAACAGGTACTTCTATATCGCCTACAAAACATAGGGAAGGATAGAATGTTTCAATACTTTTTTGTAACATAACGTAGTCTGCAGACAAAGCGTCTCACAGCCATCGATAATTTTGAAATGAAAATAAAAATGTTCAATGACTTTGCCTGACTACTTGTTTGATATTCAACGTTAATTCAAGACGTAAAATATCAAGATATTATACAACGGCATGAAACCGACTACACTGTGCATTACTGTTCATAATGTGACACCATTTGGTTTATAGCAAAATTAATTAGTATTTTTATTGCTATTGACTCACTTGTACATTTTGGTCAACCTTTAAAAAGATATGAAATATTATTGACAAAATATTGACGGTTATCAATTATTTATTATTGTTGATATTATACAACTGGTATATTTGGTCTGTAGACAAGCTAATATGAAGTGTACTATTTACCTGTTACATTGGAATGGGTGATGTTTTTAAGGCTGGCCTATCAAACTGATCTCATAATAAATTTTGAAAATACAGTAAATTTTTGTTAAACTAACCCGTAAAATGAAAACCTATCATAAAATCCATCACTCCATACTTTACTTACATATTTTATAAACTTTATCTATTTGAAAATTTTAAAATATATTTAATATGCTTTGCTACATAAGGAGTAATATTTTATTATCTTGAGAGCTATATTATTTGAAAAAATAAAACAACATTAAAACAAAAAATAATTGAACTTAATGTTTCTCTTCTCAAAAACTATTTAATAGAATGTACCAATTTTTTTCATGTTAGCTACAGATATCACTTATCTCTAGTGACTATAACTCTTTTAAGTTTTCCTGCAATGAAAATATATTTTTTTAAATATTTTAAAAATTTCCCTAATCTTTGGTATTGATTTTAATAAAGTATTTAAATGATAGTAATAATTCTATTTCTCAAGAATCATACTTAATATTCAAAATATGTATTGGTTCTCTATTGAAAAACTAAACTTTTTGACAGATTTATAACAGTAACGTCTTCCCTTATGCTTCCTATATTTACAGTTAATTGTTTATTTAATAATGAAAATAATCTACCTATTATAATATTATTTGGCCTACCTGTGTCCTGCTCTTGGAATGAGGAATAAACATCTTCATTATTGGAAACAGTTTTCTTTTAGAAGCACTAATTAAATTTTGTTCATCAACATGAGAATCATAAGTGTTAAAAACCAAAATATTATTACCTACATTTAAATCTATATATAATTTACACTAATATTCACATTATTTATATGTTCAGTAAACATATTTTCCCATTTCAAACCTCAAACAAAACTTTATCAAAAATTTAAAAAAAATAGTGCTTTATAATTTCAACAATTGACAAATATAAAGAGCATTGTCAGGATAGCCAACATAATATAAAAAACAATACCCCTATGTGAAAATAAATGTTCCTATTTATTTGTTTTTGAAAGTAAAACAAATTCTAAAAGTGGGCATAGCTGGCTCAGAGTAGAAGATGTAAATTGAAAATATTATTTGAAGATGTAAATATTTGTATGCAGCAAATTTTATATATGAAGCTATTTAGAAACGTTCAAACTATCCATATTTCTTCAGAACAAAAATATTGACATTTACACTCCTGGGTTACTTTAAATAAATCTTATTGTGGGTAGATAATTTTATTTGTAACTATTTTGCAACAACATCAACAATAATAAGACCATATTAAACTTTTAATTGTAATACAAATTTAATTAACTTTAAAAAATATCTATCATACTGTTATTTCTTCAACTAAAACATTTGTATTAAAACCCACATTTTTATGGCCTAGCTCCAATATACTACTATAGTCTGTGTAGTTTAACTATAAAATACAATTAAATTTTTGGTTTTTAACTTATTTGTCTCTCAGAAAACCAAAATATAATTAATAAATATTCCTCTGATTCTGTTCTAGTATTTAAGAGGCCTTCATTATTATTATTATTTAAACAAAAGAATTACACACATAGAATCACTTTCTATCAATGTACAAAATTTAGGTATTTCAGACTATGATGGTCTATTATGTGTTTGACCTTAACAAAAACAACATTACTTTCATCAAAATAGAATTAAAAATATTTTTGAATTCGAATTATTATTATCTCAGTTCTTAGTTACACTTGAGCTATTTCTATGTAAACACTTTCTTATAGAAGCTCTTACTTTTTACATTTTTTTTATCAACTTTGGCAAAAAAACCACTACTTACTGATATTTTTCAGAAGATGTATTTCACACAATGTGAGTGCATTATTCAATGTGACTCACAGCATTGAACAATGCACTCACCTAGTCTGAAATGCGTCTGCTGAAAAATATCAGTAAGTAGCATTTTTTTTTTTTGCCAAGTTGATGCCAAAAGTGTAATTTATAAGAAAAACCTCAAGATGTACAACATGAAAACTGCATTCTCTTACTTTTTGTATAAATGAAGATGATTATTTTGGAGATCTGCCCTGTTATCACCTAGGCCTATAACTGACTTCTTGGTTATTTAAGGATATACTTTTTAAATAGATTGTTCAACCTGTTCAGTTAACACTAGTGCTAACTCAACTGAACTCTATCTAACTCTGCTTAACCTGCGAGGACTGAAATCCCTGTCAAAAAGACCAGGTAAGTAGTTTTTCCTATGAAACTTATCTTTATTGGGTGTTGTTATGGTTGGCCATGACTGTACCTCATGCACCTTTTTCCAGGAACACCATGATACACTTTCCGTTATTCTCCAACCACTATTTCCAGTGCAGTGGAGGATTCCTTAGAGGACTGGTGCTTTCAACAG
The DNA here is from genome assembly GCA_036971475.1 of Prosapia bicincta. Classification (NCBI taxonomy): domain Eukaryota; kingdom Metazoa; phylum Arthropoda; class Insecta; order Hemiptera; family Cercopidae; genus Prosapia; species Prosapia bicincta. The sequence continues at coordinate 25,851,565 of JBAIZL010000005.1, forward strand.
TGAGTCAATAAATGTGTTTTAGAATTGCCGGTGTGTTTGACAGTGAGTCAGTTCTTATGTTATTGAAATTGGTAACTATTGAATAGTAAATATTAAGTACTTTTGGTTAATAATAAATTATTTTCCTGTACAATAAACATTTTTAGTTCTAAGTTGGGATTTAGAGATGGTTGTGTCACGGTTGCTTACAAAGGATCAAAAAAGAAGAATGTAATTTTAATACCTTTTATGCATATTGATGATATGACTGACAGGGATGTAAATTCGCCCACATTTGGTAAGGCAGATATTGTATTGTTTTAGAATAGCAGCAAGGGGTTGTAGACACAGTTGATGGGTATAAGGTACATTATTCAGTGTCTAGAATAACAAACTGATGGTCTACGACCATCTTCTATGCATTACTAAACATCACTGCACTGAATGCATACACCATTTTGAAGGCTAACAGCAAACTATTAATTGATAGGATAAAATTTGGGAAAGAACCCGAGAATGGAGTTATGACGAGACTAAGTGACAACAAAAATTTCCATCAAAGATACTTACAAAAGAGTTATATATCGGCTTCTCGGATTAGAAAGGCCCACAGGCACAAGTTGCTGCTCCTGTAGATGGTGTGTTGGAAGGCAGGTGCTTCAAAATCGCAAAACCAACACAAGATGTAACCTATGTCAAGGATACGTATGCAAGGAGCACAAAGTATCTCTGTGTGTTGACTGCTTCAAAGGAAAATAAATGGACATCAGTGATGGTGAAAAAGATGTTACAGGACCATTAATGAAATGAAAAACAGTACACAGATATTTTACAAAGATCATGTGTACTTTTTTTAAAATTTATGTTATGTTTCGTGGAAACCTAATTTTTAATGAATTTAATTGGATAATATTTGTAGTTTTTAGAAGTAGGCTAATTGTAATGTTTTATATATACCGTCCATCAATATTCAATTATATATTTATATTTTATTGTCAATACAATATTTTTAAGGTACAAACTTAGTTTTAAAACATTTTTGGTAGACATACTAAACTTTTATTTATAGCGTAATGACAATAAATTTAACAGTACTGTGATTTATACAATTATTTTTGTCTATGTTACATAGATATTTTTTTGTGCATATATCCTACATAAAATAATCAAATAACTATTTAGAAATATTTTTCTGAAGATTTGATAGAAATAAAAACATCTTTGTATGAAACGCAGCAGTTTTTTATTAAACCTGGTTTAATTGACAGTGAGTCAGTCGTTACGTTTTCAAATCTAAGTCAGTTCTGCTGGGTTAACACCTTATATCCACAGACCTCAACTACAAAACATACAAATTTTCCACTAAACTGAATAAACATAGCAGGGTTCTCACAGAGAGGAGGAACTGCCAAAGGAGCACCAAGGGAAAAATTCAACAACAAAAATTGAAAAAGTTAGATGTACAGAATGTGTTTTTTTTTAAAGATTACTGAATTTGGAATATTACAAGTACAATAACAAAGGCAGGACACAACCAGCTATGCATCTTTGATACTGGACATGATGCTGTTTGGACTTGTTGCCAATTGTGTTTAGTCCCATTAAGCTTACAAGTATTTTATAATTTTTGAATATCATATCATGTCTTGTGTGTTTGAATCTCTACTCCATACTGATAGGTGTAATTTTTTGTGGGTTCATGTAGAATTGTTTGAAGGGGCAGGTGACGTAATCTTGCCCCGGGGTGCACCAAACCCCACAACAGTCCTGTTTTCAGATAAACGGTAGGAAAAATACAAACATTGTAATTACACCCAAAAGCATACCGAACACCCAACTACGTCATTCAAAATTACTACAGCCCCCTGCTCACACCCTTCCTACCCCTAATGACCCAAAGATAAGTTATGTATGGTCCAAGCTGTTAGTTTAAAACATCTCCCAAAATGACTGTCATACTTAGACAAAATCCAAATGCTACTACAGGCAATTGTTTATATATTATTGTGTTAGTGTATAGAATTCAAAAGTTGTCTGAAAAGCTGAGATCACATTGATTAAATGTTATGAAGTAAATAAGACTTTTTTCACTAAAAACACTTGAACTGATATTAGTATGTCACACTTGCCTATAGTAGCACTTACAATTTTGATTACTGAGGATGGCCTTTACACACTGTTAAGAGTTAAGATCTGAGTTAACAAAGGGCCACAACTCCTGAAACAGCCTAAAACTGTTCCCATGCCTAAAACTAAAAGTGGGTAGTTCAAAATAATAAGTTAAATAATAAGGTAAGTACTAAAATCTAAAATTGATAATAAATATTTAAATACTAAATAATTAAAGAATTAATGTAATAAAAGAATAAAAAATTCTTATTTTCAGAAAAAGAATTTGAAAGTAGGCCAATATCTGTTTAATTTAAGCCTACTATTTGTATGAAATGAAATTTAATTATTCATTATATGTGAATTTTCTTTCAACATGTAATGGAAGTATTTACCCTAAAGATTGATAATTTTTTACAAAGCCTACAAGTGCTGCCAACTCTAAAGATTTATGCAATACTGATTGTACATTCTTATTAATTGCTCCTTGCCTCTTGGCTAAGATCAAAGTGTAGGGTGTGCTGAAAAGTAAAGATCAAGAAAAGGCTAGTAAATATTAGTCATCATTTGATAATTTTTTAATTCTTATAAATTGATTCACAACTGATAACAATAGTTTAGCAAGCATTTGTTAAGATTTTCAGTCAATTTTTATTTTTACAGACTGAAATAGTACATGGTTTAGGATTATAACTTCTTATTTTTGTGTGAGGTATACCACAAATACCCAAGAATGTTTTTACACTTGGCTTTCATCTGTACAGTTGATCGCTTCTGCGTAGGCAGTGGTGGGAACTCTGTAAGTTGAGAAGTGCTTTTGCTTCCTTTAAGCTAGAGAAATAAAAGAAAATGTTCTAACAAACTTGAAAAAATGTCGGTAAAACTTAATTTTTAGTTTAATATAAAAATAAAACAGATACTCTACTATTAAAAAAAATTTTATTTAATCAAAGAAAAATCCTAAATTTTGAAAATATTTTTATATTAAAAGTAACTTACTTAAACATAATTTATATAGATTAAAAGTTGGAGCCTTATATTAGCCATCCCTTATATGTTTACAGAATTTTAAATTCTATACTTAAAATTAGTTTTTAGTCTCTGGAGTGTAAATTACTTTATACAAGTTAAGTAGTGGTACTGAGAAGGTCAACAGCCATTGCTTGGTGCAGTTGAAACATCGGCAGAAATAAAATAAATCCTTTTTTTATATATCATTTCATCAGAGTCTATGGAGTGTATCATTTCATCATTATGTGCATGGAATTGAGAATTTAAAATCCTAATTTTAGAATTATTTCAAACGAACCTTTACATGTAGATTGTAGTGGTTAATTTCTAAATCTAGTTCTCTTACTTATTTCTAAATCTGGTTCTCTTACTTATTTCTAAATCTGGTTCTTTTACTTAAACGAGGGCTACCCAGAAACAAACCTTCATGTAAGCCTATCCCGAGAAGTAGTTGGTGGTAGCGCCACCTTGTTGATATCGGTGTGTGCAGTGGTTCAGTGTGCTTTTTACTGTGCAAGACAAAGCATCATGCATTTGGTCGTTGTCCAGTTATAGTCTATAAACATTAGCGCCATAGTAAAAAATCATGTCAATTGTGAAGTGTTTGGAGTTATAAGACTACTTTGGCCGAAACACCATTCAGCAGCTGAGATTCATCTTAAATCATATGCAGTTTATGACCCAAACATTATGATTGAAGGTGTAGTCCATAGTCTGCAATTTTTTAAAAATGGAAGAGCAAACATTCACGATAAAGAAAGGAGTGGTAGTTCTCTCATCAGTGATGACCTACTGAACTAAGTGAATCAAAACGTTTGTGAGAACCGTCACTTCACAATCACAGAACTTTCTGATCATTAAATCATCCTATTATGAAAAGGTTCCAAACGCAGCGCTAGGTAAGCAATGGCATTGCCGTGACAAGTGGGTTACATTCAGAGACTGCTTCTATGTTTTTCTACTATGTAGAGAAATAGAGGAAAGTTGTAATTTTAAGATTTATGTAACACAATTTTTATATCCTCATTCTTTTACTTTCTACTTCAAAACGAAGGTTACTTTCTGGATTACCCTACTTTAAAATGTCAAAAACTCAATTTAAAAAAGTATACTTCTTACAAATAAATTATAAATATTAATTTCAATGTTACTGTTCATGCCAGCAGAAATTTCTTAACACTAATACAGAAATAATTTTCATTGTTTTCAAGTACTAATTAGTGTTTTAAATAAACATAATATGTTTATAAATAGTATTATTGTGTTCTCAATTCGAGGCCATTTGTAACTTGAGTACGACAAGAACATGGGTCTTATTAATCAAAACATTTTAGTGGAATGATGTTGTACAAAGCTCCAGTTCTAATCCAAAACCTTTTGTATTAATAAACTATGAACATTGTTAAGTCTTCAACAACATTTCTTTCCGTATATTATGACAAGAAATGTCCATTTAAAAGTAGGCCAATACAACAAATGAAAATTGTGAGAGAACCTCCCTGAATGGTTCTTCACTGGAGCTTGTACAAAGGTTCTTTCAAACAGAGTATTGTTACTGTACCAAAGAGGAAACAGCTGTCACTGCCAGAAGGACATTTTTATTTACCTTCATTTGCCTATGATGGCCCTCTACCCATATCAAAGAGCAAATATGAGGATCTGCAACCCTTCTGGAGATTTTGCTCCTTGTATAATCAAGAGTACTTTGATGAGATACCATATGCACCTCCGACATGAGTATTTGAACACTCATCCTTATTGTGCTGATTCTTTGGACATTCATCTTTATTGCTGAGTTTATCATGTATCATTGAAGTATATATGTATTTTGTTCACTAATGGTTAATATGTAATTTTTTTTTTTTGTATTATTAGTTGAAAACCATAGCAAAATTGTTGACAGAAAACTTTGGTCATTTAAAGAATTTCAAAAATTAAATTGCTTATTTCTCAAAAGTTGTAATTTTGGACCTTCATCCTTTTCCCCTGAGGACTTCATATCATAACAACCAAGTCAAAAGATTGTGATTACAAAATTGTTGCTCTTGTTCTTGCCCAACGAAATTGCAGATTCCATTTAACTAACCACTTTTAACTGCAAAATTTCTTTAAATGTTTAGTTGCATAATATTTTGGCAAAACTACCATATTCTGATTAACAATGCAATGTTTTTGTCTTAAATGCATATTCTTTTGTTGAGTTCTGTGTTTCTTGTTCTAATGTCATTGGTAAGATCACATACCATTTGTGTAGGTAGTTCACTTCAATTAATTACATTTTTGGCATCTATTTTGTTCATTACTTAAAAGTCACCAGAAATGGCGTACATAATCTTTTAAACAGCCTCTCAAAAATTTGTATTACAACACAAACCTTTCACGGTGTTTTTGGCTCAATATCTTTTGAACTTATGTAAAGCAAATTACGAGTAAAATTGTAAATTACACCAAATTTCACAAGTATAAAGAAGTTACAAGGGACATGCTCACATTTTTGTAATGATTCACTAGGAAAAAAATTTAAAAAAATAGAAAACAAACTTTATCTAATGCCAGAGAGTAAGTATCTCAGTAACTGCATAGAACATTTGAGTTGAAAAATGTTATTTAATTTTTGTTGAGAAATATTTCATAATGCTCAATATATTGAAAATTAAACTGCGCAGTGTACTACAAATAATTAATTTTACTCAAAATAATTCTGTAAAAATAACTAAGAACTGGGATGGTTTGACATAGGTAGATGAGTAAAAGGCATGATTTTTTCCATCACAACTTATTTATAGAGGAAGGCCAAAAAAATATTATGAGTGTAGAGCAAAAGAATACCAAAGGTGTGACTTTAGGAAATTAAATATACTTAAAAGACTTTTTTCCCAGGTTTGCCTTGCAAAAAGTGGCAATTAAACTGGTAAAAGAGCATTAAATATATAGAATAAAAATTAATGTAGTTAAAAAAAAGACATAATTAATAATATTGAATAAGCTAAGCCGTTAATATTAGTAGCTTATAGCTGAATGGTAGGGAAACATTGTTATTTTAATACTTTAAAACTTAACTAATAGTCTAGTGCAGGGGTTCTCAAACTGTGGTACAAGTACGCCTTGGGGGTAAGCGAAAATTTTTAGAGGGTATGCGGGATGAAAAATTAAACCATTTTCATTTCTTTCTGTTTCATGCTACGTTGTGATCCGAAGTTAAAAAAAATATTTCAGTGCTATGTTGTTAGATATTTGGATCGGTGTTGGAAATTAGTACCAAGAACTTTCAAAAACTGCTGTAAAGATTCTTATTGGGTTTTCAACTACATACCTATGTGAAAGAGAGTTTTTGAACTTAACAAATATAATATGTAAGTACAGCAATAAGATTAATCTTGAAGACAAATTAAGGTTGTACTTAACAAAACTTGATCCAAACATTGAGGAACTATGTAAAAAAAGCAAGCTCATCCTGCTCATTAATTTTGTGTAGTGCATTTCAAATATATCTCCAAATATATTGTTTTTCATGTAAAAAGTGTTTTTAATTCAACCACCACAAAATTTTAATTTTTATTAAAGAGTACAGTCTTTAAAAAATATTGAGAACCCCTGGTCTAGTGTATTATTAACAAACGACAATCATGGGGAAAAGAGATTGAATAGGAGGGAAGTGGACTTTTGATAAGAAATATGAATTTGAAAATATTACAAATATAATACATATCCAACAAACAAAAAAACAATAAAGTGTTTTGTTTGATAGGAAGGTGTGAAAAAGTACTATAAAGGCTTTAATAGATGAAAAAATTAAATAATGAATAGAAGATAACAAATATGATGAGAAGAAAACAGATAAGCAGAAATCATGTATAAAAGTTAGCTGTAACATATACTAAGGAGAATGATCTAAACACCATGTTAGCGGAAGAGTGAAAAGTAAAAAAATTAAAGGGAATAAAGACAATGAATAACAGAAAAACAAAAAGATTATTGAAATATTAAAAAACAAGATGATACAAAATTTCAGAAACCGTTTGGGGAGTCTTTCAAGCCCAATATTTAAAATAAGGTAAATTATAGAAATAAATAAATTATAGAAATAAATAAATTATAGAAATTTTAAATAAAAATAGTGAACATGAAACTAAACTATACTACGCTTGTGTTTTTGTGAGCAGAAATCTTTGTGTAAGGAAGAAACAAATTAACCATTTGATTAGCATTCACGTACCATTTCTGTCAGATTAGGATTGCTGTAAATTCAGGATTTTTTTTCTTGTGTATTGTGGTGTATTCTACGTTACATGTTTGTAACTATCTGGACAGTAAATATTTCACAGAGTTCATAGTCACCATTCTTTTGTGTCTAAAGTCTGTGGGTTTTCCCATGTATTTACAGATCGTTTTGAAGTTTGTGCGGTATTTTACAATGAATAGGGGATTGAATAATGAAGAAGTCCTTTTGTGTTAAAAGTCTATGATTTTCCATGTTTACAAATCGTTTCAAAATTTATTCGTTTTACAATGACAACAGATAATTTTTAGCAAAGAAATAGTCAGTAAACATAAGGTAGAGTTTGATATGAGAAAATAAGTAAATTAAAAAAATATTAACAAATATTACTATAATTTTTAAAATTAGAAAAAAACTAAGCAAAAAAATTAGAAAAAATTAAAAGTGTAAAAATCTTTCAAAATATGTTACTTCTAAGGGCCATATCAAGGCAGGCACATGTTGTTAATCAAAGGGTTATTGATAAGAAATCAAAGAACATGAATTAACTCAACGGAATTATCTGAATTTTCCAAAATGCAATTAAAAAAAGTCTATAATTTTTTTTTTTTTTTTGAAAATAGCAAGAGCCTTGTGTAAAGGTGGTCTATGTGGAAGTCAATTACAAAAGTTCAAATTTGTTATACAAGCATTGTTTGAATGAAACAGCTGTTTACTACGACTCAAGTTTATCTTATTTGCCTTTTTGTAACTTTCATTTTTTCTCTAAAATGAAATGGAGTCAGCTTCAAAGACATCCTAAAACACTTTGATCACCATATATGAAATGGAAAACTATTTTACAATATTATATATTTTGAAATACATACAAGAGATATTATGACAAAAATATAGGTGAAAAAACCCCAAAACCACAAAAATTAATTAAAATAAGTTACCTAAGATTAAATCCTTATGTACATTTCAATGACAAAGTCATAATCTTCAGAGGTTCCTATTACAAAAGTACAATCTAGAATACAAAAATATTAACAAACTAGACTGACCTAGTTTGTTAAAAGAGATATTATGCTTTTAAATAACAAGTCCAGGGATGTTTTCAATGAGCCTTAAATAAAAAAATTATAAAATAATTTAAATAATGTATTTAATAACAAATGCAGAGTATAACATGTTTTGCTATATAATGTGGACCCAGCTTAAATTCACTATATAGTGTGTGCTATTCACTATTAGTTCAGATGGCAGATACGTAATTTGTATAATAAACACCTTAAAATAATTTATGTATTTTAGTTACAAGAAAAATGATTATATTAAAACCTTAAGGATCTCTTCCAAGTAACATTAGTACAATTTACAGAAATAGAAAATTTAAAGTTATCAGCTCTATACAGCAAAGTATTTGTTATTGAAAATACAAAAGTAGATAACATTGTGTAATTTTAAACAAAGGCAATAAAGTTTCAAATTAATAGAATAATTTAAAGCAAATGAAATCAATACAAAAATTGTTTGATCATTTTCTTTAATTTTTCTTTGAATACTTTGAAGGTACATTATAAACATATGTTTTAGGTTTATACATAAGATGCGGCCACTAATTACACATTACAGCATACATAGGCTTGCGACGGTATTGTCGAGGTGGGGAAAAATCCCGTTTGTTTGTTTTTGGAGGGGCAAATAGATATTCGAAAATGATCTACACTTCCTCAAAAAAAAACAGGATATGTCGATCAAAATCTTTTTTCAGTCAAAGAGCAGTCGATATATTGTTCATTTTTTTTTTACAAAGATAATACTATTTTGTATATATTTATATATATATTTATATATTTATATATGTATAATCTACCCATCGGTAAAATAATATAAATAAGATTTTAAATAATATATGTCAAATATAAAAAATGAGCACTGGCAGGTTTTTGCAGTCACCTGGGGCAAAGCTGAACTTGCAACAAATATAGCAATATATATCCACCACCAACACAACCACCCAACACTAAAACAAATATCACACTTCTGATAACTTTTATAAACTTAAAAAACACTTTGAACTGTTTTTATTTCAGTTTAAACTCCACTGCCTCTGGTTACACTCACTGAAACAGACGAAACATGGATAAGCAAGTACAAAAGCTTTCACAACAAGCAAACATACACAGCAATAAATATATTAACAGTAAAAACAATTAACGTTTACTGACACAGAAGTTCATTAAACCTTCTATTATTTTAATTTCCTGAGGGATCAAAGGACAAAAGATGTTTGACTACTCTGCTCAGTATATCTGATCACAGGTAAGCTTGTGCGTAACCTTGAAGGGCGAGCACAAGCGAGGGGAAGGGTAGAGGAAGCAAAAGACAGTGCCTCAGTCATTATAATAAGAGATATAGTATTTACAGTACAATAGCGAATATTTGACAAGCTGAGAGGCTGCTATAAATATTATTTTATTTGATTTGTCATATTAACCAGATCATTTACATAAAGTTTTGAACAAATTTACTTATATCAGTTTTCTAAACGACTGCAACACCTACAATTTCTTAGCGATGACCTTTGATGCAACATGCACTACCAAAACTAATGTTTTTTAACAAGGCTAACTTATTGTTTTCTGTTGATCGATCACGCTCCAGCTTACGAGTGAATGGCTATAGTTTTCTTAGATTAGTTTATTAAAAATTTGCTTATTTATAAAAGCTAAATGCTCAAATTTGATTAGGTTTGGGTATTAGGAAGAACTTTAGACATCAGGATAGACCTGTTAAATTACGATTTCAAGACAAATTGATTCCTTCTGTAAAATGATTTTGCAAACGGTATTAAATCTACAGGTTTATTAGGAATTACCATAAATATCTTTTGATAGTTTCTACAAATAATTTAACTTAAGAATTCATCATAAGTAATTATTGAATAATCGAGTGTAAACTATGACCTTACTTGCTGATGTGTTTCGAAACAATCATTCTATTGACGAAGCGAACCTGGTACTCTTTGGCTTTGTTAATACTGTATAACAATTGTTTTGAAATGCGTCAGCAAGTAAGTTAGTGGTTTTCACTTAGTTACTCAATAATTACTTATGATTTATTCAGTGAACTCATGATGATTACAAGAAGCAACTTCGTTAACAATTATTCAAAACTGAGTTTGTAGGGAGTGCAAAAGAAATTTTGTATTCAGACATTTTCGTTGGAAATGAAATATTTATAATACAAATAATTTGTTATTAAAAGTTAAATGTTTCTTAGCTAATTTTAAGACATCACTGTCTTAAACAATGAAAAATTATAATTACTATATTTACTTCATATTTAAAAATATTAGATGCCCCAAATAAAAATTCTAATTTGCCAATTAAAAAAAAAATTAAAGTTCCTGAAATTTTAAATTCCATACACATTGAACACAGTAACAAATATATACACACACACACACATATATATATATATATATATATATATATATATATATATATATACAGTAGAGTCTCGAAAGTCTGAGTCCCGATTTTCAGAGCTTCTGTTAAATTCGAGTCGGCTAAACCGATGGCGTTTAAAAACTTTTCCATGTCACCATTGCCGGTTTTATGTAAGAACTAAAGTGCTGATTAAATGGATAGGGAACTAATGAAAGAGTGGTTTTTAATGAGTTTTTGCCCAAAACTGAAAAGTTTTTAAAAGTAAAGAATTATACAAAGTTCCGTCGCATCTCATGAAGATCCAACTGTGCTCTGATGATATCCATGTTTTATATCTTCCTGCAAATGTTTCAAGTCTGATCCAGCCAATGGATCAGTGTACTCTGGAATGTATGCAAGTTACCTATTACAATCTCATTTGTAAGTGACTTAGGGAGAAAAACATTGTAAGCTTTCTAAAAAAAAAAAAAAACTTACAGGAGTTCTGAACTGGATAGTCGAATCATGGAAGAAGGAACAATATAAGTCGTGGAATAAAATCCTGAGTCATAATGAAACTGTAGACTGTGTCGATTGATTTACAAGAAGAAACAGATTTGACATTTCTTATCAAGAAACTTCTAGGTTGTGAAAATTCCGATGTGAACAATTTGAGATACCAGGTGTTACGATTATTGAAATGGTACAAAAAACTACTGAAGGTAGAGATGATGAGAATAATGATGAAGTTCAACCGAAACACTACATTAGACAAAAGTTAGTTGTTTCTAACCAAGATGTTTATGCGACACCGTAGCTCAAAAACGATCTGTTAAGCAAACGCAGAAGACACATTACAACTTTTTCCAAAAATTGGAGCAATGTAATGAACAATGTGTTCAAAAGCAACATTAATTATGTAAATACTGCAATCAATACAGTTCTATAACGTATTTTGTGCATTCTTAATTATAGTATTAGGGTTCATTAGAACTCGTGTTTATTCTAATGTACAGGAACATATTTCTGTGTAATCCGAGGGGAATTATCGAGACTCTACTGTATGTATACACATAGAGCGAGAGAAAAAAAATTATGAGTGTAACCCTTAAATAAAGTTTAAATAGCACATTTTATTCAAAAAATTTATTAATGAATTTAAAATTATCAAAAAATACTTTCTTACTGTCTGTGGAATTTTCTAATTACTGTTTTTGGAAATAGAATAATTTTTATTTGAAAATAATATTCTAAATTCTTATTAAAACTTCAAAATATTTTGGTAGTTTTACTTATCGAAAATAGCAATGTGAGCTGCTATAACTCATTTTCATCATAATAATTTAAAGTGTAGATAACCATAATAATTGATTGAAACTAATGCAATCTGCATGCAAAAGAAAACGAACTATAAAGAGCAACACCATTTCTTTTCATCTTAAATGGCATAAAACAAAATTACAAATGGCATCAACAAAAACATAACCTAATCATTAGACAAAGCAAAATAATTCTGACTTATATTTAGAGAAAACACATCCACATATTCTATTTACAAATATCAATAAATTTATTTCTATATACAGATATTTATAAATTCATTTAACAATTTAACTAGGCAATAGACAAAAATTACAGCAAATATACAGTGAAGTAAAGCATAAAAAAATATTTAGCAAAAATGTGCACCATAAGCAAATTTACGAGACTGTAAAATAATTGAAAATGTACTAGCTAAGAAATAATAAGTAATAATTTACAATATCACATGGTCTTACAAAACGTTTAATATGTACATGAAAACCAACAAGCAATGAACTATTTATGAAAATAAATTCAAAGAAAAATTTTTATGAAGCAATCTACTTGACTAATAAACTCTAATGAAGCTGGATGTTTGTAAATTTTGATCAGTATAACCAATAAATAATGGTGATACCATAAATAGCTAATTTATTTATAACATTGCTTCCGTTTTGAATGGTCCAGTATACTCTCTCCACACTACCATACTTGTAAAGACGTGTCGGCCATGCCTGAAACTCCTCAATGGAATGTCTTTTAGGAACATTGTGACATGCTTTCGGATGTTTTTGACACTCTCAAAGCTTTTCTTTCACCTCTCTTTTCAGTCAAAAAAAAAAGTAGCATGAAGCCAATCAAGGACTACAAGGGGGCTGAGACGACTGGCATTTTACTCCGGAGTAGGAAATTGTTAACAAAAGCCGTGTGCTTGGCAGTATTGTCATGTTGGAATTTGACGATGTCATTGATGCCCTCACGTGTGTGAAACAGCATTTTACCTCTTGAGTACCTCCAAGTAAAAGGTTAAGTTGACAGTTTCTCTCAGCAATAGAAGCTCAAAATAGAAGATTGGTTGTCAATTCTGGGCGTTGTTGGGTGTCCAGTACAGGTTCTTTGTTGATCTCCTCTTGGCCATTCTTGAAGACCTTGCTCCACCTCCCATACAGTAACTAAATATTGCAGTTATCTTTGAAGTGTACAAAATGTTTCTATTGCATTCTTTCCAAGCCACACACAAAACTTGATAGTGTATCACTGTCCAAGCAAATGCTCCTGTGTTACAAAGTCGAAAAACTCATGATATGCAGAACCACATCTTTCCACTCCAACTGTTTGAAGAAAACTAGCTACTGGTTGTGTTATAAAGGCAGACTCTCACCATTTTTACCAGTTTGTGGTGTGTTTTAAGTCGCTGCCATTGATAGTCTCGTCTTTATAATATCTATGGACCCTGTATGTTGACAAATGACAGTATATTGTTAAATGAACCATTGAAAGCATTAGTGGTGCAAATCAGTTTTTTTTATCAAAAAGTTATTATAAAAGCAACTTTTACTGCTACAACTTTGGTGTGCACAATCTGACCAACAATAAAGCCCACATGTATGTCTGGGATGAGACAGTAGCTTCCAGAGGATCCTAGGAAATTGCTTCTTGTCTAGCTTTGCATATTGATGAGGAAGCTGCTTCGAGAAGTCACATTATTGCATATAGTACTTGGCAAAACCGCAACATACAACTCGCGCTTACATGGATGAAGTTGGTAATGAGCCCTCACAACAAAATTTCTACAACTGACCAAAAGTTTCTAGTCTCGGGTCATTAATTTAGCAAAATGGTGCAGATTTTGGTCACATTGAATCTGCTACAAAGAAAGCAATAAATACATACTTGGACAGGTAGTTGTAAACATAATAGTATAAAGAGACTTGACTCTTAGGATAATTTTGTTTTAATTTGTAAAACTATAAATTTGTTTTATAGAAGAAACTTTTCATACAACAGCAAGCATAGATATAGTTCATGGAAAACAAAGAGAGAAGTAAGTAATTCAAAATAGTCATCAACTTGAACGTGTTTCAAACATTACTGGTGTAAGTAAAAACAATGCTCATAAAATGAATCACATGAACATTAAACTCAAATATTTGTTAGTAGAAAGATTAGAATATATTAAATTATATAAACAGATTTTGGAAGTTATTTTCCGAAAGCTATGTCAGTATAATGAATAATATTTACCTTAAAATATCTCAAAACCACTAACTTGGACTTACACCACGATTGCTTTCAATGGCTTAAATAATGTTAACTATTATTATTGTTTTTAGTACCATTTTAAAAATTATATATATATACACAATAATGGTTATAAAACAGTATGTACTATATGTCTCAGAAAACAATGAATAGGTTCAGGTATATACTTTGCAGTATTAAAAATGATTTTAAAACATATTTTAATGACATTCTGCAATTCAGATAAAGTTGACAATTCAATCACTGGAAGAAAATACTCGGATTTTATAAATAACACATATTTTTTTCGACATATATAATTTATCAGAGCCTAGACAATACTTGGGGAAACTACTTTTAATATCCATGGGATGTCTATTACAGTACAAATATTGTTGTAACAGGGGAAGCTACTTTTATTGTCTATGGGATGTCTATTACAGTACAAATATTGTTGTATCAGGGGAAGCTACTTTTAATATCCATGGGATGTCTATTACAGTACAAATATTGTTGTATCAGGGGAAGCTACTTTTATTGTCTGTGGGATGACTATTACAGTACAAATATTGTTGTATCAGGGGAAGCTACTTTTATTGTCTGTGGGATGTCTATTACAGTACAAATATTGTTGTATCAGGGGAAACTACTTTTAATGTCCGTGGGATGACTATTACAGTACAAATATTGTTGTATCAGGGGAAGCTACTTTTATTGTCTGTGGGATGTCTATTACAGTACAAATATTGTTGTATCAGGGGAAGCTACTTTTAATATCCATGGGATGTCTATTACAGTACAAATATTGTTGTATCAGGGGAAGCTACTTTTAATATCCATGGGATGTCTATTACAGTACAAATATTGTTGTATCAGGGGAAGCTACTTTTAATGTCCGTGGGATGACTATTACAGTACAAATATTGTTGTATCAGGGGAAGCTACTTTTAATGTACGTGGGATAACTATTACAATACAAATATTGTTGTATCAGGGGTAGCTACTTTTCTTGTCCATGGGATGTCTATTACAGTACAAATATTGTTGTATCTGGGGAAGCTACTTTTAATGTCCATGGAATGTCTATTACAGTACAAATATTGTTGTATCCAGGGAAGCTACTTTTAATGTCTGTGGGATATCTATTACAGTACAAATATTGTTGTATCAGGGGAAGCTACTTTTAATGACCATGGGATATCTATTACAGTACAAATATTGTTGTATCAGGGGAAGCTACTTTTAATGTCCGTGGGTATGTCTATTACAGTACAAATATTGTTGTATCAAGGGAAGCTACTTTTAATGTCCGTGGGATGTCTGTTACAGTACAAATATTGTTGTATCAGAAAGAATATATATACACTTTAGTTATAAACACAAACTATTTACAAACTCATCTATCATTCACACACTTGTGACACATTTACGTTTTTGTGATTAGAGTTAAAACATATTTTACGACAGTATGCTTATTATGTGGGAAAACCAATAGGTAATAATACTTTTTTTTAGTTTAAAATTTCTCTTTCACATGACATTTTTTTCAGTTTTTTTAAACTTTTCAATTTACACATTAGTTTTATTCTAAAAATTAAAGATCCTGATTTTTGCACCTCTTCAGAAGGTAGTGTGGTTGCCATGACCTATACTAGCCCAATAAAAAACAGTACACAAATTCAATTACATTAAGTCTCAATGTATTTTCCACAAAAGTAAGAAATTTAACAGATGCCATGCAGATCGAACCAAATTATTCAATTTTAACTGAAAACATTACACTTGATCAGCAAAGTCTTAAACCATTTATAGACACAAAAATGAAAGATGACTAAGCCGTGAATATATATAAATTGGCATATTCATTCACTCCAAGAGGAAATACAAAAATTTATTGCACAAAAAGGACATCTGTTTTGTTAAGTGATCTCTGAATCATAGTTTGCAGGCTAGCTTTCGAAATTCTGCCTAGTATTAGTTATCAAATGTAAATGTCTTGGAGTGATTCTTATAATGAAACAGAATCATTTAAATTCATTTCAGCTACTTTCTCGTTACTGTTGAAACATGCTAAAAGTTAACAGGTGTGTGCTTAAGTCTTGAAAATCCGAGTCCCGATTTTCCGAGCTTCCATTAAATTCATGCCTTTCTCTATATGAGCCTACTTTATTTGTAAGGAAATGAGTCAGGTGTCCAAGAAATTTTCATAGCCATAAAGAAAGTGAATTGGGCATTTAAGAAATATTTATACCAATACGTCATGCAAAGAAAATGAGTCAGGCTTCTAAGAAATGTTTATATCAATACCGTATTTTTCTTCCTCCCCATTCTGTTGTATCATTCAGTTCACTAGTGTTCTACAAATTGGTGTTTTACCGAATTTCATCAGTTGTGATTGAATGTCCTTATCAGTTATGTTTAGATGTCTGAGAGAAGGTTAATGGGCCACAAATAACTTTCTTTATTTATGCTGTAAGTTTTGACAGTCGACAAATATACCTTAGAAAGCACAAATGTCTAGTCTCTTGTATGTGACAAATCAGCAAATAAACTCTCTTGAAAGAAACAAATCAATCAAACTATGATAATACTTATGATTAGCTAGACCGATCTTTGTTCCTGCTATTAATAAATCTGGATCGGGCTGTCACCTCATTGATCTGGTTATGAGAGGTTTTACTGTATTAGGGTTCATTAAAAGTCCTATTATTTCTAATGTACAGGAACTCATTTCCGTGTAAACCGAGTTTTCGGTAATCCGAGGGGGTCTCGGTCCCATTCATCTAGAGCTATCAAGACTACTGTATATGAATTCCTTCTCAAGGAGTTAAACTAACCACTGTAAATAGAAATATTTGGACTAACTGTAAGAAGATTTGAAAAAATATCTTTATAACAAGAATAAGTGACGAGCCCAAGTCATTATATGCAAACATTTCAACTTGCACCTATTAAGAGGTTTTTGGCACACCATTTCCTTTTCTCAGAAACATATTGCCAAAATGAGAAGAAAAAACACATTGGCATAGAATAAGCATATAATTGTCACACAAACAGAACACATATACAAAAGTTAGCATATGTGTATGAGAGTTTTTTGCCACTGATTGTTATGATATGTACCACTAATATGTTAAGGCAGCAGTGTTACATCAAAGTGCTGTATTTCTATCTTATGTGCATTTTTATGTTTATATTATCTTAATGAGTCGAAGATCTTATACAAATACTTTTAAAGAATTGAACATACATTCCAAAATGTGTCATAATAAATTAGAAAAATGTTGCAAGCATTACTGAATAGAACTTCAACTATTCAAATCAAATGGAACCAGACCCCATTCGGATAGACAACAATTCGGATATTTGGATTTTTTCAAAAAAATGGTAGAAAAATGAATTACTGTATGTTGCAAATGACTAAAGAAACTATATTCTTTATAGTTTTATATTTTATTTATAGACTTCAGAGCTAAGATCTTACGCTTATTCATACAGAATAAACCCAAAATTAGGTTTCCCATAATCGTTGTTGCAAAAACCACTTGAAAACAACATCTTCCAATTCTTTATTTTTGCTGTCTTCATTGATTTATTTTAAGAACACTCATTTTCATTTTTAAACACTGACACAAAGTTTAAAAGCGTAGTTTTGTACCTTTTAATGTCTGAAATCATGCAACACCGTACGTCTCAGCTGACGGTTTATCCATAAGTCGTTTATCTAAATGATCTATAATAATTAGTTTATCTGCTAATAATAAGAAATACTCATTTTCTTCCAAAAGCTACAGTGAACAATAAAATGTACTCACAAACAAAACAATAGACCAATGGGACCACTAGAACAACGACATACTGACTGACTAATTAAATCGAAAAGCGACAGTTAGGACAGCAGGGCAGGCACCTGGCGACGAAATACAGTTAAAATTATGACAGTGCATCTGGGGACTCAATGAGACAGTGACTCAGCATCCAAATAATGTCCACACTGTGCCTACACTAGCTTTGTGGAGAAAAGGCCACAGAATGTACACAGATTCATTATTTTGGAAATTGTAATAAGTTTTCGTCTTAGTTTTTTTTCTGAATATCTGAAGCCGATTTGGATAATCAGAGTTCTACTGTATAAAATATGCAATAATTCTAACTGGTTTTAATGAAAAAAT
Organism: Prosapia bicincta; assembly: GCA_036971475.1. NCBI lineage: Eukaryota > Metazoa > Arthropoda > Insecta > Hemiptera > Cercopidae > Prosapia > Prosapia bicincta. The sequence continues at coordinate 25,870,014 of JBAIZL010000005.1, forward strand.
TTAAATGATAAATTATTTGTCTGAACAAATTTCAAAAAATAAAACTAGATTATAAACACATGGAAAAAGTTGGAAAATATTCCACATTAATATTTCTTTTAAATCAAGTGGAGCTTTAAACAAATAATTTTACTGAACACTTCTGAGAATAAAATTGGTGATTATAATAATAAAAAGGGCATAAAAATGGAAAAGAAATATTGTTCCATATAGTCTATTTAGCATCCTGGTATACCAATATGCAAACTTGTTTGTATACGTTCTAAGGTTTAGTTCCAAAAATACATATTTCTTTGAGTTTGGCTCAAGTTTATACAAAGTTCTGAAGTAAATAGGGTAATATTTTTATTTGTGTGAGTGGTAAGACATTTAGCCTAGAGAGGAAATGACAATATAGTAGAAATGTTGTTCTTTTTAGAAGAAGCAGTAAAACAAAAATGTTAATTTATTAAGGACAAAATTTTGCAGTAAAACAGCTATTTTAGACTTTAAAAAAACGACAAATTTTGAAACTGAGCCTTAAACAGTTTCTAGACTACAAATATTGAGTTTGTGACAGTAAAAAGTTTTTTTAACACATTGAGTGCGGTGGGGGTGTATGAACGCCCTTGCCCTACTGACCTCCGTAGCGATAGGCGTTCATGTACGCCCCACATCTACTCTCAGTTCATTGATTCAGTGTGAGGTTAGCTTATTACCAGAAAACATTGTATTGGTTATTGGTTATTGTGACAGTCTTTGTGAATATTTCAGTGCAGTTTGTCGGATTGAGAACTGTGTTATCGTATAACTGTTACTAGAAGTGTGTTATAGTTGTTTAATATATCTTGTACAATAAATATTGATAATGAGGTTGAATTATTGGAGAATGACTACTCTGACAACAAACATGGCTCCGAGGATAGCTCTGACAGCTCCGACAATGACGACGAGGTGTCTCCAACATGGCGGCCGACACTTGGCGCCACTGGCATGATAGACGTACCTTTCACAGGAGATTCTGGACTTGGAGTGCCAATACCCGGTAACAATACTCCAACTGATTGGTTTAATTTATTGATAGATGTTATGTTCTTAGAGACAATTGTTTCTGAAACAAAGAGGTATGCCTTGGAATTTTTTTGTGATCCACAAGACACTGCCAAGTTACAAATCACAAATTGTAAAGACGTGATTTGGCCGAAATTAGAATTTTTTTGGGACTACTGCTTCACACCAAAATAAACTGAGTCTGTATGATTTCCTTCTCAAAGTCATTGAAGGACCTCTACTCCCCAAACAGGGTCCCATTATGGTAACTCCTACTCGAAACAGCGTATACAGGTTCTCTAAGAATAACAATAGAAAAGCAAATGAATGGCGAGTTCAAAGAAAATGTCAAGTTTGTGCAAAAGAAGCCAAAAGGAAATTAACCACCTACATTTGTGCTGTGTGCCAGGATGAACCAGGGCTGTGTGAACTGCGATGTTTTGACAAGTTTCATTGATGAGGACGTAGATGACTAAAGTTGAGTATTAAAATGGCGGGGTTGGGGTTGTATATAGTATTTATTTTGGTACTTTTTAGAAATTATTAAAAACACTGTGTTAGAACTATTTAGATATGAATTACTTATTGACATTGTGTGTAAACTTATTTTTATTGTTGAAAAACATTGTAAATGGCGGCAGGAAGGATTGTAGGTACTTAAATTTTTTTGTGGTACTTTTTCTATCACTATAACTAAGTGTTGTGACTGGAGAAAAAGGTTTGTCGGTATCCAGCAACAATTGGGAGAGAAACCCAACAGTTATACAGTCGACAATCATCACCTGAGATACGATAACCGGCACCATCGGCAAAGTACATACACGAACATACTGGAAATTACGTCACTAAAACTGACGAAAATGAATGCCTACCTAACTTCAGATGACATATTGGTTCCATCAACAACATTTTCAATGTAAGTAATCAATAACATTTTTTCAGCAATTTTGATAAGCAACTATAAAACATTGCCGCACTCAACGTGTTAACCACATATTAAAAAATAAATATTTTTAAATGAAAATATATTTGATTAAACTATGTTGCTTATTAATTGATTGTGTAGCAAGAGATATGAAACATCAAAAGTACATGAATTTAACATTATTACAATTTGTATAATGTCGGGTATAATGGTGCAGTTGCAACACAGCTATTACTGACTACATGCATGCAAGTGACACATTGCATGCTCACACACAAAACATCTACTTTTAAAAACCAGCTTTACCTACAACTGCTGGATACTGTGAGCAGCTTCTACTTCTTTAGGGCTTCAAGGAGGGCTACTAACAACTAAACAAACTTAACTAAAACTACAATGGCTGTAGAAAAGTGTAAAATATCGCTAAATAGATGATTTTACAACAGTTTTTCCTTTCTTTTTTAAAGGAATACTATGATATGTTTTACATTTGGGAAGGACAAATTCAATGTTAGGAAAAACTAATACATGTTACAAAATAAACATTGAAATTAAATATTATTTATTAATAAAGTAGTCACTTTTTAAAGGCTATTTATTAAGAACCAAAATCAAGTCAGTCTTTATTAATATCTTAATATTTTCATCCATTTCATATAGCTTTCAAGTAGTGTTGATGAGTTTTCATCTTAAAATACATTAACAATGCTTTTGCATTCTTTTAGTGTCTAGTAAAACTTGTGTATTTAATTACATTATTATTCATTCCACAAATGGTGCACCTGCTAATGGAACATCGCTTAAAGGACAGGTATTTGACAGCGTTATAAAAGTTAAAAGTTATATACAGCTAAGATAGGAAGGCAAGGCTGTAAACTATGTTGTTTGTGGCTTATTTTTTTTTTGCTTAGTGCTTTTGTTACTGAGCAACGGAGCACAATGATGCAGGCAGGAACAGAGGTATAAAAGAAATTAAAAGACAACAGAAATCGTAATCGCTGTAAGGATGATCTTGAACACTAGCGTTAAAAGTACAGTAGTCTTGTCTCCTGTGTTTTGTAAAACCTAATATGACAAGAACATTTTCATAGAAATTTATTATTAGAAAACAGAGACATCAAAGGAGTAAAAATGTGCAAATATCTAGGCGTGATCTTTAATAATAGAGGCGATAGGATGAAATCAGGGAAAGAATAAACTTCTCTGGCAAAAAAAAACAATCACTAAAAGAAACACATTTATAAAAGTATTGTTCAGAGCATTACACTCTATGATTCAGAGGATGGAATGTTTCCAAAGCTAATAATAAAAAAACTAATGACAATGGAAATGGACTATTTATGACAGAGGCTTTGGTAAGTCATGATTTGAAATGGTTAGATATAAACTAACTTTCAACGAAATGGAAAAGGATAAACGTATAAGGGAAGAGATCGAGAGAAGGCGATTGGCATGGTTTTGACATGTAATGAGGTTGGCAGAAGACAAGTGGCCCCGAAGGTACTAATCGATTCCACCTGAGAAAAAAAAGGGAGGGCGGCCATGAAGAAGTTGGTGTGATGGGATCAACGAAGCAATCACTGCAAGAAGTCTAGAAGAGGCATTAACATATGAAAGATAAAATTTGAAATTGGGGATGGAGAGGTGGCAACAGCTGTAATAGATCCTTTATATATATTATTTAATAACTTTTACCATATTTTTTGTAAATTAAGTTACTATTTTGGTTTTATTTGTGAATTCAATGTTCAAGTTTTTTTCTTCGCCAGGTTGTTAGTTATGCACTCGTGATCATATTGAAGTAATTGACTAGGATATGCAATAACCCATAAAACTTACAACCCCAATAGTACAGATTAAAAGGTTCTACTATACTTCGGAAAATACAAAATAGCACTTATTTCTGCGTACAGGTTTGTAAGCTTTCTACTGGCATATTTGACATAGCCAGAATAAAATTGAATAGTGGAACAAAGTTATCTTCGTTTTTGGAACTGTTATTTTATGACTGAGAGGAAATTTACTCCATCATACTTGTTGCATCCCAGTATGCTCCTCTATGATTACGCCTTTGCACTGTACATTATTAGGTGTGGTCTAAAACGGAAAGGATGTATTTCATTTACGTGACTGATATAATCTGTATGCATAAACTCCTAAGTAGAGATGTTCAATTGTTAAACTGAAGATCAACATTTTTAAAATACTATTTCTCTTGTACATGTGGCAAATTTATTTCTTTTTTCTGATATATTTCCTCTTTTCTGATTCACCCCACAGATTAATTATGAAACTAATTATTTAGGAAACCTGTTCTATAGGATTTTCTTTATACATATTGCAAAAGCCTTCCTTTTGAGCAGTTTCTTGTATTACACCTGATGGAATCTACTGCAGGTCTGCTATGTTCTTGAATATTTTATTGCTAATACCATATAGTGTTTTTGTTAAAGTAATGATTTGCATTTATTAAATTTCTTCTATTAGTTCAAACTCTCCATATATATATATATATATATATATATATATATATATATATATATATATATATAAATTAGTGAAAAAAATGATGTTCTTATGAATTGTTTAATATTCCTGATGATGTTAGTACTGTTAGCCAACGAAAAACTTTGAATTGTAAATTCAATTATAATTCTTGTATTTGTATTTCGACTTATGTTCTTTATATATATATATATATATATATATATATATATATATATATATATATATATATATATATATATATATATATTTTCAATCGTTAATAAAATACGTTTTTATTCATCCAATCAAGTTCAAATACATTTCTTTTAACTTATATTGGAAGAGAATTGATGTTAGTAAAGTTTTTAAAATATTAATTTAATATTTAAATTATATAAATTTGGGGGACTATCGGGATTCGAACTATGAATCTTCATGTTCAAAGTCTAGAACACGAAGTCTTGCACTGTGCCAACTTTCCAACACCAAAAAATTAATTTCTGAAATACGTATACGAATTTTTCGCCCTATCTGGTTGTCATCAATACCTCAATTAAACAGCCTTAAACTGTTGTCATAGTGACGACAAAATATCATTAATAGTGCTGTAAGGTTAAAAATGAATGAAACAAATCAAATAAACAAACTGGAAATAAACGAACATGATTAAAATTTTCTTTCTTGACCTCAGTAGGAATATACTTTAAAACAAAGTTGTATACTACTTGTCTCTACAATAGGACTTGCATGTTGTAAAATGTAATTTTTAATATTTTTTCTGACAAATCATTTCTGTGATCATAATTGAGATAATTGCTTTACTGGTTCTTTTCTACATATATAATCTCCAATTTTTTGTATAAAATATATGTTCGGGTTAAATGTCCTACTCAACTATAAGAGATGTTTATATAATAAATTTTGTAAAAATATTGTAATTTACATTATTTAAAAGTAACTTGAATATATTATTGTGAAACTTTTTAAGTCAACGGAATTTTAAAATATAATAAAATCATGAATCTGACTACCTTATTAATAAATAATAAAAAGGAAACATAGGAATCTTCAGTTATCATATTTTGGAAACATTGCAACTTTTACTAACTTCCCTAATAGTCATTTACAAAAAAATTGCTATAAAAAATCATAATTCTTTAAAAAAAGAAAAAAGTTGTCATAATTTTAAAGCAGTATTTAACAGAATTTCCTGCATATATAAAATGTTTTCATGAAGAAATAAGAAAACAAAATATGGTAACTAATGTGAAATGAAATTAAAAAAAATAAATTAAGATCAAGGTAGATTGGAAACTATAGTTTGATGGAATCGAGGCTAGAAACAGAGCTGCGACGTGATAGGCCGAGAGACGGAGGCCCACTAACCAATGTGGTGGTCCCATACAATTTGTACCAGCCAATAACTATGTTGGTTAAGTTGAGGTCATCTAGCATGATTTGAGCCACTCCCATAAACACTTTCTTGCCTTCTATTCGTCCGTAGTCACCCCAAACTGTAACCTAATTAAAAAATAAAAATATATGTACTACATGCAAAAAATGTTCCTATTAACTCAATAAGTGAACATTCTGAAACACACAATCTCTAATATTTAAAAATATATATAATATTGGTATTGAAAGTCAACAATATTATTTATAAATAATTTTACAAATTTCTACATTAAAATGTCATGTAGTCTTTAAATATAAAACAAAAACCTGTTAGATACACTAATTATATATTCCAAACTACTGAGCCGATTGGTATGAAAATTTACATGAATTTTCATAATACACATTCCTCATTCATGAAGGAGATATAGGCCTATATTTGTTTTAAAAATCTTTGAGGGATGCACAATACTGCTCTTCTAAGTTATTCGTAAATATATATATTCGTCCAGAACTACAGGATGTTGTGACTAAGAATATGATTTGTGAACCGTGTGGAGCCATCATCAAACAATCACCATTGGTTAATGGAAAGTGTTCCAAATGTTATCCACCAATATTTACCATGGAGTCCATCATTCGCAATGATGGTTATTCACTGTATCATCGTAGATCACCTGATGATATGGGTAGAACTATCATAACAATAAGAAAGGAAACGATTTCATGGTTGCTAACAATTAGATTGTTCCATATTCACCAATATGATCCATATGCCCATGTACATATTATTACATTTCTGAAGAATACAGGTTTAATTATATAAATATAAATTTGAAACTTTTTTTGGAACCACTTAGACACATGGATTTTTTTATGCATGATATTTACCAAAAAATTAGTTTAAACTTAATAAAATTACGACTTTCAAGTTTGTAAGGCAGGGGGTCGCAACCTTTTAGACTCTGCAACCCCTTTTTAGGTCCGAGTATTTTATCAAAACAGCAAGAGAAAGGAAATTAGTAGTTCTCACTGATTGTATACCTCACATCCAAAGTGAGTAGCTTTTGTCAAAGTCTTAAATTAGAATGATTTCATACAATTTTTGCCTAGGAATTATGCATAATGTCAAGCTATTTTATACTGTATATACTATATATATATATATATATATATATATATATATATATATATATATATATATAATGCCAGAAGTTTATCAGGTAAAATATATCACAAATGAACTGTATACTGAACACTATGTAATTACATATGAAAATTGAATGTTACTACAATGTTTGCAAACCAACAACTTATTTTTTTTATTTTTTTTTCCAGGCGAAAAACCTATCAAGGTTATCATCGCCTAACTGAAGTTAATTTTTTTAAATACATGTTACATAAATAAAACTGATCGAAATGAAACAAAATAAAACAAAATAAATGTTTAAAACTAATTGTAACTATCTAAAACTAAAGAACCTAAAATTATACAAAATTTAAATATTATTAAATAGATTAAGGTGGCATAAGAAAGCGAGGACACGGTCGATAGCCGTGACATCGTTCCTTAAAACCACCTTTAAACTACCTCGAAGATTGTACAAATATATAAATTGACCAACTTATCACAATCAAGCAGAATGTGCTTGATTGTGATGGTACTTTTACAAAATAGACAAAGTGGTGTATCGTCATGTCTCATCAACCATCCATGCGTTAACAAAGAGTGGCCGATGCGAAGTCGAGTTACCACCACTTCCTCCCTACGATTCGAACGAACAGATGTCCTCCATGGTCGGACGGTATTTTTGATGTCCCTCAGCTTGTTTCTATTTACATTTTGCCATTCTTCATTCCAAACAGAGAATAGTGTAGTTTTAACTTTGCATACAAAATCTGATGCCATCACACGTTGTGTGGGTGGCAACATACCTGTAGCTAATTTTGCACCTTCATCTGCTTTAGTGTTTCCGAATATTCCACAGTGACCAGGTACCCAGAGAAATTACACCTCGACACCCCGCAATTGGAGCCTGTGTATAGAGCACAAGATGTCTCCAACTAAAGGGTTCTTAGTGTACATTTCCTGAATAGCCTGGAGAGCACTTTTGGAATCAGGCTCACCTGAAAATTAGGCTTTAGCTGCATTTCGAAGTTGAGTTTTTTGGTCTGGAATTTCTTCAATTTTAATAAGTCTTTTTCTTGCATACTGTAAACTGCTATCTCGTAAACAATTGTTTTAAAATTCAGTTCACTGTTCCGAATTTGTAGAAACGATCTTCAAAGTAATGTATTTAGTGGCTACGTGTCAAAAACACTACTTCTAGCACTAGCGCCACAGTTGATAGCAATTTCTGCATGAAATTTTAATCTCATAGCAGTCAACCGGTCTGCTGAACACTGATCTGCGTTCACTTGAGACATTTCGGATATATATACTCGTAGATATGTAAACTCTTCACAACACACACTGACTACAGCACACCTGAAAGACTACCCATTATGCTAGCCTGAGATACTACCAAGTATGCTAGCCTGAGACACTGCCCATTATGCTAGCCTGAGATACTACTCATTATGCTAGCCTCAGATACTACCCATAATGATACCCTGAGATACTACCCAGTATTCTAGCCTGAGATGCTACCCATTATACTAGCCTGAGAGACTAGTCATTATGCTATCTTGAGATACTACCCAGTATGCTAGCCTGAGATAGTACTCTTTTTGCTAGCCTGAGTTTACTACCAATTATGCTAACCTGAGATACTACCGATTATGCTAGCCTGAGATTACTACCCATTATACTAGCCTGGGTTTACTGCCAATTATACTAGCCTGAGATACTACCCATTATGCAAGGCTGAGACACTACTCATTATACTAGCTGGAGATACTACCTATAATTATACTAGCCATAGATACTACCCATAATGCTAGCCTGAGATTACTCGCAATTATGCTAGATTGAGATACTTACTATTCATTATGCTAACCTAAGTTACTACCCACTATGCTAACCTAAGACACTGCCCATTATACTAGCCTGAAATATACACTACCCATTATGCTAGCCTGGGTTACTACCCATTATGCTAGCCTGAGATACTCCCCCCTATGGTAGTTTGAGATATTTACAACTCACATGCTAGCCTGAGTTACTACTCATTTTGCTAGGCTGAGATAGCTTTCAGTGATATTTTAGTACTACTTAGGGGTATAAACGTCTGTACAATTTAAATGCATATATTTACTTGTAAAACGCAGTTTCGGAAAGGTTCTCTGAAAGAGAGAGGCTGTTGATAAAGAGGATCTAACGTCCTTCGAGCTGTTGAGGTTTTTGCTTTTGCGAGGCACTTTTTGCCATTTACTAGGTACACTTTAACATATGGCGCTGTAACAGATAAATTATTTTTTTTAAAAAATGACCAAATCAATGAAAATACAAATATATAACAAACTACAATATGTAATTACAAACACACTCACTACATGAATATTAATGAGGAATGGTTGAATATTTGTTTGACGATTTTGTTCCTGAAATACTTACAAAATTGCAAAAAAAAGGACTGACATTTGACTTGGAGAAACTGGTTTTACCAACAGCGTAAAAAGAAAATAGTGTGAAGGTAGAGCAAGTAAAAATATATGATATCAAGGGAACCTAGCCTCTACTAACAATGGTGGTTTATTAAAAAGATTATTTACAAAGAAAATGTTTGAATAAATCACCTGGTAAAACCTTTGAGCCTTGTCTGGCTTGTAGTCCTCTTGCACGGATGACTTCCACCTCTAAATAACCTTTCTGAAAGCACAAACTGAGTTGGATGTCTCCAAGGGCAGGTGATCCTAATGCTTGCCTTCCTACAAGTTGACCTGGACCTAATCCTTCAATAAATTCTGTCAGTTGACCTGCTGTAGAACCCTTCAATGAAGGGGCCCAACTAAATCACATAAATAATTCTAAATGAAACATTGAAAACAGATTTTTAAAAAATAGATAAAAATAGGAAGAGAAAATTATAATATTTATTTATATAATTTTGATACTCAGTATTTATTAAATGCAGTAAGGTAACACACCTACTTATTTATTGTTATTAAATATATAATTATATACTATGTGCTATTCATTTACTGCAATCTCTCATATAAAGTATGTGACCACTATCTTGTTATATTCTGACTGAATGATTAAATTATAATTGGTGTATGTATACATATTTATTGCTTTATCCAATCAGATTATTATAATTACAGAGAGAAGTTTCTGTTATCTAAATCTTCTATTAGTTCAAAATCTCCTTTTATAATATCTTGTTCAAATTTTCAATCTTTAGTCAAATACTTTTTATTCATCCAATCAAGTTCAAATACATTTTTTTAACTTGTAGTGGATGACACGATGTTAATACAGTTTTTTTCAAATAATTATTCATTAATTAAATTTGACCACTAAGTGGTCAAAATGATGAAAATGACATCCAAAGTTTTCGTGTCACTAGAAAATACCTTTTTTAGCTCCATGACTACTAATTCATTGAATACTTAAAAGTTGAATTTCCTTGTCCTGCAAACATAAAATTTAGTCAAATTTCCCAAAATGCATTTAATTATCCTCCAAAATGGTGCTGGGTTCTGTTTCAATAAATACAAAAGGAATTTATTTTAAAGAACCATACTATTCCTATGGTAGGCATAGTTATTTTATTGCAAGAATAGGTACTGGAAAATAGAGTACAACACAACTATACAATATAAATCAATCCAAAGTGATGTCAAGTACATTATTATATCAATCTACGTCTTCTAAACCCTCTTCTGATCTGAAACCATTGTAGAAATTATGCAAAACTATATAATTCTATGTAATAAAATATAGGGCATCAAAATGGTTATCGATTAGGTAACAAAGAAAATCAAACAAAACACAGTATGACACAACCAACGTCCAAAATACTGATGTGACACTTTAAAAAGATAACAATGACTTATCAGTATAAAGTTATGATAAAAACTGAGTACAAAAACACAAACCAAGCCGCACTAAACAGTCACAGGCAATCATAGAAGTTATTAGATATTTAGACAAGGATATACTGCCTGAAAGGAGGATATACTGGATATAATCTACTCGATTGGTGGAAAAACAACACAAATGATCCTTTTTAAGCAAAGTTGTACGAGAAAATTTAAATGTTTCATGGATGCCCTTCCCTTCTGAAAGATTATTTTCTAAGGCGGGATATATCCTGTCAGTGCGATGAAATAGACAGTCTGGAAAGAAGACTCAACAATTAGTGTTCTTCAACTGCAATTGAAACCTCTAGCCACTTTATACTAATAGGATATTAAGTTTATAAATATTTATTTATTTTTAAAATATTTTTTCTTCTATGTAATAAAATATAGGACATCAAAGTTCATGGGGAAAGGCATGTGAAATAAAATAACAGAAATGTGTTTAAATATTATTTGTATTTTTAGTAACATTTTGATAATTTATTGAAGTGATAAATTAAAAGCTACCAAATTATCAAGAAAAAAGCTTCATCTTGTTAACATAGTTGTTAACACAACTATTAATTAATATAATACAATCATACTGACATCATTACCTAACCTCAATAACTAGTAGCAACGACAATTACAGTTCAAAATCACAATCACGGTTTAAAATCACAGTCATTTCAAAGTAGCAAAGTATTTTATAGTAACTTGTCCCTTGCTATAAGTTTAAATTTAGTAGATGAATAAAAATTATATATATAATGATTAAAAATGTGAACAAGATATATATAGGAATTTTTGGACTAGATAGGAGACTGACAGATTTACCTAGTGGCAGTAGTCCAAAACTGCAATCTCTTGGAAATAAATAGAGACATATCACACTATTGAAATATTTTGATCATACAATGATCTTTATCAATCAAAGAAAAGACTGAAGTGAATCATAGATGTGTATAGATATCCAAATGTCACAGATGCACAGATTTATTATTTATGATATAGTACTATATGTTATTTGTTTAAATATAGATTAATTTAAACCAGGTATTAATAGTATGTCAGAAGGAAGGTAAATGGAGTTGTTAAAATGGTATAAGTTAAGGGGAAGGTAAAAGGAGTTATTTGATGTTGAGGTTAGGAGGTTCTCTAGATTTGGTGTACCACTGGTATGACAACTCCCATCTTCTCAATTTTGAAGGGTTTTAATCAGGGGAGAGGGCCTTAATTATTTTGGTGGTATATCAATCATCCACCACCAAAACTAACCTATTACATAAAATCAGCCGTTTTATGAAATCACATATCACTTGTTTTGAGCCAAATGTGAAAAAAATTACTATATGGCATACCTTGCCTTTTTTGTGAACAGTTTTTCTCCCTGTAAAACGTAATTCATTCAAATTAATTAATGAATTAATATTTGACAAAAACTATTAACATCAAAATTCATCCACTACAAGTTTAATTTAAATATATTTGAACTTGAGTGGATGAATAAAAAGTATTTTACTAACAATTGAAAATTTGGACAAATATAAATAAACAACGCAGAATAACATATAAATAAGGAGAGTGTGCACTAACAGAAAGAATTGTAAAAAGGATTTTATCTCCATGTTAGATATGGTTAAGATATTAAATTATATGGTTAGCATATACAAGAATATATTGAATTAAATCTACTCTCTACAGTATATGAGCTGTAAATATTCAAAACCGTTTGTGTTTAATAAATGTTCGCTGGACTAATATTGTTTTATCTAAAAATTTTGATAAAGACTGCATCCCATTATCAGTTAGATTGGTGACAAGATTCAATGTACAGAAACCACTGGTAATGTATATTTAAAACCATACAGGATAGATGTTATATTATCTGGTTTTGATTTTTTTCTGCTTACATAATGCTTTTTATAATTTATATGGTTCCTGTTTTGAAAATGATCTGTGGGTATTAAAAATTCAAGTGAACTTTATTTCTTTGGAACTGTTATGTTCTGAACTTATTAATACTTTTCTATAATGTTTAAGAATAAAGTTATCTTTTAAAATGTTTGATATAAATTTTCTAAAAAATCCAGTGTAACTGGATCACTTAGCAAGGTTTAATAATAGATGATATATTCTAAACTAATTTAATTGGTTTGCATCAGATAAATTATCCCAAGCCAGTCACATTACTAATTAGATATGATCTTTCTAAATACAATAAATAAATAGCACAATAACAATAATATATTCTAGAGTAGTTTTATCATACTCGGAAAAACATTGTTAATCTTTTGACAACAATGAAACAACAATAGAAAATTACTCATCAGAATAACATGAAACAAAACCTAAAGAAGGTGGTTATTCTAAAGATTTCTAAAACTAATTTAAGTCTAAAGAATTGAGCTACAGAAGAGGAGAAACAGAATGAAGACCAATATAGAATGTAGAAAGAGTGCAAAAGTAGTGTCTGTGTGCAGAATGGGTTGCCTACCATATAATTGTGTTAAGTGGTTCGAATGCAAACAATACATTTTGAAATTTGATTATATTAGTGTAAAAAAATACATTGGCATGTGATAAGAGAAGTGAAAAATGTATAAAATATAAATCTGTTACAAGTAATTTATGAAATTTAATTTATATTAAACAAAAAATATTACTAAACACTTTTAAATGTTTATAAACTTGCCTATTGTAGCACTTACTTACATTTGTTGAGGACAGCCTATTCGGGAGGTGTCCTATTGTCAACTCAGACCGAGTTGACAATGGGACACATCTCCCCAAACGGTCGTCCTCAACAAATATAAGTAAGTGCTACTATAGGCAAGTTTATAAACATTTACAAGTGTTTAGTGATAACTAGTAGCTCACGTGAAGATGGAATAAAAAAAATATATATTAATAGAAAAATTGTATTATAGTTAAATGAGAAAGATTTTTTGGTATATTTAAAGTTTGTTTGACTACGATTTGTACATGTTTTGTAGAAATTATTTTTGTTACCATATTTCAAACAAAATTTACAAAGTTATAATAAAACAGGGTACTTTTTTATCTCATTTATTACAAATAAATTAATAAATTAAAACATGATAACTTATTTATAGTGTTAATTGAATAAAAAAACTTGCCCTTTCTAAAAGTACATTTGATATATGGTTATAGGCTGATTATTAATATTGATAAAAAAATCTGAATGACGAAAACTTACTTTTCAACTCTTTATGTTAACATAAGCCTTTTGATATTTAGCACTGCCACGATATTAATCCACACAATGTTCAAGAAAAATATGGTAAACTTGGTTACTTGTACAGGTACGAAAGAACACTTTAAAAATACCCTAAAACTTTTAATAATAAGTTGAAAAATCTAAGATTCACTGAAAAATGTTACTTTAATTGGCTGAAGTACGGCACACTATATACTCGGCCACCAATGACATACAAAGTTGTCAAGTTAAATGTTACAACTAAATATCGTTTTACTTGTATTTTTCTGCAGAATGTATGTAAGGGGTGTAATTATTGTTTTGAGATAAATTTGAATGGATGTTACAGACAACAAGAACAAGTTACAGCGACCACTAAGTGGCCTTTCCTTCGTTAGCCTAAACATTTTAATTAAAATTTTGCTAATTTCTAAACCCCTTTCCTGGTCTGTTTTTAAAATGTTATTTTGTTCACTAATAATTAATTTTGTAATTTAAATTGAATTATTTAAAACTTTTTCAATACTGACTCTTAATAATCAGAAAGCCCCATACTGAGCAAATTACACAAATTTGAGTATTCAAGAAATTTTTTTATGTGGTTCAATACAGTTTTTTTTATTAATATTACAAATATTTTTTAATTCGTGAAATACACAAATTTAAGAAATATTTTCTAAGTTTGAAAAACGCACTCGCAAATAGCCTTTATAAAAAATAATAAATTGTTGTAAATATTAAAACATAATATGTGTACCATGCTTACATTTTTAGTTAACAAAGTCCAAACCCCAAGAATAAAAAGGTTGTGGTTGTCCAGTTTGTGGTTGATACAGTTTTCCCTTTTATTGTTTTATAAAAAACATTATATGTGTTGAATTCCAGCAAGATCAATTGCAATGATAGCCCACATGTGCTTTTTACAGCAAAATACAATATTACAACATATATTTACGAATAACATGTAACTCACCATTTAACAAGTAATAATGTGATAGAATTTCTGTGGTTTATGTGAAGGACAATAGACATTGAAACATCTATTAAAAGTATAAGGAAAAATTATTTATAACTAAATTAAATGTTCTAAGAAAATTGATAAGGTTAAAAATATTATTTTATTGAAAATTTCTGTTAGTTGTCAATTAGATTCAATAAGAGAATGAGACAAAAGCGCATGCAACACACACAGTCCACATCACTGTCTCAAAAGTCATGCACATAATACCTCATTTGACAACCTATTTTGCACATTAAACACATTTTATAGTAGAATATATATAAAAAAAACAATGTGCATATTAAAAATAAAATACTAACAACACAGAAACATATATTGGTTATTCCAAGGCAGTAATTAAAATGGTTGTTTAGGTATACTAAATTATTTTATATATGTGAAATGAGATCGAATTTGAAAATAAAATTAATGTATTTGATATTCTATAAAGTGTAAGCTTATTGTAATTTTCTGAAATAACTGCCTAGACTTGAAAGAAAGGCTATCTTTATAAAAATTGTCTTCAGCTAGTTACTGGACAGAGTTTTTAAAAGTTAACTTTAAGGACAAAGTTTTTAAAAGTTAACTTTAAAATGTATTTGTTACAAAAATTTATATTGATAGAAAACATTTTTACAGCCAAATTGGTGTTTATAATTGATTCACGGTGATTGTGAAAAGTAAAATAAGCATAACATAAAATGAATAAACTTTTAGTGAAAATAAAATATTTGTTTAAAATATCATTTGTAAAATATCACTTGTTTGTGACCTAAATAAACACTTGTATACATTTTTTTATTATACAAGTAGAATTTTACTATATTGAAAATTATTAGAAACTACTTTAGAACAAATATTATGTAAGTTAAATAGACTTAACCATTTTAACCATACAATGTGATTTAACCGCTTTTATTAACTCAGATTTGCCTCTAGGTTTTTATTTTCACAAGCTAGATTAGCCTAAAATTGGAAAATGCATTTTAAAAATTTGGTACCCATGGGGCTTTAACCGATTACATTATATTTAGTCAATATTTTTTTTTAAAGCATCAAATTTACTTCAACTAGATGTTTTTAGTTTATCTAGAAAAATTAATTGATTTCAAATGAAATCTGAAATAAATTTTCAGTTTTATAGTCTAGTAAAGGACCTTAAAGCAGAAGTTATATCTTTTGCAATACTTTAATACATAGATTTTGTTAAAAATTACAGTTTTCACAACAAGAAAAAGAAAATAGTTGTTGGAAAATATAATCTTATACAAGAAAATTGTCTGTATTTTAGCACTTCTAATTATTAAATATCTTCAGTTTTTTAGAGAATGAAATAATGATGGAATTTAAACCAAACATATAATGTACGAGTATACAAAAATTATGAAAAATAAATGCATATTAAAGTGTATTATATTAGCAGGTAGGATTTATAAAAAGTTTAAATTACAAAAATCAAACCTGAACAATATTGTTCAAATTCAGAATAAATATAATTGTTAAACAAATTATTTAAGATAAACTATTTCCTTTTCTCAAATTAGGATGTAATGAAAGATATATCAATGACATATTCTTTAGAATAGATTACTTTTTCTGTTTATTAATGGACATTGAAAATAAAAGATTAAGTTATATATCATTTAAATAATTACCATCTTGTAAGTTAGTACCTATTTAAAACTTGTAAGCTAACTTTGAAAAAAGAATACACAATTTATTAAGCAAAGTTTATATACTGTTTGAGAGGTTGTTTGCTTATATATATATATATATATATATATATATATATATATATATATATATATATATATATATATAAATATATTTGTGATACTTAATATATCTAATTATAAACAATTATTTCACGATTAAGTACAATTAATTTTTACCTTGTATGAGGCACCTTTCTGTCACTTGACCATTGTGGAATAACTGAATCTGTGATTCAACAATGGTCAAGTGGCCGAAAGGTGCCTCATCACAAGGTAAAAATTAATTGCATTTAATGGTAGAATAATTGTTAACAATTAACATATGAAATTTAATTTTGTGATTCTTTTATTCTTACATTATTTTATATTTTACAAAATCTATTTAATCTACCATTTTCAAAAATTAACTTGTGTATGAAAATAAAAATTCTATAATTCATGGATTGTGTAGTCCATAGTGGTTAGTTAATCTTTTATGTTAAAACTTTACACATAAATAACTCATTGAAGATTTTATTGAAAAAACTTACTGAGGCATAACATTTTTGATCACACAAATCACCTTCATCAGTGTCTTCGCTGGCTGGAATCACTGTTAAGTCAAGTGGCAGCAGATTTAAATGCCGGTTTTGTATAATGTGGTAAGGCAGGTGTATTTTATAACGGATTTATTAAATTATTATGTCTTCATTTTGAGTTTTGGTATGTTGTAAATTTCAAAATTACTTGTTGTAATCATCTTGAACTCACTAGCTAAATTTGTGTAATTGAGTGAATACTTTTGAACTTACGGGTTTCGAAATGATCATTTCAGTAACAAAGCCGACCCTCTACTGCCAGCAATTCCTTAAGATTGCTGGACATATTATTTATAAGGGTGGAGGGGGGTTTGGTTTAAATACTAAATAATGGAATAAGGTACTAGATTCAAAATGTGTGTGGTTGCTCAAGATATGTTGTGTGATGTTTGAATATTTCAAATTTTTCATATATTAAACTATAGTAAAAATCTAACCACTACAGAAAAATCTGAAATATTCAAACATCACACAACACAAAAACAACATATCTTGAACTACCACAGACTTTTCAGATCTAACACCTTATTTAAATATATAGTAAACAACCTGCTTAATGTTCATCAACCTTGAGCGACCACCAGCAGTAGCAGGTCAGCTTCCTCAATGAAATGATTATTTCAAAACGCCTCAGCAAGTAAGTTCAAAAGTATTCATTTTTGTTATGCAATAATTACTTATAATTTCAAAATATTTTATTTTGTCGAGATATAGCCTTTTTTGTTGATGTGGACAATTAGAAGTCTGTTTAAGTGTTTAAGCCTATTTATGTATTTGGTTAGCAAAAGCTAGGCCAGCATCATATGAATTAAATTGAATGTGTTCATTGAAAGCACACAAACATTTTATAAATAACTGCACACAGAGATGGATACAGTAACACATAATTGGAAACAGACACAAAATTCAATGAACTAACAAAAATAACACAACAGGAGAAAAAAAATTATCACATTTACATATACAGTAGAACCTCTCTAATTCATCAGCTTCTGTAATTCGGCACGTAATCATCACATAATAACAAACATCGTCTACACTGTCACGTATTAAAGGCACCATCAGAAAAAGAATTTGTATTACAAAAGAAAATGAGACTTTTTTAAAAACTAAAACGTAAATAGATTTAATATATTGTATTTTTTCTTGATAGTGTTATTGCTTTTAGAAGGTTCTATATTTTATTATGTCTTTTATGAAAATAGAATAACGTCCTGTATTTGTAATTAAGAACTGTACTGCAGGCTACTAGTGTTGTTGAGTTATTCTACTGACATAAATCATGTAAGTAGAACAATAGTTACTTTACATACCTATATACGTATTTATGTGTTGTGTTCACTCACAACTACACATTAATTTCAACGACTTACGTAATTCCACTTTTTTGAAATTTGCCACCCCCTCGGTCCCGAACGTGAAGAATTAGAGAGGTTCTACTGTATAAACAAAATCTCAAATAAGATTACTAAAAAATTCTAAATAACAGGGTACAAAATTTCATTTTAAAACTGACAAAAAACTAAAATGCAGCATAAAATACAAACAAAAGAAATAAAATGCAAGCATCAAATATATACAGACTAAATTCCAAATTACACCAGACTGTAGCAAATTCTACAATGGGCAAACAGGCCACAGCTTTCAACAGAAATTTAAGAACACGTACACTCTATTAAATATGACACTGAATCATCTTTTGCTAACCACATAATAGAAACAGGCTAGACTTACACAGACATGATCCATAACCTAGAAATTCTCTACATCATTAAAAAGGACCGCATTTCAACACACTAGAACAATATAAAATTTACAAATACAATGAACTCACAAAATAAAAGCATATTAAACGAACATACCCAACAGCAACACGTACATTTTCTGACCATATTCTAAGAAACCTGACTTCAAAATCTCTGCTGTCTAGCTCAACAATGCTTCCAAAGAACCAAATTAAACACTGATGAAGATTGTTGGTTGCAATCAAAAACATAAGTTTCAGTAACATTTTCATAAAATTGCATCTATTACTTAAATTATAAGTTTGGCAATTCACTAAATTGAAACAACAAAATAATTTAATTAATTAGTTATATGAGTTTATATAAAATTGTGTTAATTACAAAAAAAAACACATTTTGATCATTATTATTTAAAACACTATTGACAGTACTTATAGTACAAACTTTTATGTGAAAAATGCATAATTCATAAAAGCACATGATTTTCTTTATATTAAAGCGATTATGGAATGATTTATTTAAAACTTGAGATTTTTTAGTTTTAATAAATATAATTTCAATCCAAACTAAACAAAATTAATTTGTACTTTACCTATAAAAAATTTGTAAGTTATGTGTTAATGGTAACCAACGTAAATTTAGATCTAACAATTGCAGAAGAAATTGTAAAAAAGAGAGATATACACATACAAAGAGTACAGAAGGTAGAGACACTGATCATGCGCAATCCAACATCCAGAATATGAAAGGTTGGTTCAAAAACACCGACAAATTCGACAAGTGATAAACACATTCACAAAGTGCGATAGAAGATGACAGTGCAGCCAACACAAAATAATAATTAAAGAACGGAACACCATTTACAAATATTACCCCTTCTCAAGTTGTTTTTACAAACATTCAATTACATTTTGTAATAAATTTATTACAATTAACAAAATTTAAAATATTTCATATTTTAAGTGTCATATTTTTTTATTTATGCACAAGTTAAGAAATTCTTTTTTTGTTTTAATTATTGTTACCATGTGAGTTGATGTCTTGGTCAATATTCCGACAATAAAGACCCTAAATTTATTTACAAACCATATTTTAGAAAAACAACTTAAAAGAAGGAATAACATATGAAGTTCGCGTGCATAACCTACTTACGAGGAGTAGTCAGAACTAGAAATGCTGTGGTTGCTGGATTGCCTTAGGGGAGGAGGGGTGACTTCGTGTGAGCGAGTGAAGCCCCCGCCTCCTCGCCTTCCTCCCTCTACACAAACACACAATCTCTCACTCGTCCATTCAGTATATACAATAGCTTCTCAAGACACTTCGGATATAAGCACATATATATATATAGTACTTTACAGGGTGGCTGCTTATATAAACATCTAATATTTAGTATATTACAACACAACATGTAAATATATCCCTGTAGCTTTCTAACTCATTCCCATACACAGTAATCGACAATGATTTTTGTGTGTTACAAAACTTCAGAACAGAAATGTTAATTGGATTTCAAAATATCATTTGATAATGATACAGGAGAAACTATCTGTTAATTTCAATTTATCTTGCTTAATTAAGAGCAAATTTAAGTTCAACCATAAAAACTAGTCTTTATATTATAAATATAAACCTTGTAAATATTAAAAATAGCTTCTAACTGCTTAGCATAAGCTAACAATATATACTAAATAGATTAGGAAAGATCAATGACAGTTCTGCTTCATTTGAATCAAGGTATTTATATTTAATGTGCATAGTACTATTGTACAGAAGTTTGGCACACATCCTCAGTTCTTTTCTAATCTTTTATTTTAGCAACATTTTATTGTGTATATTTTCTCTATTACAATATTACTGTGATAGAGTGAGAAATAAAAGCTGCAGGTTTTATGGATTGGCAAATTGTGTTAGTACTCCCTAATCAAAAAGGCCAGCGGAAAAAAATTTACTAATAATTG
Organism: Prosapia bicincta; assembly: GCA_036971475.1. Classification (NCBI taxonomy): domain Eukaryota; kingdom Metazoa; phylum Arthropoda; class Insecta; order Hemiptera; family Cercopidae; genus Prosapia; species Prosapia bicincta. Next base: position 25,891,073 of record JBAIZL010000005.1, read on the forward strand.
TAAAGTGTAAATGACAATAATAACATATGTTACTTATTAGTTTAGAATCAATTAGTGAGTTAAATAAATGCTGTATTTACATTTTTTAAATTGGTATTTTAACAATATTCACTTTTGAGCTAGTGTTGTTTATAAGTTACAGGAAAACAAACTAAAATACTTATAAATCTGAACTGTGTGTGTGTGTGTGTGTGTGTGTGTGTGTGTGTGTGTGCGCGCGCGCGTGTGTGTGCATATGATCTACAGGTTTAGTAACTGATAATTTTATTTCTCTCTTTATAAAATCTAAAACCTATACTAACATGTTATGCCAAATACGTAAAAAGTAACGTTTAAGATTTAATCTTACACTTTAAAATTTTTTTTTTTTTAAATTAAACCTAAATCTTGCTATTTTGGGTTATAGATTTTAAAAAAAAATTATTACTAATTTATTAATTTACCTTGACAAAAAAATACTACTTACTGATATTTTTCAGCAAACTTGTTTCGCTCTTGGTAAGTGTATTGTTGCTAGTCATTGACTAGAATGCCTGCTAAGGTGTTGTATTATTGCGAATATAATGACAGAGTTAATGCCACAATATATTTACTGTGTCATTGCCTTCCTATGCCAATTACATTAATTTAATCAAATTTAACATTTTGTTTAGTTTTAGTTATTCCAAGTTAGAATTAGTCTAATCTAACTCTTTAATTTTAATTTCTATATTTTACTTTACGTAGACTAGTGTGTAGAGGTAAGTATTAGACTGTATATACTTAGTTTTAGTTAGACCTTTTGTAACACACTTTAGATGGTGTTACATATTAAATTTGCAAATTTCAGAAAATAAACGAGAATAAATTCAAAATTGTAATAATGTATAACTATGTAAAAAAAATTGTAATGTATGATAAATATTTTTAATGAGATCTCTGGCTGATAGTGACATCTAGCGAGAAAAAATTAAAATAAGTAATCAAGCTATGCATGCGCCCCGCGGATGTGCGTTAGGTAGGAAGGCTGCTCGCTTTTAAATTATCTCTCTCATTTGGCCAGGATGTAACCGGGAAAGGACGTCTCCAAATAGCAAGAAGATGTATTTAGTTTCTTTTTATTTTAATTAATATAAAGTATTATTTTCTTTCAATCATGGCATAGAAGACGGCTTACGATACCAGATACAAGATGGGTTGCAGACTTATTCATGGTTTTCCCGACGCTTATTCACGAAAATGAGACCAGGCTTTACCGAGATTTACCACGAGGTGGAAGGGAAGTTGCGACAAGTTAACACAGCTAAGTGGGCGATTTAAAACTTTTAAAACTTAATTTCAAAATTTAAAACATTTAGAAGCAGAATTTCTAAATTATGAACATTGAACTTTTTAATTAATAAGCATAATTATAATTACGCATCTTTTGGTGCCAATATGTTCACATTAAATTATTAAATCTGATTATACAAGAAAGGCAAGTAAACTCGAATATATGTTCATTTTCAGCCATTGATTAATTAATTAATTGAAGGATTGCTATACTTAAAAATTTATAAGTAATATTAAAAATGTCCATAATCCGTAACTGAGTGTTAAAGAAATTTATGTGTCATGATTTAAATTTATTTTATCTGTCTATCTTAAAATAAAAGTTTATAATTTGCTTTAATTGAATTTAAAAGAGTCATTATTTTACCAGCGCACAATTCCTTGCATTTCAGATAAATAAGTTTTAAGAATTAATTCAAGAATATTCTGCTAATTTTAATTGTTTAACTTGATAATTTATAATACTTTAACTGTAACGGAGTTATAGCTTCTTTTGCGTTACAGACAGACGTTTCATTACGCCTCAACTGTAAGCTAGAAGCGAATAATAAATGTTTTAAGAGTTATAACTAAATAAAGTCCAATTTGTAAAATTATAAACCGTTACATATTGCGCAACTCTGCTTGCTTGTTTCATTTTATAACATCCGTTACATAATGCGCAACTCTGCTATTTCATTTTATAACAAACCGTTACACAATTTGCGCCACTCTGCTATAAATTTGAAGTGTAAATTTGTGTGTTGGCAAAAAGAAAATTTAAAAATGGTTGAAAATGAGCGATTTCATTAAATATATTCAAAAGGTAAATTCACAGTGTAAAATTTTGTAAAATGTATAAATTGAAAGTAAATGGACGTAGCTTGTGTGAACAGTTTGGTAAAGTTAAGGGAGAAAACCAGTTGTAACCAGTTTTTACTTGTAGTGTAGAGTTTCAAGGTTAGAGACTCTTGTTTAAAATATTAATCGTAATATGCTTGGTAGAGTTTAGATTTTTAAAAGTTTGTGCATGGCTTTGAGAAAGCCAGTTGTAGATTACCAATGTTGACACAGCTGCTAGTTCCAATGTCAGGCAAGTTAGATTTGATTGTCCGAGTTTGTATAAACAAGTATCCAGCCTGAAGTTCAATGTTTGAATAAAGCCTGTTTAAATATTTCGAGTTTGCTTGACTTATGGATAAGGAATATATTCTCGTGGATTTTCTGAAAGTAATCCTATTAAGCAAAATGATTTAAAAATAAACTTTTGTCAAAAGAGGAATTAAAATGTATAATAAAAAAGAAAATTATAATCGAAATTAACAGTTATATGGTTTTAAAAGTAATGTTTAATAAAATATAAATTTATGAGTTAATTTTAAAGGTATTGAAATTTAAATGTATAAGTTGTATAGTAATCATATAAAATTATTTCAAGCAAATTTATCTTTGAAAATAGTTGAGATTTTTTAAAATTTTAAATTTGGAAATATGCGAGTTTATTTAAAAAGAAGAATAAATTAACAAGGAAGATACGAATGTGCCTTTGTATAGAATTTATACGCCACGACAACACTCACATTGTATGTCAAAGTGCACGTTGACATACTATAGATATTCTACATGAGAGAAACTAGGACAATTCTCAAAACACATAAAACTACACCGATTCAATGACTTATGGGGAATCAACAGACTATACACTTGACCAAAATTGTGTATAAATGTACAAGCGTAGGTTCCGTTTAATTTCAATTCTTGTTTGTAAATATAAAAGCTTAGCAAAATTAATTCAATCATTTACAGAAACATTTGAAAGAAGTTTTAATATGTAATAGAATACATATAGTCCTTTGTGTGTCAACATGCTAGCTATATAATTTTTAAATTAAAATATGGGTTTTAATTTAAGAATGTTGTAATTGGATTTTCAAAATATGGGTTTTGAAATCCAAAGAGATATAAGATGTACGAAATATTGTAGAGATAACGAAAGGTTATGAGGCAATAGTACATGCTTAAAGTGTGAAATTGAGAGGAGAATATGTAGATAAATAGCGTCGATAATGTTGAAATTTTTTGGCTTACAGGAAGTAAGCGGTATTCATAAATCCTAGAGGTTGGATTATGAAGAATATAGCTAGATCATGTGTTAGGTAATGTTGACAAACAAAGAGGAATTTTGAAACAGAGTAACTTTGAACGAGTAATTTTTAACAAGAGTAATTGGAATAAACAGAGTAATTTTGAAAGAGTTTAATTTAAATAAAGAGTAAATTTATTAAGAGTGAATAATGTCGTTTTGAAATTAAAAGAGATATAATTATATGCTTATGAAATAAAAAAAGGTTTACAAGAAGTTTGATTTAGAAAGTAAAAGATTTTCAAGTATGCAATGTTTTTAAAAAATTTTTTATATAGTGAAATAAATAATTTAGAGAATTAATAAAACAAGTTTCAAAGAATTGATCAAAATAAGAAATGTGTATGAAAGAACTTTTTAATCTAAATTAAATTAATTCTTTTAAAATCTAAATTAAATTTAATATAATATATGTATTTAAAATATAAATAGAAATAATGAGTAAACATAGTTGATATTATTTTTTGATTAATTGATAAAAGTGTTTTAATGAAATAAAGGCAGTAAAGAAATTTATGTAAAGGTATAAGAGTGTCAATACAATATTTTATGATATGTTTTCCCAAAGAAAATAATTTGATTGTTAACTTAAGAGTTGTTCGTAAATCGTTGCATTTAATAAAAATAATTAAAGGGGAGAAATGAAATGACACAATTTTTTTTTCAAGAGGGGGGAAAAATATGTAACACACTTTAGATGGTGTTACATATTAAATTTGCAAATTTCAGAAAATAAACGAGAATAAATTCAAAATTGTAATAATGTATAACTATGTAAAAAAAATTGTAATGTATGATAAATATTTTTAATGAGATCTCTGGCTGATAGTGACATCTAGCGAGAAAAAATTAAAATAAGTAATCAAGCTATGCATGCGCCCCGCGGATGCGCGTTAGGTAGGAAGGCTGCTCGCTTTTAAATTATCTCTCTCATTTGGCCAGGATGTAACCGGGAAAGGACGTCTCCAAATAGCAAGAAGATGTATTTAGTTTCTTTTTATTTTAATTAATATAAAGTATTATTTTCTTTCAATCATGGCATAGAAGACGGCTTACGATACCAGATACAAGATGGGTTGCAGACTTATTCATGGTTTTCCCGACGCTTATTCACGAAAATGAGACCAGGCTTTACCGAGATTTACCACGAGGTGGAAGGGAAGTTGCGACAAGTTAACACAGCTAAGTGGGCGATTTAAAACTTTTAAAACTTAATTTCAAAATTTAAAACATTTAGAAGCAGAATTTCTAAATTATGAACATTGAACTTTTTAATTAATAAGCATAATTATAATTACGCATCTTTTGGTGCCAATATGTTCACATTAAATTATTAAATCTGATTATACAAGAAAGGCAAGTAAACTCGAATATATGTTCATTTTCAGCCATTGATTAATTAATTAATTGAAGGATTGCTATACTTAAAAATTTATAAGTAATATTAAAAATGTCCATAATCCGTAACTGAGTGTTAAAGAAATTTATGTGTCATGATTTAAATTTATTTTATCTGTCTATCTTAAAATAAAAGTTTATAATTTGCTTTAATTGAATTTAAAAGAGTCATTATTTTACCAGCGCACAATTCCTTGCATTTCAGATAAATAAGTTTTAAGAATTAATTCAAGAATATTCTGCTAATTTTAATTGTTTAACTTGATAATTTATAATACTTTAACTGTAACGGAGTTATAGCTTCTTTTGCGTTACAGACAGACGTTTCATTACGCCTCAACTGTAAGCTAGAAGCGAATAATAAATGTTTTAAGAGTTATAACTAAATAAAGTCCAATTTGTAAAATTATAATCCGTTACACTTTTTGTGTTAGGCAATAATAACTGCATTTGGTTTTTGATAAAAAAAAGCTCTGTAATGTATTGTTGTTCTATGTGTAGGTTTATAGAAGGTATTCCAATACAGTTTTTTATTGTTGACTTTCGCAACACATGCTGAGGAGGCAATTTAGTCCGTACTTAATAACAATGCATCGACCAAACACAAAATAAGTCTGCTGAGTAATATCAATAAGTAGTAATCTTTTGAAAGGTTAATTGATAAATATGTGATGAAAATAGTATCTATATATTTCTGGTTCACTTATAAATCACATTTTACTAAAACAAAACAAAATGTTTTTTAAAGAATTTTATTATTTATTATTATGTTTTTTTAAGTGTATTCATCTATCAAGAAATAGTATTACAAAAAAAATTTTTCATGAATTTATGTAGAAACTATTACTGTTAGTGTTGATTGTAACATTATTACTTAAAAGTATTTGTTTAAGTAAACTGTGTTTAACTGGGCTTGATGAGATGGTCTGGGCGAATGAACAACTAGAACATGCAGAAAAAAGGGTGAAGATGTGTAAACTTGTAAAATATTTATATGTTATGTTCACTGAAATAAATGTGGATATATAGTTACTGAAACTTGTTGTATGACTGCTAGGGACTAGGGTTTACTTATAGTAAGAAATTATTATTACACAGTTAGGATGCAACCTTTGAAAAATGAATTACATTTGTCTCAACTCAATATTAATGTTCGAAGTTTTGCTAATCATCTGGTAAACAGAATTTAAAGGTTCCTGGTTTTAGAAACCCCAGTAAAATTGTCTTGTATTTTATTGGCATAAAGGTGTGGAATCAATGTTTACACACTTTGATAGACACAGATTGACACAAATTATTTTGTGACAAGATAGACGGCTTATTTTCACATCTAGAAATAGATAAAAAAGGATTTCATCAAGTGTTAAGCATCGATCAATATTAACAATCCTTTGGACATCTTCAATAACATCATGGTTCAATTCTTTGTTCATCTTGTAAAATTGCTCTGCCTTGTATAAATGATTAATGTGAATAAGAAATCATTGGCCTTACGTAACGTCTTCACCCTACACACTACATAACTCACAAATTTATTTATTATTTTTTTTTAACCCAATAAGACTATGAACCTTGGAATTGGGAATAAGAAGAACTGTCCTCACAGTAATCAGAGCCTAACTGCAACGGATCACAGGAATTTACAGTACTATCCCTAAATATAGACAGAAATTCCCCAAACTCCCAGACATTTAAGAAATAGTGTAACTTACTTTCGAGGGTACCCAAAATGAATGTATTCTAATTCTTTTAATTAAGTATTTTATATTTATACCAAAAAATAATTATAGTCAATGAGTGTGTATATTATCATCATTATAAACAGAAATAGAATATTTCAGAAATCCCAAGCTACCCACATTTTTACAGTATAAGAAATTTATAATATTAAATGCAAATTAACTCATTGACTGCCAACCAGTTTTCCGATAACCTTCAAACACAAATTTGTTGTTTTTGTTTAAATAATGACAAAACATAATAATATTTTGTCTTCTAGTGTTTATTTATTTAAATTGGTTTATTTTATAATGTTGTCGGTCATGGGTGACCATCATGGCCCAACGTAAATATTTATTTACATCAGTCACATTGTCAAGCTCACTATGCATTCTCCGTTCAAGGCCAATTTTATGAATGAATGTAAAATTTTTACATTTTTATTGCATTTTTTTCAATATAAACTCAAGTATAAATATACTATAACATATTTTTAAACAATAAATATAGCTACTAGATTTTTCTCACGCATTTTCTAAATTTTCAGCATTACTATTTTTTTTTTTTTTATATTGATTCTTGAATATTTAGAATGTAAATATAATCTGAACATTATTCTTATATTGTTTCAATACAAGTATATTTTAAACTGAGCTGTTTTTATGAGTTTTATGTGATCTTATGAATTGGAGGAAGATGTTTTAAATTAAAGTTTTACTTATTACACTTTGACATTGAAGTCGTAAGACAGAATCGTTTCCTCCAAATGTAAATTAACAATTTAACAACTTATATTATTAGAATGTCTGAGTAATTTCAAAGTGTAATTGGTGATTAAAAACCAGCTCATCATGAACAAAAAACATTTTTTTTGTACAGTGTTTAATTTCCAATTTTCGTTTTTTTTCAGTTTTTTTTTTAAATTTTTTTAGGATTGTATCAAAGGTAACACTATTCCAAAAAGTAATGCAGGTTTACAAAGAAGTGTAAATAAAAACTATTTCTTTCTAATATTTCCTTATAATTCTGAACTTCTAGTTTCCAAATAATTAGTCTTGTAAGAAAGAATTAAAAATTTTCTGAATGCTAAGTAGCAGGAACACACACAGCGGCAGTGTCGGACACCTCATATGGTTAAATACATCGTGAATGTGCCCGACAGCCTTGTATGATGATCTAAAGTTAGGTCTATGTTGTCGGTCCCGGGTTTCCGCTGCGGTGCTATGCAAAAATACAATGTCGGCCACCGTTGACCGTCAAGGCAGTCAACGTGTTAATTACATTATAAATTTATAAGTAGACTTAATATATATATATATATATATATATATATATATATATATGTGTGTGTGTGTATTATATAGAAAAAAGTTAATAAAAATATTTTAAATAACTTTATTTGATAATAAATAAACTAAGAGATAATAATTATTCTGAAAAATATAGATTGACCAATATTCAAACTACAGAAATATAGAGAGAAAAATAACACAGAAACTGAAGAAAAGCAAATGAAACATACTGAAAATCTAAATGTACACTCTGTCAAACATTTCTCCAAGTTTTGGTTCATCGTTATTTATACGTTGTTTAAACCTCACTTGAACATAAAAGCAGGTAATAATACTTAACACTAAACATACATCTGAACACTAAGCATACTTTCTCTCATGCAAATAGATACACTCACACACACACAGATATGTGCAATAAAGCATACATTATTAAAATTAAGACAACTTTGTTGTATTATGCAGAAACTGTTTTCCTTTTGATCAAGAAGTTAAATACGGAAAAATATGGAAAATTATTTCCGCTTGCTTTTAGGCCAACTAAGTGATTAGATTTTTTAGTACTTATTGTCGAATGTATTTTTATATTTGCTTAATGACAATGAACTTTGATATTATTTTAACTGAATTTGTGATTTACTTTCTTGGAAGAAAAAAGTTCTATAATGGTACAAGAAAAGGAAGTAACAAGTTCCCAAAATTCAGACAAGAAAGTTAACCCTGAAATGCTCAGGGAAAAGTATGTTCCACACATCCTAAACTGATGACAGGCGGTAAATTAATAAACCCAGGGGGGAAGGGGGGTAGAAGAAAGTTCCACGCGCCCTAAGTGGCACTCCCCATCACTATTACCCTCAAGGGTCCCCACAAACTGACCCTGAATGTGTGTATACCATTTTTTATTCAAATCTTTAAAACATGACTATAGCATGTATTATAAAAAATACCTTTTCAAAAATGTAGCTTTTCTAAAAGATAAGAAGTAAGGCCCCTCTAAAAACACACAGAGTTAGAAACAGATAAATGAAAAAACCCAACTGCTCTTTTTTTTGGCGAAAACCCAATGAGGTTATTACTCCCTTATATTATTAATTCAACTGGCAAGGCGATGATAGTTGTCAGGCAGTTTAGGCCTTTTTTTTAGGAAAAAAATTATGACAATACTATTGGACAATAAATGTGTGTGTTTTATGTAAAAAAATGTAATTAATTTGTCTGAAATTTTAATTAAAATGCTGTTTATTAAATTTTTTTCTTAATGATAAAATTATACATGGAGTATAACTCCAATTATCTGAATCTATTAGGACCGTACCCAATTCGAATAAACAAGATTTCAGATAATTGATTTTTTTGGAAATAGATGTCAATTTTAATTATAGATTTAAAACTATATTTGTTTATAGTTTTATATTTTTTTATTACCTTCTGAGTAAAATAATGTATTTTTCATAAAGAGAATTGAACCCAAAATTGGATTTTCCATAGAACATTGTTGCAAAAACTTCTTGAAAACAGAATCTTCTAATTCTCTGTTTCAAAACTGCTGCCTTTATTGATTTTCTTGAAGAACTTTCATATTCATTTTCATGCGCTCACACTAAGGTCAAAAGTGTAGATTTGCTTCTTTAAATGTCTGAAACTGTTGATTGACCAACACTGCGCTTCTCAGTCAACTGTTTAGCCGTAACTTCTTTATCTGATTGATCTATAATTAGTTTATTCATTAGCAATAAGACAACTTGTCTTCTTTTAAAAGACATGGGTGAATGACAAAACACTCAGAAACAAAACATTTACTGATGTGAACGAGAGCCCTCCAACTGGCGACGGATGACAATCAACTATACAGAAATGCACTGAGGCAATCACTCACCTTCCGCTGTACCTACACTAGCTTCACGGAGAAAAGCCCATTAGAACATGTAACAGTAAAAGAAACAAAACATTTACTGATGTGAACAAGAGCATCCAACTAGCAACGGATGACAATCAACTATACAGAAATGCACTGAGGCAATGACTCACCTTCCGCTGTACCTATACTAGCTTCACAGAGAAAAGTCTATTAGAACATATAACAGTAAAAGAAACAAAACATTTACTGATGTGAACGAGAGCATGCAACTGGCGATGGATGACAATCAACTATACAGAAATGCACTGAGGCAATGACTCACCTTCCGCTGTACCTACACTAGCTTCACGGAGAAAAGTCTATTAGAACATATAACAGTAAAAGAAACAAAACATTTACTGATGTGAACGAGAGCATCCAACTGGCGAAGGATGACAATCAACTATACAGAAATGCACTGAGGCAGTGACTCACCTTCCGCTGTACTTACACTAGCTTCACGGAGAAAAGCTCATTAGAACATGTAACAGTAAAAGAAACAAAACATTTACTGATGTGAACGAGAGCCATCCAACTGGCGAAGGATGACAATCAACTATACAGAAATGCACTGAGGCAATGACTCACCTTCCGCTGTACCTACACTAGCTTCACGGAGAAAAGCCCATTAGAACATGTAACAGTAAAAGAAACAAAACATTTACTGATGTGAACGAGAGCATCCAACTAGCAACGGATGACAATCAACTATACAGAAATGCACTGAGGCAATGACTCACCTTCCGCTGTACCTACACTAGCTTCACGGAGAAAAGCCCATTAGAACATGTAACAGTAAAAGAAACAAAACATTTACTGATGTGAACGAGAGCCATCCAACTGGCGACGGATGACAATCAACTATACAGAAATGCACTGAGGCAGTGACTCACCTTCCGCTGTACTTACACTAGCTTCACAGAGAAAAGTCTATTAGAACATATAACAGTAAAAGAAACAAAACATTTACTGATGTGAACGAGAGCATCCAACTGGCGAAGGATGACAATCAACTATACAGAAATGCACTGAGGCAGTGACTCACCTTCCGCTGTACTTACACTAGCTTCACGGAGAAAAGCATATTAGAACATGTAACAGTAAAAGAAACAAAACATTTACTGTTATGAACAAGAGCATCCAACTGGCGAAGGATGACAATCAACTATACAGAAATGCACTGAGGCAATGACTCACCTTCCGCTGTACCTACACTAGCTTCACGGAGAAAAGCCCATTAGAACATGTAACAGTAAAAGAAACAAAACATTTACTGATGTGAACGAGAGCCATCCAACTGGCGACGGATGACAATCAACTATACAGAAATGCACTGAGGCAATGACTCACCTTCCGCTGTACCTACACTAGCTTCACGGAGAAAAGCCCATTAGAACATGTAACAGTAAAAGAAACAAAACATTTATTGATGTGAACGAGAGCATCCAACTGGCGACGGATGACAATCAACTATACAGAAATGCACTGAGGCAATGACTCACCTTCCGCTGTACCTATACTAGCTTCACGGAGAAAAGTCTATTAGAACATATAACAGTAAAAGAAACAAAACATTTACTGATGTGAACGAGAGCATGCAACTGGCGAAGGATGACAATCAACTATACAGAAATGCACTGAGGCAGTGACTCACCTTCCGCTGTACTTACACTAGCTTCACGGAGAAAAGCCCATTAGAACATGTAACAGTAAAAGAAACAAAACATTTACTGTTATGAACGAGAGCCATCCAACTGGCGATGGATGACAATAAACTATACAGAAATGCACTGAGGCAGTGACTCACCTTCCGCTGTACCTACACTAGCTTCACGGAGAAAAGCCCATTAGAACATGTAACAGTAAAAGAAACAAAACATTTACTGATGTGAACAAGAGCCATCCAACTGGCGAAGGATGACAATCAACTATACAGAAATGCACTGATGCAGTGTCTCACCTTCCGCTGAAAAGCCCATTAGAACATGTAACAGTAAACATAATCATTACTTTGGAAACTGCAGTACGTTTCCGTTTTAATTTTTTTTCTCTGAAAAACTGAAAGCCATTCGGATAATCCGCGATTAGGATGATAGGAGTTGGGATAACCTATACAATGTTAATGGATGAAATCCTGGAATAATAGCCAACAAAGAAGATTATTTTGGGTAGAAAGACTAGTAACTTCTATCTTAGAACTACATTCATTGAGTAGAAAATATATTAAGTTAGATAATTTTTTTTTTCTTCAATGGATTATTGACAGGAAATTCATGTATTTTAGAGAAAATAATTGTTTTGATGACCGAAATTGTAAGGACAATCTAGCATTCAAACAAACAACAATCTTTTACAAACATCAAATTCACCATGCCAATTTTAATTTATTGATTTAAGGAAACACCAACAATTAAAAATCGTTAAAACTAACACAGTTCTTGTAAAAAAAATGCAAGTAATCATTTAAATACTTGAATTTATTTAACACTGATTGTCTCACTCATCTACTCCAACACAAGTAAAGATACTGAAATAAACACAGATATTTGAAAATTAAATATAGATTGGTAATAAACTGTTTAAATTCTCAAAAATGAAACTATACAGGAGAATGTTTACAATGATTATGTAGACACCAAGGTTTGTTACATATCCCAGAAAAAATCCGAAAACACTACATCTTGAAATTGTTTCTACTAATAGCAAACCAAAACTTTTAATGAATCGTAGTTCCTTAAATATTGAAAACAAAATTCGTTAACACGCTTGCTACCCCAATGTTAACAAAATAACTATTGGTATAGACAAGCCGACTCACATATGCGCCGTACGGTTTCTCGTCCTGGTCTTACGTCCCACATATGCGAAGCTGAGGGTAGTTGAAATGGACTAACAGCTCATATTTGGGACACTGATTGCGTGTCACTTTTATTCCTCTGACAATTTAGTGTTTTTTTTAATGGCTTGATACATTCATATCTCTCTGTAGACATATCTGATGATGTGCGACATATGGTCTCTCAGTTATCAAGGTCGATGACATCAAAATGACACTCTTGTTTAATCCTTCCTGCCATTTAGGCAGTTTTTGTTTTGAATGATCATGTTTTATTAGGTTTACCCTAAATGACATTTATCAGGAAAGATGTAAATATGTCAAAAGTGATTGGTTTGTTTGTAAATATTCTGTTCTCTGTTTGGATATCAAATGTAAACATATTTTGTCTATTACAGTAATATTTATATTGTCTATTATTTCGAAATATAAGCTTATATATGCATTCTGTTCAGCATGACTAGCAAAGACAAGTTAGTTGTGTGTTTGTTTATGTAAGCCTTTGTAGTGGCTGTCACGTGGGACGCTCGGTTTTCGATATGATTTTGTGGTATAGACCATCCAGCTCATATATGCTCCATCCCAAAAAGCAGCAAAAACAAAAATATACATTCAACAAACATACTTGTGTTTTTATGTAGTATAATAACTTATTACAGAAACATTCCACTTTTGGTCTGTAATGAAAGTCGAATTTTTACCGCCAGTCTCTCGAGAGAAACCAGATGACGCATATATGCGCCACTCGGTAGTGAACGTGTTAAATAATTATAAAATATTCAACTTAGAAAATGTTCCTGATAATTTTAACAGTATACAGAAACTAACACACACATACAGAGCAAAAACCTGGTATACATTATATACATACTCTGTTTATTAATTTACAAGTCTTTAAAACAGAGGTTATATTTGAATCTGCAGATGTGTTTCAATCCCCTGAACAAGATTTAAGATATTAGAGTAATGCACAAAATGAGTTATAACAGTTATCATTTTGCCAGCCCCTACAAATAAACGTCCACAACAAAAGGCCTCCACCATTTCCTTTAACAATGAAATGTACGGTAGTACAAGAGACATGAGAAAAAATAAGTCATACATAGAAGATATATTTACACAACAGTAAAGAAATTGAGCAAATGGTTTGCAAAAGTATGCAAATCAAAAGTAAAAAATAGTAGTCGGTTTTCTTCATAACTGACACTACACCTTGTTTTAAGCCTTAGCCTTCAACAATACCCTCTCTCTATATCCTCTACCATTCACCATCACAGCTAGCATTCACACATTTATTAGGTTCAATTCTTCAAGCATGTCATGTATATATCCACCTCTCTTAGGTTGACTCTTATTTTTCCTTTTAATATCTTTTTTCCCAGGATTTTCTATTACAAATCCTATTCATCCATTTGTTCTAAATGACCAAGTCACTGACTTCGTGAGGCTCTTATAAAGCTTGCAATGTCTTCATGTTTCATAATATCCTTGTGTCCTGATTTCTCAAGTATTATTTTTATAAAATCCATCTTTATTTTAAGGAGGTAATCAATTCACCCAAAATAGGCTTGAACTGTTCAAAAATTCTACATGAACCAGACGGTCCAAGGATAAAAAGAGCCAAAATTGTAAACAAAACACACCAAAAAAGAGTCAGAAAACTTTCCAGGATAGAAAAATCAAGTATAATATGCAGAAAAAGTAACAAGGAGGAGATTATGAAGCTGAAATATTTTGAAGATAGATAAACCTTTATATACACCTTTGTTTTCATTTGAGATTTACTGATAAAAACAATATTTTCAAAGTAAATGCGCCCCATTATCTCATGGATGGCGAGACTAGGACTCTTTAAATTTTTACACAGTATAATACACATATATTTACAAAACCCCTGATACTTTCATAAACATATGAGTACACAAAGTTGAACAAAATTCAAATGCCTAAAATTTATATAAAAACATAAATATTTGTTGTTTCCATCTTTACGTGAGCTACTAGTTTTCACTAAACATATGTAAATATTTACAAGTGTTTAGAAAAAAATAAACATTAAATAATTGCATTTCTTATAATTTTTAGAAAATTAAACTTAAAAATAGTTTCTGCATATAAAACCACTGGAAAATTTTAGGCTGAATAAAATTAAAAGATTCTCTTAATAATATACACATGTTTCAAAATGAATATTGAGGTTTTAGGATTTTGTCGAATTTATTCCATTCAACTTATAATTATTAGTTATACATCAATGAAAAAGTACCTCCAAAATTTTATGTTTATTGTGTTTGTATGATCATGCAATGATTAGAAAGACAGCGACTAATGAACGGAAAGCTTTTTGTGTTACACTTTTGTACAGACGGAATCTGCAGCATCACCTTAATACATTAAGTGCGGCGGGCGTGCATGAACGCCCGAACGCCCGTGCTCTACTGGCGCCTGTGGGAATATGCATTCATGCATGCCCCACTCCTAAAAATTCATTGGTTCAGTATGAGGTTAGCCATATACAGAAAATTTGTGTCGCTTGTCAGTTATTGTGCCATTCTTTGTTCATCTCTTTTTCTGTCCTGCCATTTCTGTCAGATTAGGGACAGTGTTATCGTATTAGTAATACTTGAAGTGCGTTACAGAAGTGTTTATTAATTTTTGTACAATGAATATAGGTAGTTAAGATGAATTATTCGAGAATGTCTACTTCGACAAATGTTGTTACAGTACACATTCTCTAATAATTTGTCTTCATTATCCATATTTATTGTACACAAACTAATAAACACTACTATAACACACTTCAAGTAACCCTAATATGATAACAGTCCCTAATCTGAGAGCAATGGTGGAGCAAATAAACAAAATGCACTAAAATGTTCACAAAGACTAGCACAATAACCGACAAGAGATTCAAAATTTTCTGACAACAATTAACCTCACACTGAATTAAGAGGGAAAGCGGGGTCAGTAGAGCATATACATTCCACAGGCGTTTATGCACACCTGCCGCACCTGGTTAATGTGTCTTCTACATTAAGTTCCGCTGTAAATCTCCATGTGATCATAGCATCCATAGATTGTATAACTAATTTGAAAATACAGATTTTCTTTGTAAAGAGAATTGTTTAGGACAACTAAGACCAACGAAATATTATGATGAATAAGTTAGAGAGTCTTCCCTGTTCAGAATAAAAAATGTGTTCAGAAGGCTAGATGGGATTTGAAATTTCCAATGGCCTGTGTAAGGAGACTTTCAAACATTACTTACAACTACCTCCTTATGATTTGCAGTTGTTCTACAGCCTTATAGGCTACAGTTTACAGGCCAACTTTGTACAAGTGTTGCTGCATGATGGTGTAAACTTTCTGGATTGTGTTGTATTCAGTGTTAAATCAACATTTCACTGAAGTGAAAATGTGAAATACTTATAATGTACACATTTGGAGATCAACAGATCCTCATCAAATGGTACTACCCAAAAAAAATAATCTTCTTTTGCCAAATCTTGATGGGACGTTTTTGAAGGGTCATTTTTAGTGGTCAATCAACTGTAACTGGGTTTTTCTCTTGTTGCACTATAATAAGGGCTCTGTATAGGAAGGAGGCGTATCAGAGAACTTCATTTGGTAACATGATGGTATGCTGTCTCACAGAGTACGCCATTGGTTGAACCAAATTGCTGGATTCGTCTTCAGGAGCTACATAACATGGCTTGTGTCTTCATATTCACCTGATCTGACACCATGAAATTTTCACACGTGGCTTCATAAAGTATATCTGATACTCTGCTACCAGCTGACCTGCCCAACTTTAGAAACACGATTGAAGTAGTTATTTCAACTAAGGATAGTTGATCCAGTGACTTTAGTGACAGCATCAGATTTGGATCAGTGACTTTTACTGGTGACAAGGAACACTGACACTGCTCTGTATGTGCCAATAAGAGGCAGGCATACCACACTGGTGAAATAAATCCCCACCTTGCTTATTTTTTTTATTTCATTTTATTTAAAAATAAACTCCTATGAAATTACGAGCAAACTACCAAGTACGAAATAGTGTCTATAGTACACAACACTGTCAGTATCTTAAAACCTGACACAAATCAACCACCCACACAACGTAAATGAGTATTACCAGTGACAGCACCAAATCAACCAATTACAGACTTGGTAAAATATCAGTAACTTTTTAGTCACTACAGCACATTTTGCCTAACCATAACAAAGATAACTCGCCCCCCTTCTCCACTTCAGTGAACGACTTTGCACGATAATCGGCACCACGAGCCAATCGGTGAGAGCAGAATCAGTGACAGTGACCAAATTAACCAATGACATCCGTTTTATCCAGTAACTGCGACTTTTTGCCCAATCACCACAGAGGCAACTTCCGTTCGATCTATTGTTACTGGAACTGGCATTTTTCTGTCAGTGACAAGTCATCGTGACAGAAAATATTGACCATCCCTAATTTCAACAATTACTCCAGAAACAATGATCAAGGTATGGTAAAAACTAACCTAGCCACTGGATGTTTGCTGTGTGACAAATGGTTCGTACATTACACATTTACAAAAAATAATAATAATAAGAGTTGCTATTTCATTTGAGTTTATATTTTTAAGTCAAATAGAATAATACAAAGTTTTAAAACCTCAAAATGCCTTGTTGTAATCATCTTGAATTCACTGATTAAACTATAATTAATTAATACAATACTAAGTGAATACTTAAGAGCTTACTTGTCAACACATTTCCAAACAATCATTTCTTTTACTAAGCCTCTCAATTAGCTTCGAAAAAGAAACAATTGTTTCAAAACACGTCAGAAAGAAAGCTCCTGAGTATTCGCTTAATACATATTAATAAATTATGCCTCAAAATTCATTTTGTAACACTCTGTATTGGGTTGTAATAAAATATGAATAATCAGTTATTATTATTGGTAACAATAAGAAGTTTTGTGTTCCTAGACTGATAATAAAATTACTATAATTTAAAATATTTGTTTTCTTAAATCTCAAATTTTAATACTATTCAATATAGAAAAATAAAACCAAGACAATTTTGCTTTCAAAACCAAGAATGTAACTACAACTCCTAACATTACACAGTAAATACATATAGCATAAATATATTGGAGCTTATTGTGAGGTGGTATTTTGTATTTAATTAGGTAACTACTGAGGTACTTCTAGTGCCCAGTGGTGTTAGTAAGTATTTAAATAAAATAATAGGGTAATTATTAAGATCAGCAACTAACGCTCCGATCAGCAATTTTTTTTCCTGATCAATTTGACCTTGTTGAACACGAATCTGATACTTTTTTACTGCAAACACATATTTAAATAAAAAAAACTAACCTAACTTGACCTGATCTACCCTCACTTTGGTGTTTAGTAATGCTCTGATTGCTTGAAATATGTTTTATTCTTGTGAAAATCAAACTAATCACATGATCAGCAAAATGTTTTCCGATTGGCCGACAGATTCCACATGACTTTTCAACAAACAATTGCGTATTTAGTGTGTGTGTTACAATGGAGTGTGACAGATCTTGCCACACATTATTTTTTGAAGTATGTTTATTTGATGAAAGCGGGTAATTGAGACTTTATGTTCTCACAACGTGCTGCCGACAAAAACAATCTGTTTAAAGTTCGGTAATACAATAAATCTCACCGACAACTTAAAGTTTAGGTGCAGAAAAATTATTTCCCTGCCAAAGCTAGGCAAAAAAGTGTGGGTGGAGGGTTTCTGGCAAGGTAACATGGTTTTTAGAGCAGACCAAAGTGAATATAAACACCTTGTGACATATAATTATCACATTTCTCTACATATCTCCTCCCAGGCAATCTTTTTTAAAAACACACCTCCATATTTCCGACCCAAGCCGCAACCGCGCTACTACAATCTTGCGTTCCACCAGCAAATGCAGTGTTTTTTATAGACTCACAAGCAGCCATACTGGCCCTTGCCTCAAACGCATCCACTGACTGCCTAAGAACGATCAGCTGCTGCCAGGCAATTGAGAGGCTCATAATAAAAGGATGGAAGGTCAAACTCCAATGGATCCCTAATAATAGGAAACGAAATAGCTGATGAACTGGCAAAAAAAGGCGCGGAAGCACATCAGCCAGCAACCCCCATCTCATTCAACACTGCCAAAAGTAACATAGATGGCGAAGTCAACACCTATACCTTAAACGACTTGGTGAACCTGGCAAAAAAACAAAAATTGGGATGTTTTAGCCTCTAAGGGACCGCTTCCCAGTAATTTAGAGCGCTCTGAATCGGTTGCCAGTTTCCGTCTACTCACTGGCCATAACTACCTGCAAGAGCACCTGCACCGTATCGAACTAGCAGATGACCCCCACCTACCCTCTCTGCTTGAATGGCACAATGAATGCCGAACACCTCACGTCCTGCGCAGATCTCTCCGTCTACCCTGAAGACCCCGCTGGTTGTTACTGGGAGGCGCGGAGTCAAATGGCCGAAAAACCAAGGACAGGCGTTGGCTAAAGTAAAGTAAATAATATTTCCGACCCGACAATAGTGGACTATTACTCATTCATTCGTGAAGTCTACATCAACCATTTGCAGTTCACCAGCCAAAGTTAGGAAGACTCGGCGCATAGTAGAAATTGATGAAGCAAAATTTGGAAAACGGAGGTATAATAAGGGTCACATAATAAGAGGACAGTGGGTGTTAAGGGGAATTGATCGGGAGACCAGGTACATTTTTTTCATCCCAGTGAAGGACGGCTAGGACTCTGATCCGAATCATTAGAAAATGGGTCTTGCTGGGCACCACGGTTGTTACCGATCCCAGGAAGGCATACAACACACTCTCGCAATATAATTTCACCCACCTGACTGTGAACCATTCAAAGCACTTTGTGGACTCCGCCTGCACTTACACCATCAAGTGCAAGTAGCGTGACATCTGGTTAGAGATCCCCAGATACGGCAGGAAAAGCAAACATTTTGTAGGCTACTTTAAGGAACATTTGTTTAAGAACAAATACTGTCCAGAACACAATGTCCACGTGTTCCTTGCCACACAACTACCAAAATACCACTAAGGTAGGCCCCTAGGTTTGGTTTGGTTAGGTAAGTTTTTTTAGGGTAATATGTGTTTGCTGTTAAAAATAACTTAAGATTTGTATTCAGCAAGGTCAAATTGATCGGGAAAAAATTTTGCCAATCAGAGTGTTGGTAAGCACAAAAGTCAGGTCAGGTTAGGTTAGGTTAAGTTAGTTTTTTTTACATATATATGTGTTTGCAGTAAGAAGAAACTTCAGATTTGTGTTCAGCAAAGTCTAATTGATCAGGAAAAAAAATTTTGCTGATCAGAACGGTAGTCGGAAAAACAGTGTTACATAAAAACCTCAAAATGAACAACAAATTTAAAAGTTTTAAAAAGCCCTGCCCTATAGTTATAGGTTTAAATTTCAACTTTCTATTTGACTCCTGATTTATTGTTAGGGTGTATCCATGAGCAACATATTTTTATCTAAATTATTAAAATAGGTCATGATTTTTTACAAATATTTTTTATTCTCAATGTAGGTTTGAATTTTTTAATAAATGATAAATTAATAAAATAATTTTTACAAATAAGGAAGTGTATTTTATGTTATTTATACATTTTGTATGTAGTGAACATACAACTCGTAAATAATTTGTTTCAAAACTTTAGAAACTACAACACAGGCCTTGAAGATCGTGAGTGTACAACACAACTTGCCAAAAACATGTAAATATTAAAAAAATAAGTTCCAACCCCTGAACTTCAACACAGAACAAATCATAAAATGGATTTCAATAGGCCTACTCTATGTGTATAAAAATTAAAATCTGTATAAAATTTACCATCTTCATGGTAAGACATCAAACATCATTCTTTACAAAACAGCACTTAAGCATTGCCACTCACACTTTCAGTTCACTGTACACATTTTAAAATACAGTAGGCACTTGTTTAAACCTACTCCAATTTATAATTACTATTAACGATTTATAATTCAAAGTGTGAATACATGATTTGATTGGTCTTCATTCTTCCATGTTTAAGGAAAAGGAAAACTGGAATAGCCCTCAATTACAATGATTTTACATTGATTATTTTAAGATTTATTTTAAAGTGTAAATATCTACCAAAAGGTTATGATATGTATAATATTTTCATTTTAGATATAATTTAAAAATCACAACTGTCGTAAATAATGTATTAATATATACCATGATTGTTTATTGATATGTATTAATTTGAATGGTTTAATACAATAAAAATATTGGCAAAACCCCCAATACTTCAAAAATAACTATTATTACAAGTTACCTAAGATTAAACCCTAATGTACATTTCGGTGACCATGTCGTTATCATCATCAGAGAGTATTATTACAAAATTACAATCTAGAAAACCATAATTTACAAGCTAGGTCAGTCTAGTTTGTAAACTATTGTATTGTTTGATTGTAATTTTGTAATAAGACCATGATGACATGGTAATCGAAATGTACACAAGATTTTAATGCTAGGTAACTTGTATTATTAGTTGTTTTTTATTATTATTGTGGTATGGGGGTTTTGGCTATATTTTTATTGTAATGTATTGTACCACTGTGCTCTTGATATTATATGGTTTTAGTTTAAAATATTTTCAATTTTCATGATAATTTTTTTTCTTTAATATATTTTTATATTATTTAGGGAGTTTTTAAAAATTTATATTTACAAATCTGAAAAACCTTTGTGGTGTTTCCTTATAATAAAATGCAAAACATTAAAGTAAATATTAACAAATATTAATAATAGTGTATAATATTTTATATTTGCAGCATAAAGTATGTAAATATATTTGCCTATATATTATAAATATTTTCTTATTTTAAATTCAGTGGTTGTTGCTTTTCTTGTGGGAGGAAAAGTAATAAATCAGACACTGTTAGATACAGATAATAAGAAAGCTACATCCATTTCAACTAATAAAGTATCCCCAAAAGACTAAAAATACAATGATACAATGTTGTGCATCAGTATGTCAAGCAAAGTGAAAAATACAGAGCTATTTCCATTATTCGCCATTGTTCATAAAATTGTTAAAAATAATATGCAGTGCAGAACATATTGTAAAAGGCATGTTTCTGAAGTGGAGGAAAAAAGAGAATAATATAAGGATCACTGTGAATTTTTAGAGATACTTTAGTGAAGGAATAATATCTGACACACACTATTATTAGGAAAGAAACATGGATGCAATACTTGAGAAAAAAATGTCAGTCAATGGATTGGCATCATCCTCATTCACTAATTAAAAATAAAAAACGTCAACTCAAACTCAGTGACAGTCATAACGTCTATCTTCTTAAACTTGTTATTGATTGAATGATAAACTGCCATTAATATAAAAGTGTTGTGAAATAAGGCCAGAACAATATTAGGCTTCTTGTAGCTGAAAATGCTACGTTTAAATTAGATTCAGTGAGATGTATATATATTTATCACCCGCATAATAGCACAACGCAACTTATTATCATTTATTTACAAGATTGAAAACCTTTTTAGAACATATCACTGGGGAAAAACTTGGAAGGAAATGTTTTGTTTCAATGAACTGATATAAAAAACGGCATACACATAAATGTACGACAAACTCATTTTAGGATTAAAATTGTTTTATTAATGACTGGAGTGAAAGTAAATAATAATGGTGAAAATCCACTTTTTTTATACAAAATATAAATGACAAGAATTTTCCTAATTAAAGTTCCGTTTATATTGGTTTAGATCTAATACAATTATTATTAGGCCTACTAACATATTTTGGAATTCTAAATTCAATTTAGAAAATTCCACATACCTTTCCTCTTATTCAAAATATAAGCCCTTTTAAGGCAAATAACCATCCAGTTTGAGAAGTTAGTGAGCTAGTTAGCTTTAGAAGAAATTATCAAAGGTAACTGATATTCATTGTACTGGACGGAACAATGTGTTTTTGTTATGGCTGTATTTTTGTTTTGAGAGTCATGTATTTTGACTGGGAGCTGTAAGGGATACCAAACTATTCTCAGTACTGACAAGTTCCCACTGCTTTCATGGACTAAAGGAAAGACTGCAAAAAAATTGTTCGATACAAAAACCTGTAATACAGTTAAGCGACGTCAATTTAATCAATATCTGTTTTAGAGTTTGATAAACAGAATTATTGAATTTTATAGTCCATTACGTTCGGTTGAATCTTATTAATCACTTAAACAATATTTTATGACTATACGAACTTTGAATTTAGTAAATTTGTTAAAACTTACTGAGACAGAACGTTTTCGATCGCTATGTGCCGATCTTCCTTATTTTATAGAAGATCGGCACATAGCAATCGAAAATGTTCTGTCTCAGTAAGTTTTAACAAATTTACTAAATTCAAAGTTCGGATAGTCATAAACTATTGTTTAAGTGATTAAACAGAATTAGAAAGGAATCAAGGATTAACCTTAACACAACCATAAACCATGAAATTATTACTGTTTTAAAAGTGTGATGAATCAAACCACAGATAACTGATATTGTAAATAGTTACTAATAACATCATACTGTGAACATTTCTCTATTTCCACTCCCAAAACAGGCCTAAATGTAAAACTATTATACTTGAAAATACATTTAGCTTATGGGAAGTTAGAAAATTATTATTTAAGACTGAGTCTCTAAGACAGATAAAATGGGTAGTCAGAAGGGCAGTTTTGGCAATGGCTCTTGTGACAGCTACTTCTCTTAAGTATTTTGTTTTCATTTTTTATAAATACTTTACTAAAAAATAGTGTATATTTAGTTTAATTGTTGCATAAATTTATTATTATTGTTCATACAACTATCATTAGAAATTTTTTTTAATTGTTAAGAAAAATTTACGTTACACAAATGGTTGATTTTAAATTCAGATTTAATGTCGAGAGTTTTTAATCTAGGCAAACTAATAAGTTTATTGGAATTGCTTAAAAAATTTTAAAATAAAATATTGAAATAATTGTTTAGACTAGATATATTGCACAGATTTATTGTAAGTTTAGGGCTGTTAGGATTGGTATGTGTGATTAAGCTTTTAAATTCTCAAAGGACCTGTCTCCATCTTGTGATCCTTCGCCATCACTGGATACGGAAGAACATTGTTTGACCAAATGTCGGACTTCGTCCGGAAGAACCTCTTCTGACCGATGTACAGTGAACGATGATTTCCCTTTTGTTCCAAAACCTAACCTACGTTTCCGTCCTTGAACAACAGTCAACAATTTCACAGACGTCAAAAGCAAGTGATTGGAAAAGTAAGACATGATTAAAAAAAAGAGTTACAATATTAAATATTAATTAAAAAGAATTTGGTAAATTAATTTTCGTGTATATCCGAAGCATCTTTATACAAATACAAAGTTATACAATAATACAAAAAAAATGTCCATAAGTTTATACCTGAAAATAAAACATTTTTATATCACAAGAGACTAAATGTATTTAATATAATTAATATAGTTGAAACTTGGATATGATTTATTTAAAAATACTCACATAAAATCTGTGCTCTTTAATTCATTTTCAATGCACAACTTTCGTCAAAATTAAAGAGGTAAACTATGAGAGTAATAAGTCTGCAGATATTTATGTTAATGCCCTTGTTAATAATTTGCATTTAATTGTCTGTAGAAAATAAGTCATTTGTAATAAAGTGCAATAGAAATTCTTATCTAATCTATTTAAAAATAAAAATAAAACAATTATTATAATATTGTTTATAAAAATAATGTAGTTTTACTTATTTCTAACTACATTTTATTATGAATTTTCTAAAAAAATACTTTTTACAGAAAATTATATTGGAACTTTTTTACTCTAAAACAAAACTATCACCTTGTTTATGTTGTGAATGTTTTGTTGCTAAACAAGGCAGAATTGTAAACAAAAACCTCAATTTTTTTTTTTACAAGAAGATATTTTCTTTAAACTGATAAAGGTTACTTCATAAACCAACAAAATACATGTATTTTTTAACAAGGACAGAACTGTGAGACTAAAAACCTACTGGAAAATTATTTAAAAATATTTGTTTTATTTAAACTAAATAACGCTTCAAAAATATGGTTTAATTTCACTATAACATTATATTTTGAAAATGTCTGAATAAATACACTAACTGTTATAATATTCTATGTTTCTATACATAAATATGTTGACTACAGTAGTCATATTTGTAGATCACTATATTTGTATATCACATGCAAGAATTAAATTTTTAGTAAAAAATGTTGTTACAAAAAAAGCAATATTTTTTAAAATCTTCCACTACAGTTAAAAGTTGAAGAATAATGCCATAATGTATGAAATCTCCTTTTTTCAACTAAACTAACAGTAAATTAAAACAAAATTAAATTATGGCATGAAACATTCGATTGACTGATTTGCTTCTAATCAATTACTTTTTTCAGAGAGATATAAAACTAATTAAAATCAGAAAAACTGTGAATATTTATTGTTTTTTATTATAAGACTGCTAAACACAAGCCTTTCTGTAAATCAATCAGGAAAATATTACAACATATCTAAGTTATTTTAAATTGGCCAATTTTGAATAATCAATATAAATTGAAAGGTAATAGTGATAATTAGAGCTTTGCTAGTGAGGTTCAAAACAGTAATTATTAAAACAGTTCACTCAAAATCTCAGTACACAATAGTTTATTAAAATATACAGAATAGTTTTGACCACAATGTTGCCTTCAGTGATTGGCTACTACTCAGTGATGAAGGCGACATTGTTGTCAAAACTATATATGTATTAATAAACTAGTGTGTAGTGAGATTTTGAGTCAATTATTTGTATATTTACCATTGATAAAGATAACAATTTATCAATTTTTTGAAAAGTGTTTTTTTTAAGAAGGAAAATTATAGCTATTTGAAAGTAACGCCAGACAACAGTTTGCAACTCACCTGTTGCTGACAGCTGTGACGTGGAGTTGCTCTTCTTGCCCATCCCTTGACCATGTCCATGACTGTGACTGTGATTGTGTCCATGAGACTGTTTCCCACTCTGTGATCCTGAATTTCCTGAATTAGCTTTACGTCTTGAGCCATTGATATGATGGTGGTGGCTTACTGCCGTGTCACTCAAACTTCCGTCTGCAATATTCAACGATCAGATTATTATTCGGTCATTTTAATAATATGGTGATATTTGATAAGAAACATACAATACATATTTAGGCTAGAACCGAGTACGAAAACTACTTTCTAGGAGCTATGGCCGTGGCCTGATTTCTACAAACACTGCATCTAAGTTCATTTCATTAGAGGTTTATTGTTTCTTAGTTATTTGAATAATTAAAACTTATCAGTTTTAAAATATAAAATATTAGTCATGATTTCAAGTGACAGTTAACTCTTAGCATGTATTTTACAGGACGTTTCGTTACGCCAAATGTTTGCAAACACAACGCAATGTCTCATACAAATTTTATCCTGTATCCTACCCTGAAGTTACAATTCAGTGTTAAATAATAGTATAAACTGACATCTACACTGATTATACTATATTTGGCAACAAGTTATAACTGCAAAATTTGTTATCATAGTAACATGCAGCCTTCATGGAGTCGGTACCTTTATGTTTAATGTGGATTCTCGGAACCCATTAGATACAATCATTAATGATAGATCATTACAATGATTGTAAACTTCTCTATCTAACTTTACATGCAGCCTTCATGGAGTCGGTACCTTTATGTTTAATGTGGATTCTCGGAACCCATTAGATACAATCATTAATGATAGATCATTACAATGAATGTAAAACTTCTCTATCTAACTTTACATGCAGCCTTTATGAAGTCGGTACCTTTATGTTTAATGTGGATTCTCGGAACCCATTAGATACAATCATTAATGATAGATCATTACAATGATTGTAAACTTCTCTATTTAACTTTACATGCAGCCTTCATGGAGTCGGTACCTTTATGTTTAATGTGGATTCTCGGAACCCATTAGATACAATCATTAATGATAGATCTTTACAATGATTGTAAAACTTCTCTATCTAACTTTACATGCAGCCTTTATGAAGTCGGTACCTCTATGTTTAATGTGGATTCTCGAACCCATTAGATACAATCATTAATGATAGATCATTACAATGATTGTAAACTTCTCTATCTAACTTTACATGCAGCCTTCATGGAGTCGGTACCTTTATGTTTAATGTGGATTCTCGGAACCCATTAGATACAATCATTAATGATAGATCATTACAATGATTGTAAAACTTCTCTATCTAACTTTACATGCAGCCTTTATGAAGTCGGTACCTTTATGTTTAATGTGGATTCTCGGAACCCATTAGATGCAATAATTAATGATAGATCATTACAATGATTGTAAAACTTCTCTATCTAACTTTATGTTACACTCAAGACAAATGGTAACAAATTGATCATAATAAAAATATATTTTAAAACTTTTTAGGTTGTAAAAAATATATAAAGCACTGAAAAAATATATTATTTCTTCATTCTTCGATTTAAATAGGAATTTAAATAGAGCTTTAAACAAATTGAAAATTTATTTTTAAACATTAATTTATCAATAGCAGTATGGAGGCTATTTGATATAAAGTGCACTAAGGGTTAATAACAACCCAAGTAGTTTTGTATCTTGTGAAATAACTGCCATTTTTTATTACATTTAAGTAATGTTTTCATAATATTGGTATTCTGTATTCTCAATACAACGGAACTATTTGTTATCAAGACCGAAGTAAAAAGATAAGTTACAATGTTGGAAAAAACAGGTAGTTATATGCCAGTAATATTTTGTCTACTACTGGTACCAAAAACTTATTACCTATGTTATACATAGTTGGAAAATTTAAGAAAAAAAGAATAAACATCCAATTATAGTTCTATAATATAAAGCAGTTGAATAAAACTCACTCCAAAAAAGAGAAAAAATACTCTAGTAAAACAAAGAAAATGCTAAATATTGCTACAATAACTTTTTGGTGAAAATGCACATGAATAAAAACCATTTTCACAAACAATTTAATTACAATTATACCAAACAAGGTATTCACATTTGTAAGGTAACGTGTTGAATGCATATGTCGATACTGCTAATATCTTTGTGGAGGTAATACAGAACATCGCCTGTTCATAAGAAAAGTCTTGTATTGTTGCAGTTACAAACAGTAATGTCCAATACAAAAAAAAAAAAAAATGTTTTTGTGCATTTTAGTAATTTTTTTCATATTGTAATAACAGTAATTATTTCATAAATAAATGCTAAGACTATCCTTTACTTATTCTTAAAATGAATACGTAAACAAAGACTAATAAAC
Source organism: Prosapia bicincta (assembly GCA_036971475.1). Taxonomy (NCBI): domain Eukaryota; kingdom Metazoa; phylum Arthropoda; class Insecta; order Hemiptera; family Cercopidae; genus Prosapia; species Prosapia bicincta. The sequence continues at coordinate 25,919,039 of JBAIZL010000005.1, forward strand.
AAACATTTTCCAAACAAAACTTTTTGCTCATATTTTTATGTTGCATTCTTTTTTTTATCATTATTAATTGTTTACATGAAAAAATGTCTCTATGTATTAATTATTTTTTATCAATTCCATTAAATTCAGACTGAGATCTTAGAATAAATTCTGAGAAAGATATTTATGTAGTAATTTGATTGAGAAAACTGTCGCAACAACTATATAATGAATTATTGCCACAGAGTAGCTATGTAATGAGTTATTGCCACAGAGTTAGCTATGTAATGAGTTATTGCCACAGAGTAGCTATGTAATGAATTTTTTTCCACAGAGTAGGTATGTAATGAATTTTTTCCACAGAGTAGCTATGTAATAAATTTTTGCCACAGAGTAGCTATGTAATGAATTTTTTCCACAGAGTAGCTATGTAATGAATTATGCTACAGAAGAGCTATGTAATGAATTTTTTCCACAAAGTAGCTATGTAATGAATTTTTTCCACAGAGTAGCTATGTAATGAATTATGCCACAAAAGAGCTATGTAATGAATTTTTGCCACAGAGTAGCTATGTAATGAATTATGCCACAGAAGAGCTATGTAATGAATTTTTTCCACAAAGTAGCTATGTAATGAATTTTTTCCACAGAGTAGCTATGTAATGAATTATGCCACAGAAGAGCTATGTAATGAATTTTTGCCACAGAGTAGCTATGTAATGAATTTTTGCCACAGAATACATTGTTATAGTTCATGGATAGATAGTATTATTATCATTCTGTGAATAAGTCATTCATAATTAACGTTAAAGGTATTTAAGATATATTTTTCTGCATAAAATTTTAGGAAAGATAAACAAATTACAACAAGCAATACAAACAACAAAATTTTTAAGCAAATTCCTACTTACGTCAAAAAAAATTCATTTTACTTTTTATTAAATAATTAAAATTAATATAAATAAAGTAACATAATCCCCAAGTGTTAAAACAGCTGTCACAACCACATACCCTATATAACATAAAATCAACTGTTTTATGATCATAAGTTATCACTTGTTTTAAGCCAAATGGGATGAAACAACTACTCTGCATACTTTTTTGTGAAAGGTTTTTCTCCCATATAAAACTAAAACTTATTCAGAATTAAATTTAATTATTAAATTAATATTTTTTTTAACTGTAGTAACAACACATGTTATCCCCTAAAAGTTAAAATAAAATGTATCTGAACTTGAGTGGATGAATAAAACGTATTTCATTAACGACTGAGAATTTGAAAAAATATTTATATTTTTCCGTACCGCTACCACACCCTCGTAGTGTGTTGGCCTCGCTGCGCTGGCCCATCGAAAACCAGGGAAATTTCCCTGCACAAGACAGCCAAGCGGTAGCAATTTGACGTGCTAATGCATCCCGGTACCGATTCGATCAGACATCAATATAATTTTTTAAAGACTCTGTAACAAATTTATTGCTTTAAATTGTCAATTCATAGCTTAAGAGCTACAATTCAAGCTTTCATTGCTATTTTTATCTTAATCCGATCTCAAAATAAAACACTTTGACAAAAATCACAACAACTTTTTTTGTAATTAAGTAAAAATTCTGAAATTGATAAATATGGTATACAAATATATGTGCTACAACCTATTCAATTTTTAACACGATTGGTTTAATAGTTTTTATATTATAAATTTTCAAAGTCTGGCATTGTCTGAAAAATGCCAAAAAAATTAAGTTGACATTAATAGATGCAAAATTAAATTTTGGTGCATCTTGTTTTGTTATAAGTATATCGGTTGCCTTGTAGTAAAAGCTTAAACTCGAGTTTCAACACTTTTTGACCCGATAGTCTTTTGTGTGGTTTATCAGAAAATAAACTCCTTTGAAGCAAACAATGATGATATTCATGACTAGCTGGTCTAGTCTTTATATTCACTACTAATAAACTGTCATGACTAGCCATCGTATGGAGTAAACCACAATGGGTTAAAGGGATTAGAGTATTAAAACATCAGAAAATTGTGTTAATTTTATCAATTATTAGTTAATAAGAAATAGTTTAAGTAAGAGTATTACCTCCTAGTTCATCAGCAGGAACATCAGCATTTGAGAGACTTCTGGAAAATGGCCCTCGCTTGCTTCCCTGAGGCGGTTGTGGGTGTGGTGCACCATGACTCACTCCACCGTAGTCGCTACAGGGCAAAGCAGACGTGGGCAAAGTGATACAGGAGGATTCATTCGTGATAGATTTGCATTTTAGGAATAAACCACGAGGGACATCGAGAATACCGGGCGAGTCGGGAGTGTTAGGACACTTTACAGGGGAACTACAGATATCAGGATTAATAAGGTTTTCATCGGATTTATTGTCTTCTTTTTTACCATCGCTAACATCACATTTATCATTATCACTTGTATCATTTTCTTTAATAAATGTATCTTCAACAACTTTCAAGTTCTTTTCTTCTGACATATTGTTACGATCTACATCTAATGATTCATATATATTTTCAGACTCATCAGAATTTAGTTTAATTTCGTCAATTTTAAATCGGGTTTTTTTAACAACATCATGTTTAACATCACGAGACTCTAAAGAGCTAGAATCTTGATCGTTGAAGGATGGACAAGCTGTGACTGAAACTGATTCAGATTGTTCTTCAGAATCAATACTGAAATCTTTAAAAACCGAATCATCCCAATCGGATACAATTTGTACACTTGCTAAATATTTACCATTTTTTATTGAATCTGTTAAGCTATCTTCATAAACTTTTGAGGAACAACTTTCGCTTTCAGATAACAAAACGTTTTTTAAAGAAGCCACTTCATGGTAACTATCAGACAAATCATTCTCATAGGTTTCCTCGACTGGTGAAAAATTTGTAAGAAAATTTCTTTTAATAGGTTCATTATCAGGTATCATCTTTTGATTATTTTTACTTAAATTTTGAATTTCATATTTATCACATATTACAGATACATGTACAGGGAATGTGGTACTAGTGTAAGAAGGTAAAGAAGTTTGCCTACGAAATACTGGTTTCCACGTTACTTCATCATCTACATGAGGTACAAAATCATTAACTTTACAACTATTAATACTAGGGGTAAGATACAAGGAATGATCTTGCATATTAGCGCTGCAACAAAAATCAAATAACACTTTATTCAAATTTTTTTATCAGAAGACAATTTTGCGTGAGATGGAATGATGGGAGATGATCGACATGGAATTACAAAATAAAACAAATATAACTACAGATTTACAAATAAATTTAAAAACTATGCTCAGCTGTAAATAACCATAAAGTTTTTTAAATCATACTAGATAAGAAAAGAAATTTTAGAAGTTTATTGTGACCATTTTTTGTTAAAGTAGAGTTGAAAACTAACATTGATTTTTTTAAACTATTATTTACTAAAATAATGCAAGTACAAAACAGGATTAAAACTAATATGGTATTCATAGTTTTCAAAAGACAGCTATAATTGATTATATTTTTAAATAAACAGTTTAAACTTAATATACGTCACAAATATCAATTTTATTCTTTAAAAATAAGAATTATTTTAATTTTGTTCTATAAATTACACAATCTTGATCAATTAAAAACATCTACTGTAAGTATTAAAAAAATATCTTCAATAAACTGTGAATTAAATCAAACATATTAAATAAACTATTATCTACATATAATTAACTCTTTTCATGCTCAAAATATACAAATGTTTCTGACAGGCTGCACAATAGTTTCAAATGCATTGAATTTTAAAACACTGTTAGGTTTGTCTAAAACAAGTCATCTTATTTTAACTATATTGGTTGAAATGTATTATATTTCTCAAAGACGGCTAAGCTAATAATTACAAAAAATACTGATGGTTCTATTAGAATTATATTTATAAATTGTATTAATATTCTGCCTAGTTATTAGTGTTAAAGATTTCTACTCGTCAATACAATCTGTTTCAAAGCATAGATGTTGGTATGGAGAATTGTTATTTTTGACAATTAGATCCCAGTGATATAATATCGCGCAAGACATTAAAAATAAGTTATCGAATTTTCAACGATTTCCTTTAGGTGATTGATTCTAAACCTAAAAATCATGCTTAATGATTTTCTTCTGACAAATAAACAATTATTGGTCATCTGAAACAATTTTAAAATTCCTGGTTTTTCATGATGATTGCATTTTCCTTTAGACAGTCAACCATTATGGTAATTATTGCCCAAGAAGGATATGACAAGACAGTTAAGATAGGAATAAAATAAAAACTCTATAACTAAAAGCACTTGTAAATATGTTACACTTGCGGTTCGGGAGATGTGTCCACTCAGGTAGTAACTTATGGTTTGAGTTGACAATGGGACACATCCCAGAAACGGCCGTCCTCAGCAGCTATAAAAATAAGTGCTATTGTAGGCAAGTGTAACATATTTACAAGTGGTTTTAGCTGAATACTATTGGCTCACGTGAAGATGGAATCGATTGATACAAAATCTCCCTGTTCTGAAAAATAGGTAACGTTCGTTGTATCCCTTAACAAGGTTGCATAAAATTTTTGTTTCATATTATAAATGAAACATATGACTCTTATTTAAGGAATATTTTGTTTTAAAAAGCAATCATACAAATGAGTAAGTTGCTGGAAATGTATGAGAATATAAAATGTGATAAATGTTGAACAAACTTATTTTCAAAATATCTTAAATAATATTCACCAATAATCCCCTTGTAACATGTGATTAGTTTCTGCATCATATCTTTACCGAAATCAAATGTGTATGAGGTGAGCAAAATGTTTGGAAGATAATGCGCTGACACAATTTTGTATACATTATTTGAAAAACTAGAAGATATTTTGTGGGAAACCAAAATAGTACAAACTGTCTAAAAGTTACCATACATAGCAACACATTTGAAAGGCTACTTCAGAGAGAGGTAAATAAAATTATCAACTATTTATTCCCTTATAATATTTTAAATAATAAACCCAATAGCCACAAATTAACTTTATTTATTCACCTGATGTACATTTCAGTTACAAGGTAACCATCTTCAGAAGTACTGAACAAAAAAATCCAAGTTTGTTAGGGAATCCAAAAGATAAAATTCCTATGTTAGAAAAATTGGGTATATATCAAATAAATTGTGAAGATTGTAATCAAATTTATATAGGTCAGTCTATGAAAAAAATCGTCACTGGATTTAAAGAACATATTTCCCATATGAAGTACCTCCGACCAGAAAAATCTAGTGAAGCAGAACATATAATAGACACAAACCATAGTTTAGATGTCAATAATATTAAGTTAATGAAAAATGTTAATAACATAAATTTTTTAAATGTTTTTGAAAGTATTTATATATATATATATAGATTTTTTGGACTAGGAGACTGACAGACTTACCTTGGTAAGAGTCCACACTGTAGTCTTGAAATAGAAACACATAAAAGCACTTAAACAATGATATATTTCAACCACACACGATTGACAAAGACCACTATGTGGTTGAAATATATCATTGTTAAGTGCTTTTATGTGTTTCTATTTCAAGACTACAGTGTGGACTCTTACCAAGGTAAGTCTGTCAGTCTCCTAGTCCAAAAAATCTAAATAATCTTTACCAACCAAAACTAACCTAAATATATATATATATATATATATATATATATATATATATATATATATATATATATATATATATATATATAAATGTAGACACAATAATTTAATGAATTGTGACAAAGGGCCTATTCCTAATTCAGTTTTATATTCTTTGATTGATTAAATTAAAAATCAGCTGATTTTAAGTGACAATGTTCAAGACAAAATAAGAATTAAATTTATAACCTCAATAAATTTTTGCTATATATGTTTTATATATATATATATATATATATATATATATACGTTTTAAATTAAATAAATTTTTTGTTCAGTACTTCTGAAGATGGTTACCTTGTAACTGAAATGTACATCAGGTGATTAAATAAAGTTAATTTGTGGTTATTGGGTTTATTATTTAAAATATTATAACATAGGCCACAGTTGCTCAAGAAATCATTATATCTAATATAATTAGATACCTTGTATCATTGTATATGTATATGTATATATATATATATATATATATATATATATATATATATATATATATATATATATATACCTGACCTTGTATAATATAATTTCATTATACCTTGTATATCTGAAATTTAACCAAATTATTGTTTTACAACGAAAAGGAATTGAACATGCATTCATTTTACTTTTATTGACTGTTTTTGATAAAAACATTATTAGGTAATAAAATTTCATGAAATAAAGAATTTTTTATTGATATACACTACAATAAAACATAAATAACTATAAAAAAAACAAGCAAAGGTGGAACAATAAATGTTCTAGTTGTGATATATAGGTGTACACTACTGTATAGTTAGTAAGTATCAACTATTCTATTATATTTCAGAAAACATTTGTGTAATACTACTACAGTTAAATAATTTCATGCATATAATAATTTTATGTTTTACCACTATACATTTATGAGTTAAAAGTATTTACATCTATAATATAGAATAGATGCAATATCAGGTTTAAGTATACAAATGAAGAAATTTTAATCCAGTGTATATAGACATGGACACTTGGCATTAAAAAAATAAACACATACAAATAAAGTAGAAATATTTAACAAAACTTTCTTAAATATTAAATGTAATCTTCTAAATTCTGGTTTTAGTCATTAATTTTTTTTTCTATTTGCTAAAGAAATAAGTGGTAAATACATGGATTTTGTTCTATTTAAGCTTTTTCTGAAATCAATTCCACTATTCGAATTTGCTCAGATGTTTGTCAGAGACAATACTCAGTAGAATCTGAATAGGCATGCCGCTTTGAGGCAGGCATAATTAGGATGATTAATGGCAGTTCTTACTAAACAAAGTTTAGAAAATAAAGAATAATGTTCTTTATTTAAGACTGAGTAACCTCAATTTTTGTTGTTTTTACATATGTTAAATTGGATTACGAGGTGTGGCTATTAGGTAACTAGACTGGCGTTGAAATATTATAATAATTTTATACACAATTACTTATTATTACCTTCAATATACACTTCTTCTCTATTCCCACAACCCTCAATGCAAATTTTCCATTGTTGGAAACAGTGCTGGAAGTCATCTTGTCAGCTCCTTAAGGGCATGTGCCGCTTTCTCTTTTACAGGTCCTACAGATTCAATTGTTGCTTTTAATGCAGATTTTGCCTTAGGGAACAGACAGAAGTCACATGGTGCTAGAGCTGACGAATAGGGTGGATGTTCTAACACTGGGATGCTGTACTTGGCTAGGAACCTCTTGACAGATAACACGAAATGAGTCTGGCGCATTGTCTTGGTGGAGAACCCATGATTTGCCCTTCCCCATTTTGGGGTGTTTTCCTTACTCTTCTCGTAGTTTAGAAATTACCTCAAAGTAGTAATATTGATTAATTGTTTGACCTTCAGGAACCCAGTGAAGGTACACAATACCATGGTTATATAAAAAAATCATCATTGCTTTATATTTTGAATTGCTCATTCGAGCTTTTTTGGTTCTTGGTTAAACCATTCAAAAAAATGTGCAAGTGATAAACATTCACCACCATACACTTCTTTCAGTAAATTATAGGTTTCTGTAGCAGTTTTTCCAAGTTTAAAGTGAAATTTCATTGCTCTACTATTACACTAACCATTTTATCTGGGAAAACAAAAAAAAAACAATAATAACGAGAACGTACGCTTTCAATAAATGGTGTTGTTAACAGAAGTGAGACTAACTACATACCAAAGAGAAAGGTTTACACTAAACAGTTGTTGGACAATGGTGGTTGGAGCATGCCTCCTTGATCCGCGGCAGAGTCACCTTATTTAATAGCCACACCTTGTACATTCAGTGTTAATTTTAACTGGCAGAATTAATAAACAGTGGTGAAATATGTGCTAAAAAAGTAGCAAGATAGGATAGGAATGGCATCTCTAATATGTAGCTAATTGTAATTTGACACTAAACAGCTCTTGTAAATGTAACAGGTAAATGTATTTACAAACTATTTGATAAAGTCTGACAGTTTTAAGATAAAACCCTATAACATTACCAAAAGCCTAAGTAGAAAGTTTACATCTATGATGTATTCATTGCATCTGCAAAAACGGTTTTCCTCCTAATCAATTTTTTTATTGAAGGTTAAATGATGAATGCAATATATGACATCAAGTATTTGCTTTATTCATGTATTTAAAGTTAAATGCTGAATTATGAAATATTAGAAAGTTTCTAAGGTAATTAGCCTCCATGTATTAATTTCATTCTGTGACCAGAGCGATTGGTAAACAAAATCCTCTGCAAAATAAAATTATTTTGAAAAACATTACAATTTGTAAAATGGAAAAAGCTAAAATAGGATATAAAGTTCACTTTAAAAAAAAAGTGGTTTGATTTTCATGCAATACAACAGTTCATACATTTCCATTTTAGTCCAGTACTAAAACAATTGTATTAAGCTTCCAGAATCGTAAACCAAGAATGCCTTCTTTTAAACACAATTTACATGCTGTGGACACAGATCACACCGGTTTATTGACCAATATATAATTTGTAATTTCACATATGACTATTGAATTAGGTGTTGATGATTGTATCCCCCAAAAATTAAGTGTTTTATAAAATAGTTATAAGCAAATCAGGTTTTGAAACATTAAAGATTTTCAGTTTTTACAGAATTTTGTTAACATCATAATCTTTAAATTTTTCTAATACTACTAATATTTGGAATATTCTATAACAGAAGAATTGGTTGTACTACTATAGAGAAAATATTGAGTATTGATTACTGAGGATATGCAAAAGTTTTCTGTATAAGCGACAATTACTACATTTTTACACGCAGTAGCATAATACCTATTTTTATTCACAGATAGTAACTGTGATTTAAAGAACTGTGAAATTACGTGATTCAAATAACCTTCAAATTGTTTTGTAAATTAATTTTACTGTTTGAAATTTTGACCTTACAGAAAAAATTCGCTTTGACTTTAAACGAAATGTGACATCTCTTTAAATACCTTTTTAATATTTACAATGCGAAGGATACACTTATTGTCAACATTGATTTGGATTATTTTAAATTATGTTATTTTTAATGGATTTGTTTAAATCTCTCACATCCTAATGGAGTGAAAAAAATTAATATTGTTTTCATTTACAATTAACGCTTTAAACTTTAGTTGCTTGTCTATGATATTATGTCAACCACGCAAATTTATTTCTGCTATTCTTAAAGTGTTGAACATTGAAAGCATGCTTTCATTAGCCCAGTCATTACCAGTTTCTAATTGAATTTCTACTATTGCTTTATTTCTGTTGATTTTATTTTGCTAAAACTGTAATATTTTTCAACTTTCTCTCATAAATGAATGTTTTCATTAATTACTGTTATATTAACCCTTTGATTAGCAAAATGTGCCTGCCCTGATGTGGTTCCTAGGAGATACATATTTTTTAAAGGTTTTTACACTTTTTCTTTTTTCTAATTTTCTTCTTTATTTTTCTCTAATTTTTTAAATTATAGTGACATTTTTTAATATTTTATTTACTTATTTTCTCATGTTAACCATACTTTACCTTACGTTCACTGACAATTTCTTTGCTAAAAATTATCTGTTAATCATTTTTTTCTAAAATACCACACAATCTTCAAAACGGTCTGTAAATACATAGGAAAACCCATAGACTTTGGAAACAAAAGAAGGCGACTATGTACTGTGTGTAGTATTTATTGTCCAGATAGTTGCAAATATTCAACCTAGAATAGAGCATAATACGCACGAAAACAAATCGTAAACATATGGCAATGCTAATCTGAGAGAAACGGTAGACCATACATATACGGGAATGCTCTCGCTGGCTGTTGCATGATCTCAGTACTGATATGTGAATGCTAATCAAAGGGTTAACGAGCATTATGTTACACATTTGACTTTTGGAGTACTAAGAGATTGTTTTGTCTAAAAAGTGCAGCAACTCTGAAAGTCTCTGAACAATGATTAGTTTACAAAACAATTTGCCATTTTACTTTTCACAGTTAATAAGTACAAACTACAATTACCACAAAATACAATATCTACCAAGAATTATTTTAAGCCTAATACTGAATATGCAATGATTAACAATAAAGTTATTGCACACAAAATTACATAATGCATAATAATATTGTTCCACATGCACTTTGTCAAATCAAAATTGATTTCTAATCGTTTACGAAAAACAATTAGTACAAACTAATTTTACTAGGTGGTAATCCTTGATAATGTCATGTTTTTATAATTTAGAGAAACTTTTCACTCTATAATTCTTAGAAGCTTGATTTTAAGTTCATTCTAAAATCATGACGAGATCTTTACAAAACAATAAGAAGAAACAAAATTAATAGTGATTTTTGATGGTGGGGACGCCTTCTAAGTGATGGTCCTTTCAGGATCTGCTTGGCCTCTGGTCTTCCTTGATGGATGACGTCCTTACAATCTTGAACAGTCTTGGATGGCTGAGCAAGATGGCTACAGGTAAGGACGACTGGTGCTAAGTCAAAATAAGATACACGAGGTGGATATAATGATCTAAATGTATCACTTTTTATTGAAAAAATTACTAACAACCCTCATATTGCAAAATTATTTGTTTATGGTCAGGGAAATTACAGAACTTGTATATTCTGAATTGCAGGTAGAACTTGAATTTACTTATATTTTTCTACTAAATCTAAATTGCTCATTGCAGAATCCTGTCCAGATTAAATGCGGGAAGAGAATATGTATTTATTTACTACAAGAACATTCTCAACATTAATCTGAAAGAGTTGCTATTAGTTCTCTTACAATATAAGAGAGCGCCTAAAAATAAAATGAATTTAATCAGGTGCGCATTCATAATAAATGCCGTTTTAGACATTTTCGTGTAGTATCTGTAGTCAGTCTGGCTAACAGCAATTCTATGATTTAATTATAATCATGTCTACAATGGTTCTTTCTTGTCTCATGCGACTTTTTTTGTGGTCATAAGGGACAGAGGGTCTGTTCAATATTTGTTTCCTATGAAGTTTGCACTAGATAAAACGGTAACAAAAAAAGCTGTTATTGAAAATTCTTTAAGAAAAATTAAAGTCCTTGTGCGGTTTTACACATTTCAAAAACAGAGAAACCAATATTGACCATTCAACCAAAATTCCACTTCAAGACCTACATTGACCCAAAAATCTTCCACAACAAGAAATAACAGAAATATAAAAAAAAATTGATGGCCAAGAGTTGAGTTGAATACAAGAAAGAGTTACTATGCATTCTGTGCCTCATCTCTTCCTAGAAACAACATTCGTACGTCTGTTTCGAGCAAATATTTGCAGCAAAGTTATGTTATGATAGTACCCCTATATGTACATTTATGCCTAAATTAACCAAATTTTTAATCCTCTAATTAGTCGAGCCAGCCAGCAGAAACCACCAAATGTCAATAAAACACATCATGCTTGATCAAATGTAAAGACAATGCTTGTTTTATTTGAAAGAAGTGATTGCAACAATTGTTTTTATATACTGAATATGAACACACACACACTCATACATATATATATATATATATATATATATATATATAATTCGCTATACTAAACATCCCTATAATTCGCTCCATTGTTATTATTTACTTCAATATTACGTGGTTACAATGTATAACATACACGAGATGGTTTTAACTTTTTTAATGTAATAAAATTCAATTAAAACAAATATTACCCACTATATTTTCATTCATTCTTCACCAGCTCTCTCTCTTAATATGTATGTATATATTTCTTAAGCAAAACAAAAAAAACAGTAAATTGCTTTTTAACTAAGCATCCTTGTTTACAGGGTTTTTTATATTATTCATGTGCATAGAAAGACACCTCTCAAATAGAACCATTTTGATGAAATGAAATTCAATAATTCCTTGCAACAACAACTTTAAAGCAACAGCCCACTTCATAAGTTCTAGAAAGGTTTTCAGCAGTTGAAATAATGCATCGTCACAAGGAAAGCTCTTTAGAAGAGAGTCTTTTCTTAATCAAACCTCAATAAATCTTCTGTTTCATTGCCTAAAGGGTTAACGATATGTTCTTAATTTGTGAACTTTAAAATAGAATACTGTATAATGGCTTGCAAATTGTATTTTATGTTTTTTGTAAGTGTAATATATGTAAATTTTTTTCTACTATGCCCTATTGTAAATGATATAAAAGAGCTGTATTTATTAACTTTAGACATAATCAAAACATGAATAATTAAGATTCAATAAATTTAAAAAATATATTAAAATTGTGGCAAATATTGCAAAATAAATATTGCTTATAATTTCCTTTACTTTTTTTCAGCCAATAATACGGTAAGGTAATTTTTTTCACATTTTAGTTGGGACTAGTTTTTTAAGAAGCGCAATATGAATGGTGCAATGCTATTAAGAATATGGGCAAAATATTACAATAACAAGCAGTAACAAAACATGACAAAAGGTTTTGTTGGAATATTCTGTTGTCCGTCTGTAATGGCATATATATTGTGCAAAAGGAACTATTACACTGCAATAGAGTGGGAAGACAGCGAAATAGTTGATTTTTATCCAAGACACGGCATTCTGAATGAAGTTATACTTAGTCCCAGTTGTGACAACCCGGCAAAATTGAACAAAAACCTATTACTGTTTCAGTGTAGCAAAAAAGTTTTGATTAGGAAACAGAAGGCAGTGCTGTGCAATTGGCGAAGTTCGTCCCAAACCAGTTCATTTTTAAACGTCATGTCACCCGTGAGGAAGTTAGTTAAGCATTTCTTGTGCCATGACACCCCACAGCAACCTTTTCTAAAGGAAAACTTAAAAATCAGTGATAAAACAGTTGTCAAATGGCTTTCTTTTATATGCGAGGTGTACATCGAGGAAGTAGCAGCAACGTCAAAGAAGTTGGGAGGCCCGGGAAATATTTTAGAAAGGAAAATTTTAAAAAGCATTTTAAACGAAGCAAAATTCAGGAAATGGAAATACAATTGTGGATGGAGGGATAAAGGTAACTGGATTATGGGTGGTGTTGAATGCGATACAGGTATAAATGTTTGGTACCAGTTAACCTTTTCAAGAACCCTCCCAAATATACTCGATCCCGATCGCTGTGTGATGTCTGAGCATGCACGAGGATACTCGGTTTGATATTTCTTCTGTCAGAGCATATCCGATTATATTCTTTTCTGTCAAATAACATTACTACAATATCTATTGGTGTAATGCTTTCTGATCAAATAACTGACATTTCATGTTTGTTAGAGAAGAAATATTTGTATGTAATCAAGCTAAAGTTGTAACTTTTCATTTTTAATTGTAAATCAAGTCTAATTCTGATCACACTTTCTATTTACTCAGTTTTTTTTATGTTATAAGTAAATTATGGCTTTACAGTGTGTTAGTGTGAGATTTAGTAAACAGTTAGTTATTAGTGTACATATTTTTGTGAGTTAGTAAGCCTAATTATTTTACTGTATAGGAGTATAATTGCTGTTTTTTCTATAATGAAAAATTATGATGTTGAGGAAAAGTTTTCAAGTGATGTTGAGACTGATAATAGTTCTAATAGGCACTCTAACAATAGTGTACCACATATTCCTTGGGAAAAATCACAACCGACCATCAACAATAAAACATACTTTAAAATCTGGCCTAAAACAAGAAATACATGCAAATCCTCGTCCTATTGAATTGGACTGCTTTTTGGAATAGTTTGGTAAAAACTTGATTCAATATATTTGCAATTAAACTAATTTTTAAAGAAATTTAAAAAAAGAAATTATTTAAGAAAAAAAATAGAATTATTACTGATAACAAAATAAGGGTTTTGTATTTCATTTTAGTTTTATTTATTATTTGGAATATAAAACATTTTATTATCTGAAAATTAAGAAAATATTAAGCAAAAAAAACCCGTTCCGGACGATTTCGCTAGTATTGAAAAAACGTGCTACTGAAAAGGTTAAAGACAGAAAAAAGAAAACCTTGGTCAAAATCATCAAGAACTGGGTATTCCTGGAAAGTCTATGAAAGATTACAGTTCTATTGGTACTACCACATTACCAATAATGACAGTAAAACATATCTGGACCCTCACACAAATACCGTAGAGTGCCATTGGAGGAACGTGGCGTTATTTCAAAATTGGGGATTCTTGGGCTCAATTTTTTTGTTAAATTGTTCAATGTGGGTCATAGGAGATTAATTCCATAGTGTAAGAGAATTATTCTGTGTTTGAAAATAACTTCAGAACAGGTTCACCCTTAAAACGGAAGCCAACAGGTCGTCTAAGGTCAGTCTGAACACCAGACAACATTCAGCGATTGAGACAAGCTGTACCGAATAGTCAACATTGTTCTTTTCGAAAAAAAGCTGCCACTCTTAAATGTCAGATAGCATGGTGAGAAGAATATTGCACTACGATTTACACTTTAATCCATACATAGTTTATTTATCCCTGAACTCAGAACACGTTTCGCTCTGAAAAACACTTTGATTCTAACAAGATGGAACAAGATATTTCAAATAAAAAATGTACACTAGCAAATACAAGAACCTAATACAAGAACTGAAGATGCCATAAGACAAGAAATTGCTGCCATAAAACATTAGATGTTAAGAAAAGAGTTTGACAGTTTCACTGCGAGACAAGAAAAATGTATGGCATGGTTCAGCCACCATTTAAATGATGTAATTTTTAAATGTTAAAAGTTAACAAGTTACAAGTTATTCCTGTTTTTCATTAATTGACATTCATTGTAGTTCTTAAAAAGTAATAAATATATTCAAAGGTTCATTAACCCTCAAGGACGCGCGCTGTTGTAAAAAGTACAACAGTTTTAATATTTTGATTCTTGTTGAAACCTGTTGGTAGTTATTTGTTCAAATCACCGTTCTATTCTTCTATTGGTCCCCCCACTACTCTTATCAGTTGTCATTAATGTCTTTATTCTATCAACATAGCCTCAGTGTGCAATTAGTTGTGGTGAGTCATCACTGTTGTACAAAATACATCAAGGCGCCTTCTGACGTTTTTATTTTTTCGGTGCAGTTTTTTTTCTCCACGATGGAACGTAAGCTTTTTATATACATGTTTTTAAAGAATTATGTAATTATTTGTTTTGTTCAACATTTTTATAAATTTTCATGTTTTTAGGAGTGAATTTGGAAGACATTCCAAAAATTTTACAGGATCTTTTCTGATGAAGAAATTGATAATGCTGATTTTATTGAAAGTGACGATGATCTGAGCGACGGTGAAGCTGAAAAAAGTGATCATAACTCAGAAAGTGAATTGGAAGGTGGTTCCTGTGATAGTGATGAGACCGAAAGTGAGTATGAAGAGGGCGATGAAGAATTTTTTTTGGTAAAGACAAAGTGACGACGTGGAGTAAGACTAGGATTAGTAAAAGTTCAAAAACCAAAAAGCACAACATAATAAAAATATTTCCCGGCTCTAAAGAATGTGTTAGAGATGTTGAGAGCCCGTGTGACACATTTTTCAAGTTTATTAGTGTTGACATGATTGACAGTATTTTACATCATACTAATGCATACTTGGATACAATCAGAGATAATTTTTCACGTCCAGTGGATAGCAGTATAATAAGTAGATCAGAATTTATGGCATTTTCTGGAATTCTATTTCATATAGGAGTCAATAAAGCCAACATGACTAACGTGAAAGAGTTGTTTTTACAAAAGAAGTATGAAACTCTGCAACCTCAACAATCAGTAACAACACCAAAAAAGACAAGGGGTACATGTGTACAGTGTGGAAGAAAAAAAAACTCTTCAACAACAAAGATTTGTATTATTTGCAAATGCTTCATTTGCGGATCTCACAGCGTTACCAGTATTACTTGTTTTAAATGTGCGAATAAAATTCAATCTGAAGAGTCTGAGTAAATGTTTGAGTTCTGTTTGAAATAAAAACTTTTTATTCATTTTTAAGTATTTTATTAATTTTTATCCTGATGACGTCACATGAAACATTTAATTTTGACTTATTTTGTTAAACCATACAACCATTCAACAGAAATTTTAGAAAACTTTTAATAACTCGATTGAAAGTTAAGGAAAATGTAGAAAACCGAGATGTTGTATAAAATACAACAACGCGCCTACTTACGTTAGATAAAAAGGCGCGCGTGCATGAGGGTTAATACAGCAAATATTATTATTTAAAATCCGCCAGCTTTTTTTGCCACATCCTGTATTAAGGTTAGTACTATAATAAATTAACTTGAACCAACAGGTAAATTAACGCAGGAAACAAGGCAAAGTAAAATTTATTTGTTTACTAATGTTAATGAAAAAGTTAATACAACATAACGTGAACGACCTAGCTTTAGCGTATTTCCATGGATTACTAGCTAAAGTTAGGTTAGGTTTATTTATTTTACTACTTAATAACAAGGTTAATATTTACATATGGGAAATAATTATATGTCTAATTTGGCTGAGTAATACCTTCTACCAAAACAAATAGCCCCAACTAAAGTGTGACCAAAATTAACTTTCTGTATATTCCGCAGAAAATAAAGATCATATTAGTGTTCTATAAATTAAAACAAGTATAAAAAAAAGATTAAAAGAATTGGCAATATCATGCAACATTTACCAAAATTGCTGCTAGGTTTTGATGGTAATCAACAAAAAACAGTTTTAAAAGTCACATCTAATGTTAAACTGAAGATAATTGTGCTGTGGACAAATTCAACCAAGAGTGACGCTTAACACTAGGGCAATAAGACTGTCTTTGATTGAGCACTATAAGAAAACTATTCAAGTATATGTGTTTGACATTGGGTGTTTAACTTCTCCAATTTGCCAAACTTAAACATAATTATATAAAATAAAAAAGATTTTTCCCATCAGATTTATAGAAGATTTAAATAAGTCACATATAAGTTAGTAAATTTTAATCATTTAACCAGCGAATTAGTTGATAAAGGTTCTAAAAAACCTTAGAAGTCAAATTATATTTATTTAATGTTAAAATACAGGGATGTTTCTAACATATTTTTAAAAAATTTCTGTAATTCTAAGACAGATTACTCGTTATCTATGTGTTACTCATGTTATTATTAAAAGATTGTTATCATCAACAAAATATAAATTATGTTTTTCTATTGGTTTATATCTACTTATTATTTTGTGGTGTTTTGAATAGATATTTTTAATTACTGGTTTTACTAAACATACTCAAGATTTTATGTTGTATATTTCATGGTTTCTCAGCTCATTGTAATTTATTATACTTTTATGTTTGTTTTACTGAGTAAGTACGTCAATATCTATAATTTAGTTTTTTTATAAGTTGAGAAATTTATTGTATTAATTAAAAATGTAATAAGAAGTTGAAAATATTGGCAAACATTGTTTCAAGAGAAACTAGTATCACTTTAATAATGAATCAATAAAGTATTTTTTTTCACATCATGCAGTAGTCATGGACACAGATTGAAACAGGGAACCAGTTGTATTAAGACCAAAAAACTAAATTAACTGAATAATTCAAAACTTTTTAAAGATAATCCTACATCAATGCATTTTGTATACTATTTTTCTAAACTAAGTGCATTCAAAAACATTTTTTTGTCTTACTGAAATTTATCAGTCCTTTTGACATACCGAATTCTCCTCTGATCTTGCTAAAGAAACTGTAAATCTACGACACAGTTAGAGTAATACTATCTGTAAAAACTTCACCATTAGTTTATCTTAATTTAGAATTATATTTAGGTAACTTATTTAGGAGTAATAAAACCATTTAGATGTGATACCTGAACCCACGGGACCCTCTGGGGCGTTCGCTCTGTGTTGAAAAGGCACTGCTAGTGATACTGACAACGCTTTCTAAATCACTGTCACCGAGGTCTGAAGTTCCGATGACATCTTTGTCTGGCGATATGGATCGACGGTATCTAGTACTCATCATTGCTCCATGTTCAGTGGTCGGCAAATCACTGTCAGACAAACCAGAAAAATGGTGCCTACCCCAACTTCCTAAAATCAGCAAGAATACAAAAGTATGTGTTGATAGTGTAATGAAAAAAATATGTAATGCAAACAGTTTTGATAGGAGAAGAATAGTTGAAGCACAGTTTTATGTAAATTTTTTTTTAGTAATTATAAACAATTTATTATAAGTTTACTCTTAATGCCTCACAATGTTATGGTTTTTACATTGCAGTTGCTCATAAATATGCAAAAACTCTCTATTATATAAAGAGACAGCATTTGTTTGTTTGTCCACACAAATCTCAAAAGCTACTAGACTGATTGTTTTGAAATTTTAAATGAAGATTCTTTATTACACGTGAAATGTCATAGGCTATATAAAGTACAACTTTTTTTAAATGCAATGTGTAAGACAACATGGGACAACAATGTCACAGCATAATAAAGATTACTTCATGTGGGAATGGTGTTCTGTGTCAGGCGCTATGATACATGCATAGCTTCGTGCAGTGGCCGATGGGTGGAACTGGTTTTCCGTTGCCATAAAATCTTACTGTCGCCATAACAAAATCTTATCGTTTTGTACTGATTTCAGACGCTAATCAATTATCACTTCGCTCAAGTACTGTTCCTAATTTTAATAGAGTTGATTGAAATTTTACAGAATGTTTTACAAAATATTATTGTTATTAAAAGTTTTAAATATAATTTGGAAAATATGCGTAATACTAATTATGATTTTTAAATTAAAAACTAATTCTGATCACATAATTCTTCTCTACAAATCAACATAGAGGTCGTTAAAGTGCTCCATTTGTTAATGAAGTTGCTGTACTGCTTTACATGAAGATGAAGATGAAGATAAAGGTCCTAGAGAATTTATTTTACATTGCCAAGATAACAAAACAAAGCAAATTTCATAACTTCATACATCGTAGGATTCTTTTTGATACACTCTTATGTTTCCTACAGGGAAAGATTGGTATTATGTTACAATACAACAGTCACGTACTAATGAAAATGTTTCTTGCATGCAGTTTTACACTTATAGATATATGGTCAGAAAAACAATTTAAATTTTTTGAAATTTATAAATCAGCATGGTGTTGATAAGAAAGATAAAATTATTACTGAACAGATAAATTATATAAGTTTTTTCCCCAGATAAAAAACCAAACAGGGTTATCATCGCCTAGCTGATGATTTTATTATAAATGGAATTTAAATAACTAAAACTAAACAAAATACAGTAAATAGTTGAAACTAATTTTAATTAATTAAAACTAAACAAAATAAAATTACAGAACTAAGTTAGAATAAATAAACTTAATTCTAAATTAAACTAAATAAAATTTAACAAACAAAATTTTAAATATTATTATATATATTCAGTTGGCGAAGATGGCAATGACACGGTTGAGAGCCTTTAAACTTCCTCGAAGATCGTAGCATATAAACAAATCTGTCAACACATCACACTCAAGCATAATATGATTGTCTGTGATGGTACCTCCACAAAAATGACACAGTGGTTGATCCTCAGGTCGCATCAACCATCCATGTGTTAACAAAGAGTGGCCACAAAGACGAGTAACCACTATTTCCTCTCTACGATTCGAACGAAATGAAATCCTTAATACTTGGATGGCATTCTTGATTTCCCTCAGCTTGTTTCCCCACACACTTTGCCTTTTTTCATTCCAAGCAAGGAATAGTGTATTTCTGATATTGCATACAAAATTTGATGTCATGACAACGTTCTGTCGATGGCACCATACTTTACCTAATTTTGCATTTTCATCTACTTTTGTGTTTCCGAATATTCCACATTGACCAGCCACCCAGCAAAATGACACCTCGACACCCTGTAATTGGAGCCTGTGTATTAAAACAGGATGTTTCCAACTAAAGAGTTCTTGGGGTACATTTCCTGAATCATCTGGAGAGCACTTTCGGAGTTGGAATACAGAAGATAGTGGAATTTTGTATATGGAATAGTTGTAAACGCTTTAAAAATGACAGAAAGCTTAGCTGTAAAAACACTAAAAGCAAGGGTAATCCGCAGGTGTACGTGCCTCTTGATACACAAAATGCACATCCTACCTCATTGTCCAGTTACAAATTGTCAATGAAGATATTACAAAATGCAGGTCATTGACAATCAGACTAAAGGAGGGTATCATTTTAAAGAATACAGAGGAAGAGAAACAGTGAGTTTCAGGAAAGATGATATCACAGGAATGTTCTCCCGAGAATTAACCAAGGTCATCACTTTAATAATGAAATTGGGTGACTCCTCTTCTATGGTGCATGTAATGGGGTGCATAGGAGTGTATTGCAGATGGAACTACGCCGAGAGAAAAGGGCGAACCAGGGACACAGTTGAATCAGAAACTTACAAGGCAATTGTCACAGATCTAAGATCATTCTTGGAAGTCCCACAGGGAATTCTTCTGATATCGTAGTAACAAGCGATGGGTAAGCTAGTAATAAGTAAGTTTATAATAAAAATAAAACCTTTGGTTGAAATTTCATTCTTGAATGTGAAAAAGACTTCTACATAACCTAAAGGCTTTTAAATTACATTTTGAATGAACTAAAATTATGCTGAAACCTGCATGTTTGTATTGAAACAAATATTAGCCAAAGGAGAAAGAGCAGGAATGCATAGGTTTCGAATGGAAGAGAAGTAAACAACTAAATTAATACGTTCAAAAATGAAGGCAAATAGAATAATGGAAACAATAAACATTAGTATTGACAAATTTAAGATAATACAGAAACAGTACTAGCATACAGATACTAGAGAGTGGCCCACCTGCAGAATGGACCAGGATCCTTTGCTTATACAGTTCAGCAGCAGAGCCACAAGAGAGACATGGGTGCTGATGTGCTGCAAGATGTAGAACCTTATAGCAGAGGACGTTAACAGGAATTTTTAGCATCAAAAACCATTTATTACCAGAAAATAACTAATTTCTTGTAAAGTTGAAGAAAAAGTGTCAGGAAATTGTATACTCTGTTCCCTGGTGCAGGGATGACAAATTCATAACTAGAAGTCAACCAGGAACAAATTAATTGGGATCAACCCCTACGTGGGCAATCAAGAAGTTTAAGTGAAGAGACTGGAATATTTACAGGAAAGCTAGTATGAATAATGTAAACATATAATATGAATTTCCATGCTAAATACATAAAATAAATTTGAATTGAGTACATTTTTTAACAATAAATAAATGTTATGAATGTAAATTTACAATACACAAATATAAGAAGTTCGATAATATAAGATAAAATAAACATTCAGCCTCACTGTTTTGAGTTAAATATGGGTAAGCAGTAATGAGAGATTTTTTTCCATATGACATTTACAGGGTGCAAGGCATGATATGCTGCTCTTTTAGAAGATATAATTGCTACCCAGTTATACGAGGGCTATTCAGAAAATAAGAAACGTTTTTGAATTAAAAAAAAAATAAGCACAATAAAAAATTTTTATTATATACATCTGAAAGAGCAACTAAAATATTACTTTTCTACGTAGTCGCCAAACAAATTGAAACATTTATCGTAGCGGTGGACAAGCTTTGAAATTCCTTCATCATAGAAATCTGCCGCCTGCGATGTCAGCACTCAGTGGCGCGCGCCTTGAGCGCCGCGTCATCGTCAAAGCGCTGTGTTGCTAGCCAGGTCTTCATTCTTGGAAACAAGTGAAAATCGCTTGGTGCAAGGTTAGGACTATAAGCCGGATGAGGAAAAACCTCCCATTTTAATGACTCAAAGAGTTCTTTGGTGCGGTTTGCTGTGTGAGGTCGGGCATTGTCATGCACAAACAAAATTTTTGACATCAATTTCCCTCGGCGCTTGTTTTGAACTGCTCTCCTAAGGTTGCGCAAAGTTTCACAGTACCGCTCAGAGTTTATTGTTGCACCACGTTCAAAAAAGTCAATAAGAAGCACACCTTGCCTATCCCAAAAAACCATCACCATAATATTCCTTGCTGAAAATGTTTGCAAACATTTTCTTGGTTTTTTGGGGGAGCTTGTGTGCCCCCACTCCATGGACTGTAATTTTGTTTCGCAATTAACGTGTTTAACCCATGTCACCAGTTACGGTGCGTCCAGTAGTGAATCACCATGTCTGTCATAGGTATCCAGAAATGTCAAACTTGCCTCCATTCGCTGACTTTTATGGCGGTCAGTGAGCATTTTCAGCACCCATCTTGCACAAAATTTGTGGTAGCCTAACCTTTGTGTGACAATTTCAAACAACAAAGTCTGTGAAACTTGTGGGAAACAAAGTGAAAGCTCCGTTATCGTGAATCGGCGGTTTTCGCGAACCTTGTCATCAACTTTAGCAACCAGTTCATCAGTCATAATGCTTGGGCGTCCGCTCTTCGCTTCGTCATAAACGTCAGTTCGGCCATTTTTAAACTGAATGCACCACTTTCTCAAAGATCTTCATTCATTACGTCGTTTCCGTAAACTTCACACACTAGGCGATAAATGTCTATCAGTTTTAAGTTTTTTGCCAACAAAAACCATATCACTGACCTCACCTTACAACTGGCGGGATTTTCAATCGCAGTGCACATCTTCAGTTGAAATTGCGAAAAAACGGGCAACGCGGAAATGTTTCCGTTGTCACTGCTGGACGCTGACTGAGTTGCCGAGTGCGCACGCACCAAAATGTACGAGTTTGGCGAGCGCCTAGCGGCGTCAGACAGACACGTTCCTTACTTTCTGAATAGTCCTTGTATATTAACATTACAAGTGCTGATACATTTTTTTAAAAAGAAACACTAGGGGGAAATTTTTAAAATTTATTTTAAATATACAGGCTATAAAGTATTACAGAAAACAATTTTTGGGTAAACTTGACAATTTTCTTGGGAGCGTTATGAAATATTACAATTATATTAGCAGATATAGATATTATTATATCTATGTTGTGTCACAACAATTTAATGAATCTACAAACAACATATACAGAAGACATACTATTCAAAAACATAATACACAAGACTCAAGAGGAAACGTATATGACGTCAACAATTACCAACACGACGGACCGAACATCCGCATTAGAAAAATTAAGAAAAAATAATCAGTGATTCGACAATGGTCAAGTGACCGAAAGGCGCCTCATCACTCAAGGTAAAATCATTGCACTTAATGGTAGATAAAATTACTTACAATAGTAATATATTAACTTCATAAAGTCAGTGCAACGGAAAAACAATGGATAACGTAAAATATCAAGAATATATATATATACATATATATATATATACATATATATATATATACACACACACACACATGCATGCCCGAAGGCCTTCTTCTGTTCTAGGCTAAACATATGGCCCACAGGTACGCAAAGGCAATCACTGCTCTACAGTTAAATTACTACTATACATGTAGTAATAAACAAGAAGTTATATTTCTGTTTATTGAAAATGTTTAATGGCTGAACAGAATATTTTTAAAGAAAGGACAAGAAAGAGTTGTAGAACAAGGAAGAAAAAGGATTGCAGAAAGAGATGCAAAGATAAATAATACTAAAATATATTTGTAAAATTTTTGGAAGATGTACAGAAGACAGATGAAGTGGAAAGTTGAATGAGAGAAGTGATGAATCTATCTAAATATAGATAATCCTATCTTGGGATTTATTTTTATTTGTGTCTATCTAGGTACAAATTAATCTCAAAAAATGCATTTAGCAATAATTTTAATATTATTTGAGTAATGATAAATCTTTCAGTAAAAATTTAACTTAGCTGTAAAGTTTGCATAGATTATGAAGTAATGATTTTTCCATACCTGTCGAGTAGCCTGAAGTTCCTCCCCTCTGATTCTGCATCTGCCTCATTCTCTGCTTCATTAGATGAGCTCTTTCTTCCATGTCCTTCAAATCAGAATAGTAGCAATTAGTCACAATATATATGTAGCGCAAAAGACTATTTCTTTGCATTGATGTACCACCTAATGTAATTCTTTTAAATAAATGGTGAAAGAATATGACACTAGAACACTTTTAAATTATGTGAAAGTTCTATGGCCGTTCTAATGTCAAGAAATCTCTAAAGGTACTTTTTCTTTCATATAGCCTACTCATACTTTCTAAATTATGAAATTATTGTAACAAAATTATTTTTGTCATTTTATTATTAATCTGTTCTTTTTTTTTACTTTTACTGTAGCTGTACTTAAAATTAAAATTTCTGTGATAATCGCTTTTTCCGAGGACATTCTTGTCATAGTTTTTTTTAATATTTTGCCTCTATTGCATTTTGTTTCATTTTTTTTTTTTTTTTTTTTGTAAGTTTAATAGCACTTTCTACCAGTAACGACTTTCAAAAAACTGCATTTAGTGATTTTTTGGTCATTTTGTTCATTCCACTCCAAGCTACGCCCTACTTTTGTACATACTACAGGCAAGTGTAGAATTAAATTAAAGGCAGACATTTCACCGTTCTAGTCTAAATAGTATATACACACCATATTGCTATAATAGTTTATTTGTAAGATTGAATAATTATTTTAATTGGTAGGTAAAATTTTCTTCTAGAAAAATAAATAATGAAAAATTAGCAAGGATTGGTTTATTGTTATTTAAAAAAATTGTAAAACATTTCTGGTACAGAAATTCAAAAAAATCATTTTATTTTCAGTTTATACTCCATACTCTGTAATTTGATTAAATTACACCAAAAATAAACTACATATATCAATAGGTTAAAAAAAAAAACAAAACGCCGGGGAATGATTATTAAAAATATTGTCCCCATTGACTCATTGTATCCTATGGACGAAAGAGGTTTGTTACAACACGTTCGTGGTATATCAATACAGATATCAGTTTTAATTTCTTGTTTTCATTTTTGTTGTTTACTTTGAGCTTTCAATAACTCCAAGTTTGTCGTCAGAGTTATTTTTTGATATGTCACACACAAGACTAGAGGTCTGTGCTTTCTAAGGGATATTTATCGACTCTCAAAACTTGCACCATAGATAAGGAAAGATATTTACAGCCCATAAATTGTCCTTTAATTAGACATGATATACCTGTCATCAGATTTTTTATCACCATAGTTGTTACTCGGAGTTGGTTAGTAGCTAATATTTGTTGTGCCATGCTGTGTGAACATGAAAACGCTGTAACCCTAGGCAGAATTTTATGAAATTATAAATTTAAAAGTACTCAGTCCAAATATTTTTTACAAATAGCGAATTTTTGTATACATTAGAAGTGAACAAAAATTGTGGGGCCTAGAACATTCAACCCTCAAAACTTCAAAACGTTAGTAGCTTTTAATTTGTTTTTACAAATTATAATTGCAAATAATAAATTAGCTAAAGATAACAATGAATACAAAATTATACCCATACATAATATAAAATATTTAGTGCTTTATAAGTGGGAATATTTTTGTAGTGAAATATAACCCAATTAAAGCAAGGAATTAATTTGTCCCCACTAAATCGCTCTGATCATGAATAATCTACAATAGGTTAAATTCATTGTAGTTTACAGACTAGGTCAGAAAGTCTTGATAATTTATTAGTAGCGGTTATAAATACTAGCCCAGCTAGTCATGAATGTCAACACTGTTTGATTTAATTGTTTGCATCAAGAGAGTTTTATTTTCTGATGTGTCACACACAAGACTAGAGGTCTGTGCTTTCTAAGGGATATTTATTGACTTTCAAAACTTACTGCATAAATAAAGAAAGATATTTATGACCTATTCACCTTCTGTCAGATATCTAAACATAATAGAATAGTTTTTATGTCAACTTGAGTGTGAATCCCCGTATAGCTTTTACTCTGTGTCGGATAGTAGCTGAGTGTAAACATATTTTTTATAATTAGTGTATACTTGTGTACATATGAAATGAACAATAACTGGAATCCTAGAATCTAAAACAAACTTCTAACTGCCACTTTTAGTTTGTTTTTACTCATTATGATTACACATAATAATCAATTAGCAAAATAATAACCAAGGTAATAAATTTAAAAAATTGCCCCTGTATAAAATATACACAATTTAGTGCTTTATAAATGAAAATATTTTTTTCCAGGCGAAAAACCTATTAAGGTTATCATCAAAAAATAACTCTATTAATGGGAGGAATAAATTTGTACCCTTTAGTGTCTGCGCTGTGGATATAATTACATCTGCAACAGCTTAAAGGGAAAATCTTACGAGATCATATTAAATTTCCTTGAGATCTGTTATTTTATCCTATAGGACAGTAACACCTAAGCTTTATTAATGTGTAGAGAGATTTTTCTGTTCCTTATGGTTGTGTAATGCATGTGTTGCAATGTTATTTTTATGGAACTAACCACGGGCCAGGAGAAACTTTGATTTTTCCCAAAGTTTTTTAATTTATTAATTATTTTTTGTTTTATTTTTAACCACAAGAAATCGATTGGCACCAGTCTTAACCTTGGGAAAATTCAGAATTCCGCCCCAGTACTCCTACAGTTCCATGTTGTTCTTATAGAACGCTACCCTTATATTTTGTTATCTTCATTTTAAACAACCTTGGGCAGCCATTGGCTCAACGATGCCACCCAATCCAAGGGTGCCACCGGTCTCAACCTGATTCCGGGCAGTCTTGACCTCGGATCGGGCAGTGTGGCGGGCTTAAGTCTATGTCTGGCAGCAATGGAGGACACTCTGACAACAAACAACAGCTAATCTAAACATAAAGTACTTCTGCTGATTCATATATTCACGTTGTTTATATTTTCGTGAGGGTTTTCCTTGTCAGTTGCAGATAACCCTGTTAGTGTTAAATGTTTCCAATAGTGTCACCTTCCAAGTATGCCGTTATAGTTACTTAGCAGTATAAGATTACTTATTTATCATTTAGCAGTAAGTTAACCCTTATAGGCCTATACTGTTTGCCCGAACAGTCAAGAAATGAAACGCGTAAGACCTCCAATAAGATTCTACAAGGAAGACCAACTACAAATGATCCTCAGTAATCAGATACGGATGCTATCTCTTCAGTTTGACATGCAATTCAACCATTGAAACTTGACTGATTGTAACGGAACCATGCAACCATATTATTAAGGCCAAGATCATAACCCGAGAATATTCTGGAAGGCTTGTTCATATTCCATGAATCACACTAGCCACAATTAAGTCTCATCTCGGAATTAAAATGCAGCTCTATTAGTTTTCCATACGCCCAGCATTCGCAATGATCATACAAAAGAGCTAAGGACAAATGCTGAAATTTGTTAGAGTGATTCTGCTCATTGCGATTTTTAATCAAGGCATGTTTTACGTGTCCTACTATAGAGTTAGGAATTGATATGGCTTGAAAGTGGTTTTACCACCATCCAATCCCATACATACGCACAACAATATATAGAAAGAAGTTTTGAACAATCGTTCTTATGCCAACAGACAACCAAAATGATATGGAAGTTGATATGTACGATATGATATAGCATAAAATATGTTTACATTGTGTATTGAAATGTGTTTATTTTGTGTTTATAAAATGTGTTTATATTGTGTATATAATAAATATATTTATGTATTTTAAGTTACCATAAATGTTCTGCCTTATCCGAGCGAAGCTTGGTCTCCTAGTACCAGATATAGAAAATATACAATTAAAAAGTAAACATTGTATGCATACCTGAGTCACTCTTTCTCTTAGGGCTTGGTGTAACATTGCAGAATGTGGAATTTGAGGCAACTGTCTTTTTTTAGGAGACGTACTGGGTGTGGCAGTGGCTGATCTAGAAGAAAATCTTGGTTCATAGGCGTGTGAAGGTAGTACGACATTAGGGTGGTGAACTCTGTAGAATATTTAGTAACATTAATATACTTTGTTATATCTTATAACAATTTTTTTCTTTGTACTTTAACAAAACCTTTAACCCTCTGTACACTATAAGTGGAATATTTTGCTATTGTTTATGAGAAACTATTACATCCAGTATAGTTCAATAGAAAGTGTAAAAATGTTCATTTAGTGTATGAGAATCATGTTGATGATGGTATGACTCATTTAAGCTGTTGGCAGACATTGTCAGTTGAGTTTTGCTTACATATATCATATGTGAAGTCATTTGTGGGAAGCTTGTTCTCGGCACGCAGATATATTTGCTCGTCGACGAGGTAGCAAGGATTTGAATTTTTTGCTTATTTGTTTACCTAAGTATTTATTTTATATTATTTATAGGTTTTCTTATTTCCTTTATATATATTTATATATATTATTATTAATTTCAACAACTTATTGTATGAATACTCCTTTAAATAATAAACATTTCTAGCCTGTTTTGAACGTAATTATGAAGATTATCTAATGTTATCATAATTGCACTAATGCAGTTTTGTTTTCAACTAAAAGTAGTTTTGCCTAACACCAATCCTAAAAAACTGTAAACAAATATAACTTCAATTTATTAAAAAAAAATCTCATTAAATTGAGTGGTTAAGTGAAATATTAAATTTCTTACATAGCATGCAAAGGGTTTATATCCAAACGATTGGTGTATTAAACAAAAATATCACTTTGTTTTAAAATCATAATAAAGAAAAATAATAAGGAAACTAAATACATGTAACTTGAATAACAGAGACCAGTGGCAAATAGAACAATATTTTAAACTATGTAGTGTTCAGAAAGTAAATTCCATTTGATTTGGGTAAGAAAATCAATAGAATAAGGCTAGTTTCATACTTACACGACCCGACACAACCGAGTCGTGAACGACTATTTGCTGTGCACGACACAATAGCCCGTCATTTTCACATATACACTACTCGACTCAGGCTGATCAAACCAGTCGTTCGTCAACCATGGAGCGTACCCAACTTATTGCGTTAATGATATTGTATCATCGACTAAAGAAAAATAAAAGAAATAGGATGCAGTGGGTTCATCCGCTCAACATGAGATGGCCTGAAGTTGGTGCATTCTTTGTTATTTTCGAAGATTTAAGAATGCACGAAGAAATATTTTTTAACCCCAATTGGCTCTGTGAGCTGGCAAAATTCTAAAATTTAATGTGGTCAATCAAGTGTACTTAAATAAGTTAATAATTGAAAAATTAAATAAAATTTTAAAAAAGTGTAAATGTAATATGTAAAATGTAGTGTGTCTGTTAAAGTTGAGACAAATATAGCGTTTTTTAAAAAGATGTGGAGCTATAATTATGATAGGCACAGCCTGTAAATAAATATAATATAAATAAATAGAGCATTTTACTTATCGAATTCGTTTCTCTCCTGTTCACTGCTCTCCTCAAAGTTATCCCGCAATTGTTTGCAAACTTCCACCCAAGCACTCTTTGTCTTAACCCTATCTTTATATGAGTTTTCAGTTTTGTCCCATAAAATGGGACGATCCTGAACTAAAGAAATTAGTACTTCTATGTCTACTTCTACCATGATAATAATAATAACAGGATCAAAGTTAAATATTAGAATATGAATAAATTTTAGAGAACAAAAACAATCGTAGTGACTTGGGTTCAAATCAGAAACTACTGGACATGTCGTGTCGTGCAGTGCTTATGTGAAGCGTCCCCTTCTCCCTTCCTCCTTCAAGCCTTCCACGAATTTTCAGACATCCACGACAGTCGTCCTTTGCAGTGGGAATGGACGACCACCTACAACATAGCGCGACTGCCGCGTTTCGTTTGCACGACCACGACTTTTGTCGTTTAAATGTGAAATATCCAAATCAGTTTTCACCCCAAGAGTCGTTTAAACGACATCAGTAACACGACTGCCGTATAAGTGTGAAACTAGCCTTGAGGTAGTTATTAAATGGTTTAATTATAGGAATCTTGAATCGAAAAGCCATTGAAGAAATTAAATGCTTTCTATACAACAATAATTTGCAAAATGTTCAATAACACAGTTAATTTCTAAGAATCATTACAAGCAGATAATATGCTGAATAAACCTTCCAATAACACTGGGTGAAGGCTGAAACACCAATTTATTCCTAACTCCCTCTCACACTCTATGTTGCGCACAATGGGAACAAAGATTACTTTTCAAACAGTCTTTGTACACATTTAGAAAATACTTTTTTTTAATTCGTAAATTTATCTGATGTTTAAATTAATTTACTGTTAATGTATTCACTATACTTCGGATAACGACAATCCTAAGTAACGTGAATTAAATTTAATAAATATGCACCTGTGTTCAACTCTACACATGAAAGGTTGCAAGTAGTACATTCATGCAGTTGAAGTCTATATCAGAGGACTAACCATTAAATCATTATATAAATCCCTTTTCAGGAATCTAAATTTGGCACATTAGCTTTTTCTTGAATGTTCCAAAATACACACTTAAGTCTATAGAATCTGGGTCAGAAGTTCTGAAGGTTGGACTCAGTAAAGAGATAGTTGTGCATATAAGTCTTTCCAAACTTGCTAGTCAGGTCTGTATTTCTGGGCTAAGTAACAGAATAAGCTGGATGATTTTATTCTATCACTGGTAGGTCTCACAATGTGAGAGATTCCATCATACTGTGTATTCTACTGTATCTGTCCAAGAGAACTCAAAGATTATGAGCAACTTCCAGGAAATTCTGTATGGCAATGAGAAAGACCATGATTAGATGGCCATGGTATAAATAATAAATGGGGTAAACTTGACATTTTTTAAAAATTTATGACAACACATAACCACATACAACCAATTTTAATTGACAGTACATGGATGGGAGGTATTTGAAAACCTCCATACATTCAAGAGCAAATGGGTATCACTATACAGCGATGATAACAGGCTCACAACGCAGGGCTTCAATAGTGATGTTGAAGTTAACCAGTGGTTAAAATCCAAAGTTGGAATAGAAAAACTTGTGCCGTGCTATGACTGCCTCAATTTGATCATTCAAATTGTGATTCTTGTGGATTACATTGGAAAATAGACAAATGTAGCTTTAAAATGTATATGTTACAGGCAAAGTGATTATTCCAGGCATTTTTTACAATACCTAGGCATTTAATACTTTGCCTAGTAGCTTTGGTCAAAGTCTTAAATGATAATGATTTTGTACAAATTTACACAGTTTGCCTAGGCATTCTATTTAGTGTCTAGGTATTATATATAAAGCCAAAAATTTATCAGGTAAAATATACCACAAATTAATTGTATACTGAACAATATATAATTATATACCAAAATTGAATGCTATTACAATATTTCAACTAACAATGAAAATGAAAAGACTTTTTTAAATTTTAAGTTAGTTGTCTGGAATTTATTTCTGTGACAGGGTGCTTTTTTTTATTTTGGCATTTTCAACCTCCAAAAATAATGTATTGTAGTTGGTACATATTGTAGTGTAAAAAAACATACTATTTATAGCACCCTCGCAACGGTTTTAATGCAAAATTTCTGCATTAAATTTTAAACTCATAATAGTCAAACTGTCTGCCGAACAACACTGATCCGAGATAACTTGAGACATTTCAGATAATATATAGAAATGTAAACTGTTCACAACACACTGACTGTAGCACACTAATGAAGCATTGCAACCGGTACAGGAAAATACAAATGATTAGTGAGTGGTGAGGGCATGGATAGCAAGGTGATCGGGGCTTGCTTGTCGCAACCTGCAGCTGTACCTGAGTCATGACAGACAATGTATAGAATGCCCAGGCAAAGTATGAAATACAATTTGTTTAATACTTCGCCTGTCAATTTTGGGCATTGTATGAAGTGACTGACTTAATACATTGCCTGGAACATATAAAATTCAAGTTTTTTTCCCTTTGTTATCTTTTCATTTCAAAATGTTGGTTACTTTCTGCAGTTCTCATTAATATTGCCATTCATAGGACCATGTACCCAGTGGATTTTAATAATGCGATATTATTCCAATTTGTTGCACTATAAATAAGGAAAATTCACTACTCCACCTCTTATTAGTAGATATATAATACAACTACTCTATAATAGTTGTGTAGATAAAGTTGAACTGTTTTTGTCGTACGAGGTGTGTTCAAAAAATACCGGAATGTTTAAATTTCGCGTGTTTGGAGAGTCCGATTGTCAAAATTTGTTTATTGTGTTGGTATACATGCCCCTGAAGTACGACACAATTTTCAGCTGTATTCATTGTTTACTTTATCTGTGGCAGCCGCTAAGGTTAGACGTGTTTTCATGAGCTCGGCGATTTTCGATTATTAAAAAAATGGATCAAAGAGTTTGTATTAAATTTTGTGTAAAAAATAAAACAAAGTGTGCAAAATGTTAACAAAGGCCTATGGTGAGTCTGCTATGAAAAAAAACAAGTATTTACGAGTGGTATAAGCGTTTCCAAGATGGCCGCGAAGACGTTGACGATGACAAACGCCCCGGCACATCAACAACCGATGAAAACTTGGAAAAAGTGAAAGCAATGGTTATGTATGATCGCCGAATCAAAATCAGAGAAGTGGCTGATGATGTTGACATATCGATTGGCTCATGCCATGACATTTATATGAACATTTTGGGTATGAAACGCAAGGCAGCAAAATTTGTCCCAAAATTGTTGAATTTTGAACAAAAACAGCAGCGAATGGAAGTTGCTCAGGAATCCCTAAATGAAGTCAGCGACGATGCAGAATTACTGAAACGTATTATAGCCGGCGACAAAACATGGGTTTACAAATTTGATGTCGAAACGAAGGCTCAATTGTCCCAGTGGAAGCATTCTGGCTCTCCAAGATCGAAAAAGGCTCGGCAAGTGCGGTCGAACGTCAAGGTTATGCTTAATGTGTTCTTTGATTTTAATGGCATAGTGTATCATGAATTCTTGCCATAAGATCAAACAATCAATAAAGTGTACTATCTACAAGTTCAACGCCGTTTGTGTGAAGCAGTGCGAAGAAAACGTATGAATTTGTGGCAAAACCATTCATGGCTTTTGCATCACGATAATGCACCCCCTCACACATCGTTGCTTGTTCATGATTTTTTGGCGAAAAATATCAATGTAATGATGCCCCAGCCTCCATATTCAATAGACATGGTCCCTTGTGACTTTTTCCTTTTTCCAAAAATTAAAAAAAAACCTTAAAGGGTCGTCGTTTTACAAGCATAGACGACATTAAAAGTCCATCTCTGAAAGAGCTCAAAGATATCCCAAAGATCGAGTTCCAGAAGTGGTTTTAGAATTGGAAAAAGTGCTGGCATTAGTACATAATATCTAGTGGGGACTACTTTGAAAGACACAACATCGATGTTGATGAATAAATAAATATTTTTTTCAAAAAACGAAAATTCCGGGTATTTTTTGAACACACCTCGTATATAAGAAAATAAAAAAACCCTTATAACAGCCAGTAGCAAATGCACATACATGGGTAATCTGTCTATTATAAAAACACAGGTTTAAATATCTTCTTTTTACTCCTCATATATATTAGACTTATAACAAAATGAATGCTGTAACTTATACTTCATTATTTAGAATCGAGTTGTAGTTCTAAAACATAAATAAGCTGTTAATGCTTCTTATATCACAACTTGATAAATATTTACCGATAGTCAGGAGGAGAAAGGCTACGATGTGGACTTTTTGATCTTGATCGGCATTCCATTGGTGCAGCTGAATGAGATCTCTGGCTAACTGCAGGCTAAAACATACCCAAAATATCAAATTTTCATTACCGAATGATTTATAATCAAATAAAAGTACTTTACAGAACCAAACATATTAAAAGTAAGTTTTTGAGAAATAAAGCAGAAATATTAGTAATAAAATACGAATCACATATTATTAATCCTTTACCACTGATCAATATTGTTTTTATTTTTGACGCAGCGATAGTAGTTGCTGCTGCTGAGGTGCAGTACATGCTTGGAGTAACCTAGGGACAGGGTTGAAAGCCATTTGCCTTTTTAGTGCAAGAGATATAGTCTTGTGGTCAGTTAACCGGATCAAGATAGCTTGAGAAAATATATTTTAGAGAGTATGTTAGAGATTTGCTTAAGCTAACTTTAAGTATGAATTATAGACAGTCCAAGACTAGTATGTCACATCTTTACAACAAAGTTGAAACTCAGGTGAGATAGGTAGAAACTTTAGGTGTCACAGCAGGCAAGTATGCTGCAATGTTGTTTCCATTAGTCGAATCATGCCTCACTAAAGATGTACTTAGAGCATGGCAAAGAAACAGTACTGGAAGCAGCACAAAAACTAGTAACACATTAAGTAGTTTAATAACATTCCTTAAGAATGAAGTAGAAAATGAGGAAAGAGTTAGTTTAGCAGTAAAGGAGTTTACACTTGAAAAAAAGAGTAAACAGTTGCCGCCTAACAAAAGTAACCTATATAACAAAAACAAGACAGAAAATACACAAAAGACAAAAAAGCCGACAAATTCTTTTATCAAAGAAGAAGATAAAATCAATAGACAACAATATAACATAGTGACAAAGTGTGGTAAAACAGCGAAACTACCTTCAACATATTTTGAATAATTGTAATATTTGATGTTGCAATTTGAACAAATTGCAAGGTGGTTGCTATTTGAACAAATTGCAAGGTGGTTGCTATTTGAACAAATTGCAAGGATGGAGTATGTAAGACATATTGAAAATATAATCTGCAAATAAAAGCCAGCTATCAATGTCCTAGAACACATGATAAACTAAGTACACTATTTAATATTGATCAACTGATATTTATTTTTCTAAGAGTTTATGTAAAACAAATAATGTCAGAGTTGTTGTTGTGAACTAGTAAAGCTAAATTGAAAATTATTATTAAACACTGTTCGCTCTTATAATTTAACCCTAGAAGCGGCAGTGTTATTTTCCTAACTGGCAGTACAAAATGACCCGCATAAACATCTTATTTTGAAACAATTCTATAAATTACATTTTTCACACAAAGTTTGACATCTATATCTTTTATTTAAAGAAAAAATGTTGAAGATTTTGTTCTATGCATCAGAAAATTTATATTTTGATTACTTTGAATGTTATTTTTATGAAAATAAGAATTTTTCCAAAAACAATTATCATTTTTTTATGTTTGAAGAAAAATAAAAAACCATATGCATTACTGTCTGAAAAACTGAAATATACAAATAATAAAGAAAGATTTTCTAATTTCAATCAGCTTTGTTCCATAGAATTTGATGCAGTTTCCAATTTTCTATGATTTTTTTGCTGATCACATACACGTAAACTGTTTGTTGGGCAAAACTGTCATACACTACTCCCTAGCCTATATTATATTTATAAAACGTTTTCCCTTTTAGTGGCACAAGGACTCCACTACAGACACAATAAAATTATGCCTAGTGACAGGTTTGTCTGTATTTTCTGAATATATAATGTATCCATTTAGAAGAGCCATGTCCACCACATTGAAGAACATCTTCTTCCAGTATCTCATAGTTGGGCGGTTGCAGGACAATAGTCTAGTAATATATACACTCAAAAATATTTATTATAAAGTTATTAATTATAAAACGAAATACCTAAACTCCTAAAATACATGTTACGACACTGTAAACAAAACAATACAGGGAGTGTATGCCTTTGTGAACCGAAACGAATGGAATGGCTCCGAACGCATTGGCCAGACTACTTTTGGAAACGGAATAGTAAACCCATTCCTCGGTCTAGAACGAAAACAAAAACACGTGAGTGTTCAGAAAATAATAGAGAACAGCCTACGCTATCTATTGGATTCATACGGAACTTTTAAACGATGCAGTAAGGGCCAACGTACAAGTGTCGTAAAAGCGACATCTACAGTTTAGCAATCGCACGAACTGTCGGAAAATCGACAGCTGCCGCTTCTAGGGTTAAACTGTGTAATTCTCAAAGAAATATATACTTTATTGTTAAATACATTATCATTATTACATTATTAGTATAATGTTCAGGAAGAACTAGCAAAACATTCCTCATTTTGGTGATTCTCGCCAAATACGATCAAAAAATGGCATCACATTAGCAGTTGCATAAACTGGCATTGCAACAGCTTATTTGGATGAAGGCAGAACAGCTCATTCAACATTTAAGCTGACACTATTAATGTAGTGAATATCCTCCCAAACCAACTGTCAATGAACTATTTTAAATTTCTGTGGAGATCAGCTGTTTATTTTTATTATTGTATTTTTTTTATTTCTGTGGATTACATTTTTTTGCTTTGTTGTGAAAAAAAAAATAGATTGAAATATAACAAGTATTGTGGTTATTGATACGTCTTGTAATTATTATCATTCAATTGACATTATTTAATTTAATTAGATGGCCGTAATGTATGGTACTAACAATTGAATTAAAAGTTTAATTAGCAATAAATGTATTATAATTAATGATAGGGGTTCTTTGTTTTGTCTATTACAGTACAGTGTCGCTAATCCAGTCTCCGATGATCCGGACGTCCGGCTAATCCGGACGGCCCAACATTTTTGTTTAGTTATAGTATTTTACAGTGCACAGTCAGTCTGCTGTCCACAAAAATATTTATTTTTATACGTCTATGTTTGTTATTTTTCAAAGGGGTTTTCCTACTCTAATAGACAAATAATATAATTTATTCATTAAAATATGAATTTACCATATTATTTGTTTCTTTTGCCTATTAAAGTAGGAAAAACTTCTTTGAAAAAATATATTCACATTAGATCTCCCAACACTACAACGCACGTGACATCAGAGACATCTTGCGATAAACGAAAGATAAAGGACCGCTGACTAAACGGATAGACAGTCTATCCGTCTGGCTTCAGGTCAGTTGTGTTGTCAGATGGATGCCACCTTTACTGCTTCTCGCAAGATATCTGCTCAGTTGTCATTTAATTCTAGTGCGATATTGATCTGCGTTTTTTATTTACGTCTCGTTCAGTGTTCAGTGAAAATGGCAACTAAACGTAAGTCAGTGAAGATGGAATAAAAACTCCAAGCTTTGTTTTGTATTAATGGAGGTGAATTGCTTACTAAAATTGCAAAAGAGTTAGGCATGGGAAAACAAACTGTTTCCGATTGGAAAAAAAAGCGACAGGAAATTGAAGTTTTTTGTGCAAAAATGGTTAGTAAAGACAGTTTAGGCAGCAGAAGCACTTTAAAAAACCAAAAAATGAAACCCTAGATGATGCTTTGTATGTTTGGTTTTGCCAACAACGGGAACAGGGTGTTCCATAATCGGGTGTAAATTTGCAAACGATAGCGCTGAAACTGAATGAAAAGTTAAAAGGAGAGCCTAATTTTAATGCCAGTGTGGGTTGGCTGTCACGATGGAAGGAACGACACGACATCCGTCAACTCGGAATAAGTGGTGAAATTTTGTCAGGTAACAGTGATCCCAGTGAAAAATTCAAAGACAAATTTGGCAAGTGTCTCAGAGATGAAAACTTACAACCTTGTTAGGTGTTCAACGCTGACAAAACCGAATTAAATTATAAAATGTTCCCAAATTAGATTCAGTAGCAAAAGGCCATAAAGTTAAGAAAGAACATATGACTTTGCTGCCCTGCAGTAATGCTTCTGGCAATCTAAAATTTCCACTTTTGGTGTTAGGGAAATCCGCAAAGCCTAGGGATTTAAAAAATGTAAGTTCAAGTGTTCTACTGGCCCAATACAAGTTCCAAAAATCAGCGTGGATGAACAGTCAAATTTTTAAGGACTGGTTTTTTGAAAACTTTGTTCCAACAACAGAAAAGTTTTTAAAAGAGAAAAAACTCCCTCGAAAAGCGGTTTTACTAATTGATAAAGCCCCATGCCACCCAAATGAAGAAGAATTGCGTCATGGTGACATTTTTGTTAAATTTCTTCCCCTTAACGTCACGGCTCTCATTCAGCCGATGGACCAGGGCGTGATAGAAGCGATAAAACGGTGATATAGGAAAAAGTTAGTTTTATCACTTTTGGAACAACAAGAAGCAGATCCAGCTGCACAATTTATTGAAATTCTTAGAAAAGTGACTATAAAGGATGTCATTTATATGGCTGCAGAATCGTGGGAGGAAATTCAACCGTCTATACTCCAAAAGAGCTGGAAAAAATTATGGCCTGAAATGCCACAGAAAAGTGAAAAAACCGACAATCAACCTACTAATGACGACGCTGAATTTGTTCGGATTTTACAACAATTGGAGGGTTGTGCTGAGTGGAAAGACACTGATATTTCCGAGTGGATTATCAGTGATAATTGCATTGGTTAACAAGTGCTCAATGAGGACGAAATCGTCGTGGTGTGCACTGCAAACGCAGAAAATGACAGCTCGGAAGAGGAAGACTACACAGACAAACCGGTCAGCCCAACTCATGATGAGGTGGCTGCAATGCTGGAGGGGTTGGTGACCTACTTTGAGAAACAAAGTGATATGTCAACTGCGGAGCTACTGACCTTGAAACACCTACGAGATCGTACTGTGAAACGACGTCATTCATCGTTAAAACAAAAGAACATTACGGACTTCTTTCACTAAGTTTTTTAAAGTTTATTTTTGTTTCAGTTTCATTTTTGTTTGAGTTTTCTGTGCGTTTATACAGTATAGTGTAAATAACTTTATGTGAATACATTTATTCAATGAGAAAGATGCTTTGATATTTATTCATGTCATATCTTTTCTGTTACAATTACAGGATTTCTTGCTAAATATGCTATGAAATACTGTACTGTAAGCTATATTTAGGCCTCAATTTCCCTAAAACTACACTTTCAATATGTTTCCCCGCCTAAAACACATATTGTATGCATTTGTTTGGCTTTTTCCGTCTAATCCAGACTTTTGTTGATCCGGACAGGGTCCGGTTCCATCAAGTCCGGATTAGTGAGACTGTACTGTATTTCTGATCATTAATATACGTCACTATATATTCAAACGCCTATATCCAGACGCAGTGTACAACATAAACAAACAATGGTCCATGGCCACAGTGATGAAACAGTGTGAAATTATCGTCTGGGTTGAATGCACTATGAGACATAAACATTCACTTGAGGCGTTGAACAGGACATTAAAAGACATAAAAAGCAACGACAAACAATTTGGCGGCACTCTGTTACTCCTTTCAGGTGGTTTCAGATAAATATTTCCTGTCATTCCACATTCAACATAAGCTGATGAAATCAACGCTAGCTTGAAATCATCGCCACTGTGGCTTAAAGTAAATATGGGCATTCAAGTGCTTCAAGATCCATCTGCTGAAACATTCTCAAAACAACTGTTAGATATCAGAAAAATAGCTGAACATGAGAATACTGGATGCATAAAATTGCCAACTGTTTTCTGTGCAATCAATTATTCACAATATGTTCTCATTGACCACATATTTCCCAATATACACACACAATACTTGAGTAATGAGTGGCTGGCAGGAAGAGCAATTTCGGCAGCAAACAATTCGGAATTCTACAACTTGAATTTTAAGATACAACAGTTGTTTTCATAGGAATTGGTGTCACACCAATCTATTGATACAGTTTGACAAAGCTGTAAATTATTCAGTAGAGTTTATTATATAGATTGCATAAAATCCTTATTTTTACTACAGATGTCTCATAAGTAAGTTTAATATTAACAATTGTTTTAAATCCGTGTGTTAGACAGGAATGGTCTGGAAGTCGAGGGGAATTTGCGTCGAGATGTACTGTAAAATTCCTACGCACATGCGTCGACCAAACCAGCAGTCAGGCTCCAGCCACTACGGGGATTGTATTTGTTCCTGCCGCCAATTAAGAAGTTCATGGAGTAATATGTTTTTTAACAGCAGAAAATAAAAACGTGACTGAAATTCATCACAAGTTATGTAGTATTTATGTTGAGGACATTATGTCAAATGGTTTCTCATTGAAGCCAGTCGTTCATTGAAAGGAGAAAAACATTAGACTATGAACCAATAATTGGCTGCCTCTCCACTTCCCATGCTCTGACTGCTATCAAATATGTCTGATGGCCCACTGACACCTATTGGCGCCAAACGCTTGAATATATCTTCTCTCAAGTGTCTCCGAATGTGGAAATAAGCCAAGCTTCCTTTCACAAAATTATGTTTTTTGTTCCACGAAAACACTCACCCACATGCTGCTCGTCATACTCAAGACCTGCTTGAGGGGTTTCGATGGCATATTTTCGGACATCCGCCTTACTCCCCTGACCTTGCTCCAAGTGACTTTTACTTGTTTCCGCTGCTAGTCACATCTTGGGGGAAGACGCTTCAAAACGAAAGTGATTTGAAGCAAGACATGAAAAGATAACTAACCAGTATGGCGGCAGAATAGTATGAGACTGGATTGAAAATACATTTACAACAGTACTAAATATGTATTCAAATACAAAGCAATTGAGTAGAAAAATAGGTTTTTAAAGGTACTTTTCAAAATATATGTTAAAATAAAATATTTAAAACATTTTTATAAAAAAAGTAGTGTAACTTATTTTTGAGGCAACCCAAGTATGAAAAATCTAAACTATAAATGCAAGCCATAAGAATTTAAACCAATTCATATAATTCTTACCTTTCTATGTGATTCGTAAGGTACTGTTTGTGTTTTTATGGGTAAGGTAGATGTTCGCTTTCTACCTTGAGGTGACATGTCACGCCTTGAACGGTGTTTTTCTGTCATCTCTATATCTGGTGGCGGACTGAAATCAAATCAAAGTTAAATATTAGCATACAATACTTGTCTCAGAAACACTTAATTCCTGGCAGGAAACATGAATGCTGACCTAAAAAATTTTAGGGCTTACAAAAAAAGGAAAAACCCTTAATCAGTATTTTTGGACAGGGAAAAGTTTACAAGATAACCTGTAAGGACAGAATAATTTCCCACATTTCTTTAATTTAGCAAAATTAACTTCTAAAATAATTTTTAAATATAAATGTAGACAAGCAAACTACCATCGGTTGGTGGCAAAAATACCACTTTCACGTGTGTATCGAAATTAGTTAAAGTAGTAGGAGGATGGCCAAGCGCATATTAGGAATTGCTTTAAATAGGAATTCGTTTAGATAGACAATAACGTTATGAAATGATGACCAATCCAATCCTCAAAAAGGAAAACTGTTACCCAAACCTTTCAATTTGACTTCCAAATCACGGGCAAGCTAGCTTTAAAAATATATTTTAATGCCTTTGGATTTTCTGAGCGATAAACTATGAGAAGTTGCAACTTACAGTCACCAGCTGTATTTGTACCAACCATCACTGTCAATCGGTCTTTGGCGACCTTAAAACCTGGAAATATTTTCTCTTTATGGGCTATAAACGTTCTTTTAAGGATTTCTTCCAGAGGACTGCATGATTTAAAG
Source organism: Prosapia bicincta (assembly GCA_036971475.1). Lineage (NCBI taxonomy): Eukaryota > Metazoa > Arthropoda > Insecta > Hemiptera > Cercopidae > Prosapia > Prosapia bicincta. The sequence continues at coordinate 25,960,408 of JBAIZL010000005.1, forward strand.
CCGCGTAACTTGGGAATCACGTAAGACGGGGTATTACTGTACCTGCAATGTAACATTAACCACATATAGGAGTTAAACAAATTTAATTAAATTAACCATTTGCAGGTCCTCATTTTAAACATTTTTGTAGATTATAGTCGTCTAAAATAATAGAAAAAGTAAAATATTATAATTCAATGTTTATAGAACAATATTGAAGTTGAAACCATGAATAATACTATATTAAGGTTACCATGTGCATGCAAAATAGTAAGAATAAACATATGTATGAAAATTATCATTAGCATTCAAAATTAGTTTTTGCGTCCTTCTAAATTATAATTTATTAAAGGTCCATATACACGTTTACTTTTACAAAGAAATAATATGGAAAACTATAATTAAATGATACTTAACTAAGTGGATATGTAGGGGCTTACTTGCTGACGCATTTCAAAACAATCGTTCCTTTTCCGAAGCATAGTTAATTATCATTTAATTATAGTTTAATCAGAGAATTCAAGATGATTACATCAAGCTACTTTAATATGAAAAAATTTTGATATAAGTTTTTTTTTCTAGGCGAAAAACCTATAAGGAAAACCATCATCGCCTAACTAAAGTTAAGTTTTAAAATAAATATTACATAAATAAAACTAATCAAAATAAAACAAAATAAAATAAAATAAATGTTTCAAACTAATTGTAACTATCTAAAACTAAAGAACCTAAAATTATACAAAATTTAAATATTATTAAATAGATTAAGGTGGCGTAAGAAAGCGAGGACACGGTCGACAGCCGTGACATCGTCCCTTAAAAGCACCTTTAAACTACCTCGAAGATTATAACGAATATACAAATTGGTCAACTCATCACAATCAAGCAGAATGTGCTTGATTGTGATGGTACTTTTACAAAACGGACAAAGTGGTGGATCGTCATGTCTCATCAACCATCCATGCGTTAACAAAGAGTGGCCGATGCGAAGTCGAGTTACCACCACTTTCTCCCTACGATTCGAACGAACAGATGTCCTCCATGGTTGGACGGTATTTTTGATGTCCCTCAGCTTGTTTCTATTTACATTTTGCCATTCTTCATTCTAAACAGAGAATAGTGTAGTTTTAATTTTGCATACAAAATCTGATGCCATCACACGTTGTGTCGATGGCACCATACCTGTAGCTAATTTTGCACCTTCATCTGCTTTAGTGTTTCCGAATATTCCACAGTGACCCGGGACCCAGAGAAATGAAACCTTGAGACCTCGCAATTGGAGCCAGTGTATTGAGCACAAGATGTCTCCAACTAAAGGGTTCTTAGTGTACATTTCCTGAATAGCCTGGAGAGCACTTTTGGAATCACAACACACAAGATATTTAGATTTTGCAGACGGAATTGATCTTAAAGCTTGGAAAATTGCATAAAGTTCTGCAGTAAAAACGCTACAGGCTGAGGGCAATCCGTAAGTGAAAGTTTGTCCTTCCATATAAAATGCACAACCTATCCCATTGTCCAGTTTTGAACCGTCTGTGAATATAGTCACAGTATGTTGGTGAGTTAATTGTATCTGCAAAAACTCCTGATGATATATAACATCAGGAGTATTGTGTTTCAGGTACCTGGACAATGAGAAGTCACATTTTGGCTTTTGTATTATCAATGGAGGGATGTAGCATGATGTTCGTTCGAATATAGGTGGATGTTCTAAATTTAGATTGCTAAAAATGCGCAACTTTCTTATTCTGAAGGGAGCAGTTGAACATTGACGCACATTGTAACGATCCTCGAGGTAGTTATAAAAAACTGCTTTGAATGCCGGATGTTTAGGTTTGCTTCGAAGACGTATATGATATAAATGAAGAGAACATGATTGTGATTACAATAAGATACAAACCAGCAGAGGAGATAGCTGGAGGTAAGACAGAGAGACATCAGAGTCCTTTATTGTTTAATGTAATCTTAAGCAAATTACTGATAGAAATAAGGTAATTAACCCTTAGCACTCGGATTTTTTTAACATGCTTTGCTTCTTCACTTGTAATTAAATTGAGACAAATTCCTCACCTGCAAGTTGTATTATTGTTTATGGGAAACTTTGTTTTCTCTTACATGATATTAGTAAACTAATCTATTTTTAATTACTAATACAGTATTTATATGATTTTATTATCTTATTTGTAGTTTCGCAGAGTATGGTATCTTTCAAAACAGTCTCCCAGATGCAGTCCTGGTTTTATGCTGCATGTTTTGCAGTAAAAAACTGTTTCCCTTCTACCTCCTTCTATCTTCCTGTTACTGCAAACTGCACAATCCTTAGAGTTACTTTTATCATGGGATTTCCCATTTAGTCTCTCTTTCTTGTCAGTTGTTGATGGCCGACCCCTCTTACTACACTGGTTATTCCTGATATCACCAACTAGTTCCCTCACCAAGTTTTGGCAAAACCAATTTATTTAACAGGATTTTCTCTCCTTTCCTTTTTTTATAGATAATAAAACTGTTTACTACAGCTACATCTAATAGCCAGAAAAACATTTTCCTCCAAATTTATTTGTTCGTCTCGTAAAACTATACGGTTTATTATAGTGATCAGCTAAATCTACACCACCCATAAACTGGTTATATTTACAAATACCTGTTGGTTTAGTTATTTTGTATATAAAAGCTTAACTACATTCTAATAAATCAGGATCAAGTAAAAGATCAGGAATTTCAGAATCACTAACTGCACGTGAAGCCAGGGCAAACTACGAGTAAACAAATAACTTGCAAAACTGTAACCTACTTGCAGCTTACAACGTAGTGGCAAACTAGAATTTGTGACGACTCACATATTTGTAAACATTTTCAACTTATTTCAAATTATTGTCAATAGAGTGTAGCACCAAACGGTAAAAGATTGAATGTTGATGACTTCGCCGCAGACGAGTTATAGACATTTGAAAATCGTGGTGGGTGACCCCCGACATATGAGTAAACTGCAATATACGCTAAGCGGGGCTCCCCCGATAGTTGAGTGCTAAGGGTTAGGAAGAGAAACTAAATAAGATGAAACCTGCCAATCAGTGTGTATTGCTGAAGACTTTGCCTTTACAGCTGAGAACATCTACAAAACATTTATTTTTGATTAACAACTCATACTTTTCGGGCATATCCTAAAAATTGTAATTAGTTTTTTTTTGTATCAGTCTAATAAATTGTATTCACACCTATTCGAACTTCCTACGCTACTTATAGATGCACCATCTGCGACTCTGCGTTCTCGAACATCATCCAGATCAGATGGATCAGAATCTGATAGTCTTGAAGTAGTGCTTGGAGGTGACAGATGATCAGTTGGTGTTAATGCAAGATCGATGTCGTCTACACCCTGCATGCCAAATTTAAAGAAATATTTAATTATATTTCTCAATGTTTAACTAAAAGCTTTTTTAAGAGTAATATTGGCCCAGTTTATTAAATAATAATAACAAACAATTTTATTGTAATGAAAATGTTGATACTACAATGTAAATTAATTAATTTCAATATGACAATTATTTACTATATACACAGTACATAATATAATATAGATACATATGAACAAGATAAAACATTAAAACAAGAAATAATAAATACATTAAAAACAATTTTAAATCAAAATAATGTTTTATATAGTAATAAAATTTATAAGCATGAAGATGAATTAACAATGGGCTCTCCAATGTCAAGCATATTTTGGATATATTTTTACAAAATATAGACATTGAAATAGATAAAATTATCAAAACATATGATCAAAATGGTCACTGGTTTCGATATGTAGATGATGGATTATACGTATGTATCAAATAATAATGGTTTAAATATCTACAAAATATTAAATAGCATAAATGATATAAATAAAAATATAAAATTTACTCATGAATTCGAATCAAACAATAAACTGAATTATGTAGATATTATAATTACTAAAAACAATAAAAACTTTGCGTATAAAAATAGAAAACCAACGCAGACATATCAAATTATACCAAATTATTCAAATCATCCTTATAACCAAAAAATGGTAGCATTGTGTAATTTATTATATAAAATGCAGAAAATACCAATGAACATAAATTATCAAATTAAAAAGAAAAATATAGTATATCAAATTGCATTAGAAAATGGATATAAAAGAAAAACTATTGATAAATTAAATAACATAATACGAAAACAGAAAACTAACAATAACTTTATAAATAATACAAGAGAAAACATTTTGACAACTTATACATTCACAGGTAATGAAATAAACAAAATTACAAAATGATTTAAAGAAACCAATTTACAAACTACTTACAAAACTGATAATAAAATTTAAAATATAATAAACAATACCAATAATCAAAATTATATACACAAAAGAAATGGACTATATAATATAAAATGTCAAGATTGTAATCAATTATATATAGAGCAAACAAAGAATTTAAAAGAAAGGTATAAAGAACCTTTAAACCTTTATATAGAACCGAACATATACAAATCAAATTTGGCTACTCATTGTAACAATGATACAGATTTCCTGAAAAAGGAAACAAATTAAAGAAATAAACAAAGAGTTAAAATGAATATATATATATATATATATATATATATATATATATATACAGGCAACTCCCGATTATCCGGGATAATTACCGGCAGAGCCGTCACGGATAATCCGAAATCACGGTTAAAACAAATACCATAATATCCACAGCCCTACTTCTACCCAATGTCTGTAAAAACAGCTGATAAATAGTATCGCCTCCTGTTGTACCGTCACTACTGTACAGTTCGTTTTGATCAGCAACGCATATACTGACCACTGATGAAGGGTAGTGTTTACGTTCGACTCGTAATTCTGCGATTTCAGCGTTCGGATTTATTCACCGAAAAACGGCCGCTCGCGCTCGGGGTTATCGGACCTCCATGCATCATGTTCGATGCTTCGATGTGCTCTGATCTGATTGGACGTTGGAGATAACGAGTAATTAGGGATTCGCGCGTCATATAACCGCGTGAATTTATAAAAGGACAACAAGAAATATAACATAAACTCAGACATGCTGACCGAAACTCTGCCCGCGAGTGCACATCGCGCGGAAACAGGTAGGAAGGATTTAGGACACGGGATGGCGACTGCGGGCGAGTTGACAGTCTATAAATTATTCCGTAAAGGTTACTGTACGCCCCAACGACCGCCCGCGCTCGTATCCGTCACATTTGACTCCTCCCGCCCCACTGCTTCAAGTGGAGCTGACGATCCCGGTTGATCCGCAACCCGGTTGATGCGATCCCGGATAATCGGGAGTTGACTGTATATATAAAGCATTAGAAATTTATAAACATAAAGTTGAAGACAAATTAATTAATGAACAAATTCAAGTAAAATCAAAACTGCTTAGGAAAATATAATAGTGATTTACAATCCTGTAGACTAAATTAAGACTCTCGCTTTTAAAGTTAAATGACTCCTTTTGTAAATAATGTTAAGATTTATTTAAAAATATACATAATCTTGTGTCTTTATTAATGAAACATATACAAAACTTACATGGGGCATTAAAATTTCCTCATGTGCGCTCAAATAAAACCACTCAGGTTCATTGTCTAATAAGGCCACACTCAGTTCTATTACAACCTGAAATAGTAAAAATACAGTAATATATTTATACTCGTAGTATTTATTTATAATCATTATCAAATTTAAAAGATATTAAAGTCATTTTCTTTCCCTTAAATTCTACATCTTGATTTTAACCTATGAGACATCTAGAAATTTTTCTTTAGAAATAAAAGAATGTGACCATAAAAATTCATTTTGAACATTGAAAATGGAAGAAATATTAGACCCCCATTTCGTCTCCAATCAGAGACGGTAGCAATTTGCTAGCATCCCATGATTATCAGTATTTTATTTTTCATGTTATGCATGTAATTCACTTTTGTAACTGTAATAAATAAACATTATTTCGTGAAATAAAAATTACAAATTAGCTTTTAAGATATTTAATTAAAATTATATACAAAATTTTGTGATCCGGTATGAATCAGGAGGCCTATGAATGTTTTTAGTTCAGGCACTGTCAACTCTTTCCAATTATTTATTCTAGACAATGGTGTGAGATTTGGTTTACCAAACTCATCCCACGCATAAGTATTAGTAGCTTTCACAATATTCTCCAAAAATATGTCATCAGGAAGTAGTCTGAACCAGTCACATGGTCGATTTTCTCTCGGAAATAGAACGATCAATTTATTTTCATTTGTATACGGAAAGTTGCAAAGGTTAAAAAGGTACGAAGTGACGATTGAGGATTATAATCTATGTCTTCTTCCAAATTGGAATCAGACAATTCCTCGCGATTGTAATCTGCACCCTCTTCAGCTGGATCCAGGTCACAGATATAGCAATCGTCGTCGTTTGGCTCAGACTCAGCATAATCTGAAGCCTCATTTATAGGGTACCTAGTACACTCTACTGCATCATTGGTATTAAATAAACAGCCCTTAGAAGTGTCAGGCACACCTTCCTTGTCAGAAACCATGTCACACACAGCAATGGTTATGCACTAAACTCTCACTAACACTACTGACACAAAAATGGTGGGTAATCTTGACCAAACTAAAACAAACATCCGACATATGTCACCTTGACCCTGCAACACTCAATTAAGTCTCTTGTACAACACTGGGGTAGATAAGATATATTCTAAAATAAAAATAGGCTATCTCAGATAGGAGACAGCCGCATTCAAATACTGCTCGACCTGCCTCCGATTGAAGACTGCCCCAATGAACGTCTTAAACTAAAAATACACAGGTTTTTGTTCTTTACACTGTTAAATTAAATTGTCAGCAACTCTTGAAGACAATATGACCAACATGACAATATGCAATGGCTTGTTTTTCACTGAACTTGAAAAGTTATTTGATAAACAGCAGTACTATTAAAACCTGTGACATGACAAAGATGCTAAGGAGTTTGTGACGAAGGAGCTGTGACATGACGAAGATGCTAAGAAAATTTGCTTAAATGATCTGTATGGCCTCTATTACTTGAAGCCCCTGTATGTTCTACAACATTCGAAATAAAATATAAAGTTGAACTAAATGAAATCAAAGTATATAAATATATAGTTGATACAATTTCCATAAATCAAACAGTTATAAATATAATTGTATTATTTTTAAAAAAAAGAGTTAGTATTTAACCTTTTGATAATTTTCTACTTTTCCACTATGATTTATATTTTCATTTAGAGTATCATAAGCTCTTCAGGGAGTTCATAAAAAGTTCTGACTTATGGAGGTCCTCCGAAACTCATCAACGAGTAGTGTGACAATGCTGGGAATGGCAGGTAACTATTATACTCTATAAAAATTAGTATTTAAAATTTTTTAAATAATCTGTGGAGGTTACATGGATAAGTACTTCAATATGTTTATCTTAGGAATTAATTATTTCAGTAAACTGAAGTAACAATAAATCTTTACCTCTCCTAGAAAATGATTAGCTCCGTATCGAACATAATCCCAAACTGTGATTTCGACTATTCTTACTTTAAGATCGGCCCTCCTTACAGATGAATATACAAAACTTTGGTTCCACTTTGGATCATTTGTGTTAGCTAATGTTTTTGTTCTTCTTTTTGATTTTTCACTGAAAAGTTGAAACAAATATTAGATATATATATATATATATATATATATATATATATATATATATATATATATATATATATATAGGCAATATTAAGTTTTGGTGTTAAAAATATTATATTGATGACAACATTTTTCTGTACACAACGAACATAATATGTTGCTGTATATTGATTGAAACCTTAAAAGAACTATTAAATTTTAATGCGCCTACTTAATAATAAAAACATACACTGATATTTTTCTTTAACAAGTATGGTATACTTTACATGGGATAATATTTAACACATTGCAGGTGGATGTATCGCAAGCATTGGCATTATAGCACCAAGAGAGTATGCATAAGTACCAGTTCATAGTACAATGACAAACATAACATTCAGTATGAAGTTAGCCAGTACCTTCTAATATAACAGGCCTTACATATATGTCAGGTTTTATGTGTGACATCACAGCGCCTGTAGACCGATGATGGTAGGTAGCACTGCTGCTGCATTCTTTGTTCATACCTAAATGATTACATGTAGTGTTGGTTATGTGTTGGATTATAATTTTGTATTTATTAATAATAAAAAATTATTTTCCTAAGGAGTAGACTGGTCTAAGTTTAACAAACACAAATTTGTATTTTGAGAAATCCATTTTACAGGTTTGTGAAATCCATTTCAATTCCTGTGATATTATACGAACATTAGAGATGCATAATGAAAACAGAGAAAAGGTGCAAGCTCAAGTTGGTGAAGTTGAAGGAAGGAGCAATTCCGACAGTTCCTAAGTGTCCGGCATATTTTTCAGCTCAAACATCTTCAAGGGAAAACGCTGAAGAAAGAAGAGAACGTTGGGAAAAGAACCCATGTTGAATAATATTTTAAAATCATCAACAAACATAATGCTGAATAATTATGTAAAAATAAAAAGTGATAATATTCCAATAATTAAATTTAAAAAACGGAAATTATCAACCGTGTAACAATAGAATTTTTCAAAAACAAATCATCTCAAAATACTTGAATACCTTGTATATTTTTGTAAATATTATGACAAACTTTTGTAAATAATACTATTTCTTTGAAATAATTTCTCAATAATGCTAACTTTTGTTATAATATATAACTAATGTAAATTACATAATATACTTGTAATCACGGACGCCAAATGGGTTTTTATTAGGAAAGACACAGATACTAAGGTTTAGCAAGTGAGAAGGTGAAGGTCTGGATGTGATGACGTCAGTAGGCAGCTGGGTTAGTAGGTACAGGGTTAGCTTCTAATGCTAGTATAAAGTGCTTTTTGTCAGTTTCTAGTGCTATATTTCCACTGTATGTGGTTGTTTGTCATTTTCCACTATCATGAGTTTTGCAAATTATGAGAACTTTATTATCTTTGTATATTACTTTGCTAGTGTTATTTTTTATTTTTCTGTGCCTTTTGTTACAAAGATAAAACTGGTAACCTGCGTGTAAAACAGCTGTTGTATAACCACAACCTATAATACAAAATCAGCTGGTGCATGAAATCGTGTTATCATTAAATTTCACTTTGAGGTGACTCATAGCAAAACCTGACGGAAATTATAATTTCATGAAATTATATGCTTATATCCATCACTTTAGAAGTGTTCTCCTCAAAAAATATGAAGTACGGTGACTGCATACTCTTGTAGGAATGTTGATCTAAAAATTTACATAAGATTTTTTAAGAAATATAAATGTTATCTGTTTACTAAATTTTTAAATTTATATAATGAGAATTGTATTAAAATTGACAGGTTTATGAATAGCTCATAGGCTACAGACATAACTGGTGATGGCAATACAACGCAAACTTGAGTTGCTTTTTCACAGCATATAGAGTTAAATGCGCATATTTATAGTGAAGTGATAGCAAAGCGACTAGCGAGTGACACAGAAACTAGAGTTGATCTGGTCACAACATGCTGTAAACTCATTGCTCAGTTTCTCAATTGCCAGCAGTATTTGTTGTGTTGTATGCGTTTCTCAAGAGTGCTCCCGCTTTAGGTGTTCGCCACGTGTACTTTGAAACTTGCAACACATTTATTCTATCAGTCACCCTGTCATTTATAAAGGCTTTATATAATTATTATTTTGCGACTATACATTATATGTTACTAGTAAAAAAAATATTAAGTTATAGGTTTAACGTTATGTTAAAACAAATAAAATTAATACAAAATTAAATATAAATAATATTCGAGCTGGCTTGTGAGTGAAAGTTATAATGAAAGAATATAAACATGGTACAACTAACTAAAATTATGTTTAATATTTTTTTTAGTTAATTTGATTTGTGTATCTTCACTGAGGATGACGACAAATTAGTCGTTGAAACGCGTATGAAATAAAAATTTTATATTTGTGAGTTGTACCATATTTTTATTCTTTAATTACAAAATTAAATGTTTTTATTTATATTTCTGTTGGGTGTGGACAAATATTTTCCCGAATAAATATTAAATAAAAGAGAGACTTTAAAACAAACATCAACATTAATAATTTTAAAACAATATCAATCTAACAAATAAACTAAACAATTAAATAATATATTCAGCAAACAATTACTTAAAACATAATATTTGTTTGAAAACAAAGAAATGTTGTTCTCTTAACAGCTTTTCCCAGAGCCACAGCCCTAGAGAAAAAATAACTTTTGTTCAAAGTTACTTCAAACCCCACAGAATGACGTGTTATAATTTTAAAATGTCAAATTATAACTGGTTTAAGAGTGGGACTTCAGAAAAATAAAGCCGGATTATACTCGGCTTCTGAGTGGATAGGACAAAACACATTGGAGGGTCTTGCCCAGCTTCAGAGTACGACTTCAAGAGTGTTGCTTTGATGGTCAGAGCTGAAATACATATTGTCATTGCCAATGTATACCCGGAAGCGGAGTGCAAAGGGTTAAAACATATCTGTGCCTCTTGAAAAATAAGGACAATTTTAGTAAAAATGTGTTGACAAACCTTCTGTCTGGCAAAAGAAACAGTTTTGCATACGGGTTTCTTGGCTGGCCGTTACTTCTTGGCATTAGACCTGCAGCACAAGCTAGCGTAACGACTAGTTGCAGAGCACCAGAGTCAAACCACAGTTTAACCTGAACAAAATAATCATACATTATTATAAAATCACAGATTAGCAAATGAGATGAATTTCTTTATATCCTAAAATAAATAGAATATTATTATTATTATAATTCTCAATTGGTCGGGACTAGTATATCTTTACCAGATGACAATAGTGTTGATATTCTTAGCTGCATTAACCCCTTTGAAGCCTACGCCAGAGTACAAAACGGGCCATTTAGTTACTGCTCGATGCCAATGTATGTGTATAGCTAAGGATCTCGTAGTTATTTCCATAGCAACGTAAATCCTGTGTATTCTCAGTTTTGTTGATATCGTTCTTTACATTACATATTTAAATTTACATGTTTTTAAAATTTTGAGCTAATCAGAATTGCTTTTACTTACATAATCCTAATTTGTGAAGTGTGGCAACCAAGAGCTAGCAGACAGTTGTTTGACAGATGTCTATATGTGGTTATGTGCGTGTTTTGTTAGTGCAAGTGGTTTACATTTTGAGTTTGTTGTTTTTTTCTTATCTTATATGTCGGTTAAAGGTAAATTAAGACAATTTAGTGTCTAAAAGGTTCCCCAGCAAAAAAAAATGGTTTTAAGAAATTGTGTCATGAATTTCAAACAAAATGTCTTAATTTACAACCAACAGATGACTAATTTGCCAACTGATGAAAGTAGGTCATCACTTGCCAATATGTTAAAATGGATTAAAATTTGTCATCTCATCTACCTAAATAATCACCTGTGAATAACTTCTGCTACTGAGTTAAACACTGTTAATTTTATAGGTTAAAAAACAAGCAGGAAACCCTACCATGAGGCTAAAAGTAGAAAACCACCAAGCAGTAAATATTAAAATGTCTCTAGTAATAGGAACTAAGAGAGCTCAATTTTAACCAGTTTTTATTAAGATAAATAAAACACAACTCGTGTGAGTTAATAAATTATTAATTTGTGAGTTTTGTGTACGTCCTTTAATTGTATTAACATAACCTCACAAAGTATGGTCAAAGAATAGTTGAGGTTTTTATTTAAGAATAAAAATATATTTAATATTAAGAGTACAGTGATACAGTATATTACAATAGAAATATTGGCAAAAGCCTTATTACCACAAAAATACTCAAAAATCACTAACAATTCAAGTTATCTAAGGAATAACTGTTATGTACATTTCGATGACCATGACATCATCAACAGATGGCCCTATTACAAAATTACAATCTAGAATACAATGATTTACAAACTAGACTCACCAACCATTCTCTACAGTTGCTATATATATGAGGTCTGTTCAAAAAATACGCGGACTGTTTGAATTTTGCGGCTCAAGTTAGTTTCAGGAGAATCCGCTTGGTGTCGCTAGGTTCGTATAAATCAGCTGATTAAAACGCTGTATTTCAGTTGCAGATATCGTCATTTGTTGATGAGTTACACGCAATTTAGTAAAGAGTGTTTTTTTTTGTTTGTCGGATTGTAAAATGGACAGCCTGAAGGAGCAACGAATTGCTGTGAAATTTTGTGTAAAACTAGGGAAATCTGCAACAGAAACATTTGCCATGCATAACACAGCCTACGGCGATGCTGCCATGAAGCATACTATATGTTTCAAGTGGAATGAATGTTTCAAGGGTGGCCAACAGTAGATTGATGACGATGAGCGTCCTGGACGTCCTTCAACGTCAACTGATGACCCACACGTTGAGAAAATCTACACTCTGGTGTGCGAAAATCGATGGACGTCTGACCATTAGGGAGCTTTCTGAAGAGTGTGGGATATCAGTTGGATCTTGTTACGAGATTTTGACCAAAAAATTGAAAATGCACTGCGTCGCTGCATAATTTGTGCCACGCCTGATGACCGATGACCAAAAAGCCAATCGCGTGCTGGTTTGTCGGGAACAGCTTGATCGTTCAAATGAAGATGAGAACTTTTTGTCATGAATTATAACCGGTGATGAATCATGGGTGTATGGTTACGACATTAAAACGAAGGTCCAATCATCCCAATGGGTGAGTCAAACGTCCCCAAGACCCAAAAAAGCTCGCCAAAGTTCGGTCGAATGTCAAGGTGATGCTGACAGTTTTTTTTATGCTAAGGGTGTTGTTCACTACGAGTACTTCCCTGGAGGCTCTACAGTCAAGCAGATTACCTACATTGAGGTACTGAAACGTCTGAGGGACGCCGTCCGACGCAAAAGGCCAGAAGTGTGGAGAAGTGATAACTGGTTTTTCCATCACGACAACGACGAAGGAGCTGAACGCCATCACAAAAGAAGCGTACCAGGACTGTTTTAACAAGTGAAAACACCTTTGGGATAAGTTTGTGCGTTGGGGAGGAGCGTACTTTGAAGGAGAACCAGACGTGTAACTTCCAAATAAAGTACTTTTTTTTTATGACCCCAGTTGGCGTATTTTTTGAACAGACCTCGTACATCCGTCGGAAAAGACTCAACTATAATAATATATATGTAGTATAAACTATAGATAATAATAATAAACAAAATTAATTAAAATAATGATTGTATTTAAGATAAACTATTAAAGCAAAGAATAAGAGGTGAGTTAGGGATAGGCCCTTTATCTATATTCATCAATTTATTATTTAATGTGACTATAAAAATACTTTCATAACTATTGAGTAACTTTTTGGAGTTTACACTTTTAGTTAGTATAACATTTTAATCTAATAACTGCTGATTATGAAGGACATGTTCAGTTGCACTTGATTTTTCTGGCTTACCATATTTAAAATGCGCAATATGCTCTTCATATCCAGTTACAATTTTTTTTTTGGTTTAGCTTATACACATCTCATTACATGTACTAATTATGTTATAAACTTGCGATTTTTCCAACACTGAAACCTTATCTTTAGGGTTACTTAATAAACCTTTAAGTTTATTTTGACTCTTATAAGCTATCTCTTCACTTATCTTTTTAAATATATAATGTAATTCCTTTTTAAAAATATTATCAAAAGGTAACCTAATATAATTAATTTTTTTATACATAGCAAACCGCAGAGAACAGTTGGTGGAAGTGTAGTTTGTAAATTGTTGTATTCTAGATGGTAATTTCAATCTCACATCATCTGGAAAATGACTGGTCAATTAACCTTCAATGGATACCAAGTCACGCTGGTATAAACAAGCAACAAAAGAGCAGACGATCTAGCAAAAATCGGAGCTCAGATGCAACATCCAAATGCAGAAGCCAGTCTCATCTCTGCCAAACACCTTATTGATGGGACCCTAAAACACTGTAAAACAAGGGCACAAGGAAGCCAGTAGAAGAAAACAGTGGGTATCACATAGCAATAGGGCAACTGCCATGGCAAACTTTTGACTCCTGACAGGACACGACCTAGCAGAATCCAATACATGTCCACTCTATCTCGATGGTGTCATGAATAGGGATCACATATCAACTTGCTCAGAGCTGGACGACCAGCTGTCCAGAATCGGCAATTACTGGCAGGCTTGACAGCGAATGGTTCAACAGCCAAGTAAGGGCATTGGCTAAAGTAAAAAGATTGTCATTTTGTAATTAGACCCTCTGATGATGATGACATGTTCATTGAAATGTACATAATGGTTTAATCTTAAGTAACTTGAAATATTAGTTATTGTAATAAAAATATAGTGAAACAACCTCAAAGTGATCTTTTCAAACACAAAAAAATAATTCTTCAGAAAAATTGGATCACAACTGCATAACAAACTTGTTACCGCATAAAAGTTACAATAATATACCTGAAGTCGCCCACCAACATTGTTGTTGGTAAGTGGTGGCATTCGCTGAGGCCTATGGGATCCATGCAAGTCAGGTGATCCTGGTGAGGTGACCAACACACTTGGTTTGTCTTTACGGCCTTCGTACCCATCTGCAACAGTTTTCACTGAATTTTACTAAACGTAACTGGTACTTTAAAATTTTTTCTGCTTTAAAATATTGTTATTAATATTTCTCAAAACACACATATCCATTTTTTATAAGAAGTAAAATTATAATAATTATTATAAATATGTTATTTTATAAAGACATAAGTACATAAGAAAAATTGTAATGTTTACAATTTTGTTTAACTGCTAAAACAAATATTTTTTTTAACAATATAAAACAAAAAGTGAAATTAATGTTTATAACTAAGAAAGACAACATAAATTTATATTAAACATAGGTGTCCACTGAAAATATCTAGCAAGTTGGTTAAATCAAAAAAATATATATAATTACATCTACCAAAGTCTAAGTATACAGAATTAATCTAGTGAGATAGTGAGGCTAAACCAGATGACACAATCTACGCTAAGTGCTGTGGGATATCTAAAAACAATAAGGTTAGTCAGGAGGGTCACCCAATACAATGCCGCCAATACATCTGAAATCAAGAAGCATTCGATATATTACTTACTACATACAGATTAAGTTACTTATCAAAATATTTCATAAAAAAGGAAACAATATATTCTAAAAAAAATTAGAAGTAGTAAAACTTCATAATACATTTCAATTAAGTTGTAACACAAAGATAGTTAACAATGACTTTTACTTATTTATTTTTACTACTTGCATTTTAAATTGTATAGGTGCCAATTTATTTTAACATAAACATTACTTGACCTGGACCTTAAATTAAGGAATAACCTATGGCTCGTTCTAAGCAAATCTTTTTTATGAAGAAAATTTTATTCAAGTTTAATAATTCTATTTTATTAAGAGCTATTTACTTTTGAAACTTATATTATTAAAATTAAATGTACAAAAACAAAATATAAAGATTAAAAGAAATAGGTAAATGTTTTTCAATTTAATCTATTGGTTCAAAATTTTCAATTAGTATTAAAATACTTTTTATTCATCCACTCAGGTTCAAACACATTTTTTTTTAATTGTAGTGGATGACGCTTGATGTTGAAACAGTTTTTTTAAAAATATTAGTTCATTCATTAAATTAAAAATTAATTAGCTTTAATTTCATATGGGAGAAAAGCTTTTCACAAAAGAGGTAAGGCATGCAATACAGTTATTTCATCCCATTTGGCTTAAAATAAGTGAAAACATATGATTTCATAAAAAAACTGATTTTATGTTATAGGTTATGAAATAAAACAGCTGTTTTAATACAGGGTTATGTAGGTTATGTTACTTTATTTAGATTAATTGTAATTATTTAATAAAAAGGAACTAAAACAAAATTTCCTTTGTTGACCTCAGTAGAAATTTACTTTCAAATTTGTTGTTCATATTACTTGTTTATACAGTAATACAATAATTATAGAAGTATTGGAAGGAATACTCTAAATATTACAGT
This sequence comes from Prosapia bicincta, assembly GCA_036971475.1. NCBI lineage: Eukaryota > Metazoa > Arthropoda > Insecta > Hemiptera > Cercopidae > Prosapia > Prosapia bicincta. The sequence continues at coordinate 25,976,475 of JBAIZL010000005.1, forward strand.
TGGAATATTTCTTGGTACATAGTACCAACATTATAAAAACCCATTTTATTATTGTTTTTGATAGTGATGGCATTGTGGACTGATGAAAACCCTCAACGATAATAATATGCTACATTCCTTGTTATGATTTTGTGATTATTGTAATACCCATAATAAAATACTTTTCAAAGAGTGGTACTATATACTTCATTTGTGTTCAAAAATACTTTATACATGATAACAAAATTTTGTAGCAGTAAAATTAAGCTCTTTAAAATTAAAAATATGCATTGGAAAGCATAAACTAACAAAAATGTAATTTAATTCTAAAAGATATACACAAAAGCATATACATGCAGTTTTAAACACTATGCACCATTAATTTTGGTTCTGATATCTTTGTTAACTTTATTTTTTGATTGGTATTTTATTATCGACACAGAAATTATGGACCCCTGACTTTGAGCTTTAACTACAAGTGAACCATTCAAGCTAGAAAAAAAACTATTAACACCAATAATTAGCATGTTTAATTCTGCACTTATGTATATAACCAAAGCAATTTTTTCACGTTTTTTCTTAAACTTAGCTCAAGATGTAAGGAAAAGAGTATGGTTTTATTACTGTTTTTTATTATAGTTCAACTTTAAAGCATATCTGCATTAAAACCACTGGTTCAATCGTGAAATTTTTATACCATATTATATGACTCATTAGTAACCTAAAAATGGAATTTGAAAATTGTATCTCATTAATTAGGGAAGTTGCTGTAGATTTAGTACAGCAATATTATCTCAAGGCTCCTTTGTCTGATCGAATTGTTTTTTAGCTTGTTTTAAAGAATAAAATCTCAACATATTAAATGTTTATAAACTGTTTATGTATGATTTTGAATTCATTGCGTTATTGATTTTTATTTGATACAGGGGTAATGTGCGCTGGGGCATGCATTCACCTCGGCCGCCCGAGGTGAAAGTATAGTACGGTATGGAGCCTACCAGTCCGCCGGTTAGCCCCCAAGGAGCTCAAACTGACTCTGTTTTAAGGCAAATTTGAATGTAAGAAATTTTTCCCTTGTTGGATATGATAGAATGTGTTGGACATGCTAACAAAGTAGAAGACCACTACTGGGAAAAAGACCATATTTGTGACAAAATTCTGTTTGTTGAACCAATCATCCTAAATTTAGAAGTCTCAGATTCAGAAAATGATGATGATAACATAGAAGTAAAAGATGATTTCTCTGATTATGAGGATTAATATAATTGTAAATATATATATATATATATATATATATATATATATATATATATATATATATATATATTGTAATGTTTTTATATAAAAACATTAAAACAAAAAAAACAATAATTCGAAATATAATAGAAGTAAAGTAAAAATAGATGAAAAAAAAGAAAATGTTAACAATGGAGCCATAACCTAAAAAAAAAAAAATTATTATAAAATATTAAAACCAAGATGGCGGCTCATATAATTATGAAACAGCTGATGTTTTCCAAATATAGAAATGTACAAGACCTAAAAATTATTGCATAGAGGAAAAACTTAACTGTCCAGGTAAGGACATAAAGATCAAATAATCAGTGGGTTAAATAACAGATGTTTCAACAATTGACAAAGTTTTACTTTTTCTCTAGAAATTTAAATTAGAAAAATTCATTGTTAGAGAAGCTTGCATTGGAACTGGAAGCAAAAACTTAGTTGGCCAAAATTTTATTTAAAGGAAAAATTCAAGCATAAAAAAACATAGTGGTGAAAGATTTGTTTATAGAAATAAATTTAAAAGGCTTGAAATTTGGACAACAACATTAAACTTCAGATAATTAACTAAATTTAAGAAAAGATTGTAAATTATTATATTGTAAATTCAAAATTAATAAGTTTAGGCCTAGGCGTTTCTTTTATAAACTTTATTACAACATTAATTGCATAAACTAAATTTTAATTTGTCATAACACCCACCGAATAACCTGAAAGAAAGAAAGAGTCTTGTGATATTTAACTAAAGTAGGAAATAGAGAAAGTGTATTAAAAAAAAATATTGTAACTAGAATAAGATTTTAAAAAAACTAAATTAAACAAAAATTAATCGAATTATAAGAAAGTGTTTTATTTATTACTATAAATGGTAAGTAATAAAAAATAAAAGTAATAGGAATCTAAATTTTACTGTTAGGGTTACAATTATTTTGTAATTCTAACTGGCGCCCAGCAATTTATTATTAAATTTTGTTTTATTATAAAGAAATTATTTAAATTATTCAAAATTATAAAAAATTAAAAATATAAATACTGTATATAAAGAAAAATATTACAATATATATATATATATATATATATATATATATATATATATATATATATATATATATATATATATATTTATATTTATATATAACTAATTTATGTACAAAAATAAATGAAGTGCACAAGGGAAAAACCAACTAAGTCAAAATATTGAAAATTTGAGATTATTATGCCATCTGAATCATCAAAGTCGTCCCTTTAACATGCCGAGGTACGCAGGGGAACAAACAACGCAGCCACGAGCTATTTCAGCATTTTAGTTCGTCATGCAGGGTAAAAAACCACTCAGTCAGTTGGGATCTGGGGAAAACCCAACTAAGTCAGTCAACCTGTGCAAGCGCCGCAACGCCTGTCGCCTGTCAGTGCAGTCCAGGGGCAGTCGTGCGGGGTGTTGTTGTTGTCTCTAGTATGATTGTGGCTCAGTTTATTGCTACATTTCAATACGATTGATGCTGAAATACACTCTGATAATAGCAGTGACGAAAATGTGCATGCTACTGAAGCAAATTCGACCAAAAAGCGGAAGAAATTTGGGAGGGTTTCTGACGCTGCAAAGAAACTTCGCTGTTAAACGCATGAAACTAGACCCGACTGTTTGTGTGAAAGTTACGAGTGTTTCAAGAATATTAACATACTTGAAAAATGTAATTTAATAATAAAATTTAATGATATAGGCCGTGAAGGTGGTAGGAATGTTGAAAATAGTTTTTTGTCTGGACTAATTTCCCTGCAACCGGTCACACAGAGTAGGCCTAGAAAACCGGAAGAGTTAGCTAGGTTGAATGAGAGCTCATATAGCTATAAAGTAAGAGTAGTAAGGGACGGAACAGCTGTTAGACCTGTAAAACAGATGAGGATGGGTGTGTTAAAAACAAAAACTATTGACCATAGAAGTACATACAAGCATTTTTTTCTGCAGCAGTGAAGTTAACAGTGCAGCAATTGAAAAAACAAGTGGACTAAAGACGGCAAAAGAATCTACCACCACTAGCAGTACTTGAAGAACCTCCGCAGTCATACAGCGACCCTCTCTGCTTGCTAAAGGAGAAATATGTGGACTTGAAAATTCTTTTGAAGTACTGTGAAGAAGAAGGTTCAAAGGAATACTTCACCAACCTCGTAGGTGCCGAAGACATTGCTGTGCAGGCGAATCCTGCAGATCAAGACGATTGTGATGGTGACTTTTAAGAAGAACAAAATTAACTCTCACAATATAATTTTACAATGTATGGACGAATTTTTGGATTGGTGATTAGTTTTATTTTAATCATGTGTGAATATTTTTTTAAGTGTACTATTATGTACAGTTTGAGTTCACATAGCCATGACTATTTAAAAATATAATTTTTCAAATTTTGTAAAATGCTATTTTTATTTTATAACACTTTTCTAAGATAATGGTTGCTCAACCATACATTTTGTTATTTAATTAATATTTGAATCATGTATGCATATTTTTGTCGTGTTCAATTACGTACAATTTGAGTACAAACAGCAATGAATTTCATGAACGTAATTTCTCAAATTTTGTAAAATGTTTGTTACATTTTGTAATGATTTTCTAAAATTTAGGGTTTTTCCATCATACATGTTTTTTATTTTCTTAAGCAAAGTATTATATAAAAAATATTGGTTGGAAGTTTTCTAAAGCCTTGTCAATAACCTTTAGTTATTGCATACCTGATAAACTCAGGGGAAAAACCAACAGAGTCACGACCCTTTACAAAAAAACCCCCTATAAAATATGTAAGAATAAAACAAATTGTGAGTAAACATACAACCCAAAATAACGAGTTAATAGGCTATTTAATAAATCATTTATGAATTATATTGGTTCAAATATGTTGACAGTATAACGTTTTAAATCTTTATTTTAATTTCCACAGAAACGAACTTTTTTGACTATGTTGGTTTTTCCCTTGCATCCTTCAAATATAAAAAATAATAAAAAAACACACAATTTGCCGTTTTAGAGTCCAAAGATCTCATGAAAAAAGCTGATGGGAAATTATGACTAAGTTTCTTATGTTCAAATTAGACTATAAATAGAGTCGATTTGAGCAGGCCTCGCCGGGGAGTAACGGATGGTCTGGTAGTCACTGTACTCTACTTTCACTTCGGGTGGCTGAGGCGAAAGTATGCCCCAGCGCACATTACCCCTGTATCAAATAAAAATCAATAACGCAATAAATTCAAAATCATACATAAACAGTTTATATACATGTAATATGTTGAGATTTACTCTTTAAAACAAGCTAAAAACCAGTTCGATCAGACAAAGGATAAGTTCCCTAATAAATGAGACAAAGTTTTCAAATTTCATTTTTAGGTTACTAATGAATCATATAATATGGTATAAAATTTTCACAAAAATTGGAACACTGGTTTTAATGCAGATATGCTTTAAAGTTGAACTTCAATAAAAAACAGTGATAAAACCGTACTTTTTCATTATATCTTGAGCTAAGTTTAAAAATAATCGTGCTAAAATTATTTTGGTTATATACATAAACGCAGAATTAAACACGCTAACTAATGGTGTGAATAGTTTTATTCTAGCACAAATGGTTCGCTTGTAGTTAAAGTTCAAACTCAGGGGTCCATAAATTCTGTGCAAACAGTAGTGTCTATTGTCTGGTCCTGATGTGGTGAGAAAGTGAGAAACTATAGTGGATCATAGGAGCAGTAAACTTTCCTTGAAATACAAAAGGAACACACTTTCTTCTATCAGATTTTTCACTGTAACAGACCTATGTATTGGAGGCAACATGTTCAATGATATATATATATATATATATATATATATATATATATCAAGCACCCTACAGCTTACTGTTTACTTGCATTTTAAACATTTTTCCACATTATAAAGAAGTTTTAATACCTATATTAAAAAAATTAACCACTTCAAGAATTATTGTTCTTAAACACATTACCAACTAAACCTTAACAATTTTTTAGAGAAATATATAGAAGGAAAAAGAGTTGGAAACACAGCAACAAAAAAACTAAATACATCTGCTAAACCTAGGATACTATATCTGACACATCAACTAAATGACTAGATAAAAATAGGAGCTGAGATAAACAAAAGTAAATAGTTCATTTCAATTACTATATTAAGGGTGTGGAATTGGTCACAACCTTCATCATGTAACCTTCTGAACATATGTAAACTTTTTTATCCACATTGTACATTTATTTTGTTAATAAATATATTATGTACGCAAGAACATTATGTAATATAGGATAGATTTGGTACACAAAACAAAAATAATTGATGTAATATAGCCTAACCCCCTTTGCTGAATTTAACCATAGTAAAACTCACAGTATTTGTGTTGTAGGCTACATCTTGAGGTTTTTATGGTGCTGACTCTAATCTAACATCTGTTGTATAACTTGCATTATTGCATTATTCATTCCTAAAGATTTTGAAACAGTTTACCAATGCAAAGCTTCGAATAATAAAAATTAATGAGTAATTCTTGTATTTGAAAATCCTTAGTTGTAATTATTATACAATTATATTATTTTATATTTATAGGGGATCACTAAGAAAGGATTTAGCAAAATTTTAATTTTAAAGGGTAGAAACAAAAATAATACAAATTTACCATCAGAAATACACAGAGTTCAAATCTGCCTGGCTGTATAACGTAAAGCGTTTATCCAATCGACATGAAACTTTAGGAAGTTATTGAACCCACTCCTCAGAAGGTTCTGTCATAATTGGAGCCTGATTGGAGGCGTCTAAAGTGATATTTTTCAAAAAACAAGAAACAAATTTAAAATATGACCGCTTATTTTTCTGACCAAACATTCCGTCACTTATATTGAAATTAAGAATTATTAATACAGATGCAACTACAATCAATAGATGGCGGTAATCACATTATGACATAGCCTACAGCTAATACTTAAATTAAGTGAACATAAGATTTCATGCAACAATTTTTATATGTGTTTAGGTTAGTTTGCATGACAGCTGTTCTAACCCATATGTTATATTACTTTATTTACTGTACGCTATTAGGTAAAATGTTATTGAATTGAAAATTTCTTCAATTTATAAGTTAATAAATATATTAATTTATGAAAAGATCTTATTAAATTATTTTAAAATATTAAATATGGAGATTATATTTTTTTTGTGTGTGTTAACATATTACTGTATTTAAATCTAATAGATAGGCATATAGAATTAGACAAATTGTTTTGTATTGTGAAACATACCCCTTATGATATTATTTACCCCTAAATTCTAAAAATAGTGATTTAAATTTATTTAGTAACTATGTTATATATAACTGAATGTATTCATTATTAAAAAAATATTGCACTTTTTAAAGTATAGAATTTTTTTTTATTTTATTTTTAATTTGTGTTTCAATAGAATATTTATAGGTGGAAGAAACAACATCTTTAAGGTCAGGTTTTATGTTCATAAAAACTAACTTAGGTTTAGCTGAAGTTAATATGACATTTATTGACTGTTATGCAGAGCTCATATAGCTGACATTAAATTTATAAAAATAAAGTGGAACACAATTTAATTGAACAGCAAGAAAAAAAATCCAGAAGTCCATAGATCTGCAGTTTCAAAATATCAAGAAAAAAATCCAAGAAGGGCATAGAACAGCAATTTAAAAATATCCAGAAACGCATAGAACAGCAAGAAAAAAAACCAGAAGTCCATAGATCTGCAGTCTCAAAATATCAACAAAAATATCCAGAAGTGCATAGAATAGCACATTCAAAATATCAAGAAAAAATCCAAAATTGAATAAAACAGCAGTTTAAAAATATCTACCACAAAAATTAAGAAGTGCTAAGAACAGAAGTTTCAAAATATTTAGACAAAAATCTAGAAGCGCATAGAACAGCAGTTTCAAAATATCAAGGAAAAAATACCAAAGAGATTGGAAAAGCAGTTTCAAAATATCCAGAATCATCCAGAAGAGCATAGAACAGCACATTCAAAATATCCAGAATCATCCAGAAGCGCATAGAACAGCACTTTCAAAATATCCAGAATCATCCAGAAGAGCATAGAACAGCACTTTCAAAATATCCAGAAGCGCATAAAACAGCACTTTCAAAATATCCAGAATGATCCAGAAGCGCATAGAACAGCACTTTCAAAATATCCAGAAGCGCATAGAACAGCACTTTCAAAATATCCAGAATCATCCAGAAGCCCATAGAACAGCACTTTCAAAATATCCAGAATCATCCAGAAGCGCATAGAACAGCACTTTCAAAATATCCAGAATCATTCAGAAGAGCATAGAACAGCACTTTCAAAATATCCAGAATCATCCCGAAGGGCATAGAACAGTACTTTCAAAATATCGAGTAACATCCAGAAGCGCAGAGAAAAGCAGTTTCAAAAAAAAAAAAGAAACGCATAGAACATCAAGAAAAAAAATCCAGAAGTCCATAGATCTGCAGTTTCAAAATATTAAAAAAACAGAAACGCATAGAACAGCAAGATAAAAATACAGAGGTCCATAGATCTGCAGTTTAACAATATCAAGAAAAAAATCCAGAAGAGATTGAAACACCAGTTTCAAAATATCCAAAATAATCCAGAAGCACATAGAATAGCAGTTTCAAAATAAAAAAATACAGAAGCCCATAGAACACCAGTATTAAAATATCCAGAATAATCCAGAAGCACATAGAACAGCAGTTTCAAAATATAAAGAAATAAATACAGAAACTCATAGAACAGCAAGAAAAAAATCCAGAGGTCCATAGATCTGCAGTTTCAAAATATCAAGAAAAAATGTAGAAGAGAATAGAACAGCAGTTAAAATATCAAGAAAAAATCCACAAGTCCATAGAATAGGAATTTCGAAATGAAAAGAAAAAAGTACAGAAGTTAATAGATCAGCAGTTTCAAAATATCTTACACAAATCCAGAAGGGCCTAGAACAGCAGTTTAAAAATATCCAGAAACACATAGCACAGCAAGAAAAAAATCCAGGAGTCCATAGAAAAGTTGTTAAATAACATAAGAAAAAAAATCCAGTATGGCATAGAACAGCAGCTTCAAAATATCAAGAAAAATCCAGAATTGCAAAGAACAGAAGTTTCAAAATATCACGAAAAAATCCAGAAGTGAATAGGACTACAGTTTCAAAATATCAAGAAAAATCCAGAAGGGCATAGAACAGCAGTTTCAAAATATCAAGAAAAAAATCCAGAAGTGTGTGCATAGAGTAGCAGTTTCAAAATATCACAAAAAAATCCAGAAGTGTGTGTGCATAGAGTAGCAGTTTCAAAATATAAAAAAAAAAATACATTCCAAAATACACAGATCTGCACAAGTACAATACGAGATTAATAATTCTGGTAAGTGAGCAGAACGTCGTTTACGATCTTGGAAAAAAAGCATGCGCTGGTTTTACCTATAAACCTGATATTGATTATAAATATGATATCGGTTATATGGAGCACAAATATTCATTTTGCTTTACAATTAAATTCAAGCGAGAAAGTCCTGGAATGTATTGCAGTAATGGTAAAGTACAACTTCCTGCACTTTAACCACCACCAGAGACTCTTGATAGGTTGCTTATGGGAAATTATCCTGATCATCACCATTTTATTGGACGCATTACACAATATAAAGAATGTTTTAAAAATATGACATTTTGAGCAAAGCAGATAGTAGAAAATGAATTTATGCCACTGTCAAAGTTCAAGGAAAATGTATCATTTGTGTGGAAGTCAACAACCAAATCCAGAACAATAGACTAAGTTTTTGCAAATATATTTTATAAGTGACGATAAAATAAGCAAGCATAAGATTATCCTAATGCAAGACATATTTAGTGAATCAGTTACAGAAAATGTTACAAAATGTAAGTATTTATATCAAAGACTTGAAAAATGCTTTGGAAAAAGTACCAGAAGGATGTGGATATTTCAAAATTGTAATTCATTCAGATAAGAAAAACCTGACAATGACCACAGAAGGCACTGAAGGTCTTCAGTCTTTTTTGATTGATAAAGAACATTGTATGATCGAAATATTTAAATAGAGTGTGTGTTTTATGTGTGTCTATTTATTTATTTCCAAGAGATTGTAGTTTTGAACTATTGCGACTAGGTAAGTCTGTCAGTCTCCTTCTAGTCCAAAAACTCCTATATATATATATATATATATATATATATATATATATATATATATATATATATATTAAATATGGTGATATGTTTTCTTGTAATATAGTTAATAAATTAAAATATTTCAAAAACAAGAATACTTTTAATGAATATATTTATTCATTACAAAGAATATTTTGAGAATAAATATATTCATTAAAAGTATTCTTGTTTTTGAAATATTTTAATTTATTAATTTTATATATATATATATATATATATATATATATATATATATATATATATATATATATATATATATTCCTATTTAAATTCCTATATATTCCTGGATTGCCTTTAATATATTTAATATATATATTTAATGTATAAAAGCAATTAGATAATGATTGTAAAAATGGTAATGGAAGTAATGGTGAAGATGAGAAACTTTTCCTGAATCTGGATAACAATGACAAAATGGAAAACATAATTTGAGTGACCCAATCATTTGTAGATTTTGCTCTACTACTAGTGTAAATAGAAGTACATAAGAAATATAATAGTTAGCTTGGCTAGATTAAAGAAATTAAACTAAACATCGCAAATATAAGAACATTCTAAATATAATCAATTGCTAACTTAAAAACGTGGATGCATCTTCAAAAGCTGACTACTTTTTAGGGTTAAGGAAAAGAGCCATTAAGGCAGCTCCTACGCTATATAAACGCACTACTTCTTACAGATATAGAAAATTAGTTAAACCTCTATTATTAATCAGAGTTGGAAGGAAACTCTCTTTTGGGATTGTAGATGTTGACTAGCATACCTCCTTCTCAAGTTATAAGAATAAAAGAAGGAACAAATGGAAAGAAATTATTAAAATTTTACAAATATGGTGCTCAGCCCTTAAATTTGACAAGAAAGAGACTAACAATTTTTCCTGACAACCACACAGATAAATTAAAAGGGAAATCTGAGTTAATTTGAGTTTATGATTTAACAAAGAGGCTATGAACAAAGAAAATTTGCCAAACTACTAGATTACAATGGCATGTAAATTAATCAAGATAGCGGCGTAGGGTGTGCATACCACTAGAACTGCTCACTAAACACTTTCCAGTAATTTGAAAATATTCAGTATAAGAATAAGACAAAAATTTCACTAGCTAGTATACCAAGTGCTAAACACTTGTTGAATAGTATCCAATGAGAAAATATGATTTTAATAATCTGGTAAATTTTATAACAATAAATAATTTTTCAAGTTTAGATAGATCTCAACACTTATTGAAGAATGAGTTGTAAGATCCAAACAAATGAAACAACGTGCGAGAATGAGTCAAAAATGCTGGGAAAAGAAGTGTCTGGCTTCCCTGTATGGATGTTAACGCTGCCAGTAAATGGCACGAGTTTTCATGTAGACTAAGTCATGTGTCTGTTGCATGTTGCATAGACCATAGGGGAGAAGAGATATGAGATTAGGCACACAGAGTGCGTCGTGAAGCGTGCGTCATCTTGCGTAATAGTTTGACAGATAGGTTAGTACTACTCGTATTAAATAGGTTAGAATCTGTGCCAAATAACAAACAAATTATAAAACCTAACATAATATTAAAAAATTCATTTTTATTCATTACAACTTAGTACTAGTGCTCGCTTACCTAGTGGTTTCAAACATGCACTCTAATAATACTGAGTAGTAGCACGACTTAAGCAGTAGGATAAATATTACCAGCTAAGAAACAGAAGATCGATGAAGAAAAGTTTAGATAATTCAAAAGTAAAAGCTAAGAGAAATTAATAAAACAGGAAACGAGAGTTATGCTGCAGCTTTAACAAAACATATTAGGCTCTAGCCATCCAGACACTGCGACTGAAACCCGTTTCATCATATTTCCGTAACATAACTTTAAAGTTATGTAATGATTTGTATAGTTCCTAACTATCAGATTTCCATATGATTTGTATAGTTTTAAAGCGTAAACTTTTCTAAAGGTGTAAATGCATGATTATTGGTTTTAATTACAATGAAAATATTGGAAAGAACCCCAATATTACAAAAATAACAAATAAAACAAGTTACTGAAGATTAAACCCTTATGTACATTTCGATGACCATGTCATCATCATCAGAGGGTCTTATTACAAACTAGCAAACAAGAAGTTACAAACTAGAATGACACTAATAGTTCTCTGCAGTCGCTATATATAAGCGTGAGATGAGCTCCACCTCTGCCCTTGACCAACAAATAATGATTGGCCATCTTGAACCAAATAGGCTATGTCGAAAAGTACACTATAATAATAAATATGTAAAATCAACTACAGCTAATAACAATAAATAAAATGAAAAATCTAATTAAAATAATGCACTGTACTTAAAAGGTTATATAAGTAAAGAATATAGGGGTGAGTTAGGGATAGCCCCTTAATCTGCATTCATTAATTTATTAATAGTTATGAAAGTGTTTTATAGTCAAATCAAATTAGTAAATTAATGAATGCAGATTAAGGGCTTATCCCTAACTCAGGTCTATAATCTTTACTTATATAACTTTTTAAATACGACACATTCTTTTAATTAGTTGTTTTTATTTTATTTATTGCTATTAGCTGTAGTTCATATTATATATTTATTATTATAGTGTACTTTTTGACATAGCCTTTTGGTTTAAGATTCCCCGATCGATATTTGTTATCTCACGCCTATATTTAGCGACCGCAGAGAACGATGGGTGTTACTCTAATATGTAACTTCTTGTTCGCTAGATTGTAATTTTGTAAAAAGATCCTCTGATGATGATAACATGGTCATCGAAATGTACATAAGGGTTTAATCTTAAGTAACTTGTTTTATTCGTTATTTTTGATTATTTTTGTGGTATTGGGGTTCTTTCCAATATTTTCATTGTAATTTATTGCACCACTGTGCTCTTGATATTGTATATTGGTTTTAATCTTCAACTTGATTTAACACTTATACACTTAAACATATATTAATATATAAACATTGGCCAATGTAGCACTTAGAATCTGGCCGTCCTTTAAACTTAGAGTAAGTGTTACTTTAGGCTAGTGTCTAGATATTATTATGTACATATAAGTATAAAATCAAGATATAACCAATTAGAATAAAATTTGACTTTGAATAAAATCTTTAATTTTAAATAACCTACAAAGTAATAATAAAATTAATTTACTAAAATTGAAAGGGAGCTTACAGAAAGTAAGATTTATATAATTAAGTAAGTATTATAATTAATTAAAGGATTAATATCAAAGGGATGAATTTTAAATTCTTTCCAAACTAGCTAACCTTTATGTGGTGGTGTTGGTAATGAATATACTTGTTTCCAATTGGATCTTCTGTTTCCAAGTAATCTAGAAACTATAAGCTCAATTTGTGATTCTTGTTTTGATTCTGCGATGATATCATACACTTCCTGAAAACTTTTACCTTGAAGTGATCTACCATTCCATTCGAGTACTTCATCACCTGTACATTAAAATTGTATTTACTTTGAAATTATTAAAACTGTACTTTTACTTTGTTAGAATGTTATAGTAGAATAATAACACCATTTTTATTTATGAAAGAGTTCATATAAGAAGACATTATAATTATGCAAAGGCAATACAACTGAAACCCAAACAAAAACATATCAAATAGAAACAAAGTGTTCTGATTAAACTTGAATTATGGCTATAAATTTAAATCAATGCATGCAATTTTACAAGCTCACAAAAGTTGCAAGAAAAAGCTAATGCACTGCTAAATACTTGTGAATAAATAATTATTTTTTGATTGGACCATACAGAGCAGTCTCAGTATCCCTTGTCATCAGTACTAAAGTCACCAGTTAAAGTCACTGATCCAAACTTGGCGCTGTCACTAAAATCAACCACTTGGTTTCACTGGATCAACCACCCCTAACCACCATAAATTGCATATTTGTGTTTATTTTTTACCCTTTCTCTTGTCACTCATCAGATATACAATAGATATGCAAGTCAATTCCTTAATGAGAATGGCCACGTGTTATCTCCTAGAATTCCCAATATCAATGAAAAGAGTTGAAGTCTTTTAATGCTGTACTTATATAGATGGAAATAATAAAGAAGAACCTATAAACCGGGTTACTGGTCCCTGCAGTCATTACTGTATTCCCCTCGGTTTCCCAAAATGTTTAGCCATACAAGGTTTGAATTTATTCTCAAAGATTCTATATGGCTGATAATTCAACGTTGACTAAACCTGGTCGTTTAGATTACAATACATGTAGAAAGTTTGAGCCGCTTATCAAACATTGCAACAACCTTCAAATTTCATTTCACAACCCATCAAAATTTGTGTATAGATAATAAATTAATATTAACTAAAAACCATACACAGATGTTGTAGTACAAGCCAAACAAACACCATTAAAATGGGGTATAAAATTGTGGGTAATGTGTGATTCTGTAGAAAAATTACTGTTTGGGATTTTTAGTTAACAAAGGAAAGAATTTTAAAGATAATAAGACAGAAATAAAATAGTATGGTCTAGGATATTCAGTAGTGACACCTCTTCTTGACCTTAGAAACTAGATGAAGAAAGGTTATCTTGTATTTGCCAAAAATTTCTTCACAAGCATCTAGCTTCCAAAAAACTTTATAAATCTAAAAAGTTTCTAATAGGAACATTACGCAGATATAGGAAAGGTGTTCCAAAGCAGTTTCTAGAAAAATTCTAAGTGGCCGAGCAAAAATACATGAAGGATGCCTATTAGGCCTGGCGAACAGAGAAAAATTTTCTCAACAGCATCTTGTTATAGTAATATCTAAAAACAGTACAAAAGGAATAGATGGCCCAGGGAGGAGGTTTGGCAAAGATCAAGAATTATCAGCTAGTACAGCAATTCCATGGGTGGTAGATATGATGCTTTCCCCATATTTTGATGAAAGGGGTTCTGCCAAGTATTGGAAAAGCCAATGAGCTGTCTTGGTTTCACAATGGCAATCATTGAAGGTATAGAAACTCTGTGGATGAAGGATGAGACTAGAGGAAATGGGAAGAACCAGCAAGAGAGACAGAAGATAGGCCTAGACCAGCAGTAGGATATAGGACAAAAGTATTACCCAATAGGAAAGAAAAAAATTATATTGTATGCTCAAAGCCGGAATTCAGAAAATGATCACAGAATGTATGCATGTGATGTGATGAAGGACTTCATGGGCAATGCAACTCAAAACATACTCGTTGAAATTTCATTTTGCATACATAATAAGATACTTCTAAATTTTAAGAAATAATATACATAAATAGATAGTATGTAAATAAAGTTACAGTGTACAAATTTAACAATGTAAGCATAGCTAAATTCAGACTTGAAATAATGGTAGCAGATATAAACGAAAACTTTAAAAAGTAAGGTGTTTATCAGTGTAGACAGTTGAAAATTCACAACATATGTAGATAACATCTAATTGATGAATGTGTGAGTTTTAAGATGACAGGGTTTTTTTTAAGATTATATATGTCTGGAAATTGAAGAAAACTGATGATGGTAAGTAACTCGGACACATTGACTCTATGCATGAAAATCTTCAAAAATGAATGATTTATAACAACAATATTTAATAACATAGGTATTTATGGTACAAACAGCTCAAAAATCAGATTTTTATATGTATTTATATGGAATCTACACAACATTAAAAGAAGCACTACAAAATCCGGAAAATGGTGTAATATTTCTCACGAGCTATTTGACAAAAAATTTATGGTCTTAAAAGGGTTAAGGAATTCTGGGTTCCATATACCAAAAGAATGTCTGTGTAAACATTTTGTTAATAAAAATTAATTAATTAACACCTAAAATTAAAAAAAAAAAAGAAATTAACCGAACTTTAACTCTCTAATGAAGTATCATAATATTTCTTGAGTGTACTTTTGATTTTTCACCTTACCACTTCATTTCTGCACAGTCTGTACTGTCCTTTCCACTTTATATTTCTGCTGAGTGAATAACAATGGTGGTGATTATTTTTTGTAAATATTATTAATATACCTTTCCAATAATAATGATTTACAGCCATCTTATGTTTTATTTGTTTACAATTTTTATATCATGTAGCCTATTATAATTATAAATTTTAAACCTCAGTATTTTAAAATTCCTAATATAATTATCTTTGTTACTATTAGAAATATTGGTATAAATTTGACCATCTTCTTTTATTTTCCCTGACATCAAAACATTGTTCTTCGTTGATGCGTTTTGAATTATTCTGTATACGGTTTAAAGTTTTGGTAATGTAAGAGTATAGTTTCAGGTTTTGATAATGGAACAAACGCCCAAAGAAAATGATATAATTTTTATTGAGTAATATATAAGGTTATGATGCATAACACTATTTATTTCCAAACTATTGTCAGTATTGTACATAATTAAGTTAAAGTGTATTATCAAATTATACTTATTCGATGGAGAACATTTTTCTTTTCATAAAAGCAAATAGTTTTAAACATCAGTAAAGTAGACTAATAGAGCAAGGCACAAAGATTAATAGTCTAAGAAAACATTTCTGCCATTATATTTTTTAAATAAATAATTTTATAACTTATTGAAGTCAATTATTTAAGTCGCACCTTTTAAAAATATTTTATCAAAAAATCCATTCATCTAAAGAGGTTTACACTTCCCACATGTGACTACACACCCACATAAACACTTTATGGTATTATTTGATTCCATCATCACTTGAAGTATTTGTTTTTAACTAAAAACTATTGTACATATCTTAGTAGGTTACACTTGCCTACAGTATCACTTACTTTTTTTATTATTGAGAACAGCCGTTTCAGGAGATGTGTTCCATTGTCAACTTAGACCGCAACTCTCATAATTGTGTTGCAGTCTGAGTATAAATGGGACTTATCTCCCAAAACGGTGTCCTCAATAGTAAAAAACGTAAGTGCTACTAAAAGTAAGTGAAACATACGTTACTAATATATATTGTAGTAAAATATGTACAAACTTTTTTGATATTTACAAAATAGTTCAAACCGGTAGACCACTCATTCAACATATTGCTAGAAAATTAGACTTTACATTTTACAACCACAACTCCAACTCTATTTGCATGCAAGTTTCAGCCCTAATCATCTACATTTCTAGGTTGTAGCCCTAGTTTTAGATTTCTAACTCATTTACTTAAACATACCTTGTTTTAACTGTCCTTCAACATCCGCTGTACTTCCTGCCCTGACTTTCTCGATTAAAGCTCCACGGCCTCCTGACTCTAGTAGCTGTCCACCAATAACTTTCAGGCCTAAGTTGTTGTAAGCACTAGACGTGGGACCTACGTTGTCTCTTAATGTTTTCTTTAAGATCATGCGACCCGTCATCCGGGTCCCATCGGGACTTGGCTGCCATGATAAAGGGTGCTAATATTCACAGAAAACCCATGTCAGTATTAGGTTAAATAAAATAACAACAGTGATTAATAGAAAATAGTTTAATTATACTGGGTTGTAATTTATTATTTTTATTTCTGGTAAGATGCACTATTAACAGATAAATGTATGATTTTTTAATTATAATTTGATATATCCACTAATGCTGTAAAATCACTTTTGCTATTTGAGGTAGACTGCTGAATTTGGTTAAGTACTAATAATCTAGGTTTAATCTGAACTTCCTTATGTGTTTCCAATGTCATATCGAAACAACAAATATGTATTTGTGTTACATTTTCTCTAATTTTTAACCACAAATCTGAGAGTAAAAAAAATATGTCAATATACAATTCAATATAAAATGACAATTTAGTTCAAGTGGCTATTGGAACACAAATAAGTCGAATTTCAAACAGATATTTCCTAAAAAAGTTGTTTTCATTTAATGTTTAAATTATATTTTTAGGTTATGTGACAATATATTTTTTTTATATAAGGTAAAGAAAATATACATTTATATGCCCATATAGAAATACACTCTATATATAAGTGCACTCATACACTAAAATTTATATTTACATTTATGAACATTAAAAAATTTTAAAGTAAAAAATTAGTAGTATAACAGGAATAACTACAAATTAGATTTTTTTGCTCTTGGTTACAATTATTATTAAATTTAACAGTTTCTAATTAAAGGTTAGCTGTTACATTATTTAGGTAATGTGATAACAATTAAACATGTCCAAGATCAATTACATACACAAACATTTAGTGAAATGTAATTTTTTTATTCCTGATGAACAGCAAACTGTCGCTTTATATTCAATGTGTAAAAACCTCATGATGTGCAACACAAAAACTGCAAGGTTCAATGTGTAGGCCTACTTCTTAACAACTTTATGTTCAGTAGCATGGTATAAACTAATTGAATGAATTTTCGACAATTATATAAAATGAATAGTCGAATTAAGAGATGCTTATAAATTAATTTATAATATACAAATAGACTCTGCATAGCTACAGATCTACACATAAATTGTATAACCTAAAAATGTCTTGAATATATCTTTGAAGTTAAATAAAATCTGACACTCTCGCCGAAATTAACAAACGTTTTCCTTTATTTTAATTAAAATTCGTCTTGAAAATTGTTCAATGTCATCATAAAAGACCATGTAAGCTATCTCATATAAGAATATGGTGAGAAATTTCTCATTTAATATTTCTTAAGATATTTCCCAACATTATGATATTCTTGAATTGTGTAGTCCATTACGTTCATTGAATCTAAATTAATTACTTTAACATTGTTAAAGTTATTAATTATGATATTGTTCATAATTTTCTGACAAAGCGCTTTTCAAATTAAAACCTTGATTTCAGCGCTTTGGTATCAGAAAAGTACAATATATAAATTACAATAAATTTTAAAACGTTTAGGTTAAGATCCTAAATATTTTAGAAACCTAAAGTAGCTTCATATATTGAAAACAAATTTAACAGAGTATAATTACAAACACGAAAAATTAGATCAAGGTAACATAAGTTGAGCAAAACAAATTAAGTTAAGTAAATACAAGTTTCGTGTGCTATACATTACGTTTTATATGCCCTTGGAACAAAGAAGCTGTTAAACCAACCTACGTAAACCAAAACCCTATATTATCTTCACTAGTCTAAATACTGTCCAACATAAACAAACACCAATTGACGCGTTAGCATACAGTGTTATGGGCAAGGTTTAACAGATTGGTTATGAAATCCGCGCATGCGTTAACAGAAGAAACCCCTATATTTGGCGAGAAGCCAAGACCGCAAGAGGGCAGACTGGCATTAATCCAGCAGATAGACCGGTACAAAACTAATAAAATATATACACAAGTGATTAATGTGCACCAAAAGGGCTATGAATAAGGTTTTTATGTGATAAAATAAAACTTGTAAAATATATTTAACACAAATATTGTATGAATAAAAGCTATTCGACTAAGTTTCAACAATTAAGTCATCATCAAATTTGAGTGATTTTCAAAACTTACTTATAAAACAATTAACAGAATGCTATTTTTAATTAAAAATTTATAAATTATATTGTAAAAATAGATTGCTTTGATTTATTTTTTATGAGTGAACTGTAGTTGTGAAAATAAATAAAAATATTTTTTTTACCTCGAATTTAAACGATTATAAATCCAATGAATCTGTTCACAGATTTAAAGTTTTTAAAGGCAACATGACAAATCCGTGAACAGTTTTTAAGGAGAATCGTCCATAAAAGATGTAGCTCTAAAATTGGTTATGGACAATAATAAATAAGGATCATTGTTTCCTTATGAGGGGTCGCATTCGTGAGATGGGCTTTGTCTGTTGGAGTTTATAGTTGTGTCTACCAGCTACATTCTCTTGTAAAAAATGAGGGATCGGTGAGTGTTTCTGTAGTTTTAAATTGATTAACCAGAATGTCTATCCAAATATGATTATCAACACGATAAGTAGGTTTAAGATAGATATAAAATCCCTTGCATATATTAGAAGGGAGTTATTAGGTGCGTGTACGTGAAGTGACCTACTCTCTATCGGAGCCAAAAAAAAGGTACCTCACCGTTACGCCCTCTGTGAGAAGGGTAAATGCAATTACTTAGGGAAAGTGCATAATAATCTCCTGCTACTGGACGTAGAGAAAATGATGCATCGAATACTGTCACCGGCCAACGAGAAGAGCTCTGGCGTAGAAATGAGTCATGCTCGGTTTTCAATTCTGCGCATGCGCTGTCGATGTATTTCTGACCTACAAACATAACCTACCGGTATGGTAGTATTTTAGTGGTTATACTTTAGTAAG
Organism: Prosapia bicincta; assembly: GCA_036971475.1. NCBI lineage: Eukaryota > Metazoa > Arthropoda > Insecta > Hemiptera > Cercopidae > Prosapia > Prosapia bicincta. Next base: position 25,996,185 of record JBAIZL010000005.1, read on the forward strand.
TAATAGTAAATAAATAGTTTTGGGTTTCGGTAGTTTTTCTAATTTGTTGAGCTTTTCAGTACAGTTTATCCTGTACAATATGAGTAGCACTCGAAAAAAAGACTTTTCGCAGCATGAAAATGTTTTTTTTTTAATGACCTTAGCGTTTTGACATGTTTTGGGCCATGGCTCTTCTCGTGGCCTCAGGTCGCATATCTGACGTTGAATCCCAGGGATGCAGGAAGGTATCCCCCAAGAAAAAAATTGGTAGTAAGAATTCTATCACTCTCATGATATAGCCTATATCTTGTACAAATTTTCAATCGTAATAAAATGCGTTTTATTTATCCACTCAAGTTCAAATACATTTTTTTAAAAACCTATAGTGGATGACAATTGATGTTATTACATCAAAGTTTTTTTCAAATATTTATTCAATAATTTAAATTGAAAAAACCTGATCTCCAAGTCATCAGGATTTGAACTGAGGAGCTACATGTTTGAAATCCAGCACTTTTGGCACTGAGCAAACTTTTCCATAGCTAAAAATCCATTACTTGAAGAAGTATATGAAATTATAAGAGAAAGGTTCCTTGCCATAGTAAAGCATTCCAAAAGGTCGATAGAACGAGAAGTTATAGACCACCATCAGATTCATAAATTAGAAACGAAAAAAAAGAAAGCGAATAAATAGTAACAAACAAACATTACAGTCCAACACGATATACTGTATATAGAGGTCAATGAAAAATTGCAAAGATATTCGCTTTCTATCTTGCCACTTAATATTGTCATTCTATCAATGTATATATTATTTGTAATTATAAAATAAAAAGTGACTGAAATAAAACTATTTTTGTTGATCTCATTAGGAATTCACTTGAAAATTTGTGTCTATATTACTTGTTTATATTATGATTGCCGACTCAGCAACACTTTAATTTTTCACCACAACGAACCTGTTAAAGCAGGCCCTAATCGAGAAAAGAAAGTGTCTTTATTTGCTTTATTTCTTATTTTAAACCACTATTATTCTTTATCTTCCCCACACATACACTTACACACGCAAACGCGCGCACAAACACACACACAGAGAGAGAGAGAGAACATGTGTACAAAATATTATTCAGAATAACAATTAGACTTGAGTCTTTTAATCTCACCAACGAAGTTCTACGCCTTTATTATTAGAATACACAACTAAACCATTATTACTGTACGGCAAAACATATACACTAAAATTTGCAGGCGTTATCTATTTTAAATACAGAATACGTAATTCTGCTATGCACATGCTTTTGTTTTTTGTAATACCAATAAAACGTTAAATATAACTTACCCGCTACGTTAAGCAGTTTTACGTTTTGACAATGTCCGCAGATTTTCCTTAATTGGTTGAATTTTTAAGTCAATAGGGCGTTGAAGATGGATAAATATTAGTAAAACATTTATTACTTTTTTTCTGGTAGAAGGAGAAAATCCCGATTCAAATATAATGGTATAAAAAGTTTTATCAGTTCACTAATGGAGTTTTTGGTAAGTAAGGGTATAAGATCTGTGAGTTATTCGAAAAGAATGGCGAGTCCCTTGATCTGTGTACAGCGAGACTTCTGCCGTAGCCCTAATCTCTATTAGGATGTACACTAGGGTAGGCCGAACAAACTCATTTCTTTTATTTCGAAGTTGTAATAGCACGGAAAAATTGCAAATTATAGTGACAACATTAAAAATTATTAAAATCGGTTGACATCTACAGGTCGCGCATACTCCCTAAAGTATAAAAAATATGATGAAAAGTCGTCATTTTTGCGATTATTTTTTAAAACTTTTGAATTAGATGTTTTCGTAATATAATACTGTGTAACGTGTTTAAACAGAGCTTAAAAACATTATGTTTCCAATTGGTTTACATCAGTTGATATCTTCCGGTTTTGCATTGGGCCTAATTTTTGTCAAAAAATTGAAAATTACACATTTTTAAGCATGTTTTGTAATTGATAAATAATTAGTATTTAAAGTAATATCCGTAATATTACTATTTATTAGGAATATAATGTGGTTGAATTTAATAATAAATACACAAAAACCTCTTAACCACAAACTTTCTTTATTTTACCTTTATGTACATGTCAGTTACCAAGTAATCATCTCCAGAGGGATAACATACAAAGACTGATAACGCTACAAAAATACCTTCCGTAGATTATAAATAAGGTATTTTTTTAGCGTTAATCAGTCTTTGTATGTTATCCCTCTGAGGATGGTTATTTGGTAACTGAAATGTACATAAGGGTAAAATAAAGAAAGTTTGTGGGTAAGAGGTTTTTGTGTATTTATTAATCCGTAGTGTTTTTCACATGAACTGATATTAAGGTAGAAAAACATATTCGCAGAGGAGAGTTCAGTTAAAATCTACTGTAATAGTAAGCAATCGTAGGTTGTTTCCATCGCGCCACTGCGGCGATCGCATCAAGTATTTCGCACGACTTTGGCGATGTTATTAATTCAGATTCCATGTTATAAATAGGAACAAATAAGATGGGAAAAGCAATATGTTGTGTAGTAAATCACAAATCTACTCTTGGGTCTCTATTTCTTTTGGAAGAAAGGACAACACGATGATGAGAAAACAACTCATTCAAAAAGGATTCGTAAACTTATTAAGGAAGAACCCGCTGAGAAGAACTCGCTGATTCAAGAACCCGCCTCACTCTACGTTGGCCATGTATGTTACTCCAAATTCTGGAAGCACTGAGTATATTGTCAAGTCAGTAAATTCTTACCTGCCTGAGTGTGGTATTTCTCTAGAAATTCTAATTGTCATCGGATATTGTGGCAGCCTACTGCTGTCATACAGGTTGGAAAACTTTTCTGGATCACCGAGTCGAACTTTATTTAAAGAAATCTGTATAAAGGCAATTTGCCTCCTCCATTTCAATAAGTTGCCATTCCGCCACATGTTTGAGTACATGCATGGCAAGACAACGGCCTAGTACTTGTAAAGGGTCAATCACAGTGATGAGTTAGTTGCTGGCCAAAACTGCCGGCAGTTAACTTTCAGAGAATTGATTGTCAGATCCCACGAATAGACAGAAACTTTCTTAGGAAAGATCAGCAAAACCTACTTAATAATTCTAAGGTAATAAAATCAGGAGCCTGTAAAGAAGATTGGCTGTACGGGATCCTGGGAAAATAAAACTCTCAGATTGTACATGAGTGAAGAAAATTCCTCACCCGAACTTCAAGAGCTAGTTTTGTTTCTATCTGCATCATTCATGCCAATGTGGTTTACTATCAAAAAAAGTAAACACTTTACAGACGGCCTGAAACTTGTTTACCGAGCAATGCAATCTACCAGGTATTTTCCAAAACATTTGCTTGATCGACCCTGTGATCAAACGGAATTGTTTTTTAGCCCACCTAGAGGACTTGCTGATCGCCATGACTCAAGATGACAACATACATATAAGACAGTTCTTTGAAGAATTCTGAAGGTAAAGCAAATGAATGCAAAAAGGAAAAGAATAAAAACATTCATGCCACCAAAAACTTCAATGCGCAAGAAACACACAGGAATTATAAACTGGATGGACTGTGGATTATCTTCTCCCCCATTGTTGGCAGAAATCAGTGACGATGAGATCAAATCACACATCGCTAGTGACTCAACCCCTGACTGGAACATTACTTTCATCCAACTCCCAGTTCACACGCACGATATGTAAAGATCGTTACGGAGACACATTAAAAGTTTGTGGGGCTGAATTTCGAGACAGATTTATAAAAGCCACTCTACCGTCCAGATTATACATGCCTAACTTCATCGGCAAATCAAACTTTAAAGTACCATTGTCTGAAAAATAGAGAACATTACTAACGGACGAGTTCAACTAACATGAAGTATCTATTCAGAACTCCGTTTTTTTTATAAAAGTATGTCTATTACTAAAAAACTATATTGTGCTTGCATATTTAGGCTTTCTATTCCCATACCCACCATGTTATTGGTGTGATCACCCACCCTGTTATTGGTGTGATCACCCACCCTGTTATTGGTGTGATCACCCACCATGTTATTGGTGTGATCACCCACCATGTTATTGGTGTGATCACCCACCATGTTATTGGTGTGATCACCCACCATGTTATTGGTGTGATCACCCACCATGTTATTGGTGTGATCACCCACCATGTTATTGGTGTGATCACCCACCATGTTATTGGTGTGATCACCCACCATGTTATTGGCCTTACTCTTTTCTCAGGTACTGTTTTACTATAGCTATTTTCTAACATTTATAATAAATTAATTTTCTATTAAAGCCTTTCGATTTTTGGAATCTAGAACTCTTAATTGCCAAAAATTTAGGTATTTGTATTTTTAAACTAATTTTTTATTCTATGTAATAGAATAGGACATCAAAAGGCATTGGGAAAGGAATGTGAAATGAAATAACTGAAATTGTTATAAATATTATTTACATTTTTAGTAACATTTTCATAATTTCTATAAGTTGATAAATTAAAAGCTGCTAAATTTACAAGGAAAATATCTTGTTAAAACAAATTAATTAATATAAAACAATCATACTGAAATTGTTAACTGACATCATTACCTAGCCTCAATAACTAATAGCAACTGCCTATCACAGTTCAAAATCACAATCATGGTTTTAAATCACAGTTATTAAACGGCAGCAATCACAGTTTGACCTGATTATGTGAAATCATTATTAGTCATATCACAGATTATGATATAAAAAAGAACTCGTAAAAATGTTAAATGTTCAATATTTTGGCAAATTTTAGGCCGTATGCGCGACTGAAATATTTCAACTGATCTAAACCAAATTAAAACCTAATGTCTTTAGGCTCTATTTAAACATGTTACAAAGTATTACATTACGAAAACATTTAATGATAAAAATAAAGTTTTATCATATTTTGTCAGACTTTAGGGAGTATACGCGACCGGAAGATGTCAAAGGATTTTGATAATTTCTTTTCCTTTTGTATAATTCGCAACTTTTTCGCGCTATCACAACTTCCAAATAAAAAAATGAGTTTTCCGGCCCACGCTACATCCTCGTGTAGAATCAAGTATAGGAGAGGATGGATTGGAGGGGAAACATGGGTCTCGTGTTTTGGGTTTTCTTAAAACAAAGACTAAGGTCATCCGAAGGGGAACATACACTGTCTGATACTGTGCATCTTAACAGAAATAAACACTCATGACAATTTCAACCTATAATATATATTTTTTAAATATTCTTTACCATAGATTTTATACAGTAGATTTTTATAGACTGTTTTGTTGTATAAATTGTGTTGAAATCGTAGTATACAAAACTTTTATTACCACAGAATCCTGTTTAATATTCTAGTAACCTTCTAGAACATAATTTTTTTTATTAAATGACGATAGAATATTTCTCTAATATACAATTAATGAGCAAAATTTACGGATTTAAAGTGCAGTAAACAGAGGCTATAATAGTATCAATAAAATGATTTTATATTTATCCCGGCTCTTAAATTAGCCTAAATGTTGACAAAAGGTGATATTTTATAAAAGGTTTTAAAATATAATCTAACATATATATATATATATATATATATATATATATATATATATATATATTTAAACAACATAGGTTATTCAAATACAAGAATATTTATTAATTTATAATTCAAAGCTTTTCGTTGGCAAAAAGTACCAACATCATCAGGAATGAAAATTTTCATTCCTGATGATGTTGGTACTGGTTGCCAACGAAAAGCTTTGAATATAAATTAATAAATATTCTTGTATTTGAATAACCTATGTTGTTTTAAATTATTAAACAAGAACACGTACTTAATATATATATATATATATATATATAAGTTGTATGAAAGTTGCAATTATAAAGAGAAGCTAATTGAAATTGGAGATGAAATCTTTACTCAGTGTGAAGATTATTAGAAACATTTCTAATGAAATTACGAAATCACTATAACCGTATAGATACTAAAGTGTGGGATTTCTTGTATATTTTTCAATATAAATGCTTCCATAATCAAGAATTTAAATTTAACAAAGCAAATTCAGTGTCCATTCAGTGCGAGCATTTTCTGGCCACATGTAATAATAATGAACCAATAATAACTAATTTTTATGCTCAGTTGCAAAATTGTGTTGTATTACACTGTTGACATATTTACTAGCAATGCAAAATCAAACTAGCATTGGTAAAATTTGACAACAGTGTAATATAACACAACATTTAGCAACTGAACGCCAAACGTATTTATTAATAATATCTCATTGATATTGATCGATGTCATTGAAAGGTTTTATAAAATTATCTTAGGAGAAAAGTTAGAAAGTTTATTATATAAATTTCATTTTTGTGTTTGCTTATAAAAAATTTTATTAAATAAAAAAATGTACAACAAAAAATTCAATCACCTTCATTATACTTCTCAGGATATTCAATAATTAAAGAGACAAATTAATGTATTGAAATAGTTTGTAGAAGGCATTTAGAAAATTTAGGACTTTGTGTTGGCATCACTGAGATCAGCTGACAACAGTTATAATTTTCAAATGTTTTTTTTATAACCTGTAAACTGTATTTAACAATGGAATTTCCACTCCAAGTGTGTGTGTGTCACATACACTATAATTTACACTTTTCTAGAGGTTGTGTATTCTTTAATTCTTTATAGTTGTAGTTTTTTTCAATATTTAATATAGAAACACTATTCACAGCTACAACAAATTCACAAATATTTTTAATAGAAATTCTGTGCAGCTATAATTTTGAATAACACCACACTATAAAGAAATGAAAAGTGTAATCCGTAATCTGTAATTAGTAGACTACCAATTTGGACCTTAGAAACGCCCTGTATTAAACTACCCCAGGTACTATTTTAAAATAATGACATCAACACCAAGCAGTGGAAGATAAGTTTTTAAAATAATATGCATCTTTATGTTTTGTTTTACATTGAGCCCCTAAAGTAAATTTTTGTAAAACTTTTGACTACGTCTTTTAAAGTCCGAAGCAAATATCTAAAACTACCCTGAAAAATTAGAAAAAAACATGTTAATTGCAAACAACACTTTTCTGTCCCAAAAGAGGCTTAGGCTAGTTACACATAAACCAGAACAAATGCATGTATCTTGTCAAGGAAGAATATGATTGGTTGAGAAGCCATGCGACATATAGCATAAATGCAGCAGCAGGTCTCTGGCATACAGTCAAGCTACATGCATGTTACGCAGTGCGGTTCTTATAACATATATGTAGGGTGCCTTAATAACAAAAGTTCCCTTTAGGGCGAGTAAGAAGCTAAGGATATACAAACTGTGTTACACAGTTACGCTATGTAAGTTTATTGTCAATTTAATCAATTATAAATGTATAATTATTATAAAACCTACTGTGGCAAGCACGTATTAAACAATAAAATAATTGTTGTAATTATTTTTTATTCTATTTCTTTATTTTATTGTTTTTTTCTTATTATTTATTATTTAAAATATACTTAATGTCTTTTAGTAAAGATTTTTAGAAACTAGAACAAATGAGCATAAAAATAATGTAAAATATGATAAACGACGATATAATGTTATTTCTGAACACATTAAAAAATTTACTGTTGAACATGAATTTTGCTGAAGTGTATTATATTAAAAAATAAGGAAGATATTAATTGAATATAATGACCAAATTAAATGATTTTCAATCTGTATATGAATCTTTAGTAGGGAAAGTATAAGTGAAATTTAACATGTTTATATGTCTTTGGTTCTGCTTAGGTACTGTATATATTATAATGATTTATGTACATAAATGTATATAAATAATGATAATGTATATATAATATTTAAAAGTTGTTTCTGTTATTATTAAGTATGTTAGAGTTTGTATGTATATGTGTTTTGTATACATTAATTTTCATTAAAACGTGACGTGGCTATTAGTGAAATTTGACTTATAAATTATAATATTTAATAGCAATAAGAAAATATTTAAATTTAATGATGTTACAAAATGTGTTTCTGAATGTAAAAACTGTAAATTATGGGTTAATATTAAAATAATAAACTTCTAGCTCTTGAAAATGATGTTCGGATAGAAAATCGAAATGTAGAGTGCATTTGCAGTGGCATGAATTGGTCTGTGATATGTCAATAAACTTCAACAGGTTATTTAAAATTATTAATGAGTAGATAAAACCATTGATAAATAAACTTTGATAGGGTTTTTATATTATTTACATACAACTCGAAGTCTATTAGTGAAATCACTCTGTCATTTTTAAATGGTTAATATTTTTGTTAATTATTAAACAAAAAAAATAATAATAAAAGAATATATATATGTAAGAAAAATATTAAATATAATTTTGTTTTGAATTTTGCCGCGTTGCAAGCATCAGATGTTTGTTATTTTTAGAAAGATTTTCAGCTGTTGGTAATTCAGCATTTTTTGTTTGTTGTCAGAAAAGTTGAAATATGGTTGTTACGTAAAATATTGATTTATTAAAAATAATAGGTAAAATTGAGTGAACGCTGTTGCGACACAATAATATAAACTAACATAATTAAGAACATTAAATGTCGTTTCTCCGTTCGCAGGTATTTATATTATAAGTTATACAACATACACATCTGTGTGACATGATACTTGGAATAAACATACATACTTGTACAGAGAAACTCAGTTGTGTTCTTTATCTTAATTGCTGTTGCAAATAATAAAATACCATTATATATATATATATATATATATATATATATATATATATATATATATATATATATATATATATATATATATATATATATATTATTAGAGTCGCAAATCAACTGCTTTCTTTATTTATATTATATTGCTGCGAGTGTAGACGTAAATTATTTATGTATGTAATCCTATTGTAAAAGATAATAGTAAGGGTTACTGCCAGCTGTCGGTTGTTTAAAAAAAAAAAAAATGTTATTAAATAAACTTTCATTTACAAAAACGTTTTAACAACGATTTTAACTTTTATTTTATAAAAATATATTTACAAACCCCGAATTGTATTTATTGTTTGTTTTCCTGAATTAAAGAATATTTTTTCACAGTCATGTATTATAAAATATAATAAATAATAATAATATAATATAATAAACAAAATATTATAGGGTAATTTCTATCTTTTACAGATTTTTAATATGCATTAAATACTAAAATATATATTTTTTTTATAGTTTTATATCTGTTTTAGTTATAGTTGATACAAAAATATTTGCAAAAGGTAAGCTAGTATTGTTACGTTTTAAAATACTTTTGGAAAATTACATTTTACAAGTTTTATTTGTACAGATATTAAAGGCTTATTGCAACCTCGCCCTGAGATTACATTCATGAAAGGCTTTACTGGGACCGAATTTGTCTAACAATAGCCAAACTACGCGTTGAATATTATGTTATTTTTAAAATTTATTTAATTATTCATTATTTTTGACGATGGATTTTGTGTAAGTAATGAACACGAATTATAGAATACAGGAATATATATATATATCTCTTTTGACCAAATAACAGCTGATCAAAGATTTTCGTCAAGTAACAATAGCAAAATGCGAGTGCCACTGAACGCCAGGTAGGCTCACTCACACACACGCACACACACACACACACACACACACACACACACACACACATACACACACACACACACACACACACACACACACACACACACACACACACAAAGGCAGAGGATTAGGATGGCCCGTATTCCTTCCGGCGCTCTGTTTATTAGTCACCTAGTGGTGCTTCCTCAATCTAGCTCTAATTTTTTAATTTGATAACATACCTCAGAAAGTTTAGCATAAACTAATTCTGCACATTACGAAAATTGTTACTAAACAATGTAAGGTGTATAATTTATTAAGAAGAGTATTAAAATTGTAATTTAATTAATTCCTTAGCAAAGATAAACTCTGTACTTAATACGTTAGAGTGTCTAATAACTAAGAAAATCAATCATGGTTTGTTTGGTATCATTTTTCTTGTACTTTTAGGTAGAATCAATATTTATTAACTATTTTTAGTTAAAATTACAACTTAAAAAGTTAAAGTTTGGTTAGAGATACCAATAAATGACCAATGGAGCGGAAATACGACCTGTCTCGGGTCCGTCCCAATCCTCTGCACTCGTAAGGGTGAGTGTGCGTGCACGCGAGAGAAACTGACATGACATCCAGGGGTACTAGGCTACTATCACTGTCGAGAGATCGCTTTGCGCTAATTGTATGAAAGATCATTCTTGACATTGCTAGCAATACCAAATGGCGAAGAGTTTCAAACAGTTATTATTTGGTAGAAAAATACTAAATTTGAAAATTTGTGTTAGTTAATTACTTGAAGCAAAACATTTCACAATATTTCAAAGCATAAGTGAATTTGTTAAAGATCTGTAAGGTTTAATATCGTAGCCAAGTATCATAGAAATATATTTTGTAAGTACTCCTTGCAAATTGCAATTAATTTTTAAATTATTATTTGGCAAAATCGTCGTTTTAAATTAAAAACTGTAATCTACATTAAGAGAGTGGTTATGTTTTATGTAGAAAGTAGAAGCATATTTTTGAAGCAAGTACAATACATGAAATTATTTAATCTCAAACAAATTGTTTAATTTTAATATGTTTTCGGATTTTTGTATTATGTTACATTAATATTTATAAATTAGTAGATTGACAATAATTAATCCTATTTTTACTTCATTAAATAGTTCTATATCCGAGAAGATGTTTATACTTTTAGAAATCTGTATTAAATAAAAGCTTAATTTATTTTACGTTCTAATTAAGCCCATGAACATTTTATAGTTAATTGAACAGACTGTTTTTGAAAAAATATTTTATTAAGCTATTTAGTTTGATGAAACATTTTAATAAAATTGAATTTTTCTTAAAAAAATAATAATTTGCGCTCTAAACTACAATAGTTTTAGCGAAAATTTAATTTCAACAGGACTCTTCGATCAGCTCTGATCCTATTACAAACTACTGGATTGTAAAAATAATAGGGATATTTCATGCCGCAAGGTTTGCAGGTTTTATCAGTATATAATGCTGTAGTAGAAGCTGCCCTAAGAGATCGGGGAATGGGTACTAATGGTAATCTAGGATTTCCAGGTGTCCAACAAAGGAAAACATGTCCTTTTATAAAAACTTAGTTCAACAATGTAACCGTAATTAGTTCCATTATATTTTACAAATTTGTAATTTGTTCCATTAGGTTATACAAATCCGTCATTATTTCAATTAGGTTTTACGAAACCATAATTAGCTATCTTGAGTTTTATAAATCCATAATTAGCTCTTTCAAGTTTGAAAAACCTGTAATTTGTTCCATTATGTTATACAAGTTCCTAATTAGATTGCATTAGCTTTTACAAAATCGTATTTAGTTCAATTAGGTTTTACAAAAACTATGTTACAAAAATTAGGTTCAATTAGTTTAAGTATGATTTACGAAACCATAATTAATTACATTAGGTTTCGTAAATCCGTAATTAGATTTATTAGGTTTTATAAGCCCGTAATTTGTACCCTTGTCTTACAAATTCTTAATTACTCTCATTAGGTTTTACAAATTAATTAGCTGATTAAGTTTTATAAACCCATAATTTGTTCTGATAGGTTTTACTTCAATCGCGACAGTTTAATTATATTCTTTAATGACAGGTCTGTAACAAAATGATTTTTCTAATAACACCTGAAACTTTTAATGGGGGGACGAGCTTGTTTGTTATTTTAGTAATGTTTATTAATATGTGGTTCAAACTGATAAGTAAGTCTTCATAGGATAGCTTCCTTTTATATTATTTATTAGCCCAACTAAGTCTGAATTTACGTTCCTTTCATTCCTTCTATTAGTTCACCTTCATTCTTCTATTAGTTCTATATATATTTTAAAAACAACATAGGTTATTCAAATACAAGAATATTATTTATTTATTTATGGTTTAGAAATTAAAGTGGTAGAAATTAAAGATTTAAAACAAAAATTACAAAATAATAACCTTATTACAGTAAAGGCAGATAAAAGTAATGCTACTGTCATTATTGATAAAAATAATTTTTAAAAAATTAAAATTTTCAATATATGATATACCGTAAACCAACTTTAACAAATCAAATTATGCCAAACAATTCTAATCATCCATATAACCAAAGAATAGCTGCTTTATATAACTTATTATATAGAATGCATAAAATCCCCATGAATGAAAAAAATAAAATAAGAGAAAAAAACATAATTTATGAAATTGCAATAGAAAACTGTTGTAAAAAGAAAACTGTTGACAAACTTAATTATAATATTATTAATAAGCAACAAATTAATTTAATTTACAATAATAATACAATACGAACTCCATTTTTATTTATAGGCCATGAAATAAAAAATACCACCAAATTATTTAAAAATTCAAATATCATAATTGCATACAAAACTAATAACAAAATAATAAACATAATAAATAAAAATAATAAAACAAATAATATGCATGAAAAAGGTGGTGTTTATAGATTAGAATGCGCCAACTGTAATAAAACGTATATAGGTCAAACCAAGAAATATTTAAATCAAATTTTGCAAATCATTGTATTAATAAAGGATTAAGAATGAATATATATGAAGCATTCGAAATATATGAATATAGTAATATTAACAATTTAATAAAAGAACAAATACATTCCAAATTTGATACTATATTCAATGTCTATAATGTTACAGCAACAAAATAAACTTGGGAATTTGTATAAATTTAGCAACAATTCTATTTCCAATTTAACATATGTTTTAGGCCTATATCTTGCATTATTGTATTATTCATTCCTGATGATGTTGGTACTTTTTACCAACGAAAAGCTTTGAATATAAATAAATAATATTCTTGTATTTGAATAACCTGTTGTTTTTTCTAAATTATTAAACAAGAAAACATTTTATATTTATATATATATTAAAATTCTAATTCGTTAATAAAATACTATTATTTTATCCACTAAAGTTCAAATGCATTACTTTAACTTCGATGTTGATAAGGTTTTTTAAAAATAATAATTCAATAATTTAGTTTTATATGGGAGAAAAATTTCACAAAAGGGGCAAGGTATGCAATATAGTTATTTCGTCCCATTTTAGTTAACATATGATTTCATAAAAGCTGATTATAAGTTCTGTGGTAGAACGGCTGCTTTATCGCATAGGTTATGTTAAGTTAATAATAATAATAATTATAATTATTTAATGAAAAGTAACTCAATTAAAATTTGTCTTTGTTGACCTGAGTAAGAATTTACTTTAAAAAATTGTTTGTTTATATTAATTGTTAAAGTTACGTTGTGTTGAAACCAATGAGGAATACTACAGTAAGACGCCAACGGCCATACCATGTTGAATATACCGGTTCTCGTCCGATCACCGAAGTCAAGCAACATTGGGCGTGGTTAGTACTTGGATGGGTGACTACAGTAAGACCGTATAGTTCGCTTAGCTTGTAATCAAATGGAACGGTTAAATTATAACAACCACTATGCAATTATTAATTTATTTCTCATGCGCGTTTCAATATAAACAAAGTAATCATTCAAACAAAGTGTAACTACTCAAATTTTTAACTATAACTTTAAAAAATTGTTATTGTTGAAAATGTCAGTAGTTACGCTAATGATGAATTTACGATCTAAAACATCACGAGCAAAATATTTAAGTGGGTTTATATTCATTATTATTTAATCGTTCACTAAATATATTTAGTAAACCATTTTCCCGCTAGATTATTACAAATGAAATAGAAAAATTTAAGTTTCCGGTGATGTGCTTACGGTCATGATGTCCCTTGTTGGGTCAGTGTCAAGGTCAAACAGAGGTGAGTGGATGTTATGTATACCTTGGGTGTAGAGTTGGAATCCTCACTGGACGTAAAGGTACTGGACGTGTCGATGCCTGAATCTTTCGTTTGTGGCCCATCGAAACGGACAGTTTTCTTCCTGCGCCGGGAGTCCAGCAGGGCCACCTTCACCTCCCGATGCCGGTCAGGCGCTTCACAGTAGTCCCAGCCGTTGTGCACTTCCACCGGCAATTCAGTTTTGGTATTGTTTGTTTTTTTTAACAGTTATTATTTTACTTGAAGGAAAGAGAGAGGAAAGAGGTGGGTGACAGAAAGGAGAGTAAAACACAACAACAAGATATAAAAACATAGAAAATAATACACAAAGAGGATTAAATATGAAATGAAATGATATAGAAAATGCATGTCAATAAGAACAGAATTACTGTACTAGAGATGCTGAGAGATGTACATATAACATAAATAGCTTAAATATTGAATACTTCATTCTCTGCTTGATGAATACATTATTAAAACCAACAAATATTAACAAAACAAATCACGAAAGTAAGTTTACAACTACATAAATTAACACTTTTCCACGATTTTAAAGTTTCCTTCACAAATTTTTGGTAGGTGAACTTTGAACATTATAATAAAAATTATTTTTGTTTTAATTATTAGGACAATTATATTTTTAGCCAAGAACTAATTTGATGGGGAGGGGGTAAGGTGGAGATGGTTGTAGAAATAATAAAATCAAAACATACTTTGACCTAGAAATACGTAAATAGGTGGGGTAGGATTAAGGTATAGATGGATGAAGATGTAATGAAATCAGAACAGACTTTGACCTAGAACTAATTTGATGGGGGGGGATAAGGTAGAGATGGCTGCAGAAATAATGTAAGCAAAACAGACTTTGTCCTAGAACTAGTTTGATGGGGGGGGGGTAAGGTAGAGATGGCTGGAGAAATAATGTAAGCAGAACAGACTTTGTCCTAGAACTAGTTTGATGGGTGGTAAGGTAGAGATAACTGGAGAAGTAGTGAAATCATGACAGACTTTGACCTAGAACGAATTTGACGAGGAGGGTCAAGGTAGAGTTGGCTGGGGAAGTAGTGAAATAATATCAGACTTTGACCTAGAACTAATTTGATGAGGAGGGTTAAGGTAGAGTTGGCTGGGGAAGTAGTGAAATATTAACAGACTTTTACCTAGAACTAATTTGATGGGTGGTAAGGTAGAGATGGCTGGAGAAATAATGAAATCAGAACAGACTTTGACCTAGAACTAATTTGATAAGTGGTAAGGTAGAGATAGCTGGAGAAGTAGTGAAATCAGAACAGACTTTGGCCAAGATTTAATTTGATGGGGGGGTTAAGGTAGAGATGGCCAAAGAAATAGTGAAATAAGAACATACTTTGACCTAGAACTAATTTGATGGTGGGGGTAAGCTGTAGATGCCTGGAGAAATAGTGAAATCAGAGCCGACTTTGACCTGGAACTAATTTTATGGGGGTAAAGTAGAGATGGCTGGAGAGATAGTGAAATCAGAACAGACTTTGACTAAGAATTAATTTGATGGGGGGTTAAGGTAGAGATGGTCGGAGAAATAGTGAAATGAGAACATACTTTGACCTAGAACTAATTTGATTGTGAGGGTAAGCTGTAGGTGGCTGGAGAAATAGTGAAATCAGAGCCGACTTTGACCTGGAACTAATTTTATGGGGGTAAAGTAGAGATGGCTGGAGAGATAGTGAAATCAGAACAGACTTTGACCAAGATTTAATTTGATGGGGGGTTAAGGTAGAGATGGCCGGAGAAATAGTGAAATGAGAACATACTTTGACCTAGAACTAATTTGATTGTGAGGGTAAGCTGTAGGTGGCTGGAGAAATAGTGAAATCAGAACCGACTTTGACCTGAAACTAATTTTATGGGGGGTAAGGTAGAGATGGATGCAGAAATAGTGAACTCAGAACAGTCTTTGACCTAGATCTAATCTGATGAGGCGGGTTAAGTTAGAGACGGTTGGAGAAGCAATGAGGTTGGAAAAATGTCTCCTAACACGTCCATTATGATACGGGGTAGAGAATATATGGCTGAAGAAGCTGTGCACTTTGAAGACTTTCTCCCAAACCTAACAATGAGGCAGACTAAGGTAGATGACTGGAAATGTCGGATGGCAGTCAAGTAGTGAAGGAGGAATGCACTTAGAATTCTAGGCAGTCGTCTCTAAAATTAAATTTAATTGATAATTTGCAAAATGAAAATAAAAAAAATATATACAATTACACAAGAAACTCTTTAAGGATAACTCGTGGTGTCCTGAGTTGCATAAAGTTACAGTAATTTCATTTTGTGCAATTGTATAACTGTTTACTTTTTATTGTAAATATCGTTAAATTATTTCCTTTAATGAAATTGTTGCATTTATTAATGTCCATACATTACAAAAAGTTACTAAAATTCAAAAATAAAGGAAAATAAAAGTCAACGAAATTTAATTCAGGAGTAAAAATTACTTTTCAACAATCGGTTCACTGCCCGGAATGGCAAAAATAAAGTCTAATAAGCATTATTAAACCGTATTTACCCTTATGCATGTAATCTCACATACCTTCCTAAGTTAACTTTTGGTAGTCCCCTAAAGAAAGCACTGCTTGGTATTTACTTAATGCAGAGGAGACGATGGTTGTTATGAAGGAAATCAAGATATACTTAAATAAGAGTTGTAATTCCATAAATTACAAGTTCACTGTGATATTTAAACAATTACATTCATCAAGCGTGCCCATGAAATAAACACTATTTAAGAAAACAAAATTTAAATAGCGTAGGTAGAAAGAATTGTGTCTTATTTGAAATTTGTTACTATATTTAAAAATGCAGAGATTTAAATTATAAAAATATATTTGTTAATGTAATTTAAAATAAAAAGGTCGGCCTTGCATTGCCAGGAGCCGACTAGCAAACTGTCTAGAGACAAGAAATCTCGAGGTCAAGGCTGGGTAAATAGAAACAGTTTGTTCATTGAGTACCCTGGGTATTTTTATAATAAATACTTTTAAATTTCTTCTACCAACTGTTAAACATAAATTTTACCTGTTGAAAATAACTGTGTTTAAGACTAAAGTATATTTTTTTTTAAGGTCGTGGGTATGCATCAACAAAATACAGCTTTCTAGGTTTATAGTGAGTTGTAGAGCAAATTTGAGAGACAGGGAGAACAGTATTATTTTCCAAGATTCGATTGGAAATTTAGTTGAACCGAACGCAGTTATTAGACGTATTAGAGACATCAATTCGTGATGAGTAAACTGAAATACAAAATATCTTCAAATCTATTTGCCTTAAAGTTTTTGGTATTTTAAAATAATACAAAATAATGTCATGTTTTATAAAATTTAATTAGCCCACGAGTATTCAAAGTGGGTAATGTGCACAACTCAACGTTTCAACCCTAAACTTTAACTTTATATCCCAACGTTTAGGAGCTGAGTTGACCTGAAGACTGAGGAAGCACCCAATCACATAGAAATTGTTTGGCGCTAGCCGAAGTCGAAACTAGATATTTTAGATTAGTAGAGAAGTTCTCTCACGCTCAGCCTAACTAAAAAAATGCGCACAAAGATCTCATACAAATTATTTGGAGCTAACGAGATTCGAATCCAGAACTTTTAGATTAATAGGCAAATTCTCTCAAACTAGACCACTCAGCCGCCTATTTTTAAAAAATGTGCACACAACCGCATATAAATTCTTTGGCGCTAGCGGGAGTTGAAACCAGAACTTCTAGATCAGTCGACAAATTCTCTCTAGCTAGACCACTCAGCCGCCTATTTTTAAAATTGTGCACACAATCACACACAAATTCTTTAGCACTAGCGGGAGTCGAAACCAGAACTTCTATATTAGTAGACAAATTCTCTCAAACTAGACCACTCAGCCGCCTACTTTTAAAATTGTGCACACTACCACACATAAATTCTTTGGCGCTAGCGGGAATCGAAACCAGAACATCTAGGTTATTAGACAAGTTCTCTCAAGCTAGACCACTCAGCCACCTACTATTAAAAAATGTGTTTTATATCCGAGCGTCCTAAATTCTTGTTAATGGCGATTTGGATATAATTTCTGGCATTTTTTAAATACAGACGAAAACTAAGATAGTTGTAATTAGGGTCAAAATTACACAATGATTTAATGTACGTAGATTATTTTCTCTTGAAAATCAGCGGTAAAGTAACACTATACTAATCGATCAGTGTAAGCAAACTGTTTCACTTTACCGCAGCCCGACAGATTGCCGTAGCAGATAGGAAGGACTGCGGGGGGCATGCCACAGCAAGACAAACACAGCACACACCAACACCTGCTCAACAAAAACACATTTATCCTCACCGCTAAGAACTTTTTTATTTTTTCATCTAAAATCGCTTGCTTTTCCAGCCGATCGTCGCCGCCAATATTGTCCAAATCACCTGTGAGTCAAACGCACACATGTTACATTTACTGGTGTATTATTAGCTTCAGAATCCTCTTACCTGACACTTGCTGCTGACAAAAACACATTCATAAAGTCATCTTCATTACAATAAATAGCATTCAATGGTTTTCAGTGGCAACCAAAACTAGACACTTAAACCTAAAGGAAATTCAATTTTACTCTAATAATAGTTTAGCTGTCAAATTGCTCAACACTTTAGAAACTATAATTATAGATTTGAAAAAATCGATTCTTTAATAAAGTAAATGTAATTAAGGCAGCTTTAGTTGAGTACATAATTTAAATCCCTGAGATTTCATTCAATTACTGTTGCTTTTTTAAACAATTCGTAAATACCTTGTAAACAATTTAATGTCCTGATATTACGTTACATTATTAAGAAGACAAAAGCAACATGTGATTGTTATGGTAATAAGTGGTCGTTTAATTTTTACTATAAAGGAAAACAAATAAATCTTTCATATCACACGCGTGTTGAAATTAATTAGAAATGATACATTTTTGAAATGGAAAACTTTATAACGATGCCTACAAATACTTGAATGGGCATAAACATACCATTTTTCACGAGTATAGTTTCCGTCAGTATAAATTCCAAAAGATTACGCAACGAGTCACCTCATAGAGAATGAAATAATACAAGACTTTAGTTAACAGCTGATGTTTTTATAGGTTATGTTGTCAAACAACTGTTTTAACACGTAGGTTATGTTACATTATTTATTGAACATTGTTAAGGGAAACTGTTAATAATATAGTGTCTAGGGTAAATATTGCGTGCTGTTAACAAGGGTTTTTTCTTGTTTTTTATTAAACATACTCATTTTTGAACACGTATAATCTTTATTTTCAGCGGAAAACACAGATGGTCAACATTTTTATCACATTTTAGTTGGGATTACATTTTTGGACACGCAGTATCAACAACACGCTGATACCGTCTACCTAAATCGTCTGATAGGTCTACCTAAAACTTATCTAGTTGTGACGTCACTTGGCAAAAGTTATTGTTGGACTCGTCTGCTCACGGTAAATATTCATTGGACTCGGTCAGTTACGGGCGTGTAGAACGCGCTACAGGAAGCATCAATAGCGTGAGAAAACAGCGCATCGTTGATTTTTATATAACACACGGAGCTCTGAAATAAGTGACATTGTGTCCCAAGTGTAACAACCCGGTAATTTTGGGCAAAGACGTATTATAGTTTCGGTGCCGCAAAATGGTTTCAATTAGGAAGGAGAAGGTGACACCTTGCAGAGGTTCGTGCTGGGATTGTTCATTTTTAAAAAACCCCAGCATGCCCGTAAGGAAGTAGTAACGTTTAGTTAACCATTTCTTGTGCCACGACCCTCCTCGGCAACCTTTTCTAAGGAAAGCGTAAAACTCAGTGATAAAACAGTGGTCGATTGGTTTTCTTTCATGCGCGAGGAGTGCACCGAGGAAGTAGCAGCGACGTCAGAAAAGTTGGGAGTCAAAGGATAAGGTTTAGAGATTGGTGAAAGGAAATTCGTGAAACGCAAATATAACCAAGGTCGCCGGGTTATCAGTGGTGTTGAACGCGGTTCTAGAGAAGCATTGTTTTACGAGTTGAAGACGAGAAAGGAGAAAACATTAGAACTGGATATTGCCGGGAGCGACCATTGTCACGGACTTTTGGAAGGCCTATCAACCACTACAGGATTATCGGTACGACCACCTGACCTTAAATCATAGCCAGACATACCGGTTCCCCATTACATAACTGTACAACTAGTAATGTTTGCATAAAAATAAAAAAATAATTTTTGGAATATTTTTCCTTGCGAGAAACCAATTCAAGTTGAAATCGCCAGTTACAAATAGTGTAGAGAACTGAAATTAAAATGAATCAAAATCACTAAGCGACAATGACAGTCTATGCTACAACAAATAAACAAAAATAATCAGAAACAAAAACTTAACAATAAATTCATAACAATATAATAATTTATTACTTTAAAAAAAATTACAGAAATATTTGATTGTTGCCTTTTTCTTCTTATTATAAACATAATTCAGGTGAATAGGTGCCAAGTGTTCAACTAGCATAAGTTAAAATGTCTGCATTATTAGGAAAAACAAACAACGGCAAAACATATAAAGATTGTGTTTTGATTGAACCTACCTTTTTCACTGTCGTGTTCCTCGCAGCTGGTGCACTCTGGTGTCGATCTAAGCTCATCGTCTGAACTGGAGAACGACCTCTGCGGGGGCTGCTGAGCGTGGTGCCTTGGTCCGAGCGATCCCTGGTTACCACTCGTCGAAGATTGTTTCTTAGTAGAACCACTCCTCTTGTGTTTTTTCGTTCCGGAAACTACGACATTGGTGACTCCGCCTCGCGTCGGCGGAGCCAACGGCGCACAATCCATTGACGAAGACTGTTCGGAACTTAACGAATCGTTCCTGTATTCCCCGAGACCGCCTACGTATTGTTGCGATTTCATAAGGCCTTCAAGCTCCCCGCGGTAGAACCTCATGTCCTCTTCTCTCGTCCTGGCTGACATCGCGTCCTCGCCCGGCGCCAGCCTCCCTTGGTCCTGCTGACTGTACTGTCTCTTCAACATACTGCCAGAACGATGCAGTAACGGTTGGTTTTCCTTTTCCGCCGCGCTGTGGGCTCTCTCTAGTTTTGGCCTCTTGTCGGTCGGCGTCAGTGGCTGCTGCTGCAGGTCTGCTTCGATCCTCCTCATTATAGGATCTCCCGACGCCATTCCTTTGTTAATCCATTGTCCTGTTTTGCTCAAGAGTTCTTGTTTTTTCCGGCAGAGTATGCAAACCCAAATTATCTGAAAACAAAACAAGCCCAACATATTAAAAAACAAAAACACTCATTAGAGGTATCCAAGAATGTTTTGTATTTAAGGCAAACAGGTACATTTTAAGTATTATTGTCAATGGACGGTGTAAACAAAAAATGTTTATCGAAGAAAACAAGGTTCGGACATCGTCGCCAAACTAAGTTTGTGTCTTAAAAAAAGATGACTAACAAACATTTTTTTAAAATAATTAGTGATTGTATAACACTAAATGTTTAAGATAAATATATAATGATAACGATAAATAAATAAATCTATAACAAAAAATATTTAACAATAAATATATAACTATAATATTATACATATATATATATATATATATATATATATATATATATATATATATATATATATATATATATAGAATATCAAATGTGTTTTCTGCTAGAATATTTTTAAGATCAAATAATATACACAAATACAGGTATATTTAATTGATTGAATAATAAACTCAAAAACATACTTAATATTCATTATGTAACCAGATAATTAAAACCCCCCATACCAGCAAAAGTCTTTTATATTATAGAAACACATTCATTATTATAAAACCATTAATAATAAAATGTAGTTTTATTTATGAGGATAAATCGATTAAAGAATGAATTTACATTGTCTCATTCTTATTCACCAGTACATTATAATTACTTGATCATTGTTAAATTATTATCTATTTATTTATCCATTAGATTTACAATAAAATTCATATTCAGTCTTCAAATTACAAATAGGATTTAATAGTTTAACATGCACTTTATCAATATTTTATTACTGTTCAGCTTGTTGCTCATTCCCCATTTCAACATCCTGTTCTTCCTCCAACGGTGGATTTACTATTTCATCAGACTCAGCACTACCCTCTTGTTCATTATATGCTCTAAATTCCGGGTCTTCATAATCCATTAAGGCTGATCTGCCCACATTTCTAAATCTAGCAACTGCTACTTTAAATACGCATTATGTCAGAAAAACGTTGGTACGGTTTTCTTAATTATTATTAAACTAACAATTGCGTGTTTGTCTCATGTTAATCGGTCGCTTTGAAGTGTTATAACTGAGGCTTCGTATTAATTAATTTCTCGGTTTTTGTTGCTGGCAACACCTTTGCAAGTATTGTGTTTCAGATTTAACTGTAATTATGAAACGCATTACGCTGAAATAATAAAAAATACAATGATACTAAAGACATTGAAACACAAATATTAAACCGAAATAGACTATTGGTATTTAAATGAAAACTATAAATTTAATAAATAAACGAACGCAGCTAGCAAAATATAAGAGCATAGGAATAACACGTATTACATATAATATTGATATAGTGTGGACAAAATGACATAGTCAGAATATATTTTTAAAGTGTAAATGTTTAAGACATTACTTAATGGTAATTTATTGAAATCGAATTTTGGCGGTCATCACCTGTGAAACGTAGAAAAAATTTGTGAACATTAGGTAGAATGAGAAATTAAGGGTACGCGCGTAGATATCAGTGATAAGAAGTGATTTGTAAACCTGTGATTTAGTAATTGTTATTCGTAAATAAACGTTCTACCTGATCCGTAGCGAGATAAAGTAGCAGGTTCTTGCCTAAATAAACTGTGAAGGAGTAGTAAATCACACCTACCCGTGAAGCGGGGCCTGGGGTAGGAGTGGGATGTGTTACTGATCAGTTACTGATTTGCCAAACAGTACGAAACGAAATGAGCTAAAAATTAGAATGGATTTTTTAACTGAGATTGTGTTTCTCAGTTTGTCCTTCTCATTCACTGACTGTGATCTGTGTCGCGATCCATGGTATTGTGATTGTCATCCTCAGTTTCTCTTTCTCACTAACTATGACTGTGACTGTGATTTGTGTCGGCGACCCTTGGTGTTGTGATTGGGATTGTGATCGCTAAAGATAGTTCTGAAACACTTTTGTTTGTAATAGTACCTTATTCATTTATAAATAATCGATTATTTTTAGTTGTTTGTTTTTAGTAAGTATTGCAACAAATACAGTCCGTACCTGAAAGTGAACAAAACAAATAGCGGGAGACGAAATTGGAGCATAATTTGGTTATTTTTTACTGACGACGAAATCGATTAGGGAAGTCAAACAGCTTTTGTAACATCTCTAAAATAAATATTCGTTTAAAACAACCGCATCTAACTTCAAAAACACATGACCTCAAAGCACTCGACAGTTTCAATGTCGTTATCCACCCTGAAACACTTTTGTTTGTAATAGTACCTTATTCATTTATAAATAATCGATTATTTTTAGTTGTTTGTTTTTAGTAAGTATTGCAACAAATACAGTCCGTACCTGAAAGTGAACAAAACAAACAGCGGGAGACGAAATTGGAGCATAATTTGGTTATTTTTTACTGACGACGAAATCGATTAGGGAAGTCAAACAGCTTTTGTAACATCTCTAAAAATAAATATTCGTTTAAAACAACCGCATCTAACTTCAAAAACACATGACCTCAAAGCACTCGACAGTTTCAATGTCGTTATCCACTTCTGTTTTACAACCTCGTTTGACCTCGACACAAGTGAATCACAGTTCGACCTGTTTCGTGACGAGATGAAGTATCAGGTTCTTGCCTAACAAAACGGTGACCCAGTGGCAAATTTCACTTCTTCGTGAAGCGGGACCCAAAACCGTTTACACTTATCATACCCAGATAGGTGAACTAAATTCGTCGATCGTAAACTATCCTTTATGTATGTGGGAATGGTATGGGGTTGGAGTGTTATGTGTCTCAGTCACTGATTTGACAAACTGTACGAAACTGAGCTAGAAATTAGAACCAGTTTTTTAACTGTAATTGTGTTTCTCAGTACCTCCTTCTCATTCTCTATGACTGTGATTTGTGTCGGCAACCCGTGGTATTGTGATTGTCATTCTCAGTTTCTCTTTCTCATATAGATATAAGTTTGGAGTAAGGATAAAAGATCTTCTGATAGGGGACACGGGGAGGTTTATGTGTGCAGGATTACGTACTTGAAGTGGACTTACTTCCTACCGGAGTCATAACGAAGTGTATACCCATGCCCACACCTATGGAAACTAGAAAACTATTAGGAGTAGATATAAGTTTGGAATAAGGATACAAGAACTTCTGATAAGGGATACGCGAAGGATTATGTGTGCAGGATTACGTACTTGAAGTGGACTTACTTCCTACCGGAGTCATAACGAAGTGTATACCCATGCCCACACCTATGGAAACTAGAAAACTATTAGGAGTAGATATAAGTTTGGAATAAGGATACAAGAACTTCTGATAAGGGATACGCGAAGGATTATGTGTGCAGGATTATGTACTTGAAGTGGACTTACTTCCTACCGGAGTCATAATGAAGTGTATACCCATGCTCACACCTATGGAAACTAGAAAACTATTAGGAGTAGATATAAGTTTGGAGTAAGGATAAAAGATCTTCTGATAGGGAACACGGGGAGGTTTATGTGTGCAGGATTACGTACTTGAAGTGGAAATACTTCCTACCGGAGGCATAACGAAGTGTATACCCATGCCCACACCTATGGAAACTAGAAAACTATTAGGAGTAGATATAAGTTTGGAATAAGGATACAAGTACTTCTGATAAGGGATACGCGAGGGATTATGTGTGCAGGATTATGTACTTGAAGTGGACTTACTTCCTACCGGAGTCATAACGAAGTGTATACCCATGCCCACACCTAAGGAAACTAGAAAACTATTAGGAGTAGATATAAGTTTGGAATAAGGATACAAGAACTTCTGATAAGGGATACGCGAAGGATTATGTGTGCAGGATTACGTACTTGAAGTGGACTTACTTCCTACCGGAGTCATAACGAAGTGTATACCCATGCCCACACCTATGGAAACTAGAAAACTATTAGGAGTAGATATAAGTTTGGAATAAGGATACAAGTACTTCTGATAAGGGATACGCGAGGGATTATGTGTGCAGGATTACGTACTTGAAGTGGACTTACTTCCTACCGGAGTCATAACGAAGTGTATACCCATGCCCACACCTATGGAAACTAGAAAACTATTAGGAGTAGATATAAGTTTGGAGTAAGGATAAAAGATCTTCTGATAGGGGACACGGGGAGGTTTATGTGTGCAGGATTACGTACTTGAAGTGGACTTACTTCCTACCGGAGTCATAACGAAGTGTATACCCATGCCCACACCTATGGAAACTAGAAAACTATTAGGAGTAGATATAAGTTTGGAGTAAGGATAAAAGATCTTCTGATAGGGGACACTGGGAGGTTTATGTGTGCAGGATTACGTACTTAAAGTGGACTTACTTCCTACCGGAGTCATAACGAAGTGTATACCCATGCCCACACCTATGGAAACTAGAAAACTATTAGGAGTAGATATAAGTTTGGAGTAAGGATAAAAGATCTTCTGATAGGGAACACGGGGAGGTTTATGTGTGCAGGATTACGTACTTGAAGTGGACTTACTTCCTACCGGAGGCATAACGAAGTGTATACCCATGCCCACACC
Source organism: Prosapia bicincta (assembly GCA_036971475.1). Classification (NCBI taxonomy): domain Eukaryota; kingdom Metazoa; phylum Arthropoda; class Insecta; order Hemiptera; family Cercopidae; genus Prosapia; species Prosapia bicincta. The sequence continues at coordinate 26,021,913 of JBAIZL010000005.1, forward strand.
TATGGAAACTAGAAAACTATTAGGAGTAGATATAAGTTTGGAGTAAGGATAAAAGATCTTCTGATAGGGGACACTGGGAGGTTTATGTGTGCAGGATTACGTACTTGAAGTGGACTTACTTCCTACCGGAGTCATAACGAAGTGTATACCCATGCCCACACCTATGGAAACTAGAAAACTATTAGGAGTAGATATAAGTTTGGAATAAGGATACAAGAACTTCTGATAAGGGATACGCGAAGGATTATGTGTGCAGGATTATGTACTTGAAGTGGACTTACTTCCTACCGGAGTCATAACGAAGTGTATACCCATGCCCACACCTATGGAAACTAGAAAACTATTAGGAGTAGATATAAGTTTGGAGTAAGGATAAAAGATCTTCTGATAGGGAACACGGGGAGGTTTATGTGTGCAGGATTACGTACTTGAAGTGGACTTACTTCCTACCGGAGGCATAACGAAGTGTATAACCATGCCCACACCTATGGAAACTAGAAAACTATTAGGAGTAGATATAAGTTTGGAATAAGGATACAAGAACTTCTGATAAGGGATACGCGAAGGATTATGTGTGCAGGATTATGTACTTGAAGTGGACTTACTTCCTACCGGAGTCATAACGAAGTGTATACCCATGCCCACACCTATGGAAACTAGAAAACTATTAGGAGTAGATATAAGTTTGGAATAAGGATACAAGAACTTCTGATAAGGGATACGGGAAGGATTATGTGTGCAGGATTACGTACTTGAAGTGGACTTACTTCCTACCGGAGTCATAACGAAGTGTATACCCATGCCCACACCTATGGAAACTAGAAAACTATTAGGAGTAGATATAAGTTTGGAATAAGGATACAAGTACTTCTGATAAGGGATACGCGAGGGATTATGTGTGCAGGATTACGTACTTGAAGTGGACTTACTTCCTACCGGAGTCATAATGAAGTGTATACCCATGCTCACACCTATGGAAACTAGAAAACTATTAGGAGTAGATATAAGTTTGGAGTAAGGATAAAAGATCTTCTGATAGGGAACACGGGGAGGTTTATGTGTGCAGGATTACGTACTTGAAGTGGACTTACTTCCTACCGGAGGCATAACGAAGTGTATACCCATGCCCACACCTATGGAAACTAGAAAACTATTAGGAGTAGATATAAGTTTGGAATAAGGATACAAGAACTTCTGATAAGGGCTACGCGAAGGTTTATGTGTGCAGGATTACGTACTTGAAGTGGACTTACTTCCTACCGGAGTCATAATGAAGTGTATACCCATGCTCACACCTATGGAAACTAGAAAACTATTAGGAGTAGATATAAGTTTGGAGTAAGGATAAAAGATCTTCTGATAGGGAACACGGGGAGGTTTATGTGTGCAGGATTACGTACTTGAAGTGGACTTACTTCCTACCGGAGGCATAACGAAGTGTATACCCATGCCCACACCTATGGAAACTAGAAAACTATTAGGAGTAGATATAAGTTTGGAATAAGGATACAAGTACTTCTGATAAGGGATACGCGAGGGATTATGTGTGCAGGATTATGTACTTGAAGTGGACTTACTTCCTACCGGAGTCATAATGAAGTGTATACCCATGCTCACATTTATGGAAACTAGAAAACTATTAGGAGTAGATATAAGTTTGGAGTAAGGATAAAAGATCTTCTGATAGGGAACACGGGGAGGTTTATGTGTGCAGGATTACGTACTTGAAGTGGACTTACTTCCTACCGGAGGCATAACGAAGTGTATACCCATGCCCACACCTATGGAAACTAGAAAACTATTAGGAGTAGATATAAGTTTGGAATAAGGATACAAGTACTTCTGATAAGGGATACGCGAGGGATTATGTGTGCAGGATTATGTACTTGAAGTGGACTTACTTCCTAATGGAGTCATAACGAAGTGTATACCCATGCCCACACCTATGGAAACTAGAAAACTATTAGGAGTAGATATAAGTTTGGAATAAGGATACAAGTACTTCTGATAAGGGATACGGGAAGGATTATGTGTGCAGGATTACGTACTTGAAGTGGACTTACTTCCTACCGGAGTCATAACGAAGTGTATACCCATGCCCACACCTATGGAAACTAGAAAACTATTAGGAGTAGATATAAGTTTGGAATAAGGATACAAGTACTTCTGATAAGGGATACGGGAAGGATTATGTGTGCAGGATTACGTACTTGAAGTGGACTTACTTCCTACCGGAGTCATAACGAAGTGTATACCCATGCCCACACCTATGGAAACTAGAAAACTATTAGGAGTAGATATAAGTTTGGAATAAGGATACAAGAACTTCTGATAAGGGATACGGGAAGGATTATGTGTGCAGGATTACGTACTTGAAGTGGACTTACTTCCTACCGGAGTCATAACGAAGTGTATACCCAAGCCCACACCTATGGAAACTAGAAAACTATTAGGAGTAGATATAAGTTTGGAATAAGGATACAAGTACTTCTGATAAGGGATACGCGAGGGATTATGTGTGCAAGATTACGTACTTGAAGTGGACTTACTTCCTACCGGAGTCATAATGAAGTGTATACCCATGCCCACACCTATGGAAACTAGAAAACTATTAGGAGTAGATATAAGTTTGGAATAAGGATACAAGAACTTCTGATAAGGGATACGTGAGGGATTATGTGTGCAGGATTACGTACTTGATAAAGGAACTTATTTTATATTTTCTGTAACATACTACGTCAACTAATCTGAAGATGTTATGTTTGTATAATTTTAATAACCTAATGTATTCATGTTTTTGTCTAGGCTTGACCATAACGTTGGATATTTGTAGTAGACGAGGTAATTAGGTGCTCTTTAACACACACCTGATTTCTATACTATGACTTTGTTAAGTTTTTCGTAGCAACTCATGCGTCTAGAGGCCTTACAGATTCCATACTAAACTGGCTCTCCTTTCGTACTATTTACGTATAAAACATTTGCCGAACTAAAGATCATGTTATAATGTTCATCTAAAAACTCGCTAAACAGATTTTCGAATTTACGGCCTATTTAAACTCAACTCTCAAGTCCAGAACTTTTATTAATTTGAATTTTCATCTAGATTAAACATGTGGAAAACATTTACTCACAATCTAAGATTTCTAGGTTCAACTGTAATCCAATTACTTTAAGATCTTTGCAGCCACTCTATTCTAGTTTAGCATTTGCATGAAAGAACGGTTAATCAGTGGGGGATGGTGGCGTCTGGTCTGATACATTTATCGTCTAGCTAAAGATAAAAACTGTGCACGTCATGAAATTTGCAGATCCACCTTACTCGGTTTGAAGCTATTAAAAAATGTTCTAATTTATTGATTAGTATTATTAATACGATTAAGCCCCGCTGTGCGCTGAGATTTCTCCCTCCTATATACACCCTGGTAAGATATCCCATCCGTAAACTTACTTAAATTCACACATTTCATATGTGACGAATTGAATATTTAAATTACCGTGAAGCTGTCGGTTACATTTCTGAAACTCAACACACGGTAGGACTACATCAAAGTAGATACATATTCATTGTAATACTACTTCAGTGCAACTAATGACACGCTATATGCTAAATCATTGTAACTCACGGCAATGTAGGATTTCTTCTGAGTAGCTTTTTTTCCAGGCGTTAAACCTTTATAGGCTATCATTGCCTAACTCAATTTTTATTTAAAATCAATGTTCCATAAATGAAACTAATAAAAATACATAAATTTTAAAAACTAATTAAAATTATCTAAAACTAAAGAATCTAAAATTATACAAAATTTAAATATTATTGAAAAAATTAAAGTGGCGTAAGAAAGCAATGACACAGTCGATAGCCGCTGCATCGTCCCTTAAAACCACTTTTAAACTACCTCGAAGATTGTAACGTAAATACAAATCTCTCAACTAATCACAATCAAGCAGAATGTGCTTAATTGTGATAGTACTCCCACAAAACCGACATAGTGGTGGATCCTCATGTCGCGTCAACCACCCATGCGTTAACAAAGAGTGGCCGATGCGAAGACGAGTAACCACCACTTCCTCCCTACGGTTCGAACGAACAGATGTCCTCCATGGTCGGACGGTATTTTTGATGTCCCTCAACTTGTTTTTATTTACATTTTGCCATTCTTCATTCCAAACAGAGAATAGGTTACTTTTAACATTGCATACAAAATCTGATGCCATCACACGTTGTGTCGATCGTACCATACTTGTAGCTAATTTTGCACCTTCATCTGCTTTAGTGTTTCCAAATATTCCGCAGTGAACAGGCACCCAAAGAAATGACACCTTGACACCCCGTAATTGGAGCCTGTGTATTGAGCACAAGATGTCTTCAACTAATGGGTTCTTAGTATACATTTCCTGAATAGCCTGGAGAGCACTTTTAGAATCGGAACATACAAAATATTTAGATCTATCAGACGGAATTGATCTTAAAGCTTGGAAAATTGCAAAAAGTTCTGTGAATTTAGTCACAGTATGTTGATGAGTTATTTGTATCTACAAAAACTCCTGACGATAAATAACATCAGGAGTATTGTGTTTTAGGTACCTGGACAATGAGAAGTCAAATTTTAGCATTTGTATTATCCATGGAGGGATGTAGCATGATGTTCGTTCGAATATAGGTGGATGTTCTAAATTTAGATTGCTAAAAATGCGCAACTTTCTTATTCCGAAAGGAGCAGTTGAACGTTGACGCACATTTTAACGATCCTAGAGGTAGTTATCAAAAACTGCTTTGAATGCCGGATGTTTAGGTTTACTCCGAAGATCAGTGTAATATGAAACTTGTAGCATTTGACGTCGCATTGATACAGATGGTTCTCCAGCTTCAACTAGAAGGCTGGGGATCAAGCTTGACGTAAAAGCACCAGTACAACGTCTAAGGCCAGTGTGATGTATTGAATCCAGGAGTTTCAGAATCGTTGGTCGAGCAGATGGATAGGCTATACAGCCGTAATCTATGCGCGATCTTACAACGGCGCGAAAGAAACGCAGCATACAGGTTCTGTCTGCTCCCCAATTTGTACCACTTAGAACTCTCAACATATCCAATTTCTTGCTGCACCGGGTCCTCAAATCACGCAGATGCAGATTCCATGAATGTCTTTTACCCAATAAAAGACCCAAAAATCTCACATTATCCGCGGTCTGAAGCCGCATACCAACAAAATAAAGGATAGGTTCCTGGTGTTGCCTGCGACGACTAAATGGTATACACTGGGTCTTCGAAGCCGAAAACTTGAAGCCCGTAGATTTGGTCCATTCTTGCAATTTATAAATGGCTAATTGTAAGGTTCTTTCAGCTGTTGCCATACTTCTAGCAGCCACATATATACAAAAATCGTCTAATATATGCCTTCTAGACGTACACGGAAAGTCCTGTTATTCAAATAATTTTGAATAAAAGCAAGAATGTTACCTTGTATACTCCATCATTTCAATACGTTCAAAATTCCTCTTCTCCATACCAGTCATATACCTTCTCAAGATCAAAGAAAACAGCTACCAGTGTTTGTCGTAAGATGACGGCATTCTTTATAGCTGAATCCAACAAAACCTTGAATCCAACTGATGAACGTCCTTCTCTGGAACCATACTGAACGTGAAAGAATTTTGTTTCTAGATACCAGACAAGACGACGGCCATCTTCTCCAGTAGTTTTGATAAGCAGCTGGTCAGAGAGATGGATCTGCAACTACTGGAATTAGTTTTGTCCTTTCCTTGTTTTAGAAGAGGAATTATTGTCGCTTCTAACAATGCATCGGGATAACCGTGCTCCTCGAATATAAGGTTGTACATCCGAAGGAGAACTAGTTTTGCCGACGGTGGTAGATTTTTAATCATGGAGTATACAATATCATCCGGGCCTGGAGCCGAATCCTTCGTTGATAGAGACTGACTCTAGTTCGTCGATAGAGAAATGGATATTCAAACAAGAATCTCCAGACAATCCAACGGTGAAAGGTAAAGCTTCCTGTTAGACGTTTAAACACCTGGAAAGCGTCCTTGTATGCAGAAGATGAAGAATATTTTGAGAACGATAACGCTAGCACATTAGCAATTTCCTCACAGTACGTGGTCAAAACACCATCCGAATGCCTTAATGAAATTAATGGCATCGGAACGAAAATGCCACAGACTGGTCGTAATATCTTCCATACTGTGGATGGAGCTGTAATTCTTCTAATTGTGCCAATGTACTGCGACCATGATTCTCGTTTACATCGCCTAAATATACAAGATTTTATATTTTTCCAGGTTTTCACAGCTGTCCATCCACCTGTTGACGCTGCTAAATGTGTCGGAGAACCGTCATTTAGCAGGTATAAATCCAGTTCCGATCTGATGCTTTCGATTAGATTACATCGCGGGTTGCATTCTATTGAGCATCATTAAACGTGGTGGGGGTTGAAATCGCCCACTAATAAAACCGGAGAAGGTGACTAGTTTATAAGGTCTAGCAAGTCTCTCTGTTGCAGGTGGTCTCATGGTGGAAGGTAGACACAACAGAGAGTGAATTTTTACGGAACAGCTGTTTGAATTGCTACTTCTTGTAAGGGAGTTATTAAGCTCACAGGTACGGCATCGATAAGTTACGGGCTAGAATAGCTACGCTACCTCTAGCTCGAATTTCTGTAACGAAGTCCGACTTGTGAACTGAATACTCCCTTAGATAGAAATTGTGCGATTCATGGAGATGTGTCTCTTGAATACAGATGTACATAGGAGACACATCTCTTACAATTATTTTTAGATCCTCAGAAGGGGAGTTTAAAATGGTCTTCTTCTGAGTCGCTTGTGATTTTGCACCTTCTTTCACAGGTGCAGCTTTGTTGTTATTTTTATTACTCATGGTTGGAGTAGTTTGAACTTCTTTCGAACTTGTCTCTAATAGTGTCCTACTTCTAATTTTCGCAGAGGTAACTGGCAATGTAGATTTGACCGCACATTCAACATTATTCTTTGAGTTGGAAACAGAATTTTTCGTCATTAACGCTAATAAATGACTAACTTGCTGAGTGAGCAGTTCATTTTTTTTATTTAGCTCAACGCAGTTGGAACACGACTTCTCAGTGGTGGTAGCTGAGGGATAAGATTTTGTTTCAAGTCTAGGTTGAGTTGACTTTAACTTCTTTTTTGCTTCGTGGAAAGATGTTTTATCCTTAGCCATTATGCTGCGGATAGCTTTCTCCTCCTTGAACTAGGGCAGTTAACGGAGCGAGCAGGGTGATTACCAGCACAGTTTGGGCGTTTCGGAGCACTTGTGGAAACCTTGCCTTCAGATGCACACTGTCCGTTTACCTCTGGGTTGGAGCAAGAAGAGCTGACGTGTCCAAAACAATGGCATTTAAAGCACCGGCGTGAATAGGGAACGTAGGGCCTATCAGGAAGCGTTGATAGCCCGCATATAGATATTCCGGGATAAATGGTTTCCCGAATGTCAGGATTAATGATGTTGTTGGAACTCTCTGATCGTTTTACATCCTCATAATTCAGATTCCCGTTCTGATTTTATTTCTTCCTCTCAGACATACAAAAGATCCCTGCATGATATTACTCCCTTTGATGAGTTCAAGGTGTGTGTGTGTGTTTGTGTTCGCTTTGAGTGGTGTAGTGTTAGGCTAGGGTACCCCTGCGGGGTCTGAGTAACTAGTAACACACTGAAGAGCAATTTCGAAGTAACTAGTTACACACCGTCGAGCTTCTTCAACGTATCTAGTTACACTCTGTAAAGCTACTTCAGGGTAACTAGTTACACACTGTAGAGCTACTTCAACGTAACTACTTACACACTGTAGAGCTACTTCAACGTAAATAGTTACACCCTGTAGAGCTACTTCAGGGTAACTAGTTACACACTGTGGAGCTACTTCAACGTAATTGGTTACACACTGAAGAGCTACTTCAACGTAACTAGTTACACACTGTAGAGCTTCTTCAACGTATCTAGTTACACTCTGTAAAGCTACTTCAGGGTAACTAGTTACACACTGTAGAGCTACTTCAACGTAACTAGTTACACACTGTAGAGCTACTTCAACGTAACTACTTACACACTGTAGAGCTACTCCAACGTAACTAGTTACAACCTGTAGAGCTACTTCAGGGTAACTAGTTACACACTGTGGAGCTACTTCAACGTAATTGGTTACACACTGAAGAGCTACTTCAACGTAACTAGTTACACACTGTAGAGTTACTTCAACGTAACTAGTTACAATACAGAAAAGCAAATTTAAAGTAACAAGTTACACATTGAAGAGCTACTTCAACGTAACTAGTTGCACGCTGTAGAGATACTTCAGAGTAACTAGTTACACACTGTAAAGATACTTCAGATGAAAAGCAACTTCAAAGTAACTACTTACACGCTGTAGAGCTAATTAAACGTAACTAGTTACACGCTGTAGAGCTACTTCAACGTAACTAGTTACACACTGTAGAGATACTTCAGAGTAACTAGTTACACACTGTAGAGCTACTTCAACGTAACTAGTTACACACTGTAGAGATACTTCAGAGTAACTAGTTACATACTGAAAAGCAACTTCAAAGTAACTAGTTACACACTGTAGAGCTACTTCAACGTAACTATTTACACGCTGTAGAGATACTTCAGAGTAACTAGTTACACACTGAAAAGCAACTTCAAAGTAACTAGTTACACGGTGTAGAGCTACTTCTGAGTAACTAGTTACAGACTGAAAAAGTAACTAGTTACACACTGTAGAGCTACTTCTGAGTAACTAGTTACACACTGTAGAGATACTTCAAAGTAACCAGTTACACACTGAAGAGCTACTTCAAAGTAACCAGTTACACACTGAAGAACTACTTTAACGTAAGTAGTTACACACTGTAGAGATACTTCGACGTAACTAGTTACACACTGTAGAGCTACTTCAACGTAACTAGTTACACCTGTAGAGATACTACAGAGTAACTAGTTACACACTGAAAAGCAACTTCAAAGTAACTAGTTACACACTGTAGAACTACTTCAACGTAACTAGATTCACACTGTAGAGCTACTTCAACGTAACTAGTTACACGCTGTAGAGATACTTCAGAGTAACTAGTTACACACTGAAAAGCAACTTCAAAGTTACTAGTTACACACTGTAGAGCTACTTCAGAGTAACTAGTTACACACTGTAGAACTACTTCAGAGTAACTCGTGACACACCGTAGCGCTACTTCATATTAACTAATGACACATAGTTAGGATACTTCAGAGTAATTAGTGACACGCTATAGAGCTTCTTCATAGTAACTCGTGACACACAGTAGAACTACTTCAGAGTAACTCGTTACACTCTGTAGCGCTACTTCATATTAACTAATGACACATAGTTAGGATACTTCAGAGCAATTAGTGACACGCTATAGAGCTACTTGATAGTAACGAGTGACACACAGTAGAACTACTTCAGAGTAACTCGTTACACTCTGTAGCGCTACTTCATATTAACTAATGACACATAGTTAGGATACTTCAGAGCAATTAGTGACACGCTATAGAGCTACTTGATAGTAACGAGTGACACACAGTAGGGCTGCTTCAGAGTAACTCGTGACACACTGTAGTGCTACTTCATATTAACTAATGACACATTAAATTACTACTACTTAACACTGAATTAGACAAACTGTGAGTGTTAAAATACATTATAAACAAACAGAACCCTAAATAGGCCAAAGCCTAATCGACCGGTTTAAATTAAACAGAAAACACGACCGTATAAAGTGCTTCGATGTGACAAGGGAGTGTAAGGATATTTGTGCAGATGCTCAAATATGGTCATAACATCATCTCGACCAGTTAATGCCCAAACGCCGGACTTAGAGAATTTCACAGACGCCATGCAGTAAGAGAACAATATTTCAAGAAAGAAAGGGACAAAGCCCAAGAACCAACTACTTTTGGAAGATACTTCACCTTTTGCAGTACAAGGTCATATACAAAATTTATATTTAATTTTCAATATATCTTTATTTCAAAATATATTAAATTCAAGTCAAAATTAAATGAAAATTGAATAGCGTAAGGTAGAGAAACCTCTCTAAGGTTACCTAAATTAATTTTAAAATATTCTGAATTAATTTTCCATCCAACCGTTTGCCTGAAATGGAAATTAACGTATTAAGTTTAATTGATAGTATCAAATACGGCTTATTCTCGAGGAACAGATAGAAATCCGTCATTAACCTAGTAGATAAGTACGAATAGGAGTGAAAGTAAATGAAGCTTTTATTAAATGTACAGGCTAGTATACTAACCTGAAAATGGGTAGGCTTAAATGTTACCAAGACCCTGATACTGAATTGGATGAAGTTTGTATTAAAAGGCATAGCCCATTGTAACTAGATAGAATAACGTTATATTGTTTGAATATTTACAAAATTCTGAGATATGTGAAATTTAACTTGGCTAAAACAAAATATGTACAAAATTATTTATGATAACTGAAATTGAGTAAATAGTGTGTATATATATATATATATATATATATATATATATATATATATATATATATATATATATATATATATATATTATATTAAATATGGTGATATGGTTTCTTATAATATATTTAATAAATTAAAAATATTTCAAAAACAAGAATACTTTTATTGCATATATTATTCAAAGCTTTTCGCCGATAAAATAGTACTAGCATCTTCAGGAAAATAATTATCTAACAAAAATTTTTTCTGAAGATGCTGGTACTAAAGCTTGAAAAGACGGCGAAAAGCTTTGAATAATATATGCAATAAAAGTATTCTTGTTCTGAAATATTTTTAATTTATTATAATATATATATATATGAAAGAAATCAGTGATTCGACAATGGTCAAGTGACCGAAAGGCGCCTCATCACTCAAGGTAAAATCATTGCACTTAATGGTGGATAAAATTACTTACAATAGTAATATATTAACTTCACATATATATTATAAACTTTTGGCTTTTGATAATATTAAAAAAGAATATGGTAGATATAAATATGTATATGTGTGTTAATAATAATAATGTAGATTTAATAAGGAGACATATTCTGCACTATTAACCTGAAACTATATAGGCAGGTTAAGTGTAATTTCAGGATAGATAAAACGTAAGAAGAAGATAAATCCTGTAAAATAACATAAACTAATTAAAAATAAATACTAATAATAAATAAAAAATGTATATATTTTCCAATTAGCTTTGTTTTCATTTAAGATGAAATATAATTCACTAGGTATCCAACTGTAGTCTTTAAGTCAAAGGTGTCTTTCAAAGATTCCATTACCCCGAAAGTAGCTTGAAAGGCTTAAAAGTAAAAGGAGGCTAGTTGGTTTTTGTAACAAATTCAGGGGTTGGTTCCCTTGAGAAGATTATTCCTCGAGATACAGGTCTAGAACCAGGGTTCGTAGTCGAGATAAACCATTACTTTCTTGCGGACGAGGAATGGTCATCGAGGTGAGGTTTGTAGAGCAGTTTGGTGGAGGACGTCGAGGAAGAAGCAGAGTGAGGTTAGATCTGTAAGAGGATACTTAGTAACGAGTGACACACTGTAGTTATAATTCAGAGTAACTAGTTTCACACTTTAGGGCTACTTCATATTACTAGTGAAACACTGTAGGCCTACTATTCACTAGTGACACACAGTTAGGATACTTCAGAGTAAGTATTGACACGTTATAGAGCTACTTCACAGTAGCAGGTGATACACTGTAGGGCTGCTTCAGAGTAGCTAGTGACACACTGTAGGGCTACTTAGTAACGAGTGAAACACTTTAGGGCTACTTTTTTTTAACTAGTGACACACGGTAGTTCAATTCAGAGCAACTAGTTACACATTTTAGGGCTACATCATATTAACTCGTGAAATACTGTAGGTCTACTTCGTATTCACTAGTGACACACAGTTAGGATACTTCAGAGTAAGTATTGACACGTTATAGAGCTACTTCACAGTAACGAGTGACACACTGTATGCCTACTTCAAAGTAACTAGTGTCACACTGTTGGGCTATTTCATATTAACTAGTGACACGCTGTAGGCCTACTTCAAAGTAACTAGTGTCACATTGTTGGGCTATTTCATATTAACTAGTGACACACTGTAGGGCTACTTCAGAATAAATAGTGGCATACTGTGGAGCAATTTAAAAGTTGTTTTGCTAGGCGAAAAACCAATGAATGGTAGCCTCGCCTACATGGTGTTATTTAAAATGAAATTTCCATAAATAAAAACTAATCTAAATAAAAAAATATGAAAACATAATTGTAATTATCTAAAACTAAAGAAATTAATTTTACGAAATTTAAATATTAATAAATAGATTCAGATGGCGTAAGAGAGCGGTGACACGGTCGATAGCCGTGACATCGTCCCTTACAAACCACCTTTAAACTACCTCGAAGATCGTAACGTATATACAAATCAGTCAACTCATCACAATCAAGGACAATGTGCTTGATTCTGATGGTACTTCCACAAAACTGACAGTGGTGGATCCTCTTGTCGCATCAACCATCCATGCGTTAACAAAGAGTGGCCGATGCGAAGTCAAGTAACCACCACTTCCTTTCTACGATTCGAACGACCAGATGACCTCCATGGTCGGACGGTATTTTTGATGTCCCTCAGTTTGTTTCTATTAGCATTTTGCCATTCTTCATTCCAAACAGAGAATAGTGTAATTTTAACATTGCATACAAAATCTGATACCATACTTGTAGCTGATTTTGCACCTTCATCTGCTTTAGTGTTTCCAAATATTCCGCAGTGACCAGGCACCCAGAGAGAAATGACACCTCGACACCTCGTAATTTTAGCCTGTGTATAGAGCACAAGATGTCTCCAACTAAAGGGTTCTTAGAGTACATTTCCTGAACAGCCTGGAGAGAACTTTTGGAATCGGAACACACAAGATAATTGATGTTGCAGACATGTAATAGATGTTGCAGACGGAATTTATCTTAAAGCTTGAAAAATGGCATAGAGTTCTGCTGTTAAAAATGCTACAGGCTGAGGGCAATCTTTAGGAGTAGGTTTGCCCTTCCATATAAAATGGACAACCTATCCCATTGTGCAGTTTTGAACGGTCTGTGAATATATTAATGTTGGTGAGTTCGTTGAATCTGCAAAAACTCCTGACGAAAATAACGTCAGGAGTACGCGTATTGTGTTTTAGGTACCTGGACAATGATAAGTAAAATTTTGGCATTCGTATTATCCATGGAGGGATATAGCATGATGATCGTTCGAATATAGGTGAAAGTTCTAAATTTAGATTGCAAAAAATGCCCACCGTTCTTGAGAAGCGGAGCATACAGGTTCTGTCCTCGAGATAGTTATCAAAAACTGCTTTGAATGCCGGATGTTTAGGTTTACTTCGAAGACCAGTGTAATATGAAATTTGAAGCATTTGACATTGCATTGAATGAGACAGTTCCCCAGCTTCAACTAGAAGGCTAGCAATTTGCTGATCTAAAAGCACTAGTAGCAAGTCTAAGGCCAGAGTGATGTATTGAATCAAGGAGTTTCAGAACCGTAGGTCTAGCAGATGGATAGGCTATACAGCCGTCATCTATGCGCGATAGAAACGCAGCATAGTTCTGTCTGCTCCTTAATTAGTACCATTCAGGACTCTCAATATATCTATTGTCTTGCTGCATCGAGTCCTCAAATCACGCACATGTGTTATCTACGAGAGTCTATTATCAAAACAGTCCCTAAAATCTCACAATGTCCACGGTTCGAAGCCGCATACCATCAAGGTAAAGAATAGGCTCCTGGTGTGAATTAAGTTCATTATGTTCTACTATTTTGATTTACGTGAAGTCCCTTAAAGATCATAACGTCAATGTACATCGATATTTTTTCTGCAAAAACGGTACAAATAGTATGCCGGAATGCGATGGTCGACAGATGATGTGGTTCCTCGTTTGCATCAACAATTCATGTGTTAACAAAAAGTTTCTAATTCGTAGTTAAATTTCTCTCTACGAATCGGACGAACGGAAGATGAACGGCGATAAATCTTGATAAAATCATGAACCATATTGATCTTATTGTTTAACGTAACAAATTCAAACTGTGGTTGAAATGTCAAATCTAAAGCAACGCGATCCAGAAATCGTGAAATAACATCCACTCCAGTGTATGTGTATGTACACACCGTCACTATCAGGAATTAATATTTTCCATCTCAAAGACGAGCAATTACGCCCGTCGCAAGTTCGTTACCTCGCAACACTAAACAGGAAGTTCTGGAACAGGAAGTTGTGATAGCGCTGGTAGATGCAATTAGTCGAGCGTGGTTAATTCGTTCAAATAACATTTTCAAACCCTAAATTACACTCTTCGGGAAAACGGGATTCAATTGGATTTTATCAAATTTAACGCTTTAATTTGGAAATTTTTAAATACTGTTTCTTTATTTTGAGCGAGTGAGTTGATCAGTATTGAAGACATGCATCAATAGAAATTTTACAAACAAAAATATTTGTTAAAAGATTTGCTCGAAGCAAATATTGACTCAACTAGATTTTTAAAATGAGTAATTAACCGTTTGAAGTGAGCCTTGTTTGAGCTGTTAACGTATGATAGAGAAACGTAATAATGCCAACATATAAACTGATGAAAATCTTGCAGCCAATAAGGCATTACTGTGGCTAAGTCGCGTACCCGAAGTAGGGCTAATCTCGATCAGACTAATAAATAGGTGCTACACCACCTAGTAAGGGGGACGATACGGAAAGGTGCATAGAGTTCTGTACATTAAAGAAGGAACAAACTGATATAAAAGTACTGGCATTAATGAAAGTTAAGATGGCCCCGAGTATGATCGCTTAACTAAAATAGATTTATTTTCCGCTTGGACGAAGTAAGATTGTAACATTATTTTAGGCAGTAATGTTACTGCCTAAAATAATGTTAATATTACAGCGGCATTCAGAAAGCAAATCGGAATAGTTAATTGAAGAAAAATTTCAAAAATTATTAATTGAATAATTACATAATTTAGATTCTAGTACGATTAATTGTCTTAGGTAAGGCAGCACGAAAAAGACCTACGTAAATAGGAGTCCCGGTTACGTTTACCCGTGGAAGAAGTGATAAAAGGAAAGTCAGGTAAAAATAAGGGAGAAATAAAGAATATATAAATACATTTGTGTGTGTGTGTGTGTGTGAGAGAGAGAGAGAGCGTGCGAGCATGCGTGCGTGTGTGTGTGGGGGGGCTGAGTTCTCTTGGCACTATGATTATATAACCTATATTAATATAGGTAGGTATTTGTTACTCAGAACCTCTTTGCAACGAGTAGTGTATCTTTTTGTTAACATTTTAATTGGTGCGACCAGACTACCATCACATGTTGTAATGACCTTATTTACCAAGATTTTTTCCCAGGCGAAAAACCAAATATGGTTATCATCACCTAACTTATGTTTTATTTAAGAAATGGAATTTAAATAACTAAAACTAAACAAAATATAATAAATAGTTGAAACTAAATTGAATTATCAAAAACTAAAGAAAATAAAAATACCGAATAAAGTTGACTAATTTTAAATTGAACTTAATAAGACAAAACAAATAAACTTTTAAATATTATTAAATTCATTGAGGTGGCGTAGGAAGACGATAACACGGTCGTTAGCCGTAACATCGTCCCTTAAAACCACTTTTAAACTACCTCGAAGATCGTAACGTACCTACAAATCGCTCAACTCATCACAATCAAGCAGGATATGCTTGATTGTAATATTATTTCTACAAAACGGACATAGTGGTGGATCCTCATGTCGCATCAACCATCCATGCGTTAACAAAGAGTGGCCGATGCGAAGTCGAGTAACCACCACTTCCTCCCTACGATTCGAACGAACAGATGACCTCCATGGTCGGACGGTATTCTTGATGTCCCTCTCGTTTGCCATTTTTTATTCTACACAGAGAATAGTGTAGTTTTAACATTCCATACACGTTGTGTCGATGGCGCCATACTTGTAGCCAATTTTGCCTCTTCAACTGCTTTTAATTCCTGAAGATTTTGAAACTGCTGGCCAGCGAAAATCTTTGAATAATACAAATTTTTGAATAAATATTGTTTTTTTAATATCTTCAGTTGTTTTTATTATTATACATGAAGTTTTTTGTATTTTTTAGTGATAGATTGGGGCATACTAGTTCTGTCTGCACCTTAATTAATACCATTAAGAACTCTCAACATATCCAATATCTTGCTGCAGCGAATCCTCAAATCACGCACATTTTGGATCCATGAGGGTCTTTCATCTGATAAAAGACCCAAGTATTTCACACTATCCGCGGTTTGAAGCCGCATACCATTAAGGTAAACAATATGTTCCTGGTATTGACTGAGACGACTAAACGCAATACACTGAGTCTTCGAAAAAAAAACATGAAACCTGTATATTTTGACCATTCCTGTAACCTATTACTTACAACTTGTATCGACCTTTCCGCTGTTGCCATACTTCTAGTAGCCATATATATACAAAAGTCGTCCACAAACAGGGAACAGTGGACCGATGACTGTTCGTTTGAAATAACACTGTTAATGGCAATAGCAAACAGTGTCACACACTAACCGCCACCCTGCGGTACACCATTCTCTAGTTTATAACGATTAATTAGAATATGTACCTCCTAGACGTGCTTGAAAAGACCTGTCACTCAAGAAATGTTAAATGTATGCTACCTTGTATGCTACCCTAAAAAGTATGTTACCTTGTATACTCCATGATTTTAACACGTTTAGAATTCTTCTTCTCCATGCTACTTCTAAACAAGAAAGTTTAAACTTTAGTCAAATTTTTCCTGTCTTCGGCACTAGAAAATATTAAATAATTGCTGATGGCAATTTCGGTGACTTTGCCACGATCAACATGTTACGTCCAACTTTCACCCAAGACTCGCCAGGCGAAACATGGCGTTGCCTCTTTATCCTAACTCTGTTTTAGTTTGTTATATTCATAACGTTATTGTCAGGCGTTAGTGGTGGGACTAAGGGCACGGGTACACCCTTGGGTCTCTTGTCCCATCGTGTCAGGCGTTAGTGGTGGGACTAAGGGCACGGGTACACCCTTGGGCCTCTTGTCCCATCGTGTCAGGCGTTAGTGGTGGGACTAAGGGCACGGGTACACCCTTGGGTCTCTTGTCCCATCGTGTCAGGCGTTAGTGGTGGGACTAAGGGCACGGGTACACCCTTGGGCCTCTTGTCCCATCGTGTCAGGCGTTAGTGGTGGGACTAAGGGCACGGGTACACCCTTGGGCCTCTTGTCCCATCGTGTCAGGCGTTAGTGGTGGGACTAAGGGCACGGGTACACCCTTGGGCCTCTTGTCCCATCGTGTCAGGCGTTAGTGGGGGGACTAAGGGCACGGGTACACCCTTGGGCCTCTTGCGATCATTTCCAACACCTAAGAACCTTATACTTTCCCCCCTTACCTTGACTGGATGGACATTAGCCGGGTACTCATAATACTGTGCACAGGCTCCAACACCTGTGCACCGCTGACACTCCCTGACCGAAGATGCTGGCAGACTAGCAACAACTCTTATGTCTTCGGCAAAGCAAGCGCAAAACAGCCTCACAGGTCAGAGTTTGTCAAGCGCAGTGATTCTGTCCAATCAGCAATATCTAACCTAAGATACAAGTTAGCAAATTTATAGATTGGGTTGTAAATCTTGTATATCTAGAAGTGTAAAACGTATATAGGTGTGACGTGAGTATTGTCAGTTGTGAAAAGTAGGACTAAGATCTGCAAGGGACGCACACCCCCGCTTAGTAGGTGCAGCTAGTCCGCTCCCCCGTGAGTAGGATATGTGGGTGTGACGTAAGTGTTTTATGTTGTGTAATGTAGAACTGAGATACAACAGGAACGCCAACCCCCTCCTTAGTAGGCGCAGCTAGTCCGCTCCCCCTGCGGCTAGCGTGTGTAGGTGTGACGTAAGTGTTGTCAGTTGTGTAATGTAGGACTGAGATATGCAAGGGACGCCAACCTCCTCTTAGTAGGTGCGATTAGTCCGCTCCCCCTGCGGCTAGCGTGTGTAAGTGTGACGTAAGTGTTGTCAGTTGTCTAATGTAGGACTGAGATATGCAAAGGACGCCAACCTCCTCTTAGTAGGTGCGATTAGTCCGCTCCCCCTGCGGCTAGCGTGTGTACGTGTGACGTAAGTGTTGTCAGTTGTGTAATGTAGGACTGAGATATGCAAGGGACGCCAACCTCCTCTTAGTAGGTGCGATTAGTCCGCTCCCCCTGCGGGTAGCGTGTGTACGTGTGACGTAAGTGTTGTCATTTTTTTGTAATGTGGGACTGAGATACGCGAGGGTTGTCAACCCCCTCTTAGTATGTGCGATTAGTCCGCTCCCCCTGGGGGTAGGGTGTGTAGGTGTGACGTAAGTGTTGTCAGTTGTGTAATGTAGGACTGAGATACGTAAGGGACGCCAACTACCTCTTAATACGTGCGGCTAGTTTGCTCCCCCTGCGGTTAGCGTGTGTAGTGAAGTAAAGAAGGCCTTCAGAACGAGCAAAGGGTCTTCGTAGTACAAGTACACATGATAAGTATTCCCCGTTTTGTTTTTTTATCTTGTTGACCGTGCGCCTCTTAAAAGAGAGCAGAAAGGCAGACAAAGAGGGGAAGGCATTAGTAAGATATTTCCATTTGAAATGTATTCTAGCAGATTTCTAGTTTTTACTGCATTTTTATTGTATTTCAATTATTTACAAGAGCACGTTGCAAATATAGAAAAATTAAAAATCGTTTAGAAATAGCATTTTTGTCGCACAGTTCGACCAAAATCGATTTTTTTTTTTTTTTTTTTTTAACCGACAATTAGTTCGACGATAGATTTATAATGGACAAAGTAGTTTTTGGATTGGTTAGTTGCGGACTGGGTGGGAAGGATGCGGCTGTGACGTCAAACCGGATGTGACGCATCTATTGATCTAGAGGCGGCTGGAGGGGGAAGCTACCAGACGGTATCCGAACCCCGCTTTAGGCCAAAGAACTTTGCCTTAAATGAAAAAAAAACCATGAGAATCTGTTTATATTTGGGCGGCCATTTAGTCTGCTGCGAAATTAATGGAGTCGTCCATTAGGCTTTG
Organism: Prosapia bicincta; assembly: GCA_036971475.1. Lineage (NCBI taxonomy): Eukaryota > Metazoa > Arthropoda > Insecta > Hemiptera > Cercopidae > Prosapia > Prosapia bicincta. The sequence goes on from JBAIZL010000005.1 coordinate 26,041,086, forward strand.
ACATGTTCACAGAATCCCGTAATTAGAACACATCGATCTTGTTTGTTTATCGGTGGATTTGTTGGCTGTGGACTTTAAGGCTTAAAGAAAGTCTTTATTATTGGAGCCAATATTGCAATAACCTACAGTTAACAACATTAACAGCAATTTTTATAAAATAATTTGAGTATTAATTGTTTAACGAACCATCTGTAAAACAATTGGTCTTTTGCAGTTTTTTGTTTGTTTCTATTATAAAACAACTAACATAATAAAAGATGATTTCAAGGCAATCACTAGATGGGTCAACAAAGGAAGGTTTTTTATCAGTTACTTTTTATTAAATAATTACATTCATTATAGGGCTGAATAAAGTAACATAACCTATGCGTTAAAACAGCTGTTCTACGGCATAACCTATATCATAAAGTCAGTTGTTTTATGAAATCATGTTATCACTTATTTTAAGTCAAATAGGACGGAGTAGCTAAATTGCATACCTTGCTCCTTTTGTAAAACCTTTTTCTCTCATAAAAAAAACTAAAATCAATTAATTAAATGAAATGAATTAATATTTGAAAAAAACTCTATTAATATTAAGTGTCATATATTACACGTTTAAAAAAAATGTATTTGAACTTGAGTGGATGAATAAAAATTATTTGATTAAAGATTGTAAATTGTTTTAATGTAATCTTACTAGACCAATAATAAATTTTCCTACAAGCACACACAACTAAAATTTGCCATCAACACTAATTTTTGTCTTCACTAATTAGTCTATAACACTACACTATCTTGAAGAGTTTAATTCTCTTCAATCTTCTCACTGTCAGCCGGTTATCGAGAGCTTGGAGAACCACTGTGTTTGGATGGAGGGGAAGTCTCTCTTTTTGTTTTTGGGCCATCTTCTTTCTTTCCTCTGATATTTTTGAAATATTCAGACCTCGTTGAATATATTTATGTTTGCTATACTAAGGGACTTTAACCACATTCGTGAAATGTTATCAAATAAAATTAGCAACGTCCCAAGGAATAATGGAAAAAAATCCTCTTCCTCAAGAAATATATAAGTGTTGAAAATTTGCAGAAATATCCGTTTGTAAATATTTCCTATGCAATAACACTATTTAAATGTAGAAAAAAATACGAATAAACCGCAGTCAAAAATAAGATCTGCGAGTTTTTGGAATTACTCTATGTGGAAAATAAACTGTAAAAGGAAATTATCAGATAGGTATATCCATAAGGAGAAAAATTACTACGCGTTTCAGAGAATTTGAATCATCATTAACCTCAAACGTGCCTTTCAAACATTGTTGATGCTCCTGAAATGATCGTTTTACGTCGTACAACCAAGGCTGCTGTCGCTAGTACTATATACGGAGAGGATTAAGAAGATAAGAAAACGAGGAATAGGATAAGACTTAAAAGCCAAACATATACAAATCAAATTTGGCTACTAATTGTATAAATAATGGACACATATTTTCTGAAATAAAATATATGAAATTAATAAAAGAATTAAACAAAGGGTTAAAGATGAATGTATGTGAAACATTAGAAATGTATAAACATAAAGTAAACGACAGATTAATTGATGAACAGATTCAAGTGAGATCAAGGCACCAAACTATTTATAAGGTCATTGATGTTACGGAAAAAATACATAAAGTGGAATACTTATAAACATATGGTTGTTTGTAGCACATATGATTTAATTTTTGTAAAAATATTTTCTTACTTAATTATTTTCCTGAAGATGCTGGTACTGTTTTATCGGCGAAAAGCTTTGGATAATATATGTATCAAAACTCTTCCCTTTTTTGAAATAATTTAAATTTATTAAAATATATATCAAACCCTGTTGCTGTAACATTATAGACATATAATGCCGTTTTATGTAATATAAAAACAGACATAAATAATAATATTATAATAGATACAGAACTAGCTATTAGTAAACTAAATAAAAGCTTTAAAGAAAATACCAGAAACGAAGCAGCTTAAGAAATTAAAAAAATGATTAAAAATAATACAGTTAATAAAACACATGAGAAATAATATTTAGAAATTAAAGATTTAAAACAAAAAATTCAAAATAATAATCTTATTACAGTAAAGGCAGATAAAAGTAATGCTATTGTCATTATTGATAAAAATGAACACATAACAAAAACAGAAAAATATATAAATGATAATCAATTTTGTCAAATATATAAAGATCCTACGAATAAATTTCAAAATAAAATAAAAAATATTGTAAAATCTTCATATAAATTATTCAAATAATATTAGGATATATAAATGATAGGGGGTCTAATCCGAAAATTCCAATATTGAATGGACTTGTTAAATTACATAAAATAGATAAACCAATAAGACCTCTAATAAATTTTATAAATGCTCCATCTTATAAAATATCAAAAATTATGGTAAATATTCTTCGACTAAATAATAATCATACTATCATAAATTCTATTGATCTTATTGAAAAACTAAATGCAATCAAAATTGATGAAAATACAAAATTAATATCATTAGATATAAAAAATATGTATACAAACATACCTATAAAAGAAACTCTTGAAATATAAAATCTAAATTAAAACACGAGAAAGATAAACAATTAACATTAGAAATTTTGAATACACTCAAAATAATATTAAATCAAAAGTATTTTTCATACAATGACAAAATTTATAAACAAGAAATAAATAGGTCTTGCTATGGGCTCACCATTATCAAATATATTGTCTGAAATAGTTTTACAATAATTAGATAATAAAATAAACGAAATTATAAAAATATATGATAAAAATGGTTATTGGGTTCGATATGTAGATGATGGAATGTATATATCAAACAATAATATTATAAATTTAACAAATATTTTGAATAAAATAAATAAAATTAATAATAAAATCAAATTTACTTATGAAATTGAAACAAATAATAAAATAAATTTTCTAGATTTAACAATAATGAGAAAAAATGAAAGCTTTGAATATATGATATACCGTAAACCAACTTTAACAAACCAAATTATACCAAATAATTCTAATCATCCATATAATCAAAAAATTGCTGATTTATATAACTTATTATATAGAATGCAAAAAACCCTCGTGAATTAAGAAAATAAAATAAGAGAAAAAAAAATAATTTATCAAATTGCATTAGAAAACGGTTATAAAAAGAAAACTGTAGACAAACTTAATTATAATATTTTTAATAAGCAACATAGTAATTTAATTTACAAAAATAATAATAATAATACAACATGTACTTCATTTTTATTTACAGACCATGAAATAAAAAATATCACCAAATTATTTAAAAATTCAAATAATAAAATTGCATACAAAACTAATAGCAAAATGATAAACATAATAAATAACAATAATAAAAAAGATAATATACATGAAAAAGGTGGTATTTATAAATTAGAATCTGAAAACTGTAATAAAACTTATGTAGGTCAAATCAAGAAAAAATTAAAAGAATGATATAAAGAACATTTGAATGCTTATATAAATCCAGAAATATATAAATCAAATTTTGCATATCATTTTATTAATATTAAGCACCAATTTCCAAATATTGAAAATATGAAACTTATAAAAGAAATTAATAAAGGATTAAGAATGAATATATATGAAATATATAAATATAGTAATAATACCAAATCAATAATAGAACAAATACAAATACATTCTAAATTTGATACTAAATTCAATGTCTATAATGGTACAGCAAAAAAATAAACTTGTCAATTTGTATAAATTTAGCAACAATTCTATTTCCAATTTAACATATGTTTTAGGCCTATATCTTGCATTATTGTATTTTTCATTCCTGATGATGTTGGTACTGTTTACCAACGAAAAGCTTTGAATATAAATTAATAAATATTCTTGTACTTGAATAACCTATGTCGTTTTAGATTACTAAACAAGAAAACGTATTATATATATAGGCCTATATATATATATATATATAGGCCTATATATATATATATATATATATATATATATATTATAACATACCTTCTCTAATTGTACTTCAGGATATTTGACATTTAGGAAATCAATTAATAACGCTGCTACTAGCTTTTACAATAACTGATTTATTTTTATCCTGACTTCAAACGTTAGCATTTATAGGTAGTTAGATGAGATTAGTTTTACCTAACTCCACTATTGCCAGTAGGCATCAAGACTCTTATAATTATTATTGAATTAACAATTCTATTTAAACTGTCCTAAAATATCTTAGGTCGTATATAGGTTACTGCACCTTTTGAATGAATTAATACTGTCTAATGAATTAATACTGAATAACTGTCTAATGAATTAATACTGAATAACTGTCTAATGAATTAATAAAGTAACAAAGATTCTAAATTATTGTTACTTTAAAGAGTGGGCTTAAAATTTAAGATAAATTATTACTTATTACTTGCGTGGTTCCTTGTTTCACTTCACTTGACACAAATTCACTTATTAATATTTTTCATTCAATTTCACTTTTCTTAATCACTCGAAATGCTTCTATGCCGTAATTGACTTAATTAAATCACTCCCTTATTAATTCCACTTACTATTTAGTTGTCTCCCTTATTTAATTTCTCGTACTACTTTTCTCTCCCTCATTTAATATAACTCATTACTTAATAATCTCCCTCAATAATCTCACTTGATACTTTACATTGCTACGTTACTTTATTCGATTTTAATATTTCTTACTAAAACTGAACATATTTCTCCCTCGAGTCCTGCATTTTATCTCCTTCGAGTCCTGAAAATTGACTGACTTTCGTGTTTCGTTCTGGATCGTTTCCATGCGGGTTTCATACCCTCCTCAAATTTGATTGGCTTTCTTATGGCGCTCAAATCAGTCATCAGAATGACATTCATTTTCGCTTTCACTTGGTTTGGGTGGGAATTTCTCGAGCTTTCCCAAGGGCTGATGTTTCGCAGCTTTTTCTGCATTTTTAGAGAGTAAATCTGCATGGTCCCTCGATGTCCAAGTAAAGTGATCGAGTCACGTCTTGTTTTACCTACAATGAAACGTTTCGACGTTTATTATTACTTATGGCTTTCAGGTGCGAGGAGTTTTTGGCCGAAAGATTAACAATAGACTACCTCTTGCTAGGTAGCGATCGTGTAGGACCTACTAATTTGAACTGAAGTTCAAATATTTAACAAACCGTTTTCATAACTTAATGAATTTCGTTATGAAGTTCCCGATCAAAATGTTAGATTAATTTTAAATTTATCAAAAAGTTTTGTATCCAACCCCCTATTTCTTTATATATTTTTTTAAATTTTATTTCCCTACTGAATTAGTAATTTAATTATTAAATTAATTTAACATAAATTTCATTAGTTGCTTATCCTAAACATATGATTAAAATCAAGAATGTTGCTACAAATTAATTACTAAACCTAGATACAAAACATACCTCTGTAATATAATACCTAACATAATACAATTAATTTTCTCATTTCATATAACAATAGAATTATTCCATTGACAAGTTATTTCATATTAGTTTTTCCAATTTAATGATTCATATTTGTTTACTTACATGCTTAAGGATACAACGCCCTGATCCATCAACTTTTACCAGCTTCCAACTGTTTCTTTTACCTCATATTACAATTACCTAATTTATTCCTTATACCATAATATCGTTATTTCGTTTGCTTGTTACAAATGATATCCAAATAGCCCTGCAATCAATCTTCTAATTAATAAATCTCTTTTACTAATATAATATGTTACTGAGACACAATTGTTGTAAAAACTGCCTTCACTTTAAACGTCATTACTTAAATAAAATTATTTTACAAATATATGAAATTAAATGAAATGTTTGTTGTCCAGACTCTAAACACTGTAGCCAAACCTTAGCTAGTAGTTCAAAATTTAACTACTTTTACAAAAGTATAATTACATAATATTCCTACTCTAACATAAAATTATTTAGCCTGATCGTCTGTCAACAACCCTTTTCTCAATGTTTTCACTTTCCCTTTTGTTCTGGTTTATGACTGTCCCTTTTGAACATTTACGTCTCTATGACCCCAATAGTACACTGCCTACAATATGTACACATTAAAAGGAAAAGGGATTTCCTTTATCTACCTGAGCCCTTTAGTTACATTTTGGGTCGTGTACCCTATCACGTTCACTGCGGTCTGTCTTTGTCACACAAAAAAACTTTCATTTTCTATGGCTAGGTTTAAGGTTTTTACTATTTTATAATCTTCTTCTTAAAATACTTTTTAACCAAACGACAATAAAATACTCCTCTCAATGTTTTACGTTGTAACGCGACCGATTGATAACTAGTTGTACCAAATCTAGTACGGTGGTTGCACCCAAATCTAGTACGGTAGTTGTACCAAATCTAGTACGGTGGTTGCACCCAATTCTAGTACGGTAGTTGTACCAAATCTAGTACGGTGGTTGTACCAAATCTAGTACGGTGGTTGCACCCAATTCTAGTACGGTAGTTGTACCAAATCTAGTACGGTAGTTGTACCAAATCTAGTACGGTAGTTGTACTAAATCTAGTACGGTAGTTGTACCAAATCTAGTACGGTAGTTGTACACAATTCTAGTACGGTAGTTGTACCAAATCTAGTACGGTAGTTGTACCCAATTCTAGTACGGTAGTTGTACTAAATCTAGTACGGTAGTTGTACTAAATCTAGTACGGTAGTTGTACTAAATCTAGTACTGTAGTTGTACTAAATCTAGTACGGTAGTTGTACTAAATCTAGTACGGTAGTTGTACCAAATGTAGTACGGTAGTTGTACCCAATTCTAGTACGGTAGTTGTACCAAATCTAGTACGGTAATTGTACCCAATTCTAGTACGGTAGTTGTACTAAATCTAGTACGGTAGTTGTACTAAATCTAGTACGGTAGTTGTACTAAATCTAGTACGGTAGTTGTACCCAATTCTAGTACGGTAGTTGTACCAAATCTAGTACGGTAGTTGTACTAAATCTAGTACGGTAGTTGTACTAAATCTAGTACGGTAGTTGTACCCAATTCTAGTACGGTAGTTGTACCAAATCTAGTACGGTAGTTGTACTAAATCTAGTACGGTAGTTGTACCCAATTCTAGTACGGTAGTTGTACCAAATCTAGTACGGTAGTTGTACTAAATCTAGTACGGTAGTTGTACCAAATCTAGTACGGTAGTTGTACCCAAATCTAGTACGGTAGTTGTACCCAATTCTAGTACAGTAGTTGTACCAAATCTAGTACGGTAGTTGTACCCAAATCTAGTACGGTAGTTGTACACAATTCTAGTACGGTAGTTGTACCAAATCTAGTACGGTAGTTGTACCCAATTCTAGTACGGTAGTTGTACTAAATCTAGTACGGTAGTTGTACTAAATCTAGTACGGTAGTTGTACTAAATCTAGTACGGTAGTTGTACTAAATCTAGTACGGTAGTTGTACCAAATCTAGTACGGTAGTTGTACTAAATCTAGTACGGTAGTTGTACCAAATCTAGTACGGTAGTTGTAGCCAATTCTAGTACGGTAGTTGTACTAAATCTAGTACGGTAGTTGTACCAAATCTAGTACGGTAGTTGTACCCAATTCTAGTACGGTAGTTGTACTAAATCTAGTACGGTAGTTGTACCAAATCTAGTACGGTAGTTGTACCCAATTCTAGTACGGTAGTTGTACTAAATCTAGTACGGTAGTTGTACTAAATCTAGTACGGCAGTTGTACTAAATCTAGTACGGTAGTTGTACCCAATTCTAGTACGGTAGTTGTACCAAAACTAGTACGGTAGTTGTACTAAATCTAGTACGGTAGTTGTACCAAATCTAGTACGGTAGTTGTACCCAATTCTAGTACGGTAGTTGTACTAAATCTAGTACGGTAGTTATACCCAATTCCAGTACGGTAGTTGTACCCAATTCCAGTACGGTAGTTGTACCCAATTCTAGTACGGTAGTTGTACTAAATCTAGTACGGTAGTTATACCCAATTCCAGTACGGTAGTTGTACCCAATTCCAGTACGGTAGTTATACCCAATTCTAGTACGGTAGTTGTACCAAATTCCAGTACGGTAGTTATACCCAATTCCAGTACGGTAGTTGTACCCAATTCCAGTACGGTAGTTATACCCAATTCTAGTACGGTAGTTGTACCAAATCTAGTACGGTAGTTGTACCCAATTCTAGTACGGTAGTTGTACCAATTCTAGTACGGTAGTTGTACCAAATCTAGTACGGTAGTTGAACCAAATCGGACTTAATTCTGATTTTTTTATCACTTTTACGTCGTATGATGTACTTGTGCATCCAATCGGGAGTTTTTTATATCCTCAGTTTGGAACCTATTTACTTTTGCATAGCTAATCCTAATTTATCCGGAGGTCTTCGCAATTTTGTAGCGGTGAACAAACGTGGTGGCACTTCAACTCTTATACCCATCCTTTTTAAAATGTCTGCAATCCCGCTGGCATGTTGACTGATCAGCAAATGTACGTATTTCTTTATTAAGTCTTGATTGTTTTTATTCATTGGATCATTTAAGTTACATATTTATTTAGTTATGATTATTTTGATGTCATTAACTTCATTTAAAATGTTTTTATTTTGTGCATTTAGTATAACAAAGTGTTCATTCATTTTAATTAACATTTGCATTAAATTAAATTACGTATTAACAAATGTTTTCTCCATTTCTTTTACTTATACTTGACGTCTTATTGAGGTCCCCGACTCCCTTATTTGAGTTCCCTATTCCTTTTCCATCCTATTTTCTAAATTGTCTACTTCTATCATCCTCTAAATATTTACTGTACCAATAACTTGCCCAATTTATTCTTTCCTTTCTGGCTACTCCCAAGTATAAGCTAGTAATCAATTGGTTTACAATAGCAAACGTTTACTTATTTAAATTTGGTTACTAACACAAAACTATTATTATCACTTTTTATATGGACAGAGTTTTAAATATATATTCTAGTTATATACTAGTTAGTTTCTTATTTCCAAGCCAACCTTGTTGAACTTAACATTTAATACAAGTACTACAAACAACCTAGAAAAACAATTCAATTATCTTAATTAATTAAAATTTAACAAACCAAAGCCTTTACGTTGGGCGCCAAATTTCTATATAACATACCATCTCTAATCGTGCTTCAGGATATTTGTAATTTAGGAAATCAATTAATAACTCGGCTACTAGCTTTTACAATAACTGATTTATTTTCATCCTGACTTCAAACGTTAGCACTTATCGGTAGTTACATAAGATTAGTTTTAACTAACTCCACTTTTGCCGGAGGCATCAAGACTCATAATTATTATTAAATTAACAATTCTATTTAAACTGTCCTAAAATATCTTAGATCGTGTATAGGTTACTGCACCTGGTTTGATAAGTTTTATATTTGAATGAATTATTATTGTTTAAAGAATTATTAAGGTTTAAAAGTTTTTAAGTGTTTGTTACTTTAGAGTTGGCTTTAAGTGCAAGATACATTATTACTTATCACTTGCGTGGTTCCTTGTTTCACTTCACTTGCACAAATTCACTTATTAATATTTTCCTTTCACTTTCATTTCTCAATGCTTCTATGTCGTAACTGACTTCATTAAATCACTCCCTTAATAATTCCGCTTACTATTTAGTTGTCTCCCTTATCTAATTTCTCGTACTACTTTTCTATCTCCCTCACTTAATATAAATCATTACTTAATAATCTCCCTTACTTTAATCTCACTTATTACCCTTTAATCTCCCCCTTTTACTTCCCTTTCTATTTAATAATCTCCCTCAATAATCTCCCTTATTAATCTCACTTGATACTTTACATTGCGACGTTACTTTATTTGATTTTAATATTTCTTACTAAAACTTAACATATTTCTTCCTCGAGTCTTGGATTTTGTCTCCTTCTAGTCCAAAAATTTGACACCCCCGAGTCCTGAAAATTGACTGCCTTTCGTGTTTCGTTCTGGATCGTTTCCGTAAGGGTTTCATCCACTCTTCAAATTTGATTGGCTTTCTTATGGCGCTGAAATCAGTTCCAACCTTTTAGAATGGCATTCAGCTTCGCTTTTTGGTTTCAGATTAGTTTTAACTAGCTCTACTTTTGCCGGAGGCATTGGGATTCTTATATAATTATTATTAAATTAACAATTCTATTTAAACTGTCCTCGATTATCTCAAGGCGTGTATAGGTCACTGCACCTGGTGTGATAAGTTTTATATATGAATGAATTATTATTGTTTAAAGAATTATTAAGGTTTAAAAGATTTTAATATTTGTTACTTCAAAGAGTTGGCTTTAAATTTAAGATAAATTATTACTTATTACTTGCGTGGTTCCTTGTTTCACTTCACTTGAAATAAATTCTGGGAATTGTAAGTTATTTATGTGTAAAAATTTGAAAGTGAGACCTGAATGAATTAGGCAGATAGTAAATAAATTAGGGAAGTAAGTTATTTAGGTGTAAAAGTGCAGTGAAGCATGTAACGTAACGGTCAGGATTCCCGGAACTCAACTATAAGTACAATCTTTTTGACATTAGCTTTAGCCAACAGCGATTTATAAGCTATTGAATTCAAAACCAATTTAATTTCATTGTATTTATAAAAATTAATCTAGTTTTTTTCACTACTTTCTCTAACGACCCAAGAGAAAGAGCAACACTGTAATTATTAAACCTTATTGTATTAAAAACCTAAAGCCTCAAGAGTCCACCTTTTTTAGTAACTGTAGTATTGGTTAAGCAATCAATCTTTGTCACTGCATCGTATTATTGTAATTTGACATAGTTTGTATTAATTGGATGTCAGATGAATATATGTAGGTGATTTATATGATTGTTTAATTATTTAGAATCCTGAAGGTGTGACTAGAAAGGTAAGGTAATTATATATAACCTAAGGGTAAAACAATTTTAAATAAAGTTAGGTTATAATATATATATATTATAACTTAAGTTAGTTAAAATATAACTTTCCTATAGGTTATATATTTAATTAACTTAACACTCTTTTGTCTCCCCTTCAGGTTTCTAATTAATTAACACCAATATCAATTTAACCATTAGTTGCATTTATTCTTGACATTTAATTAACACACATTATACCCATTTACCTTTATACTATTTAGTGACAAGATTGATTCCTTAACTAATATTACAATTACAAAAAAAATGTCAACTCTTAGGATTTAAGTAATTACAATAAAGTTTAATAATTACAGTGTTAATTGCTCTTCTCTCTGGTCGTTATTATGGATCTTATCATAAATTAGACGCGGTGAAAAAAAACTAGATTATTATTTTATACTAATGCATTTAAAATTCTTCTGAATTTACTGTTTATAAAGCTCTGTTGGCTAATTTTAATGTAAAATGAAAGTCCTTATTGTTTGTTGAGTTCCTGGGATCTTGACCGTTGATGCTGCTTCGATGCACTTTCACATAACTAACTTATTTTTCCTAATTCTTTACTAAATTATATACGTCGCGCTTTTCAAATTATACAAATACAAAAAAATACATTTCCCTTTTATTCTATTAAACAAAATTTACCCCTTATTAACTTTGCTAACACTTGCCCCCCCCCCCCAATAAGTCTGCCCTCTGCTGTAGTTCCTACAAGACTCTCGATCACTTCCTTTTCCAACCTCGCATCATCTCCCCCTCCTTACGTATTTTAGTTAATTTGGTTATCCCCACACCCATTTTTCAAAGAGCTTTCTCTAACGGTACAGTGATATTATAACTCGAGTATTTTGGTCCTTGGAAAGTCCTATCTTAAAAATACTTGGACCCTTCTTTTGTTAAAAGTTCCCTCAGCCCCTTTATGACTACACTCGAAATAGAACAATGGTTAACCATTGTACTTTGTCTGTATTTTTAGTGACTATTCTTGTCGCTTTGCTTAGTACTGTATTTCTTCTGACTATTTTACTTTTTGGATATAAACTGAATTTATTCTTTAGCCTCATGCGTTTAAGTAATAATAAATAAATAAATATATATATATATATATATAAATATATAAATAAATATATATATATATATATATATATATATATATATATATATATATATATGCTGATACGTAATACATCACTCGCTCTTCTACTGTAGTTGGATTCACCTCGTCAATGCTGGATGAGATTCTAGCGAAACGTCGGAGCTGCGAATTTATGAACTGCAGAATGAACGGATGTACTCCAGATAATAACTAGTCAACATATATATATATATATATGGAGAGAGAAAGAGAGAAAAGAGAGGACAGATATAAAGATGACGTGATAGTTAAACATTTAAGTGTTTTTGGCACATTTTTAACTAAACATTAAACATTTTACGAATGTTTGGAAGCAGCTTCTGAGGCTTACCTTGTTCGATCTTAGGGTCACCTTGCCGCCGCAACGTGCACAACATCTTATGTTGCAGTAGTTGCACATGTGACCGACTCCATCTGCAAATTTGGTCTTCAGGCAGATGTGGCACGTGGCGTCCAGCTCCACTCCCGCTTTCTTCTGTTGTTCTGACCTTTGCCTTATCGTTTCCTCGAGCACTTCCACTTCGTCTTGCTTTCGCCTGAAAACGTTCACACTTTATTGATCAATTTGTTTATTAGTAAGTAACAGAACGTTACAATAATACAGTTATTTAAACATTGCCATTTTCCGAATTGCGTTATTTAAAAGTATAAAACCTTATACAATGAGATAAAGGGAGCGTAAAGTGGATATTACTCACTTTGACTATAATATGCAGATGATAATTAATAGATATGCATTTGTAGTGATTTAATGTGGTAGTGAAAAAGCTTCATAGTGAATGCACTGTGACGAAGTGGTAAATCACTCCTACCCGCGAAGCGGACCGAAACTGTTTACAATTGTCATAAACAGGTAGGCGAAATAAGGTTGTTGACCATAAACTATTCTTTGTGGATTTGGGAGGGGGCTGGGTTCGAAGTGGGACGTGTGTTAGTCACTGATTTCACAAGCGGTACGAAACGATTTTTTTTTTTTTTTTTTTTTTTTTTTTTTCCAGGCGAAAAACCTAATAAGGTTATCATCGCCTAACTGAAGTTTTTATTTTAAATAAATATTGCAAATAAACTAACCAAACTAAACGAAGTAAAATAAATGTTTAATACTAATTGTAATAATCTAAAACTAAAGAATCTAAAATTATACAAAATTTAAATATTATTAAATATATTAAGGTGGCGTAAGAAAGCGAGGACACGGTCGATAGCCGTGACATCGTTCCCTAAAACCACCTTTAAACTACCTCGAAGATCGTAACGTATATACAAATTTTCCAACTTATCACAATCAAGCAGGATATGCTTGATTGTAATATTATTTCTACAAAACGGACATAGTGGTGGATCCTCATGTCGCATCAACCATCCATGCGTTAACAAAGAGTGGCCGATGCGAAGTCGAGTTACCACCACTTCCTCCCTACGATTCGAACGAACAGATGTCCTCCATGGTCGGACGGTATTTTTGATGTCCCTCAGCTTGTTTCTATTTACATTTTGCCATTCTTCATTCCAAACAGAGAGTAGTGTAGTTTTAACTTTGCATACAAAATCTGATACCATCACACGTTGTGTCGATGGCAACATACCTGTAGCTAATTTTGCACCTTCATCTGCTTTAGTGTTTCCGAATATTCCACAGTGACCAGGCACCCAGAGAAATGACACCTCGACACCTCGTAATTGGAGCCTGTGTATAGAGCACAAGATGTCTCCAACTAAAGGGTTCTTGGTGTACATTTCCTGAATAGCCTGGAGAGCACTTTTGGAATCACAACACACAAGATATTTAGATTTTGCAGACGGAATTGATCTTAAAGCTTGGAAAATTGCATAAAGTTCTGCAGTAAAAACGCTACAGGCTGAGGGCAATCCGTAAGTGAAAGTTTGTCCTTCCATATAAAAAGCACAACCTATCCCATTGTCCAGTTTTGAACCGTCTGTGAATATAGTCACAGTATGTTGGTGAGTTTGTTGAATCTGCAAAAACTCCTGACGATAAATAATGTCAGGAGTATTGTGTTTTAGGTACATGGACAATGAGAAGTCGCATTTTGGCTTTTGTGTTGTCCATGGAGGGATGTAGCATGATGTTCATTCGAATATAGGTGGATGTTGTAAATTTTGATTGCTAAAAATGCGCAACGTTCTTATTCAGAAAGGAGCAGTTGAACGTTGACGCACGTTGTAACGATCCTCGAGATAGTTATCAAAAACTGCTTTGAATGCCGGATGTTTAGGTTTACTTCGAAGACCATTGTAATATGATATTTGTAGCATTTGACGTCGCATTGAGAGAGATGGTTCTCCAGCTTCAACTAGAAGGCTGGAGATTGGGCTTGATCTAAAAGCACCAGTAGAAAGTCTAAGGCCAGCGTGATGTATTGAATCCAGGAGTTTCAGAACCGTAGGTCGAGCAGATGAATAGGCTATACAGCCGTAATCTATGCGCGATCTTACAACGGCGCGATAGAAACGGAGCATACAGGTTCTGTCTGCTCCCCAATTTGTACCACTTAGGACTCTCAACATATCCAATATCTTGCTGCACCGGGTCCTCAAATCACGCACATGCGGATTCCATGAAAGTCTTTTATCCAATAAAAGACCCAAAAATCTCACATTATCCGCGGTTTGAAGCCGCGTACCATCAAGATAAAGAATAGGTTCCTGATGTTGCCTGCGACGACTAAATGCTATACACTGGGTCTTCGAAGTCGAAAACTTGAAACCCGTAGATTTGGTCCATTCTTCCAAATTATTAATTACTAATTGTAAGGATCTTTCCGCTGTTGCCATACTTCTAGCAGCCATATATATACAAAAATCGTCTACAAACAGGGAACAGTGGACCGGTGGCTGTACGTTTGAAGTGACGCTGTTAATGGCAACAGCAAACAGCGTCACACTCAAAACGCCACCCTGTGGTACACCATTCTCTAGTTCGCAACGATTAGAATATATGCCTCCTAGACGTACACGGAAAGTCCTGTTATTCAAATAATTTTTTATAAAAGCAAGAATGTTACCTTGTATACCCCATGATTTCAATACGTTCAAAATTCCTCTTCTCCATGCCATGTCATATGCCTTCTCAAGGTCAAAGAAAACAGCTACCAGTGTTTGTCGTAAGATGAAGGCATTCTGTATAGCTGACTCCAACAAAACCAATTGGTCAACTGATGAACGTCCTTGTCTGGAACCACACTGAACGTTAGAAAGAAGTTTGTTTGTTTCTAGATACCAGACAAGACGACGGTTGACCATCTTCTCCAGTAGTTTGCATAAGCAGCTGGTCAGAGAGATGGGTCTGTAACTACTGGGATTAGTTTTGTCCTTTCCTTGTTTTAGAAGAGGAATTATTGTCGCTTCTAACCATGCATCGGGAAAGCCGTCCTCCTCAAATATACGGTTGTATATCCGAAGGAGAACTAGTTTTGCCGACGGTGGTAGATTTTTAATCATGGAGTATACAATATCATCCGGGCCTGGAGCTGAATCCTTCGTTGACGAGAGAGCTGACTCTAGTTCGTCGAGAGAGAAATGGATACTTAAACAAAAATCTCCAGACAATCCAACGGTGAAAGGTAAGGCTTCCTGTTTACGTTTGTACACCTGGAAAGCGTCCTTGTAGGCAGAAGATGAAGAATGTTTTGAGAACGATAATGCTAGCACATTGGCAATTTCCTCACAGTCCGTGGTCATAACTCCATCCGGATGCCTTAATGAAATTAATGGCATCGGAACGGAAATGCCACAGACTGATCGTAATTTCTTCCATACTGTGGATGGAGCTGTAGTTCTTGTAATAGTGCCTATGTATTGGGACCATGATTCTCGTTTACTTTGCTTAAATATTCTCCGTGCTTTCGCACGGAAGATTTTATATTTTTCCAGGTTTTCATTCATTGGATGTCTCTTGAACTGGTTCAAAGCTTTTCTCCGTTGACGAAGGATCACAGTGCACTCATCATTCCACCACGGAACAGGTGGTCGTCGAGGTTTGGATGAGGTTTTTGGAATTGCCTTTCCGGCGGCATTCAAAACGGTTTTTGTAAATGAATTGACAATGTCATCAATGGGAGCCAAGTAATCCACGTCCAGTGATTCTAGATCTTGTGAAAATTGTTCCCAGTTGGCTTTTTTCAGGATCCAACGGGGATGTCGAACACAACAGGGTGAGGAGTCACACAAAGAGATCTCAATAGGAATGTGGTCGCTACTGTAAAGATCAGGCAATGCTGACCATTTTAGCCTTGTAGCCAAGACAGGACTGCATAATGACAAGTCTACAGCTGTCCATCCACCTGTTGACGCTGCTAAATGTGTCGGAGAACCGTCATTTAGCAGGTATAAATCCAGTTCCGATCTGATGCTTTCGATCAGATTACCTCGCGGGTTGCATTCTGGGGAACCCCATGAAACATGGTGGGCATTGAAATCGCCCACTAATAAAAACGGAGTCGGTAACTGATTTATAAGGTCTACAAGATCTCTCTGTTGCAGGTTGTCACTTGGTGGGAGGTAGACACAACAGAGAGTGAGTTTGTATGGAACAGCTGTTTGAATTGCTACTGCTTGTAAGGGAGTTATTAAGTTCAGAGAAACGGCGTCTACACAGTCACGGGCTAGAATGGCTACGCCACCTCTAGCTCGATTTTCTGTAACGAAGTCCGATCTGTAAACTGAATACTCCCTTAGATGGAAATTGTGCGATTCATGGAGATGTGTCTCCTGAATACAAATGTACATAGGGGACACATCCCTTACAATTAATTTGAGATCCTCAATGTGACTTTTAACGCCGTTAATGTTCCACTGAATCACGGATTGTTTAGGTGTGGACATTGTATTTTAGTGAAATGGATTCACCTGGCTCTCACTGGTGTCATTGCAAATTTGCTGGCCTGCAATGTTGGACGTTCCAGGCAGGGAGTCATCAGATTCCATCACCACTATTGTAGTGGTGGAATCTGAAGAGTTTTTTGACTCAGAAGAGGTGTTTGAAATGGTCCTCTTTTGAGTCGTTTGTGATTTTGCACCTACTTTCACAGCTGCAGCTTTGTTATTATTTTTGTTACTCGTATTAGGAGTAGTTTTAACGTTTTTCACACTTGTATCCAATAGTGTCTTACTTCTTCTATTTTTCACAGAGATAACTGGCAATGGAGATTTTTCCGCACATTAACATTAGTCTTTCAGTTGGAAACCAAATTTTTGGTCACCAAAGCTAATAACTGGCTAACTTGCTCCGTGAGAACTTCAATTTTCTTTTTTAGCTCAACGCAGTTGGAACACGACTTCTCAGTGGTGATAGCTGAGGCATAGGATTTCGTTTCAAGTCTAGGTTGAGTTGACTTGAACTTCTTTTTCGCTTCGTAAAAAGATGTTTTGTCCTTTGCCATTATGCTGAGGATCGCTTTCTCCTCCTTGAACTTTAGGCAGTTAAAGGAGCGAGCAGGGTGATCACCAGCACAGTTTGGGCATTTCGGAGCACTTGTGCAAACCTTCTCAGTATGGCCTTCAGATGCACACTGTCCGCATACCTCTGGCTTGGAGCAAGAAGAACTTACGTGTCCAAAACGTTGGCATTTAAAGCACCGGCGTGGATTGGGAACGTAGGGCCTAAATTTGTCACTAGAGACAGACGGGAGGTCCTGGAAATTACGGTGGTGTCGAACCAGATGGCTAGGTATGTACTAAATTGGCATGTGTCGGATCAACCATCTTCTTCTAACCATAGACATATTAGGTATGATATCTCTCTCAATCCAGCCATGCTTCGGCCAACCAGGGATTCAAGAACAGACTGGGACTCCTACAGGAGGGACCTGGGTGTTCGGATTGAGGAGGCTGAATTGGAATACGGTGGGAGGGGAGAGCTAGAAGACTGCCATACTGCTTGGCGAGGCTATAGTAAAGTCCTTTACTGATAACCGCCCTCTTAGTGAGGGGAGAAAAGTAGGGGATCCGTTATGGTGGAACAAGAAGCTAGCCAAACTTCGGAAGACCACCAGAAGACTCTTTAATAGAGCAAAAAAGAACGGAGAGTGGGACCAGTATAGGAAAACACTAACTGAATACAATAGGGCAATTAGAGAAGCACGCAGGAAGTCCTGGAAGGAGTTTTGTCAAGAGATTGATGAAACTCGGGAAGGGGCACGACTGCATAAAATGCTCTCTAAGGACCCAGTTAACCCGGTGGGGATGTTAAGAACCCCATTGGGAAATATAACAAAAACTGCAGGGGAAACTGTGGAAGAATTAATCAGAACATATTTCCCTTGCAGCACTTTGAGGAAACTTGGGGGAGCATACACTGTACCAGTTGCCAAACCCTTTACAAGACGTGGTAAGAGGGAGGACTGGGAAGTGGCAAGGAGGATAGTAACTCCACAAAAGGTAAGATGGGCTATAGGCACATTTAAACCCTACAAATCTCCAGGTCCAGATGGGATATATCCTGTGCTGCTGCAGGAGGAAATGGACCTGCTGGTGCTGGTACTTACTAAATTATACAGGCTAAGCATTGCTCTAGGGCATGTGCCTGCAGCCTGGAAATCTATTAAGGTGGTCTTTATTCCTAAGCCTACCGGTAACCAATCGGAAGGGATAGGATACAAACCTATTACTCTCATGTCCTTTGTTCTTAAGGGACTTGAGAAACTGGTTGATAGGCGTATTAGGGGGGGGGGGTGCTTTGGCCATAAAACCACTGCATTGGAATCAGTATGCTTATCAACCGGGGAAATCCTGCGAGGGAGCTCTCCACCAAGTGGTTGGTAGGATAGAGTAAATGAGCGCTAAGAAAGGTTGTGCCATTGGTGCCTTCCTCGACATTGAAGGGACTTTCAATAACCCCTAAGTGGAAACGATGGTAAATGGTGCAAGACGTCATGGAGTGGATGCGACCACTTGTGGCTGGATAAGTTCCATGTTAACGAACAGAAGCATTTCTGTAGAGGTGGCAGGGGAGGTCAGAAGGGCGGAGACTAGTCTGGGCTGAGCACAGGGGGTTCTCTCTCCTCTGTTGTAGTGCCTCGTGGTTGACAATATTATTGAACTCCTGAATGAACAGGGGTACTTCTGTCTGGGATATGCGGACGATATAGTTGTTCTGATCCTGGGCAGATTCCCTGATACAGTCCTTGAGGTAATCAAAATTCCTCTACGACTGATTGAAAAGTGGTGTAATAAGGAGAACCTTAGGGTAAATCCGAAAAAGACTGCTCTTATTAACTTCACCAGACAGCGAAAAGATCTGACGACCAAGATGCCTCGCTTGTTTGGTGAATACCTTGAGTTTGTGGGGGAGGTGAAGTACCTGGGAGTTACTCTGGACAGGAAACTCACCTGGAACCCACATCTTGAGAGGACAGTTAAAAAGGGCCAAAAGGGCCCTGATGACAGTGAGAAGAATGGTAGGTAAGAAATGGGGACTGAAGCCATCAATGATGCACTGGATATATCTGAGGGTGATAAGACCTATGATTACCTATGGAGCTCTGGTGTGGTGGACAAAGGCCAACCAGGCACAGGCAAGAGCTCAACTGAGCTCTATCCAGAGATTGGTCTGTCTGAGCACACTGGTAGCGATGTCAACTACACATGGTGCAGCAATGGAAGTAATGCATAACCTCCCTCTCCTTGAGATTGTCCTTAGGGGAGAGGCGAGGCTGGGAGCA
This sequence comes from Prosapia bicincta, assembly GCA_036971475.1. NCBI lineage: Eukaryota > Metazoa > Arthropoda > Insecta > Hemiptera > Cercopidae > Prosapia > Prosapia bicincta. Next base: position 26,060,835 of record JBAIZL010000005.1, read on the forward strand.
TGCATAACTCGAACAACTGGGCTAATCTCCCAGATGTTTCGGGACATATGAGTATCGAGTGCGTGGTCAAAAAACCTGTCTTGGAGATGGGCAAGTGACCACCTTACTCGGAAGTTTGCACCTGACCAGGCCCACCAAACTATGATGGTATGGTCAGGGTCAGTAACATCGGGAGCTCAGATCTGGTACACAGATGACTCCAAGATGGACTTCGGCACTGGAGCAGGGGTGTATTGTAAAAACCCAAGGGTAAAACTAGTTTTTTCCTTGGGGAGGCATACCTCTGTCTTTCAGGCCGAAATATATGCTATAAACGCCTGTCTGGGAGAGATAGCGAGAAGGGGAATACACAGGACCCGGATTGCTATTTTCTCTGACAGTCAGGCAGCAATTAAGGCACTAAACGGACATGTGGTCACCTCGGCCATAGTAAGGGAGTGCCTAAATAACCTAGAAGTCCTGGCAAGGCACAATCAAATCAAGATAGGTTGGGTGCCAGGGTATAGGGGAATATTTGGAAATGAAGCAGCAGATGCACTGGCCAGAGAGGGGTCTTCAACTCCTCTAATTAGACCGGAGCCGGCGGTAGGTATTTCCAAATTCATGGTCAAGATTGCAGTGCGAAGGTGGATGGCTGAAAGACATTGTGACCACTGGGTCAGGGCTGAAGGAATGAGACACAGTAAGCTAACCATTAGGAAACCTTCCTTGGGGCTGCAGAAGAGTCTCATCTATCTGTCTAGGCAGAAATTGAGGATAGCCACAGGTCTACTCACCGGACACTGTGGACTAAGGAAACATCTGCATAATACGGGTATCTTCAAAGATGAACCAGAGTGCAGATTATGCGGGCAAGAACTGGAGACCGCCACACACATCATTTATAGATTTGAAGCACTTGCCGAGAGGCGCTTCAACCTCTTTGGTGATAGCACAGCTCTGGAATAGGATGCTGAAAGTTAAACACCAGTCAGGAAACTTCTAAACCTGGTAAGAGGGAAGAGGCTCTTTGACTAGATCAGGGAGGTAAGTACAATATACCTAAGGTAGGGGTGTTTCGGGCAGTTTAAACCCGCTCCCAAGTTAATAAAAAAAAGGGGTTAAACTTGTACACTTGTATGCTATGATCAGATGTGTTAAGTAATAGAAAGTACACTGAGGTCATGAGGTAATGTCTAAGACTTGTTGGTAATAAGGTAAAGTCATGAGTCACAGATATTGTGAGCATTGCTTGTGAGCCTTACCATGCCTTATCAGTAACCTACGTGGAGACGTAAGTAGGGGTTAAACTTGTACACTTTTATGCTATGATCAGATGTGTTAAGTAATAGAAAGTAGACTGAGGTCATGAGGTAATGTCTAAGACTTGTTGGTAATAAGGTAAAGTCATGAGTCACAGATATTATGAGCATTGCTTGTGAGCCTTACCATGCCTTATCAGTAACCTACGTGGAGACGTAAGTAGGGGTTAAACTTGTACAATTTTATGCTATGATCAGATGTGTTAAGTAATAGAAAGTAGACTGAGGTCATGAGGTAATGTCTAAGACTTGTTGCTAATAAGGTAAAGTCATGAGTCACAGATATTGTGAGCATTGCTTGTGAGCCTTACCATGCCTTATCAGTAACCTACGTGGAGACGTAAGTAGGGGTTAAACTTGTACACTTTTATGCTATGATCAGATGTGTTAAGTAATAGAAAGTAGACTGAGGTCATGAGGTAATGTCTGATACTTGTTGCTAATAAGGTAAAGTCATGAGTCACAGATATTGTGAGCATTGCTTGTGAGCCATACCATGCCTTATCAGTAACGTAGGTGGAGACGTAAGTAGGGGTTAAACTTGTACACTTGTATGCTATGATCAGATGTGTTAAGTAATAGAAAGTACACTGAGGTCATGAGGTAATGTCTAAGACTTGTTGCTAATAAGGTAAAGTCATGAGTCACAGATATTGTGAGCATTGCTTGTGAGCCTTACTATGATTTGTCAGAGACCTGACATGGAGACGTTAGTAGGGGTCCAACTTGTACACTTGTATGCTATGATCAGATGTGTTAAGTAATAGAAAGTACACTGAGGTCATGAGGTAATGTCTAAGACTTGTTGCTGATTAAGGTAAAGTCATGAGTCACAGATATTGTGATCATTACTTGTGAGCCTTACCATGCCGTATCAGTAACCTACGTGGAGACGTAAGTAGGGGTTAAACTTGTACACTTAAATGCTATGATCAGATGTGTTAAGTAATAGAAAGTACACTGAGGTCATGAGGTAATGTCTAAGACTTGTTGCTAATAAGGTAAAGTCATGAGTCACAGATATTGTGAGCATTGCTTGTGAGCCTTACCATGCCCTATCAGTAACCTACGTGGAGACGTTAGTAGGGGTCCAACTTGTAAACTTTTATGCTATGATCAGATGTGTTAAGTAATAGAAAGTACACTGAGGTCATGAGATAATGTCTAAGACTTGTTGCTAATAAGGTAAAGTCATGAGTCATAGATATTGTGAGCATTGCTTGTGAGCCTTACCATGCCTTATCAGTAACCTACGTGGAGACGTTAGTAGGGGTCCAACTTGTACACTTTTATGCTATGATCAGATGTGTTAAGTAATAGAAAGTATACTGAGGTCATGAGGTAATGTCAAAGACTTGTTGCTAATAAGGTAAAGTCATGAGTCACAGATATTGTGAGCATTGCTTGTGAGCCTTACCATGCCTTATCAGTAACCTACGTGGAGACGTAAGTAGGGGTTAAACTTGTACACTTTTATGCTATGATCAGATGTGTTAAGTAATAGAAAGTACATTGAGGCCATGAGGTAATGTCTAAGACTTATTGCTAATAAGGTAAAGTCATGAGTCACAGATATTGTGAGCATGGCTTGTGAGCCTTACCATGCCTTATCAGTAACCTACGTGGAGACGTAAGTAAGGGTCCAACTTGTACACCTTTATGCTATGATCAGATGTGTTAAGTAATAGAAAGTACACTGAGGTCATGAGTCACAGATATTGTGATCATTGCTTGTGAGCCTTACCATGCCTTATCAGTAATCTACGTGGAGACGTAAGTAGGGGTCCAACTTGTACACCTTTATGCTATGATCAGATGTGTTAAGTAATAGAAAGTACACTGTGGTCATGAGGTAATGTCTAAGACTTGTTGCTAATAAGGTAAAGTCATGAGTCACAGATATTGTGAGCATTGCTTGTGAGCCTTACCATGCTTTATCAGTGACCTGACATGGAGACGTTAGTAGGGGTCCAACTTGTACACCTTTATGCTATGATCAGATGTGTTAAGTAATAGAAAGTACATTGAGGCCATGAGGTAATGTCTAAGACTTATTGCTAATAAGGTAAAGTCATGAGTCACAGATATTGTGAGCATGGCTTGTGAGCCTTACCATGCCTTATCAGTAACCTACGTGGAGACGTAAGTAAGGGTCCAACTTGTACACCTTTATGCTATGATCAGATGTGTTAAGTAATAGAAAGTACACTGTGGTCATGAGGTAATGTCTAAGACTTGTTGCTAATAAGGTAAAGTCATGAGTCACAGATATTGTGAGCATGGCTTGTGAGCCTTACCATGCCTTATCAGTAACCTACGTGGAGACGTAAGTAAGGGTCCAACTTGTACACCTTTATGCTATGATCAGATGTGTTAAGTAATAGAAAGTACACTGAGGTCATGAGTCACAGATATTGTGATCATTGCTTGTGAGCCTTACCATGCCTTATCAGTAATCTACGTGGAGACGTAAGTAGGGGTCCAACTTGTACACCTTTATGCTATGATCAGATGTGTTAAGTAATAGAAAGTACACTGAGGTCATGAGGTAATGTCTAAGACTTGTTGCTAATAAGGTAAAGTCATGAGTCACAGATATTGTGAGCATTGCTTGAGAGCCTTACCATGCCTTATCAGTAACGTAGGTGGAGACGTAAGTAGGGGTTAAACTTGTACACTTGTATGCTATGATCAGATGTGTTAAGTAATAGAAAGTACACTGAGGTCATGAGGTAATGTCTAAGACTTGTTGCTAATAAGGTAAAGTCATGAGTCAGATATTGTGAGCATTGCTTGTGGGCCTTACCATGCTTTATCAGTAACCTACGTGGAGAAGTAAGTAGGGGTTAAACTTGTACACTTGTATGCTATGATCAGATGTGTTAAGTAATAGAAAGTACACTGAGGTCATGAGGTAATGTCTAAGACATGTTGCTAATAAGGTAAAGTCATGAGTCACAGATATTGTGAGCATTGCTTGTGAGCTTTACCATGCCTTATCAGTAACTTAGGTGGAGACGTAAGTAGGGGTTAAACTTGTACACTTAAATGCTATGATCAGATGTGTTAAGTAATAGAAAGTACACTGTGGTCATGAGGTAATGTCTAAGACTTGTTGCTAATAAGGTAAAGTCATGAGTCACAGATATTGTAGCATTGCTTGTGAGCCTTACCATGCTTTATCAGTGACCTGACATGGAGACGTTAGTAGGGGTCCAACTTGTACACTTTTATGCTATGATCAGATGTGTTAAGTAATAGAAAGTACACTGAGGTCATGAGGTAATGTCTAAGACTTGTTGCTAATAAGGTAAAGTCATGAGTCACAGATATTGTGAGCATTGCTTGTGGGCCTTAACATGCTTTATCAGAGACCTACGTGGAGACGTAAGTAGGGGTTAAACTTGTACACTTTTATACTATGATCAGATGTGTTAAGAAATAGAAAGTACACTGAGGTCATGAGGTAATGTCTAAGACTTGTTGCTAATAAGGTAAAGTCATGAGTCACAAATATTGTGAGCATTGCTTGTGAGCCTTACAATGCCTTATCAGTAACGTAGGTGGAGACGTAAGTAGGGGTTAAACTTGTACACTTGTATGCTATGATCAGATGTGTTAAGTAATAGAAAGTACACTGAGGTCATGAGGTAATGTCTAAGACTTGTTGCTAATAAGGTAAAGTCATGAGTCACAGATATTGTGAGCATTGCTTGAGAGCCTTACCATGCCTTATCAGTAACGTAGGTGGAGACGTAAGTAGGGGTTAAACTTGTACACTTGTATGCTATGATCAGATGTGTTAAGTAATAGAAAGTACACTGAGGTCATGAGGTAATGTCTAAGACTTGTTGCTAATAAGGTAAAGTCATGAGTCAGATATTGTGAGCATTGCTTGTGGGCCTTACCATGCTTTATCAGTAACCTACGTGGAGAAGTAAGTAGGGGTTAAACTTGTACACTTGTATGCTATGATCAGATGTGTTAAGTAATAGAAAGTACACTGAGGTCATGAGGTAATGTCTAAGACATGTTGCTAATAAGGTAAAGTCATGAGTCACAGATATTGTGAGCATTGCTTGTGAGCTTTACCATGCCTTATCAGTAACTTAGGTGGAGACGTAAGTAGGGGTTAAACTTGTACACTTAAATGCTATGATCAGATGTGTTAAGTAATAGAAAGTACACTGTGGTCATGAGGTAATGTCTAAGACTTGTTGCTAATAAGGTAAAGTCATGAGTCACAGATATTGTAGCATTGCTTGTGAGCCTTACCATGCTTTATCAGTGACCTGACATGGAGACGTTAGTAGGGGTCCAACTTGTACACTTTTATGCTATGATCAGATGTGTTAAGTAATAGAAAGTACACTGAGGTCATGAGGTAATGTCTAAGACTTGTTGCTAATAAGGTAAAGTCATGAGTCACAGATATTGTGAGCATTGCTTGTGGGCCTTAACATGCTTTATCAGAGACCTACGTGGAGACGTAAGTAGGGGTTAAACTTGTACACTTTTATACTATGATCAGATGTGTTAAGAAATAGAAAGTACACTGAGGTCATGAGGTAATGTCTAAGACTTGTTGCTAATAAGGTAAAGTCATGAGTCACAAATATTGTGAGCATTGCTTGTGAGCCTTACAATGCCTTATCAGTAACGTAGGTGGAGACGTAAGTAGGGGTTAAACTTGTACACTTGTATGCTATGATCAGATGTGTTAAGTAATAGAAAGTACACTGAGGTCATGAGGTAATGTCTAAGACTTGTTGCTAATAAGGTAAAGTCATGAGTCACAGATATTGTGAGCATTGCTTGTGAGCCTTACCATGCCTTATCAGTAACGTAGGTGGAGACGTAAGTAGGGGTTAAACTTGTACACTTGTATGCTATGATCAGATGTGTTAAGTAATAGAAAGTACACTGAGGTCATGAGGTAATGTCTAAGACTTGTTGCTAATAAGGTAAAGTCATGAGTCACAGATATTGTGAGCATTGCTTGAGAGCCTTACCATGCCTTATCAGTAACGTAGGTGGAGACGTAAGTAGGGGTTAAACTTGTACACTTGTATGCTATGATCAGATGTGTTAAGTAATAGAAAGTACACTGAGGTCATGAGGTAATGTCTAAGACTTGTTGCTAATAAGGTAAAGTCATGAGTCACAGATATTGTTAGCATTGCTTGTGAGCCTTACCATGCCTTATCAGTAACTTAGGTGGAGACGTAAGTAGGGGTTAAACTTGTACCCTTGTATGCTATGATCAGATGTGTTAAGTAATAGAAAGTACACTGAGGTCATGAGGTAATGTCTAAGACTTGTTGCTAATAAGGTAAAGTCATGAGTCACAGTTATTGTGAGCATTGCTTGTGGGCCTTACCATGCTTTATCAGTAACCTACGTGGAGAAGTAAGTAGGGGTTAAACTTGTACACTTGTATGCTATGATCAGATGTGTTAAGTAATAGAAAGTACACTGAGGTCATGAGGTAATGTCTAAGACTTGTTGCTAATAAGGTAAAGTCATGAGTCACAGATATTGTGAGCATTGCTTGTGAGCCTTACCATGCCTTATCAGTAACCTACGTGGAGACGTAAGTAGGGGTTAAACTTGTACACTTGTATGCTATGATCAGATGTGTTAAGTAATAGAAAGTACACTGAGGTCATGAGGTAATGTCTAAGACTTGTTGCTAATAAGGTAAAGTCATGAGTCACAGATATTGTGAGCATTACTTGTGAGCCTTACCATGCCTTATCAGTAACCTACGTGGAGACGTAAGTAGGGGTTAAACTTGTACACTTGTATGCTATGATCAGATGGGTTAAGTAATAGAAAGTAGACTGAGGTCATGAGGTAATGTCTAAGACTTGTTGGTAATAAGGTAAAGTCATGAGTCACAGATATTGTGAGCATTGCTTGTGAGCCTTACCATGCCTTATCAGTAACCTACGTGGAGACGTAAGTAGGGGTTAAACTTGTACACTTGTATGCTATGATCAGATGTGTTAAGTAATAGAAAGTACACTGACGTCATGAGGTAATGTCTAAGACTTGTTGGTAATAAGGTAAAGTCATGAGTCAGATATTGTGAGCATTGCTTGTGGGCCTTACCATGCTTTATCAGTAACCTACGTTGAGACGTAAGTAGGGGTTAAACTTGTACACTTGTATGCTATGATCAGATGTTTTAAGTAATAGAAAGTAGACTGAGGTCATGAGGTAATGTCTAAGACTTGTTGGTAATAAGGTAAAGTCATGAGTCACAGATATTGTGAGCATTGCTCGTGAGCCTTACCATGCCTTATCAGTAACCTACGTGGAGACGTAAGTAGGGGTTAAACTTGTACACTTGAATGCTATGATCAGATGTGTTAAGTAATAGAAAGTACACTGAGGTCATGAGGTAATGTCTAAGACTTGTTGCTAATAAGGTAAAGTCATGAGTCACAGATATTGTGAGGATTGCTTGTGAGCCTTACCATGCCTTATCAGTAACGTAGGTGGAGACGTAAGTAGGGGTTAAACTTGTACACTTGTATGCTATGATCAGATGTGTTAAGTAATAGAAAGTACACTGAGGTCATGAGGTAATGTCTAAGACTTGTTGCTAATAAGGTAAAGTCATGAGTCAAATATTGTGAGCATTGCTTGTGGGCCTTACCATGCTTTATCAGCAACCTACGTGGAGAAGTAAGTAGGGTTTAAACTTGTACACTTGTATGCTATGATCAGATGTGTTAAGTAATAGAAAGTAGACTGAGGTCATGAGGTAATGTCTAAGACTTGTTGCTAATAAGTTAAAGTCATGAGTCACAGATATTGTGAGCATTGCTTGTGGGCCTTACCATGCCTTATCAGTAACGTAGGTGGAGACGTAAGTAGGGGTTAAACTTGTACACTTGTATGCTATGATCAGATGTGTTAAGTAATAGAAAGTACACTGAGGTCATGAGGTAATGTCTAAGACTTGTTGCTAATAAGGTAAAGTCATGAGTCACAGATATTGTGAGCATTGCTTGTGAGCCTTACCATGCCTTATCAGTAACGTAGGTGGAGACGTAAGTAGGGGTTAAACTTGTACACTTGTATGCTATGATCAGATGTGTTAAGTAATAGAAAGTACACTGAGGTCATGAGGTAATGTCTAAGACTGGTTGCTAATAAGGTAAAGTCATGAGTCAGATATTGTGAGCATTGCTTGTGGGCCTTACCATGCCGTATCAGTAACCTACGTGGAGAAGTAAGTAGGGGTTAAACTTGTACACTTGTATGCTATGATCAGATTTGTTAAGTAATAGAAAGTACACTGAGGTCATGAGGTAATGTCTAAGACTTGTTGCTAATAAGGTAAAGTCATGAGTCACAGATATTGTGAGCATTGCTTGTGAGCCTTACTATGATTTGTCAGTGACCTGACATGGAGACGTTAGTAGGGGTCCAACTTGTACACTTGTATGCTATGATCAGATGTGTTAAGTAATAGAAAGTACACTGAGGTCATGAGGTAATGTCTAAGACTTGTTGCTAATAAGGTAAAGTCATGAGTCAGATATTGTGAGCATTGCTTGTGGGCCTTACCATGCTTTATCAGCAACCTACGTGGAGAAGTAAGTAGGGGTTAAACTTGTACACTTGTGTGCTATGATCAGATGTGTTAAGTAATAGAAAGTAGACTGAGGTCATGAGGTAATGTCTAAGACTTGTTGCTAATAAGGTAAAGTCATGAGTCACAGATATTGTGAGCATTGCTTGTGAGCCTTACCATGCCTTATCAGTAACGTAGGTGGAGACGTAAGTAGGGGTTAAACTTGTACACTTGTATGCTATGATCAGATGTGTTAAGTAATAGAAAGTACACTGAGGTCATGAGGTAATGTCTAAGACTTGTTGGTAATAAGGTAAAGTCATGAGTCAGATATTGTGAGCATTGCTTGTGGGCCTTACCATGCTTTATCAGTAACCTACGTGGAGAAGTAAGTAGGGGTTAAACTTGTACACTTGTATGCTATGATCAGATGTGTTAAGTAATAGAAAGTACACTGAGGTCATGAGGTAATGTCTAAGACTTGTTGCTAATAAGGTAAAGTCATGAGTCACAGATATTGTGAGCATTGCTTGTGAGCCTTACCATGCCTTATCAGTAACGTAGGTGGAGACGTAAGTAGGGGTTAAACTTGTACATTTGTATGCTATGATCAGATGTGTTAAGTAATAGAAAGTACACTGAGGTCATGAGGTAATGTCTAAGACTTGTTGGTAATAAGGTAAAGTCATGAGTCACAGATATTGTGAGCATTGCTTGTGAGCCTTACCATGCCTTATCAGTAACCTACGTGGAGACGTAAGTAGGGGTTAAACTTGTACACTTGTATGCTATGATCAGATGTGTTAAGTAATAGAAAGTACACTGAGGTCATGAGGTAATGTCTAAGACTTGTTGCTAATAAGGTAAAGTCATGAGTCACAGATATTGTGAGCATTGCTTGTGAGCCTTACCATGCCTTATCAGTAACCTACGTGGAGACGTAAGTAGTGGTTAAACTTGTACACTTTTATACTATGATCAGATGTGTTAAGTAATAGAAAGTAGACTGAGGTCATGAGGTAATGTCTAAGACTTGTTGGTAATAAGGTAAAGTCATGAGTCACAGATATTGTGAGCATTGCTTGTGAGCCTTACCATGCTTTATCAGTAACCTACGTGGAGACGTAAGTAGGGGTTAAACTTGTACACTTGTATGCTATGATCAGATGTGTTAGGTAATAGAAAGTACACTGAGGTCATGAGGTAATGTCAAAGACTTGTTGGTAATAAGGTAAAGTCATGAGTCAGATATTGTGAGCATTGCTTGTGGGCCTTACCATGCTTTATCAGTAACCTACGTGGAGACGTAAGTAGGGGTTAAACTTGTACACTTGTATGCTATGATCAGATGTGTTAAGTAATAGAAAGTAGACTGAGGTCATGAGGTAATGTCTAAGACTTGTTGGTAATAAGGTAAAGTCATGAGTCACAGATATTGTGAGCATTGCTTGTGAGCCTTACCATGCCTTATCAGTAACCTACGTGGAGACGTAAGTAGGGGTTAAACTTGTACACTTGAATGCTATGATCAGATGTGTTAAATAATAGAAAGTACACTGAGGTCATGAGGTAATGTCTAAGACTTGTTGCTAATAAGGTAAAGTCATGAGTCACAGATATTGTGAGCATTGCTTGTGAGCCTTACCATGCCTTATCAGTAACGTAGGTGGAGACGTAAGTAAGGGTTAAACATGTACACTTGTATGCTTTGATCAGATGTGTTAAGTAATAGAAAGTACACTGAGGTCATGAGGTAATGTCTAAGACTTGTTGGTAATAAGGTAAAGTCATAAGTCACAGATATTGTGAGCATTGCTTGTGAGCCTTACCATGCCTTATCAGTAACCTACGTGGAGACGTAAGTAGGGGTTAAACTTGTACACTTTTATGCTATGATCAGATGTGTTAAGTAATAGAAAATAGACTGAGGTCATGAGGTAATGTCTAAGACTTGTTGGTAATAAGGTAAAGTCATGAGTCACAGATATTATGAGCATTGCTTGTGAGCCTTACCATGCCTATCAGTAACCTACGTGGAGACGTAAGTAGGGGTTAAACTTGTACACTTTTATGCTATGATCAGATGTTTTAAGTAATAGAAAGTAGACTGAGGTCATGAGGTAATGTCTAAGACTTGTTGCTAATAAGGTAAAGTCAAGAGTCACAGATATTGTGAGCATTGCTTGTGGGCCTTACCATGCCTTATCAGTAACGTAGGTGGAGACGTAAGTAGGGTTTAAACTTGTACACTTGTATGCTATGATCAGATGTGTTAAGTAATAGAAAGTACACTGAGATCATGAGGTAATGTCTAAGACTTGTTGCTAATAAGGCAAAGTCATGAGTCACAGATATTGTGAGTATTGCTTGTGAGCCTTACCATGCCTTATCAGTAACCTACGTGGAGACGTAAGTAGGGGTTAAACTTGTACACGTTTATGCTATGATCAGATGTGTTAAGTAATAGAAAGTAGACTGAGGTCATGAGGTAATGTCTAAGACTTGTTGCTAATAAGGTAAAGTCATGAGTCACAGTTATTGTGAGCATTGCTTGTGAGCCTTACCATGCCTTATCAGTAACGTAGGTGGAGACGTAAGTAGGGGTTAAACTTGTACACTTGTATGCTATGATCAGATGTGTTAAGTAATAGAAAGTACACTGAGGTCATGAGGTAATGTCTAAGACTTGTTGCTAATAAGGCAAATTCATGAGTCACAGATATTATGAGCATTGCTTGTGAGCCTTACCATGCCTATCAGTAACCTACGTGGAGACGTAAGTAGGGGTTAAACTTGTACACTTTTATGCTATGATCAGATGTTTTAAGTAATAGAAAGTAGACTGAGGTCATGAGGTAATGTCTAAGACTTGTTGCTAATAAGGTAAAGTCAAGAGTCACAGATATTGTGAGCATTGCTTGTGGGCCTTACCATGCCTTATCAGTAACGTAGGTGGAGACGTAAGTAGGGTTTAAACTTGTACACTTGTATGCTATGATCAGATGTGTTAAGTAATAGAAAGTACACTGAGATCATGAGGTAATGTCTAAGACTTGTTGCTAATAAGGCAAAGTCATGAGTCACAGATATTGTGAGCATTGCTTGTGAGCCTTACCATGCTTTATCAGTAACCTACGTGGAGACGTAAGTAGGGGTTAAACTTGTACACTTTTATGCTATGATCAGATGTGTTAAGTAATAGAAAGTAGACTGAGGTCATGAGGTAATGTCTAAGACTTGTTGCTAATAAGGTAAAGTCATGAGTCACAGATATTGTGAGCATTGCTTGTGAGCCTTACCATGCCTTATCAGTAACGTAGGTGGAGACGTAAGTAGGGGTTAAACTTGTACACTTGTATGCTATGATCAGATGTGTTAAGTAATAGAAAGTACACTGAGGTCATGAGGTAATGTCTAAGACTTGTTGCTAATAAGGTAAAGTCATGAGTCAGATATTGTGAGCATTGCTTGTGGGCCTTACCATGCTTTATCAGTAACCTACGTGGAGAAGTAAGTAGGGGTTAAACTTGTACACTTGTATGCTATGATCAGATGTGTTAAGTAATAGAAAGTAGACTGAGGTCATGAGGTAATGTCTAAGACTTGTTGCTAATAAGGTAAAGTCATGAGTCACAGATATTGTGAGCATTGCTTGTGAGCCTTACAATGCCTTATCAGTAACGTAGGTGGAGACGTAAGTAGGGGTTAAACTTGTACACTTGTATGCTATGATCAGATGTGTTAAGTAATAGAAAGTACACTGAGGTCATGAGGTAATGTCTAAGACTTGTTGCTAATAAGGTAAAGTCATGAGTCAGATATTGTGAGCATTGCTTGTGGGCCTTACCATGCCTTATGAGTAACGTAGGTGGAGACGTAAGTAGGGGTTAACCTTGTACGCTTGTATGCTATGATCAGATGTGTTAAGTAATAGATAGTACACTGAGGTCATGAGGCAATGTCTAAGACTTGTTGCTAATAAGTTAAAGTCATGAGTCACAGATATTGTGAGCATTGCTTGTGGGCCTTACCATGCCTTATCAGTAACGTAGGTGGAGACGTAAGTAGGGGTTAAACTTGTACACTTGTATGCTATGATCAGATGTGTTAAGTAATAGAAAGTACACTGAGGTCATGAGGTAAGTAATAGAAAGTACATTGAGGTCATGAGGTAATGTCTAAGACTTGTTGCTAATAAGGTAAAGTCATGAGTCACAGATATTGTGAGCATTGCTTGTGGGCCTTACCATGCTTTATCAGTAACCTACGTGGAGAAGTAAGTAGGGGTTAAACTTGTACACTTTAATGCTATGATCAGATGTGTTAAATAATAGAAAGTACACTGAGGTCATGAGGTAATGTCTAAGACTTGTTGCTAATAAGGTAAAGTCATGAGTCAGATATTGTGAGCATTGCTTGTGGGCCTTACCATGCCTTATCAGTAACGTAGGTGGAGACGTAAGTAGGGGTTAAACTTGTACACTTGTATGCTATGATCAGATGTGTTAAGTAATAGAAAGTAGACTGAGGTCATGAGGTAATGTCTAAGACTTGTTGCTAATAAGGTAAAGTCATGAGTCACAGATATTGTGAGCATTACTTGTGAGCCTTACCATGCTTTATCAGTGACCTGACATGGAGACGTTAGTAGGGGTCCAACTTGTACACTTTTATGCTATGATCAGATGTGTTAAGTAATAAAAAGTACACTGAGGTCATGAGGTAATGTCTAAGACTTGTTGCTAATAAGGTAAAGTAATGAGTCACAGATATTGTGAGCATTGCTTGTGGGCCTTACCATGCTTTATCAGAGATCTACGTGGAGACGTAATTAGGGGTTAAACTTGTACACTTTTATGCTATGATCAGATGTGTTAAGAAATAGAAAGTACACTGAGGTCATGAGGTAATGTCTAAGACTTGTTGGTAATAAGGTAAAGTCATGAGTCACAGATATTGTGAGCATTGCTTGTGAGCCTTACCATGCCTTATCAGTAACCTACGTGGAGACGTAAGTAGGGTTTAAACTTGTACACTTTTATGCTATGATCAGATGTGTTAAGAAATAGAAAGTACACTGAGGTCATGAGGTAATGTCTAAGACTTGTTGCTAATAAGGTAAAGTCATGAGTCACATATATTGTGAGCATTGCTTGTGAGCCTTACCATGCCTTATCAGTAACCTACGTGGAGACGTAAGTAGGGGTTAAACTTGTACACTTTTATGCTATGATCAGATGTGTTAAGTAATATAAAGTACACTGAGGTAATGAGGTAATGTCTAAGACTTGTTGCTAATAAGGTAAAGTCATGAGTAACAGATATATTAATAAGCACAACTCCGGCAACATAGTGTTTTGTGTGCAGTGCACGTGTGTTCCATGGTTCTGAATATAGACATTTAAGTTTAGTGAACTCTTTAACAGAGCTAAATTTAAGCGTTACTGTGAATTGTGGTGTGATAGTTTTAATTATTAACAAGTAATAGCATAAGATTGTAATATTAAATAGGCTAGGACGTTTAGATCTTACAACTAGTTTAGCGCAAAAGACTTACAACAAAAGACAAAACTCTTTAGGTTTTAATTTACTTCAGAGACAAGATTATTACTGTCTAAAATAGTCTAGGTAGCCCCAGTCTAATTATTTTAGTTTGAAATTGTCATTAGTTAGACTATAACCTGACAACCTGCACCTGCAGTAACCCAACTTTCTACATACAAGCCGGCGCTGCGGGCCGACTTACTATCTTAACACCGTCCATGGTAATGTCGACTACACAAGTTAATAAAAAAAAAAATCATTTGCACCCTCATAAATCTCACAAAGGTGTAGGTATTACAATTTATACATTATTGGTAAATCCATATACTATATCTGCATACTAAACACCTTCCACATAAAACGAATTCTTTACTCATCATTTGCACCCTCATACTTCTCACAAAGGTGTAGGTATTACAATTTATACATTAATCGTAAATCCATATACTACATCTGCATACTAAACACCTTCACACACAAAACGAATTCTTTACTAATCATTTGCACCCTCATAAATCTCACGCAGGTGTAGGTATTACAATTCATAGATTATTGGTAAATCCATATACTACATCTGCATACTAAACACCTTCACACATAAAACGAATTCTTTACTAATCATTTGCACCCTCATAATTCTCACAAAGTTGTAGTTATTACAATTTATACATTAATCGTAAATCCATATACTACATCTGCATACTAAACACCTTCACACATAAAACGAATTCTTTACTAATCATTTGCACCCTCATAAATCTCACGAAGGTGTAGGTATTACAATTCATACATTATTGGTAAATCCATATACTATATCTGCATACTAAACACCTTCCACATAAAACGAATTCTTTACTAATCATTTGCACCCTCATAAATCTCACGAAGTTGTAGGTATTACAATTCATACATTATTGGTAAATCCATATACTATATCTGCATACTAAACACCTTCCACATAAAACGAATTCTTTACTAATCATTTGCACCCTCATAAATCTCACGAAGGTGTAGGTATTACAATTCATACATTATTGGTAAATCCATATACTATATCTGCATACTAAACACCTTCCACATAAAACGAATTCTTTACTAATCATTTGCACCCTCATAAATCTCACGAAGGTGTTGGTATTACAATTCATACATTATTGGTAAATCCATATACTATATCTGCATACTAAACACCTTCACACATAAAATGAATTCTTTACTAATCATTTGCACCCTCATAAATCTCACGCAGTTGTAGGTATTACAATTCATACATTAGTGGTAAATCCATATACTATATCTGCATACTAAACACCTTCACACATAAAACGAATTCTTTACTAATCATTTGCACCCTCATAAATCTCACGAAGGTGTAGGTATTACAATTCATACATTATTGGTAAATCCATATACTATATCTGCATACTAAACACCTTCCACATAAAACGAATTCTTTACTAATCATTTGCACCCTCATAAATCTCACGCAGTTGTAGGTATTACAATTCATACATTAGTGGTAAATCCATATACTATATCTGCATACTAAACACCTTCCACATAAAACGAATTCTTTACTAATCATTTGCACCCTCATAAATCTCACGCAGTTGTAGGTATTACAATTCATACATTAGTGGTAAATCCATATACTATATCTGCATACTAAACACCTTCCACATAAAACGAATTCTTTACTAATCATTTGCACCCTCATAAATCTCACGCAGTTGTAGGTATTACAATTCATACATTAGTGGTAAATCCATATACTACATCTGCATACTAAACACCTTCACACATAAAACGAATTCTTTACTAATCATTTGCACCCTCATAATTCTCACAAAGTTGTAGTTATTACAATTTATACATTAATCGTAAATCCATATACTACATCTGCATACTAAACACCTTCACACATAAAACGAATTCTTTACTAATCATTTGCACCCTCATAAATCTCACGAAGGTGTAGGTATTACAATTCATACATTATTGGTAAATCCATATACTATATCTGCATACTAAACACCTTCCACATAAAACGAATTCTTTACTAATCATTTGCACCCTCATAAATCTCACGAAGTTGTAGGTATTACAATTCATACATTATTGGTAAATCCATATACTATATCTGCATACTAAACACCTTCCACATAAAACGAATTCTTTACTAATCATTTGCACCCTCATAAATCTCACGAAGGTGTAGGTATTACAATTCATACATTATTGGTAAATCCATATACTATATCTGCATACTAAACACCTTCCACATAAAACGAATTCTTTACTAATCATTTGCACCCTCATAAATCTCACGAAGGTGTTGGTATTACAATTCATACATTATTGGTAAATCCATATACTATATCTGCATACTAAACACCTTCACACATAAAATGAATTCTTTACTAATCATTTGCACCCTCATAAATCTCACGCAGTTGTAGGTATTACAATTCATACAATAGTGGTAAATCCATATACTATATCTGCATACTAAACACCTTCACACATAAAACGAATTCTTTACTAATCATTTGCACCCTCATAAATCTCACGAAGGTGTAGGTATTACAATTCATACATTATTGGTAAATCCATATACTATATCTGCATACTAAACACCTTCCACATAAAACGAATTCTTTACTAATCATTTGCACCCTCATAAATCTCACGCAGTTGTAGGTATTACAATTCATACATTAGTGGTAAATCCATATACTATATCTGCATACTAAACACCTTCCACATAAAACGAATTCTTTACTAATCATTTGCACCCTCATAAATCTCACGCAGTTGTAGGTATTACAATTCATACATTATTGGTAAATCCATATACTATATCTGCATACTAAACACCTTCCACATAAAACGAATTCTTTACTAATCATTTGCACCCTCATAAATCTCACGCAGTTGTAGGTATTACAATTCATACATTAGTGGTAAATCCATATACTATATCTGCATACTAAACACCTTCCACATAAAACGAATTCTTTACTAATCATTTGCACCCTCATAAATCTCACGAAGGTGTAGGTATTACAATTCATACAATATTGGTAAATCCATATACTATATCTGCATACTAAACACCTTCACACATAAAACGAATTTTTTACTAATCATTTGCACCCTCATAAATCTCACGAAGGTGTAGGTATTACAATTCATACATTATTGGTAAATCCATATACTATATCTGCATACTAAACACCTTCACACATAAAACGAATTCTTTACTAATCATTTGCACCCTCATAAATCTCACGAAGGTGTAGGTATTACAATTCATACATTATTGGTAAATCCATATACTATATCTGCATACTAAACACCTTCACACATAAAACGAATTTTTTACTAATCATTTGCACCCTCATAAATCTCACGAAGGTGTAGTTATTACAATTCATACATTATTGGTAAATCCATATACTATATCTGCATACTAAACACCTTCACACATAAAACGAATTCTTTACTAATCATTTGCACCCTCATAAATCTCACGAAGGTGTAGGTATTACAATTCATACATTATTGGTAAATCCATATACTATATCTGCATACTAAACACCTTCACACATAAAACGAATTCTTTACTAATCATTTGCACCCTCATAAATCTCACGCAGTTGTAGGTATTACAATTCATACATTAGTGGTAAATCCATATACTATATCTGCATACTAAACACCTTCCACATAAAACGAATTCTTTACTAATCATTTGCACCCTCATAAATCTCACGCAGTTGTAGGTATTACAATTCATACATTAGTGGTAAATCCATATACTATATCTGCATACTAAACACCTTCCACATTAAACGAATTCTTTACTAATCATTTGCACCCTCATAAATCTCACGAAGGTGTAGGTATTACAATTCATACATTATTGGTAAATCCATATACTATATCTGCATACTAAACACCTTCACACATAAAACGAATTCTTTACTAATCATTTGCACCCTCATAAATCTCACGAAGGTGTAGGTATTACAATTCATACATTATTGGTAAATCCATATACTATATCTGCATACTAAACACCTTCACACATAAAACGAATTCTTTACTAATCATTTGCACCCTCATAAATCTCACGAGGGTGTAGGTATTACAATTCATACATTATTGGTAAATCCATATACTATATCTGCATACTAAACACCTTCACACATAAAACGAATTTTTTACTAATCATTTGCACCCTCATAAATCTCACGAAGGTGTAGTTATTACAATTCATACATTATTGGTAAATCCATATACTATATCTGCATACTAAACACCTTCACACATAAAACGAATTCTTTACTAATCATTTGCACCCTCATAAATCTCACGAAGGTGTAGGTATTACAATTCATACATTATTGGTAAATCCATATACTATATCTGCATACTAAACACCTTCACACATAAAACGAATTCTTTACTAATAATTTGCACCCTCATAAATCTCACGAAGGTGTAGGTATTACAATTCATACATTATTGGTAAATCCATATACTATATCTGCATACTAAACACCTTCACACATAAAACGAATTCTTTACTAATCATTTGCACCCTCATAAATCTCACGCAGTTGTAGGTATTACAATTCATACATTATTGGTAAATCCATATACTATATCTGCATACTAAACACCTTCCACATAAAACGAAATCTTTACTAATCATTTGCACCCTCATAAATCTCACGAAGGTGTAGGTATTACAATTCATACATTATTGGTAAATCCATATACTATATCTGCATACTAAACACCTTCACACATAAAACGAATTCTTTACTAATCATTTGCACCCTCATAAATCTCACGAAGGTGTAGGTATTACAATTCATACATTATTGGTAAATCCATATACTATATCTGCATACTAAACACCTTCCACATAAAACGAATTCTTTACTAATCATTTGCACCCTCATAAATCTCACGAAGTTGTAGGTATTACAATTCATACATTATTGGTAAATCCATATACTATATCTGCATACTAAACACCTTCCACATAAAACGAATTCTTTACTAATCATTTGCACCCTCATAAATCTCACGAAGTTGTAGGTATTACAATTCATACATTATTGGTAAATCCATATACTATATCTGCATACTAAACACCTTCCACATAAAACGAATTCTTTACTAATCATTTGCACCCTCATAAATCTCACGCAGTTGTAGGTATTACAATTCATACATTAGTGGTAAATCCATATACTATATCTGCATACTAAACACCTTCCACATAAAACGAATTCTTTACTAATCATTTGCACCCTCATAAATCTCACGCAGTTGTGGGTATTACAATTCATACATTAGTGGTAAATCCATATACTATATCTGCATACTAAACACCTTCCACATTAAACGAATTCTTTACTAATCATTTGCACCCTCATAAATCTCACGAAGGTGTAGGTATTACAATTCATACATTATTGGTAAATCCATATACTATATCTGCATACTAAACAACTTCACACATAAAACGAATTCTTTACTAATCATTTGCACCCTCATAAATCTCACGAAGATGTAGGTATTACAATTCATACATTATTGGTAAATCCATATACTATATCTGCATACTAAACACCTTCACACATAAAACGAATTCTTTACTAATCATTTGCACCCTCATAAATCTCACGAGGGTGTAGGTATTACAATTCATACATTATTGGTAAATCCATATACTATATCTGCATACTAAACACCTTCACACATAAAACGAATTTTTTACTAATCATTTGCACCCTCATAAATCTCACGAAGGTGTAGTTATTACAATTCATACATTATTGGTAAATCCATATACTATATCTGCATACTAAACACCTTCACACATAAAACGAATTCTTTACTAATCATTTGCACCCTCATAAATCTCACGAAGGTGTAGGTATTACAATTCATACATTATTGGTAAATCCATATACTATATCTGCATACTAAACACCTTCACACATAAAACGAATTCTTTACTAATAATTTGCACCCTCATAAATCTCACGAAGGTGTAGGTATTACAATTCATACATTATTGGTAAATCCATATACTATATCTGCATACTAAACACCTTCCACATAAAACGAATTCTTTACTAATCATTTGCACCCTCATAAATCTCACGCAGTTGTAGGTATTACAATTCATACATTATTGCTAAATCCATATACTATATCTGCATACTAAACACCTTCCACATAAAACGAATTCTTTACTAATCATTTGCACCCTCATAATTCTCACGAAGGTGTAGGTATTACAATTCATACATTATTGGTATATCCATATACTATATCTGCATACTAAACACCTTCCACATAAAACGAATTCTTTACTAATCATTTGCACCCTCATAAATCTCACGCAGTTGTAGGTATTACAATTCATACATTATTGGTAAATCCATATACTATATCTGCATACTAAACACCTTCCACATAAAACGAATTCTTTACTAATCATTTGCACCCTCATAAATCTCACGCAGTTGTAGGTATTACAATTCATACATTATTGGTAAATCCATATACTATATCTGCATACTAAACACCTTCACACATAAAACGAATTCTTTACTAATCATTTGCACCCTCATAAATCTCACGAAGGTGTAGGTATTACAATTCATACATTATTGGTAAATCCATATACTATATCTGCATACTAAACACCTTCCACATAAAACGAATTCTTTACTAATCATTTGCACCCTCATAAATCTCACGAAGTTGTAGGTATTACAATTCATACATTATTGGTAAATCCATATACTATATCTGCATACTAAACACCTTCCACATAAAACGAATTCTTTACTAATCATTTGCACCCTCATAAATCTCACGCAGTTGTAGGTATTACAATTCATACATTATTGCTAAATCCATATACTATATCTGCATACTAAACACCTTCCACATAAAACGAATTCTTTACTAATCATTTGCACCCTCATAATTCTCACGAAGGTGTAGGTATTACAATTCATACATTATTGGTATATCCATATACTATATCTGCATACTAAACACCTTCCACATAAAACGAATTCTTTACTAATCATTTGCACCCTCATAAATCTCACGCAGTTGTAGGTATTACAATTCATACATTATTGGTAAATCCATATACTATATCTGCATACTAAACACCTTCCACATAAAACGAATTCTTTACTAATCATTTGCACCCTCATAAATCTCACGAAGGTGTAGGTATTACAATTCATACATTATTGGTAAATCCATATACTATATCTGCATACTAAACACCTTCCACATAAAACGAATTCTTTACTAATCATTTGCACCCTCATAAATCTCACGAAGGTGTAGGTATTACAATTCATACATTATTGGTAAATCCATATACTATATCTGCATACTAAACACCTTCACACATAAAACGAATTCTTTACTAATCATTTGCACCCTCATAAATCTCACGAAGGTGTAGGTATTACAATTCATACATTATTGGTAAATCCATATACTATATCTGCATACTAAACACCTTCCACATAAAACGAATTCTTTACTAATCATTTGCACCCTCATAAATCTCACGAAGGTGTAGGTATTACAATTCATACATTAGTGGTAAATCCATATACTATATCTGCATACAAAACACCTTCCACATAAAACGAATTCTTTACTAATCATTTGCACCCTCATAAATCTCACGCAGTTGTAGGTATTACAATTCATACATTATTGGTAAATCCATATACTATATCTGCATACTAAACACCTTCACACATAAAACGAATTCTTTACTAATCATTTGCACCCTCATAAATCTCACGCAGTTGTAGGTATTACAATTCATACATTATTGGTAAATCCATATACTATATCTGCATACTAAACACCTTCACACACAAAACGAATTCTTTACTAATCATTTGCACCCTCATAAATCTCAAGAAGGTGTAGGTATTACAATTCATACATTATTGGTAAATCCATATACTATATCTGCATACTAAACACCTTCACACACAAAACGAATTCTTTACTAATCATTTGCACCCTCATAAATCTCACGCAGTTGTAGGTATTACAATTCATACATTAGTGGTAAATCCATATACTATATCTGCATACTAAACACCTTCACACATAAAACGAATTCTTTACTAATCATTTGCACCCTCATAAATCTCACGAAGGTGTAGGTATTACAATTCATACATTATTGGTAAATCCATATACTATATCTGCATACTATACACCTTCCAC